>CM062295.1:550522576-551225760 GCA_031216915.1 Pictodentalium vernedei | reverse complement strand
ACCATGGTCGGCCTGGCACGACCGTGCTCGCCGAATTAGGAAGATCTACAGTTCTAATAGTTTGTCAAGAACGCACCCACTAGCCAGTTGGAATTTCGAGGGCTCTCACCCCCCCCCCCCCCCCCAGCCCCCATTAAAAGGCTCTAGCGAAGGCCCTACAGTTGAGGCATTATCACATGATTTGTTCAAAACAGTCTCCTGCTTCCATGAACATAACACCGTGACATGCCCCACAATGACACCGAAAACATGCTGACCCAGGAGCCGCAGAGCAATTTGAAATTATGTGGGGGGAAGAGGGGGTGGGGATGCATTTAGAGCAATCTGGTATACTAAACCGCTTCCCAACATTGTTACCTGTGTGAAAATGATGAGTCAAAACAGGTTTTAACAAATACCAGCAGGGTTACCCGATGCTGAACGGTAAATTTCTAAGAAAAAACAGTTCATAAAACCACAGCCCTGACTTCAAAAGAGTAACTTGGGCAGGCCTGCGGTCCTAACCGCACCATAATATTCCCGGTAAAAAGTGACCTCAGGTAGACCCCTTTGAAGATCTATAGAGGTGAAAAGAAAAATTGTCATGACATTGGGTGACTCTCTCCACCCCGGCACTTTTTCAATCCGGATTTTTCAATCCATGACTCAGGGTGTAGAAAAAAAAAACCTAGCAGAACCAGCTTGTGCACTGTGGGTGGCTCCGTATGCCTTTTTATAGTGGTCATACAGACATACACACGAAATCCACAAGTTTTGCCCCTCCCCAACACCACCACCGGCAATTTTTTGAAACCTTTAAGATTCCTGATAAGAAGTCACCACTAGTAGACCCCTTTGAGGAACTATGTCAGTAAAAAACAAATTGGTCATAGCTTTTGGTACTCCTTTCCAATCCCACCCCTGCACTTTTTTAAACCTGACAATGACCTCCGCCATAAAGTAGGCCAATTTTGGGCACTAAGGATGGCCCCATATTTATTTCTATAGCAGACACACAGACAAACAAACATACATACGAAATCCATCATTTTTGCCCTTCCCCACCCTACCCCACAGAGGCACTATTTTGAACTGCTCCATTAAATTTTTAAACTTCATGAGACGTTTTCCCGATATGTTGGTTAGCGGTGATGCGGACCGTACCGGACCGCCAATGGTGTTCCGGTCCGGTCCAAGAAATAGCGGTCCGATATTCGGGCAGGCGGTCCATTTTTTTTCTAGATTGACCGGTCCAAGGCGGTCCAATTCAAGGGCACAGGTCTCTCTCTTTAGAGTGTGTGTGTGTGTGGGTGTGTGTGTGGGGGGGTGGGGGGGACTACACAATGCGCAGGGCCAACCATGTTTTGGTCCTGCGGGCGGAAAATTTGAAAATGTAAGCTGAAAATACACGATTTCCGCCTATTGGAGCATTGTTCGGACACACAACATGCAGGGCCAAGCATGGTTTGGCTCTGCGGGAGGAAATTTTGAAAAAGCAAGCTGAAAATACGCGATTTTCGCCTATTGCAGCATTGCTCGAACAATATCAGCTGGTATCGGACCTATATATGTGGAAGGAGTGCGGGAGACATAACATGCAATGCCCTCCCCCCCCCCCCCCCCTGAAAAACTTTGTGGGGCACACGCCCCCTCGCCCCCCTCCCCTCCCCCCATGATCTGCACCCATGGTCCAATTTAATAGGGTCACCACACCAAACCTACCAGATGAAATACAGGGACCAAGTTACTACCAACTGACTAGTTTCCATGTGCACATAATCCAGATCGGGGTTTATAGAAATAGATACACAATACACGTTGAAATTATTTGCCGACAAAGGAATTGAATAATAGCTTCTTGTCACCGAATTTGAGCGTTCGCTATTTTGGGAACTTTTTTGTACAACCGCTCATCGCTGATACCTTCACCCGACACCCGTGACAGGAATCACAGGATGCAGGTGGTTGATTGGTGACAGATTGGCTCAATATTGTTGACAGTTACATTCAAACTTACTCGACTTCAATATATTCACCGTCTATCAAGATGAAATTATCAGTTTGTGTATCAATTGGGAGAGTGCAAAACTTCCCTTTGCGTCCCCCTGGACCAGTCCCTTGGACCACCCCGGACCGGTCCAGCGTGGTTGTGTACCGGTACATCAGGGGCAGCCCGGTCCTCATCGGACCGTACCGTGGACCACGCCTGGACCGGTACCGGACCGTTTCTTTGCGGTCCGGTCCGCAAGACTATTGGTTAGTGAGTCATATTTCAATATTAAAACACAACTTGTTTGTAACAGTACAGTAAACAATCAGCACTGCCCATTTGACATTTTCATGGGAAAAAATCTTATTTATTTTGCGTGATTACAAAGGGTCGAAAAAAAAATCGCGTGAAGCGCATACAAAACAATCTCTCAGCGGGTTTCTTTGTCTGAAGCTGTGTGTCTGCATCAAGTTTATCTTGCTTTTTTCCCCCAGTTAAGTCTCATTGTTCGCGTTTGTAACGACTCAACTGATTGGCTCGTGGAGCGTATTGCACCATGGGATTTTAGCATCATCCTGAATAATTATGGTCGATCCAGGGTCGGACAAATTATTTTAGGTTCATCCTCAATTAATATAGGATGAACCTGAAATATTTATGTCGAACCTGCTTCAACATGAAACAATAATTATGGTCCATCCAGGGTCGGACAAATTATTTCAGGTTCATCCTCAATTAATATAGGATGAACCTCAAATATTGATGTCGAACCTGGTTCAACATGAAACAATAATTATGGTCCATCCAGGGTCGGACAAATTATTTCAGGTTCATCCTCAATTAATATAGGATGAACCTGAAATATTTATGTCAAACCTGGTTCAACATGAAACAATAATTATGGTCCATCCAGGATCGGACAAATTATTTCAGGTTCATCCTCAGTTAATATAGGATGAACCTCAAATATTGATGTCGAACCTGGTTCAACATGAAACAATAATTATGGTCGACCCAGGGTCGGACAAATTATTTTAGGTTCATCCTCAATTAATATAAGATGAACCTGAAATATTTATGTCGAACCTGGTTCAACATGAAACAATAATTATAGTCCATCCAGGGTCGGACAAATTATTGATCGCGTACGAGAGGGTCATAACTATTATTTTAGGATGAACCTGAAATAATATAGGATGAACCTGAAATAATATAGGATGAACCTCAAATAATATAGGATGATCCTGAAATAATATAGGATGAACCTCAAATAATATAGTATGTACCTCAGTAATTATTTTCGAACCTGTTCGTACGCCATATAAATCTTTTCTTTGATCTGGCCGTAAATAATCTATTTTATTTTGTAGATCTCTCAGGACATCTGAGTTCTGTAACTTCAGAGGTACATTTTCGCCGCCTTCATGAATATCTTCTACAGGAATTTCCACCTCATCCATGTGGGTGACTGCTGAGACTGGTAGAGAGCTTGGTTCTCTCTCATAATATGTTTTCAACATATTTATATGGCACAGCTGAGTATTTTTGAGTCTATCAGGAGTCTCAACAACATAATCAGTATCACTGATCTTGTGATTAACAATATAAGGGCCTGAATATCTTGCATGTAAAGCATTGCCCTTTAAAGGGAATAGTACTAGCACCTTGTCCCCAGGTTTAAAGGTGCAAATTTTGCCTTTTTATCATACCAGGTCTTCATAAGACGCTGGGCTTTCTGTAAATGTTTATTTGTCATTTCTCTGGCCTGGTGCAATTTTTCCTTAAAAGTGGACACATAGTCCAGAAGAGAAATTTCAGGTGGCTCTTCCTTGAGCCATTTCTCCTTCAAAGCAGTGAGTGGACCCCTCACTGAGTGTCCAAACACTAATTCAAAAGGGCTGAACCCCAGAGATTCCTGTACAGTCTCACAGACTGTGAATAAGAGATGTACTCCTTCATCCCAATCCTTCTTATTATCCTCCCCATAGGCCTTTATCATGGTCTTCAGTGTTTGATGAAAGCATTCAAGAGCACCTTGACTTTCAGGATGGTAGGCACTTGATGTGCACTGCTTAATTTTGAGCTCATACATCACCCGCTGAAAAATGTTTGACATAAAATTTGAGCCTTGGTCTGATTGCACTGACCTGGGTAGACCGAAAGACGTGAAAACTTTTATCAAGACCTTAACTATAGTCTTAGTTTTAATATTTCTTAGAGGTGTAGCCTCAGGAAATCGTGTAGAAGCACACATGATGGTAAGAAGATATTCATTTCCAGATCTTACACAATCTACAATAATTCTACTAAATGGCTCCTCAAAAGGAGGGATTGGTTGAAAGGGAGCAGGAGGAATCATCTGGTTGGGTTTTTCTACAATTTGACAGGTGTGGCAGATTTTACAAACTTCGACAACATCCTGTCGAAGCTTGGGCCAGTAAAAACACTGTTGAATACGAGAGTAGGTTTTCCTAACTCCCAAATGTCCAGCCATTGGATTTTCATGAGCCAGGCTTATTATTTCATTCCAGTATTTAGTGGGGACAACTATTTGATAAATAACCTCCCAATCACTATTGGAGGGTACTTCTGGTGGTTGCCATTTCCTCAGGAGTACATCAGATTTTTTAAAATAACAGACAGGGGAGTTTTGGGCTTCTGCCTCTGTTAGAGCCCTTTCACGTGACTCGGCAAGGTCAGGATCACTTTCCTGTTCCTGAATTAAAGAATACCGGGAAATGACATTCAAGGAGGTCCCCCTATCACTCTCAGGTGTAGTGGCCTCTTTTCAATTTCTGGAGGAGTCATCACACTGACTCAAAAATGTCTGAGACAAATCAATGTCTTCAGAATCCGTAATTCTGTGAGTGTTCTTATCCTCAGCTTTGCTGTTCAAATCAACACAATTGAGGTTGCTATCAACCTCAGCTTTCTTTGCCATGGACCGAGTCACAGCACATGCTGGAAAAGCAAAAAGGAGGAAAACATTCCTTCAAATTAATAATACTTTCATCTGTGCTCGGCTTATCTACCACTTGATGTTCTACAGTGACTTTGTCACCAGCTAAGTCATTTCCCAACAATAAAGAAATACCTTTTACAGGTAGAGTAGGTCGGATTCCTAATGTCACAGTCCCATTTACTAAACTACTTCTTAAATTTATTTTATGAGGTGGGACATTTAAAGAGTTTGTCTCAATACCTGATACTAGAACTTGTGCCCCTGTAGCACTTTCTTCAGAAAATGGCAAACTGCCTTCTAACATTAAAGACTGAGTAGCCCTTATGTCTCTCAGTATTTTTATTGGTAAGGAACAGTGCTTATTCCCCTCAAGGGAAACAAAGCCTTCAGAAATAAATGGCTTATAATTTTCTAAAGCATCTTGCTTCATTACATAATTTTCAGGACATGGAGCACATGCTAGTGAATTCTGTGAAGAAGAGGACTCATTTTTCCTTTTTAACAGCCAGCAATCAGATAATAAATGGCCTTTCCTCTTACAATAACGACACTCAAGTAATTGGTTTGAATTTTTCTTTTTCAACTTTTTACAGTTAGTAATAATATGACCTTGCTTCTTACAATAATTACAAGTTTTAGTTGAACTGGTGGGTCGTAATGGTGTAGGACTGGCATTAGAGGTTTTACTTTCACCAAATTTCTTATTAAATTTGGGCGGTGAAAAGTTTGGAGGATTGGAAGGATGAGTTTTATCTAAAGTTGGTCTAGGTCCACTTTGGAAAGAATTCTTGCAGTGCTCAAAATAACTTTTTTTCTTTGCGTAGCAAAATGCTACACATTTCCAAAAAATGAATAGCATTTTGTAAAAATTCCATAGCTATTTTTGTATACCAGTGTTATGTTATGCTGTTTTTGTATTGAATTCTTCTAAGTAGATGGAATAGTTTCCATCCATTTCTGGGCATTTCTTGATCTTCAACACATGAAACATTTACTATGTTTTTTTTAACTGAACTGCCTTTAAGGGTTGCATGGACTTGGATATTTCAAAGGGCGTCTTGGTTGTTCAATAGAGTTCTCAAAATGGAAGTTGGGATTTTTAATTTGATGGGCTTGAAGTTATTTTTAATGGACATTTTATGCAAAATGTTGTAAAAACAGGAAGAATTTAAACCAATAGAATTCATCTTACATATTAAGTTGCTAATGATACTTGATGGAGAGTTAATCTGAGTTATGCCAGTAATATCCCACAACCAGAAGTAAAGCATCAGTGAACTAGTTTTCAAATTTGTTTGCAAATTTTCATTTACATTTTGCGATACAAGATATTCAACTGCAGCCTAATAGGCTGCAGTTGATTATCTTGTATCGCAAAATGCTATACATAATTGAACATTGTATAGCTTTTTGCAAGTTTTGCATAGCAAAAAGCAACGCGACACCGCTTATTTTGAGCCCTGAATTCTTGTGGGGCCCAAAATTTGTGGTGTTACGACTCATTTTATGAGTTAAGGCATAGTCATCTGCTAGTGCTGCTGCTCTATTTCATGTGTCAACTTTTTGTTCATCCAGGTGGGCCTTTATATCTGAATGTATCTTTCCTTTAAACTCTTCTATCAGCATCATTTCTTTTAATTTAGAGAAATCCTTCCCAATTTCTTTGGAATGGCACCACCTGTCAAATAAATTTTGCTTCTCTCTGGCAAATTCCACATGAGTTTGATTTTCGTTTTTATAATAATTTCTGCCTATAGGCTTCTGGAACAAGTTCATATGCCTTAAGTATAGTCTCTTTAACAGTGTCATAATTATTGCTTTGCTCAGAAGATAGTGCGGAATAGATTTCTTGGGCCTTCCCTTTCAAAACACTTTGCAATAGCAAAGTCCAGACATTCTAAACTTGTTGCCACTTTTTCAAAATGTGAAAAATATTTATCAACTTCTTTTTCTTGAAATTGGGGTACTAGCCTAACGTGTTTAGTTGCATCAAATCTTCTTGGGGAAATTACATTTGAGCCTTGACGCTGTGATTCTAATTCTTTTATTTTTATTTCCTTTTGAATTTCTAATTCTTTTAAGTGCATTTCTTTTTGGGCTTCTATTTCCCTTAATTTTAATTCCCTATCCTCTTTTTGAGCCTGAATTTGTTCCCTTTCGTTTTGAGATTCAATTTCTTTTAATTTTATTTCATTTTCCTGTCATTTCATTTCTTGTTGCATTTCTAATCTCTTTAGTTCCAATTCTAACTTTTTGAGTTCAAGGGCATCAGTAGGTTGTGGTTTGGGGGGAGGGGGAGGGGGTTCAGACTGAGGCAAAAGGCCTTCTTCCAGATAATGATTAACAATGAGCTGTTCAAGTTTATGTTTGTTTAGACCAGGGGTGGCAGGTAATTGTAGATACTGAGCAAGTTGGAATAAATCCTCCTTCTTAAGAGATTCAAAAAGGGCTAAACTAGGAGGGCTTTCAAATTCATAAATAAATTCTGTCACAATAAATACCATGCTGAAAAGGTTTGTTGGTTCTCAGATTATATAAAATAATAATACTGAAATTTTCTAGGAAAATTTAAATGTTTTGAAAGTGAGCGAAAATAATAACTGCAATATGCAAATAAAGCTTTCTCATTATCTAATATTCAATCTCGGCAACAAGCCCCCAATTTCTGTTACGGTATGGAAATATTATTGATTTTTGTAACAGAAAGAAATCTGAGAATCAGTAACAATAACTATGAATTTAACTATTCTGAAATTTAATTTAAAAAAATTAATATAAAAAAAAAAAAATGATACAAAGATCTTTTACACTAATTGGTTTACAGAAAATAAAAACAGTGGTACTTATCAATTATTGAATTAGTCCAAAATACAGTTTGACAGAATCCAGTAATCCAGTGGTGAAGTATCTCATGAAGAAATTTATCAGCTGGTAGTATTAAATCCAAGAATGTGTCTTCAGAAACAGTATCCCGTAGATTTGTAATAAAATTTTCACTTAGAAATTTCAGCAGTCTCCAATATAATAAAATGCTCCGCAAAATTCAAATGGAGTAAAAATCCAAGAAGTATTGGCGCCACAAGTAATTTCCAAATAATCCAGTAGAATACTGACTTTTCACGAAATAATATGATTCTGTTTCACAGAAAGTATAAATTCTCTTTTCCAAGACAAATAGATTCTCTTCAAAATTCTCTTTTGGAATCAATCTTCCAAATTCACAAAGAAGCTTGCTTCTATAATAAATGCACTGTCCTAGAACAATAATAATCTCCAATGGAAACAACTGCTGTGTTTTTAACTGAAGTGAGTCTTTCTGAAATGGCTTTCTAAAAATGAGTTTCTGAATTTTGTTGACAAACCTTTATATAGTTACCAGATAGAATGTCCTAGAAGATGAAATGTCTACAAAGTTCTATCAGTTTCTAGGTGATTCTGTCATAATTCAAGTAAACAAGGTCCTTGACCTACTTAAACAATCAACAGCTATACATTGTATGTACAATAGACTAGTGTAACAAAGATGTAAACAAAGGTCACTCAGCGCAAATGAGTCAAACCAATCAGAAAATGCAAAAAAAATATATCAATCTCGATATAATATGGGGGCTATATAACAGTCACCCATCCAGTGATTAACCAGGCTCGACGTTGCTTAACTTCGGTGATCTGACAAGAACCGGTTACCACAATGCCACCACACCCCCAGATGTGGTATATAGAAAGGATTCTGACTGGTGGATCTGAAGAAGATTTTAACAGATATTTCCTCATATTGTACTAAGTTAACACCCCCCCCCCCCCCCCCCCCCTCCACGACGAGACATTGTATACCAAATACGGGAGCATTCTGACTGGTGGATCTGAAGAAGAAACTTTTTAAAGAAATTTCCTCATATTGCACTAAGTTAAACCATTAAGTCCCCACAGAGGCCCAAACTGCCACTTTTATATATTAATTTGAAAAAAAGTGTATTTTCATTGAAATCTCCACTGCTAGTCTGCATTTATCTTGTCAATGTTTTTACATCATTTTTGGCTGCCTGGACAGGCAGCCAGCAGTGATGTAAAAACATTGTTAAGTCATCTGCAATAGTGTGTAAGTCCAACAGTGGTTAAAAGTTTTACCTAGGGTCCCAATTTGAACAAATTTGAAGCTGACCACCACCCCCCTCCCACCCCCCTCGAGATGTTGTATACCAAATATGAAAGGATCCTGACTGGTAGATCTGAAGAAGATTTTTAAAAATTATCCCCCATATTGCACTAACTTCAAATTTGGGCTCCCATAAGAAGCCCAAATATTAACCTAGGGACTTGGTTTGAACAATCTTGAATCTGACCCTCATAGCAATAATGTATGCCAAATATTAAAAGATTCTGACCAGCGGTTCTGAAGAAGATTTTTAAAGATTATTCCCCATATCGCACTGAGTTGCAAATCTGGGCTCCTGCCCAAATGGGAACCAAGGGGATTCATTTTAACAAACTTGTATCTGGCACCCCCTCCCCCCCCCCCCCCCACTCCCTACAGATGCTGTATACCAAATATCATCAGATTCTGACCACTCGTTCTAGAGAGAATTTTTATTTTAATTTTTGCAAATATGCGGAGATAGCATTTTTTCAATGAACCCCCCCATCCCCGCCCCCCCTCTTTGGTTGATATCTACCATAATTGGACGTAAATGGTATTTTAACATCGACATCATGATCGACATCGCAATTTAGGTTTATAAAACAAATAACATCGAGCATCGACACCGATGTGAAAAACCAGCAGCAATCCATCTCTAGTCACTGTGACCTTGACCTTTGGCACAATGACCTAAAAAAATGTAGGGTTCTTCCTCTCATCATGCTCAACCCACATGCCAAGTTGGGTTTCGATTGGGAATGCATAATTTTAATAATTAAGAGCTGTAACCAGCTCTGATCGATAAAATTTCAATTTCAGGGTCACAGTGACCTTGACCTTTGGAATAAAAACCTAAAAAATAATTAGGGTTTTTCCTTTCATCATGCTTAAACCATAGGCCAAGTTTAGTATCAATCAGGCAAGCAAAATTTCAATTAGAGAAGCCAACTCTGGTAAATGTTTAAGGTCAAGGTGACTGTGACCTTGACCTTTGGCACAATGACCTATAAATAAACAGAAATTCCTCATATCAAGCATAATCCACATGCCAAGTTGGGTTTCAGTTGGCCACGCGAAACTTTAATTACAAAGTGAAAACCAACACTGATAAAAATTGAAGTTCAAGGTCACTGTGACCTTGACCTTCGGCACAATGATCCCAAAATGAATAGGGTTCTTCCTCTCATCATGCCTAACCCACATGCCAAGTTTGCTTCAGTTGGCGAAGCAGAACTTTAATTACAGAGCGGAAATCAACACTGATAAAAATTAAAGTTCATGGTCAGTGACCTTGACCTTTGGCACAATGATCCGAAAATAAATAGGATTCTTCCACTCATCATGCCTAACCCACAGGTCAAGTTTGGCCAAACAGAATTTTAGTTAGATAGCAAAAACCAACTCGGTCTACATATGGACGGACAGTGCCACCGATATATACCCCCCCCCCCCCCCAGAAATTTGAACAAAAATGCAATGCCCCTTCAGGACCATCACTCACACAAACTTTCACCTGAATTGGTCCAGTGGTTTTGGAGAAGTCCAAAACATAGTGTTCACGGATGCTGGACGACGAACAGAGAGCAATCAGGAAAACTTTGTCAAGGTGAGCTAAACTAGAGGTCTGACTGTCCCAGATGGACCTGTCCATACCCCCTGCCACCATAATTATTCTAAGACGAAAAGTGGCACAACCCTGGTAATGAAAGTGTCAATGACACTGTAGCTTAACTTGTGTGTTGTGTTTGATGAAAAGGATAATGTTCAATGTTTATGCAAGGATTATGAAATAAGACAAGAATTGTGATAATTGGGAATACGTTCATTTCTGTTCCCTGTATGCTATGTTTATGATAAAAATAATATGAGGTGCACACTGTACTAAAGAGCTGAGGGGTGGGTTAATATGACCTCACAGTTAATGTATGTGGCCCTCACACTTAACGTATATCAACAAAAGTTACCAAGTTACAGTGAAATTATGACAAAACGAGTCATCCTATCAAGTTACATTAAAATACCTTCATAAAAATGGCCTGTAGACTGTGCTAAAGGTTTTCGGGCTTCGGGCCCCTGAAGCCATCAGTTTCCTAATTGGGTCCAAAGGGGACGTTCTCATCTAGACATTATATGAAATCAACCTACCAAGTTACAATGAAATCCCTCAATAAATATGACCTGTAGACTGTGCTAAAGGTTTTTGGGCTTTGGGCTCTGGCAGCCATCATGGTTGAATGATCGCAACCAAAAGGGGACATTCTCATCTGAGCATCATCTGGAGTGATCCTACAAAGTTACAATGAAATCCCTTCATAAATATGACCTGTAGACTGTGCTCAAGGTTTTTGGGCTTCGGGCCCCTGAAGCCGTCACAGTTGACCAATCACGACCAAAAGGGGATGTCATCATCTAGGCATTATTTGGAGTCAAACTTACGGGTTACAATGAAGTCCTTCAATAAATATGACCAATAGACTATGCTAAAGGTTTTGGGGTTTTGGGTTCGGGCAGCCATCAAGGCTGAATGATCGCGACCAAAAGGGGACGTTCTCATCTAGACATTATTTAGAGTCATCCTACCAAGGTACAATGAAATCCCTTCATAAATATCACCTGTAGACTGTGCTAAAGATTTTCGGGCTTTGGGCCCCTGAAGCCAACACAGTTGCCTAATGGTGTCCAAAAGGGGCTGTTCTCATCTAGACATTACATGAAGTCAACCTACCAAGTTACAATGAAATCCCTTCATAAATATGATCTGAAGAGTGTGCTAAAGGTTTTTGGGCTTTAGGCTTGGGCAGCCATCATGGCTGAATGATCGCAACCAAAAGGGGACATTCTCATCTGGACATCATCTGGAGTGATCCTATCAAGTTACAACGAAATCCCTTCATAAATATGATCTGTAGACTGTGCTCAAGATATTCGGGCTTCAGGCACCTGTAGCCATCACAGTTGACCAACCACGACCAAAAGGGGATGTCATCATCTAGACATTATATGGAGTCAACCTAACAAGTTACAATGAAATCCTTCCATAAATATGACCTACAGACATGCTAAAGGCTTTTGGGCTCGGGCAGCCATCAAGGCTGAATGATCGTGACCAAAAGGGGATATTCTCATCTGGACACTATTTGGAGTCATCCTACCAAGCTACAATGAAATCCCTTCATAATTATGACCTGTAGACTGTTCTAAAGGTTTTCGGGCTTTGGGCCCCTGAAGCCGTCACAGTTGCCCAATCATGTCCAAAAGGGGACGTTCTCATCTAGACATTATATGAAGTCAACCTACCAAGTTACAATGAAATCCCTTCATAAATATGACCTGTAGACTGCGCTAAAGGTTTTCGGGCTTCAGGCCCGGACAGCCATTATGGCTGAATGATCGCAACCAAAGGGGACAATCTCATCTGGGCATTATTTGGAGTGATCCTGCGAAGTTACAATGAAATCCCTTCATAAATATGACCTGTAGACTATGCTCAAGGTTTTCGGGCTTCGGGCACCTGTAGCCATCACAGTTGACCAATCACGACCAAAAGGGGATGTCATCATCTAGGCATTATATGGAGTCAACCTAACAGGTTACAATGAAATCCTTCTATAAATATAACCTTTTGCCTATGCTAAAGGTTTTTTTCGGCTTGGGCACCCATCAAGGCTGAATGATCACGGCCAAAATGGGACGTTCTCATCTAGACATTATTTGGAGTCATCCTACCAAGTTACAATGAAATCCCTTCATAAATATGACCTGTAGACAGGGCTAAAGGTTTTCTGGCTTCGGGCGCCTTTAGCCGTCAAAGTTGGCCAATCATGTCCAAAAGGGGACGTTCTCATCTAGACATTATATGAAGTCAACCTACCAAGTTACAATGAAATCCCTTCATAAATATGACCTGTAGACTGTGATAAAGGTTTTCGGGCTTCGGGCTCGGGCAGGCATCATGGCTGAATGATCGCAACCAAAGGGGACAATCTCATCTGGGCATCATCTGGGGTGAGCCTACGAAGTTACAATGAAATCCCTTCATAAATATGACCTGTAGACTGTGCTCAAGGTTTTTGGGCTTCGGGCATTTGTAGCCATCAAAGCTGACCAATCACGACCAAAAGGGGATGTCATCATCTAGGCATTATATGGAGTCAACCTAATAGGTTACAATGAAATCCTTCCATAAATATGACCTTTTACCTATGCTAAAGGTTTTTGGGCTCGGGCACCCATCAAGGCTGCATGATCGTGATCAAGATGGGACGTTCTCATCTAGACATTATTTGGAGTCATCCTACCAAGTTCCAATGAAATCCCTTCATAAATATGACCTCTAGACTGTGCTAAAGGTTTTCGGGCTTCGGGCCCCTGTAGCTGTCACAGTTGCCCAATCACGTCCAAAAGGGGACTTTCTCATCTAGACATTGTACGAAGTCAACCCAACAAATTACAATGAAATTCCTCAATAAATATGACCTGTAGACTGTGCTTAAGGTTTTCGGGTTTTGGGCTCGGGCAGTCGTCATGGTTGGCAGATCATGCCCAAATGGGGAAATTCTCATCTAGACATCATAAGGAGTCATCCTACCAAGTTACAATGAAATCCCTCCATATTAAACATGACCTGCAGACTGTGCTAAAAGTTTTTGGGTTTCGGGCTTGGGCAGCCATCACGGTTGATAGATCATGCCCAAAAGGAGACGTTCTCAGTAGGTATTATACAGAGGCATCCTACCAAGTTACAACTAGAAACTGTTTTAGCACACTAAAACTTATGTCTCCCCTTCCTTTCTATTTAATGCACTGCAAATTATATATACATGAATAATATTGACAACCATGCCAAATATCTAAGGTCTAGGTCAAAAGACAAAAAAGTTCTGGTCCGGACGAGGTTTCCCTTCAAAAGGCAGATAAATCTGACCTTCAGGTCAAAGGTCAAGGTAACATGAAGGTCACTATGGTACACGACACACCGGCTCATGGTGATACATCCACATGCCAAATATCTAAGGTCTAGGTCAAAAGACAAATTAAAGTACATAAATTTGACCTTGAGGTCAAGGTCACATGAAGGTCATGATGACATGTAGTATCACTGTGATGCATCCACATGTCAATCATCTAAGTCCTAGGTCAAAAAACAAAAAAAGTTCTGGTCTGGATAATTATTCCCTACTTGAAGTACATAAATTTGACCTTAAGGTCAGAGGTTAAGGTCAAATGAAGGTCATTGAGGAAGACGACATGCGGTCTCATGGTGACACATCCACGTCAAATAACCAAGTCCTAGGTCAAAAAACAAAAAAATTCTGGTCTGGACAATTACTCCCTATTTGAAGTACATAAATTTGACCTTGAGGTCAAGGTCACATGAAGGTCACAATGGTATGCGACACACCGGCTCATGATGATACATCCACATGCCAAATATCTAAGGCGTGGCTCAAAAGACAAACAAGTTTTGGTCCGGACAAAGTTTTCTTGAAAAAAGCACAAATCAGATGTTCAGATCAAAGGTCAAGGTCACATGAAGGTCACAATAGTACGCTACACACTGGCTCATGGTGATACATCCACATGCCAAATATCTAAAGCCTGACTCAAAATACAAAAAAGTTCTGGTCCAGAGAGTTTCCCTTAAAAAAGCGCATAAATCCGACCTTCAGGTCAAAGTCACAGGAAGGTCACTATGGTACACTGCACACCGGTTCATGGTGATACATCCACATGCCAAGTATCTAAGGTGTAGGTCAAAAGACAAAAAAAGTTATGGCCCGGACAAAGTTTGTGTGATGTTTCCCTTAAAAAAACACATAAATCTGACCCTCAGGTCAAAGGTCAAGGTCACATGAAGGTCACTATGGTACACTGCACATCGGCTCATGGTAATACATCCACATGCCAAGTATCTAAGGTGTAGGTCAAAAGACAAAAAAGTTATGGCCCGGACAAAGTTTGTACGAGAAGAAGAAGAAGAAGAAAAAGAAGAAGAGAAGAAGAAGAAGAAGAATATGCACTAAAACAATATGTCTCCCTTCTGGGAAGGGGAGACATAATGAAATCCCTTCATAAATACGACCTGTAGACTGTGCTAATGGTTTTCGGGTTTTGGGCTTGGGCAGCCATACCGGTTGCCCAATCGCGACCAAAAGGGGACGTTCTCATCTAGACATGACCCCAAACCTGCATATGAAATTTCGTGATGATCAGACAAGAACTGCGGGGTGTAGCCCGTGCTAAAGGAAAATGTGAACAGACGTCACAGACTCACAGACTAACAGACTTCCGCACGCGTGATGGCAATAGCTTATCTTGACTATGTCAAGTTAAGCTAAAAACAAGTCCAACTGAAACTATAATCGCAGAGGCACAGGTTCCCATGGTAGTGAATATCCTTACCAAGTTTCATTCAAAGGAATCGACCTGTAAACATCTGAGAAAATCTCCAGACAAAATTCAGGAATTCTAAGAAAAGGGGCATAAGTCTGGCAAGAAAAGTCTGTTCGGAACTATAATCGCAGGTGCAGAGGTTCCCATGGTAGTGAACATTCACACCAAATTTCAAAGAAATTGACCCATAAACATTTGAGAAAATCTCCGGACAAACTTCAGGAATTCTAAGATGAGAGGGGGCATAACTCCGGGAACAAAAGTCCAATCAAAACTAAAATCGCAGGTGCAAAGGTTCCCATTGTAGTGAACAACCTTATTGAGTTTCAATGAAACCGACCCATAATCCTCTGAGAAAAGCTCCGGACAAAATTCTTGGCAAATAAGGCATTCCAAGACGAAAAGGGGCATATCTCTGGCAAAAAAAATTCCGATCGAAATTATAATCACAGGTGCACAGGTTCCCATGGTAATAAACATCCATACCAAGTTTCAAAGGAATCGCCCCATAAACATCTGAGAAAATATCTGGACAAAATTCTAGACCTGCCTTTTCAAGTCAAAAAGGCGCAAAATTCTGGCAAAAATAATCCGATCGGAACTATAATCGCAGGTGCACAGGTTATCATGGTGGTAAACATTCATGAGCATATTGGTCCATAAACAGCTGAGAAAACCTCCAGACAAATTTATGTGTATGGATGGACGGACGGATGGGGTGGGGTGATTCCAGTATGTCCCACAACTTGTTGTGGGGGGGGGGGGGGGGGGGGGGGTTATAAAAAGGCAGTTTCGATTTTTGTACAGAGACATACATGTAACAGCCCTAAACAAGAACTTCACCCAAGCTACATGTAAGAGTCAAAATTAACTGATCCAAAGTGGAGATAAATCTCAACTCTTAGTGCATGTGGCTAACTCAGAAGCCCTCAAACTAATCGGTATAACGTAACTTTTTTTTAATAAATATGTTTATCTGTCAGCCATTAGTGCAATAAGGACATGAATCTGGATAAATAATCAACAGAAATCTAAATTTTATAGTAAATTTCCTTTCTTATTATACCTACCACAATTGTTTACTACAGGCTTGCACTACAGTGGAAGTAGCGGGGGAGGAATTCGCTAGAATTGTGCACTTGGTGATACCTTCCTGAAATTTGGCATGATGTAAGGGTAGGCATCAGAGATTTCAAAATCGATCGGCTACAAGTTGGCACCATCCTCTAGCCACCACTAGCAGCGAAATCCAAAATGGCCGCCAAGCGGATCGAAAAAAAGCTATTTTCGCCGATCGCACAACTGAAGCTCCAAACCTAACACCATACATGTGCTGTAATTGATGTGAATGATGGAGTGAAGCCCTTGGAACAAGTTGGGGGGAAGATTAATGGATAATGGGATCAGAATTTCCGTCGATGTGTGCGTCTGTGTGTCTGACTGTCAGTATGATCGTCCGTCCGTAGATAAATTAGTGTTGAATGTTTCTCGGGAATGCAATGGTCAAATGAACATGGTATGAGAGATTCCTGTCAACACATGAACAAGGGTACTCGATAGTATGCAGCAGTGGGGATACTTGGACATTTGATAATCCAATTAAAGTGACAGTCTATTCTCAACTTCCGGCATTTTCGATAGATTTATTTTCTAAGAAAATAAAACTATCAAATTTCTAGAGGAGTTCTGGTTCAATCTCAACACCATAGCGACACGTCTGCCAGCAAGGGCAGTGCTGGAATGAACTCGGGATGCATTAGTTCCCGTTGTTAATTATACAATGTTATCTTGCCAGTATAGAACATTGGCAAAATGGGACTAGAAGGGGTGAGTGTATGTTTGCAGTCATTCGAGGTACAGGAATATTTTTTGACTACAAGTAGTATTCTTCATTTTCGGCCAGTTAAGATGTGGTGTGTTCCAAGTCAGGATTAATGTTGCCGACACTTAATGCCCATCCCTCATGGTATGCTACTTTACCAGGGATATAGAGATATAGCCACCACTGGGAGCCAAAACATGACCTTTGATGTCGATGAGTGGTCGAAATGTTTTAGCGAATAACTTATCGAAATATGATCCGGTATGGCAATTTGATACCTTACGTTAGATTTATTAGATCAACTCAGGTATGGATTCATTGAGACATGAGTGCGCTACAAGATGAAGGATTTCCAAGTTGATTTGCTATGGAGTAGGAACTGACTAGTCACATGTGGCCTATGGCCAGAGAAAGACAAGGATACCATAGATGAACACACGGGTGAACGAAGGTATCAACTGTTGTACAGAGGCAAAATAGTTGGGGATATTGTATCATGCTATGCATGAATTAACACCGTCTTGTGCAGTAAATAACAGACTATTTTCCGAAATCTAAAACTGTATTCCTATACCCCGGACAATGTAGCAAGCCACATGGGATGAACATTTGTTAGCAAAATCAACTCAACTAGAAACATGACATGTGTTAACTGGCCGAAAATGGAAAAAAAAATACCAGAATAGGAGATGACTGGTCCTAACATGACAGTATACTACTCAATATTGTTACAACAGCCACCTTCACACTTACACAAAGGTGTGCACCTTAATCCAGCTTTCAAGCATTTGCAATTGCCCTTGCAGGCCTTGGCACAACTACAGTGGAGCATCAGTGCACATGCAGCACTTGCGTCTCCTAGGTGAGTCCAAAATGGGACCAGAATATTGAGACGTGGATTCCACTCCCATCCGTACTGTGATGGGTCTGGCACACATAAGTGTTTCTGCAGAGCACGATGCCAAATGAAAGATGACACAAGAATTACCCTTTTTACATGTTGATACAGAGCTGCTTTGGTGGGCGGGATGTTTTCCATAGACTTAAGGCCATGTGTGAACATATGCCGTCTCGCATCATTGACACGTGTACTGACACAACTGTTACTGTACATCTGTATGGTGAGTTTTTCGATATGCTGCATATGAGGGGAATCCTCTGAAAAGACTTGCGGATTCTCAGTCAATTCTATCATCATTTCAGTTGATGCGGGAAAATTCATCCATGCATTCCATCCTGTCTTCTTCCCAATGCCGAGCATGCTGGATGTTACATCACAACCTGTGAAGGCGTGGAAGAAAGTCAGGGCCTTACAGTAATCAGGTCCAAGTTGTGAAGCTATCTCATGAATTGGCATATCTTTATATGCCTTTCCAATTCCAAACCCAATCCACAGCTCACTGAGTCCAAGGTCACGGAATGTTGCGAAATGGTGCAAAGACAGAATGACGACATCAGAATCAACCGTGCGAAGAAAAGCTATTTTGTGACCTTGTGAGACTGCATGGTTGAGATGAAGCATCATGCGCGTGTCTGCTTCCTCGTGGTTCGATGGAGATATGTCACATAAGCTAACATCCTTATTGCATAGTACATATTCTCCTGATGTCGTTAACAACTGGTACTCGGATGTTGATGTTAATTTCAGCAGTTCAGCAGACAGGAACTTGAAAAATTCGTCTTTATTCTCACTAACTTTCAAGAATGCCTGCCAATTCTTCCCTTTAGGTAAAGGGACGTTCTCGGACACCCGTATCAACCTAACTGCTGTCTCACCGAGGCGTTTTGCTCGCGTCTGATTCTTCAAACTGCCTTCGGGGTAACAGTCATAGATCGCATCAACCCTTGTGGTGTTCGTGTTAATCAGAGATTCGATGTATGGCAATAATTGCAATCGAGCATATTCTCCAAACAGATCCGCTTTCTGTGGTTTGATTACATGGACTACAGCAGGCATATCCAAGATGACAACTGAAGCTTGTCTAGCTGCTGAATTCTTCCCTTGTGCAGGAATAGCTGGTAAACAATTGAGAATTTGAGATTTTGTCCCACTCCGTAGCTTACCTCTATCGGATAATGCTGGCGGATCACGTGCATTCTCGTGCATGAAAAACTCATCCATGTTTGAATCAGGCCGGGCTTGCAGTGAAACGAACATCTGGGTAACTATTGCGGCAGTTGCTTTACTTGACATGAGTTTGTCTCGGCCTTTGTCCAGGTTGGCTGGGGGTGGGTTAAGGAAGGTATATATATTTGCCTTGGGAATAACATCATTCAGGGGTACGGTGCATTCCACAAGCCTTTCCTTCAAGAAAGTGGAATATAAATGCTTGCCCCTTTCGGGTAATGACCGTAAACTCTTACTAACTTCGGGGTCCATATATTCACCAGTATCTAATGTCACCAGCTGACCACTAGTTTCATCATAAGGGTTGATAATGAGTCCCTGATTCACCAGATCGAGGAGAGATTTCAATTGATTCAGAAATTTTTTCTGCTCTGATACCGAACTTTCCGGGTGTTCCGTGTTATCTGATGATGTTGTGTGGAAACTTGCATATTCATACTCATCTATAACACGCAGAACTTCTGACCTTGAAAGCTCAATAACGACTTTCTCTTCAGCCTGGCCATAGAGACCTTTTGGACCACTGTCTTCTTTGAGTAGTTGGATACTATGTTCTTGGCTCTGATCTAAACCCATCATACTGAACTTCCTCTCACTACGCTGGACCACAAAATGGCCTTCCATGAATTTGTTGTGGATTGAAGGATGCCGCCTGGGTAGCTGAGACATGTCTCTCAGAAATACGGGGACCCACCGACAATAATTTGTATGTCCTAGGGCAAAAAAGTAACTGCACAACTCATCGATAGAACACAGTGTACCAGGCCAGTTACCGATTCGTTGGTTCCGAACGAATTGACAGCTTGTCAAGAGAAAGTTCCGAACGATTTCACCCCAATAGCGCGCAGTTGGAGATTGTGAAAGAATCCTCTGTTCCCACATTTCAAATGACTCATGGGGCCCAGTCTGCTGACAGTAAATCTCATAAGCATTCTTTCTGAGGATCTCAAGCCAAGCTAGAGTGAGAAGATATGCCTGTCGCGTCCTCTTGACATGTTTCCCACCAAGTAGGGATGATGCTACACCGGGTGTGAATATCTTTGCGAGGTGAAACATTCGCTCCCAACCAGAACCACCCATAAGCTTACCACCAGCTTCTTGGGTGCACATTTCAAGATGCAGGAATCCAATCATACACACCATTCGATCCTCACCTATCTCCTCTGGGAACAGCCATTGACATTTTTTCTGCCTGGCATACAACGGACAGTCACCTTCAATGACAGGTATCTGGCCGGGGTTTACGAAAGCAGTAGCTTCCCTGACCACATACATAGCATGCTTCTGCATACTGAGTGAGTCCGCTTTCTGCTCACTGAAAACAGGGAATACCCCAATAACTGCACGAGGTTTGACATTGTCTTGATCTTCATGTTTTGAAAAGAAGCCTGAAAAGGTCACAGGGACTTCATCAAGCTGCCAGCTGCCATCAACCTTCCCTTTATTGCTGATCTGTGACACATGAGACAACCAGTCATTCTCTCCCACGTTCAAATCTGCATATTCATTGGGCCGTACATTACATTCATCTGGAGATTCAAGCCTGATGTCCCCACCAAAGTCTTCAACGAAAGGAACAAATGCATAGTCGTCTGGGAGTTCAATTTGTGTGTCTTCTGGAACATCTAAACTCAGTGGTGGGGGATCAGTACCCACATTGTCCCTGCTCAGTTGACCAATGAGTGTGATGGACGTACCATGCATATCAGATCTACCAGATACATCAATGTTATCAGTGGTTCCTATCGAGAAAACATTACGTTTGCAGTTAGCTGGGACTACAACACCTTCGTTCTTGAACCGCAGTGAAACAGCTCTCGCGAAACTCCTGCGAACATCCATTACGCGATCATAAGAGACAGAGAGTCCCATTTGATGAAAATCTCTGATAAGATTTTTCATACGATCATGGGCATGCAACTTCAAACCCACATAAAGAGGCATTGGAGTTTCTCTGTCACGTCTCTGGTGAACATTTTGTGCATGTTCGGAGCGTTTCGCTGAATTGCTGATCAACATCTGTGAAATAGTACAAGCCACTCGAGTCTTGGCATTAACAGTCTCATCATCGCCTAAGTTCTGTATACTACATGTGCCCTCAAGTAGAACTCTAAGAAGAGTCAGGAGTGAGTTGGGTACAGGCTCGCTCAAGCAATAAGATGAAAATGATCCCGTGAAAGGAGCTTGAGATATGAGTATGTGTTTACGCAGAAGAAGACCCACATCAACTATCTTTTTTGCCTCTTCCTCAGACACTATACGAGTTAAAGATTCGGACAACAAGGAGCCAACTCGAAACCTACTTGAAATAAACACATCTCTACCCTGTGTGAAGGCGTCCCAGCCATCGCCCAATTTCTGCAACAAATGTTCTTTGAATCGAGTGGAATGTATTTCTTCACTAAGCCAATCAGAACCGACTTGCTTCAACCTCCGACTGTACAGATTCTTGAGATCGACAAGCTTCATCGCGGAATCGTTGTGTTCAACAAATGTTATGAGCTCTGCCATAACGAGAGGGTCATAGGGCAGGCCTGACGCGGAATGTTCGGCGTTCTTCGACTTTTTAGATTTAGCCGCTCGTGCTTCATTGGCAAGCTTACAATAACAGGTTTTGTGATAGTAAAGATCACTAGCAGCGGAATCAAATGCTGCATTGACCCGAGAAAAAACAACCCAGTTCTCGGCTTCCTTTGCCATAATTTTGAGTTTATTGTTATCAGACATTGATCTGCAAATAGGCTCACTGCTGTCACCTTCGCGTTTGTGACAATAAACACACTGGGGCAGTTTCCTGTCACAGCCAGATTCAAAACTTGTCCGTGTTCTTTTAGGACTCAGCGTGGAGCAGGATGCCACTGCCTCATTTCGCTCTCGCTTGTGTAGCACGCGCTGTACGATGTGAGTCCGAATACTGTCACGGCATGTCTTATGATATATTGCCTTATTCGTCAACAGTGACATCGACATACACTCATCACTCTCTCTCATCAAACAATCAATGGTCAAATTATATGGAAGCTCAACGCCATTATCTAGGAAGCGCGTTATGTCTTCCTCAATAGCTTTATAGGCGTCATGAAAACGAGATTCTCTATACGGACGCATCAATTTCTTGGAACTGTCTTGCTGGCAAAAGCAACAACGTTCCCAGTCAGTACTAGTCCGTACACGAAGAGGATTCTCACTCATTCTGTGAATGATTTTTGTGAACAATCGCGTTCTCGAATTAATTTCGACAGACAAATCAGAATTGCTTGCGGAATTACGCCAAACAAGAGATTGTATGGCAAAGAGACTGCTTCATAAAGAGCGTTGTTTCTCCGGGATCAGCGTCATTCAGGTTTGCCTGAATGACGCTGATCCCGGAGAAACAACGCTCTTTTCAAGTTCCAAGAAATTGATGCGTCCGTATAGAGAATCTCGTTTTATTCTACATCATCTCCCACGTCTGTTTCCAACACGTGCGTGGATCAGAGTTCACTTTCGCGCCCTTACAATCGGATGTATAGTCGGTAGACCGTCGAAAAGGAGGTTCCCTTCAGCCGCTGGCGGCCATTTTGGATTGTGCCGCTACTGGTCGCCACCGGTCGGTGTCAACTTGTAGCCGATCGTTTTTGAGAACCTCATAGCCTACACTAACAGTGTGCCAAATTTCAAGAAGGTATCACCAAGTGCACAATTCACCTGTATGTGACGAATTCCTCCCCCGCTAAAGTCCCTAACTCGGATAAAATACTCTCTATTTTTGTCTTTCCCAAGCAAGTTGGGAAAGAAAAGTGGTGCAAAAGCACCAATAAAAATAAGCCAAAACTGGGTCGAGTGCAACCTGCGCAGACCCAGTACGGGACGCTCTCTCCCAAGTACAACTCCACGACTTCCGTTGCCAGTGCGCATATACCGTCTCTAAAGACTCATTCTTTTTTGAATCCGTAAACGTTAGAGTTATGTGATCAGCGGGGAGGAAAGATTCTTTACCCGTAAAGAAGACGGGAGGGCCTCCATGTAAACAATTGTGGTAGGTATAATAAGAAAGGAAATTTACTATAAAATTTAGATTTCTTATCAACCTACTCACAATTGTTTACTACAGGCTGAATAGACAAAAGGCTGGAGGGAATCGCATAACCAACCCCCACATAACCCTAGTGCACTGGAACCGTGAAGTAGATGGAAGAGGTCCCGAGGCTTATCAACCATAATGTCGCAATCATTGGTAAAGGACAATGAAAAGAGACATATGAGCCTGTGTGACACACAGACAGAAAAAGGGCAGTAACAGCACAAGGCTGAAACTGACCTTCAAGAAGCCTAATGGCTATGGCAGACAACAGCCTGAGCAGAAGAAAGAGGACCCAGGGCAAAAAGGTCCTCCGACTGCTCCTGCAACTGGCGTAAATAAAAGGTGGAGAAAGTAGAAGCATTTCTCCAGTAGGCTGCCTGCATAACATCCGACAACTTGACGGAGTTAGAATAAGCCCAAGAGGTAGACAGTGCCCGCACCTCGTGTGCAGAAATACGATTGGTAATACAATCGCCAGCTGCTAAACGACTATAAGCCGTACGAATAGCAAGACAAATCCATCGAGAAATGGATTGAGGAGAGATCTTCTGTCGACCCGGAATGAGAGACAGAAAAAAACGTTTTCTGCCTTTCCGTATGAAGCGTGTCCGATCAAGATAAATGCGAATAGCACGGACCGGACAGAGCAAAGGGCGAGTACCCTCAACAGAGGGAAGAGCCCTGATACAGATAGGAGGAGGAGTAGTATCTGGTAACTGATTCTTAGCCAAAAAGGAGCAATCAGTGGTAAAAGTAACACTGTTGGGAGAGCTCCTAAAAAAGGCCGGGTCAACCGAAAGGGCGTGAAGCTCACTAACCCGTCTGGCCGAAGCAAATGCCATCAGAAAAGCCGTCTTATATGTGAGAAAATGCATATCCACCTGGGATAAAGGTTCGAACGGCACCCCCCCCCCCCCCCCCCCCCCCCAAGCAAAGCAGCACCCACGAAAGATTCCATCGTGGAGTAAGCTGCAAAGTCCGAGGCCTTTTCAAAGAAAAGTGCCGAACAAGCTTGGAGAGGTAAGGATTAGTGCCGATACGACGCTTCCCCACATAAGAAAAAGTCTCTGAAAGCATAGACCTGTAACCCTTGATGGTAACAGGCTGGAGACCCCGAGAATCAAACAGATATACCAGAAACTCCGCAATCTGTGAAATCGAAGGATTGGCATAATCAACAGAGTGATCAGCACACCATCGACAGAAGACCTTCCATTTAGCTGCATAAGCTAAACCAGTGGAGTGCCTCCTTGAAGAAGAAATGCACTCCACTGCTCGTCTCGAAAAACCTCTACGGAGGAGACAGGACCTGACAAAAGATATGCGTGAAGGCACAATGAAGTCGGGTCGACGTGAAACCTCCTCGGGCGACCTTGACAAAGAAGGTCGCGACGTAGCGGGAGACGTGCCGGAACCGCCGCCATCAGCGAGCGGAGCTGATTGATCCACACCCGCTGAGGCGACAGGGGAGCGATCAGAATGATTCGACAACTGCAGGTTCGAATTTTGGCGAGAACCTGAGGAAGAATCGGAACCGGCGGGAAGGCGTAGCCGACTAGACCGTTCCAATCGAGTGACAGAGCGTCCACGGCAAAAGCCAGAGGATCTGGACACGGGGACACGAAAGTGTCCACCTGATGGTTCCAACGAGTCGCAAAGAGGTCGATGTGGGGACGTCCCCAGAGATCGCAAAGCGACTGGAACACTGCCCTGTGAGTGCGTGCCGCCCTGGTTCCGAATGTAAGCAACCACTGTCGAATTGTCGGATAGTAGAAGGACCTGGCGATTCGACAGGTGAGGGATCCACTGCCTGAAACTCAGAAGAAGAGCAAGAAGCTCCTTCTGGTTGATGTGTAGAGCTGCTTGATCCTGGTCCCACATCCCGTGTAGGGAAAGACCGAGAGGATCCAACGTCGCACCCCATCCGAGATCGCTGGCATCTGCCGTCAGAACGCGATCGGACGTGGGTAAGTCCAGCGGAACACCCTGCGTAATCCACTGAACATCTGTCCAGGGAAGAAGGTGAGGATACAGAGAGTCCGAAAACGGAAGCACCTGATCCAGAGAATCTACATTCGGTCTCCAACGACTGAGCAGAAAGTGTTGGAGAGGTCTGACACGCAGTCGACCTAGAGGAATGAGATCCGTCACCGAACCGCAGAGACCGATCAGCCGGAGAAAACTCCGAGCGGTCGCAGACCTGGACTGAGACAGAGTCAGAGCAAAAGCTGAGAGAATCACAGCCTTGGCCTGGGGAACAGCCACCAAATTGAATTTGGTTTGGAAAGACATCCCCAGATGACAAAACGACTGAGAAGGGACCAGGTCCGACTTCTCCTCGTTGACTCTGAATCCTAGCGACGTGAGCAAGCTCAACAGAGTGGCGACATCCGATTCCAGTAAGGCAGCATTGGAATGCCTCTGGAGGATATCGTCCAGATATGCCGAAGTAGTCACCCTGGACTGTGTGCGATGGAACGCTATCACATGCGACATCAGTCTGGTGAACGCCCAAGGAGCCAGGTTGAGGCCGAAAGGCATGGCCTTGAACTGGTAAACTCGCCCCAGAAAAGCGAACCTGAGATACTTCCGTGACGCCCGATGCATCGGAACGTGGAAGTAAGCGTCTCGCAGGTCGATGCTGGCTGCGAAATCTCCCTGGTGAATGGATTGGCGGACCGACCTGAAAGTCTCCATGCTGAACTTGGGAGCAATGATAGACTGGCTCAGGATACTCAGATCGATAACCGGTCAGAGTCGGCCGTCCTTCTTCGGCACCAAGAACAGGCGGGAATAGAAACCCACTGACTGAACGTTCTTGACGACCTCGATCGCCCCCTTTGCCAGGAGATTGGCAATCTCCGTGGACAAAAGTTCCCGACATAAAACGTCTGAAGGAACTGTGGTTGGAAGAGGCACCCTTGACAGAGTGGGGTGCCGCCGGAAGGATATGCGCAGCCCGGACCGAAGAACATCTAACACCCATGGATCGGATGTGATGGTGGTCCAATGGTCTGCGAACTCTGCTATCCTTCCTCCAACCTGGGACGAGTCGAGGTGAGGACCTTCATTTCGAGCCCCGACGAGGCCCGCGAGAGGAGAAACCACCTCCTCTGCTAAATGAAGAATCCTGAGACTTCCCTCGATTCTGCTGACCCCTACCTTTACCCCGTGAGTAAGAAGTAGAGGCGGCGGCAGAAGGACCAGCCTTTTGCTTCACAGAGGAAGCAGAAGGGTACTTGTTAGGTTTGGAACGGCCCTTGCCTCCCCGAGAAGGCTGATCAAGCTGACGAAACAGCAGCTGATCTTTGGAATGACGTAGGACGTCATCCCGGACCGTCGACACGGAACCATGGAAAAGTTGCGGACCTGCCAAAGAAGCAGATCGAAGAGTAGCACGCTGCTCCTCGGGAAGGGATCGTCCTGTGTCCAGCACAGCGTCCCTTCGAACTAATTCCAAATTGGCCGTGTTACAGGCATGCATGTGAGTAAGGTGCATAAGCGCCTTGGACAGCACACGCAAAGGAGCCTGTACCTCGTCAAACTTATCTGGAGGCAGATAAGCAGCCAAAGCTGAGACGACGTGATCTGAGAGAGAAAGCATGCCAAGCATCTCTCTAGATAAGCCCAACGTGGACTCCAGAGTCGTCATTGGAATGACGGCAGACTTGGGCTTGGAAAGCCCGAGGGAAGTGGAGTCCTGATCCAGAACCGTCAAAGTCTGGCAGACTGACGGATTGGCGGAATCGTAGGAACGATAACGCACAGGAGGCAAAAAGGTGTCAACCCTGGTGAAGAACGAAGTCTTCAAAGCCTTGGAATTCAGCTTGGCATCCAATGCTGAAAAAGCCTCAACCACCTGTACCGACTGGCACGGTCGAAGGCGCTCAGAAGCAGGTTGCTCCATAGGCTGTTGGCGCGCGACCGATGATCGCGGCCAGGCTGACACTGTCGGCTGGTTAGCAGGTTTGAGCTCAGGCAGAAACCCAAACACGAAGTCAAGAGCCGCCCCCAAGTCCGAAGACTGCTGGCCCTCGACCTCAAGCATGTCGGACTCCTCCCCAGAGTCGGAAGACACATAGCCCATCGTGGGCAAACCAGCCGACGCCTCCCATGGTGTCGGGACACCAGAGGAATCGGAAACCGGCCTGTTTCCAATCCCGGGAGGCGGCGCCAAAGGAGGCGCCTGGAAACCACCCATAGCCTCGCTGGAAGCAACAGGAAGGCTCTTAGAAAGAACCTGAGTGAGTAAGGAGAGGGCCTCCCTAAGCTCACTGCCTGTACCGACCGGTTCGACAGGGGAGCGAACCGGCAAAGTGGCTTCACCTCTGACCCTCTTAACCAGCGAAGGGTCACGATCCTCCAAAACACCCGACGCGGGACGACGGGCGGCAGCCGAAACATCTGAAGGCAGACGTGTATAGGGGTACGATGCACCCCGAGGATCAATATTGCGAGAACTCATGAGAGTCACTGCGGACCTCTGCGGGGCAGAAGGTCCAGGCTGCACAAAAGGCGTTGGTCCCCCAAAACTGGTCGTGTGACCAGAGTGAGTAGACGGAAACGCCACGGAGTTCATAGTGTTTCCACTACGAACATCCGAATCCAAAGACACAACTGTGGTGCTCGACGGCGAAGAGACCACAGCGATGGGCTCGGCCGGCAGCCCCTTCTGACTTCGCCGAGTTGAAGTCAGGGAAGGCTGAGGCCGATATCCCACGTCTACAGTATCGGACAGTCCTGCAGTCCCCTGCAGCGAAAAGCCGAGGCCGGCTGAAACAGATAACGAAGCAGACGGGCCAGCAGCAGTAGTAGATACGTCGAGAGTCATTGAGGCTGGTGAAAAAGTGGAGAGAGCACACCGGCTCGGCTCCAAAGGAGGAGTCACAACCCTAGTGACAGCCTCAGATGTCGACTGGAGGGGGACCGTAGTCCCGGAACCAGGCATCTCTACACCAGAACACTCAACGGCTCCCGCAGTATCCACCACAGGAAAAGACTGCACATCCCCCACGGAGGAGGAATAACTCTCACCAGACAAAGTCGACTCGAGAGGCCCCGAACGACCACGTTCTCCTTTCCCGCGGGAGCGGGAGGCACGGCCACGAGAACGAACGACACGGTTTACTGACGCCCAGAAGGTGGAAGACCATGTTCCACAGACACCACACGGCCGCTCGGCCGAACACCCATTACAGGAGGAACAAGACAAATGTACATCGTCCACATGCTTTGGCAGCAGACATTGCCCACAGGGAATTGTCCTGGGCATGATAGAGGTGAGAGGAGCAGAGAAGTGGAGATGAGAAAACAGAACACCCCCAAAGAAGAGAGAAAGGTGACAGAAACAAAGATCCCAGAAGGTCGACCGGGAACCACCCAACAGGAAGACTACTCTCAAAAGAAAGAAGAAACACTGCAGGAGTGGTACCCCGCTGACACCTAACTCTAACACAATTTGAAAATTTTGCAAAAAAAGCATTAACAATAATTGTGAAAAAAATCTAAGTCCGAACCGCGTGGCACGCGAAATTCGCGAGCGACTCGAGAGAGAGCAAATAAAAATACATTATGGACATATAATAGAAAAGAGAATATATAAAACACTGTTCCTGAGAATACAAAGGATACACTGTGGTATAATGAATCAGGAATCATCAAACATCGAGCTGGTGGAACACTGATAAGCGTGCAAAAACATCTCGACACGAAGCGGATTTCAAAAAGAATGAGTCTTTAGAGACGGTATATGCGCACTGGCAACGGAAGTCGTGGAGTTGTACTTGGGAGAGAGCGTCCCGTACTGGGTCTGCGCCGGTTGCACTCGACCCAGTTTTGGCTTATTTTTATTGGTGCTTTTGCACCACTTTTCTTTCCCAACTTGCTTGGGAAAGACAAAAATGGAGAGTATTTTATCCGAGTTAGGGACTTCCACTGTAGTGCAAGCCTGTAGTAAACAATTGTGAGTAGGTTGATAAGAAATATATAGATTTATGTGATTTTCACAATGCCTATATTTCTGTAGGCCATTCCGGAATACATGGAAAAGTGTGACATATCAAGAGCAGACAGAGAAGAGTATTCTCAAGGAAATGGCTAAATTCATCTCTGTGTAGACCAGATTGATGTAGGTTGGGGAAGTGTAAAGCAGTGGAAAACATGAATAAATAACTGATTTTTAGATTTACATGGATCAGCTGATATTGATGCCTGACTGCCATAACCCAAATGAGTAAAGTATACATTTCGGTTTAATGTTAACATTGTGAAGTGTACTGCCTTCTCCCATTTCCCCACAAATAGCAGATTTATAGCAAATTGCCCAGTTTACGAGGAACAGGATTCTAACAATAAAGTTTGTCTTCAACAAAACTCAAGCTCTCCACTACATGTATGCCTTCATTCAGCTATTTGTGTCTAAGGACGTGTGATGGATACACAAAAATAATTTATTTCATTTATTCACTCCAAATTGTTAGCATTCATGTGCAAGCAAATATTATTCATCTCAGATGTGTCATTGGACTCATTTTGCAAATATATTACCCTAAATTTAGTTACACTGAACTAATCAAGAAAAAGAATGAGCAAAAAAAACCCCCCAAAAACAAGCAGATTTATAAACCAAATTGTCTGCACATGCCCAAATTAATCCAAGTATTCCAGAATGGCCATTGGAAACAGTCTCTAAGAAAATAGCACACATTTACTCATTTAGGTGATTTGTGGATTTACTTGGAATTTCATGGCATAACTGGAGCATATTCTAGTAAAGTTCAGGTAATCTAGAAACTTTAAGCAACAATGGCTGTAACACTTTCAGTGTGCAAAATTTGACGAGAACACTCATTTCGTTCACGTTGTGGTTACAGAAATTTAAATCTACGCGAACGAATGACTGGTTAGCCAAAAGTTGCAACCTGAATGGTAAAGTCTGAGTAACTTAACTGGTAGAGTGCTTTTTTCTCAGTCTCAAGATTTGTTCACACATTTTTGTCTTGTTACAATTAATGGGAGAGTGCCTACAGGCACTCTCCCATAAATTGTAACAATGCAAATCAATGGAGATGAAGTAATTTTACCTTTCCAGCCTTTCCAGCCTTTCATGTGTATTGATAGATTTTTAGATTTTTGCCTTGACAGGCTATATATATTTCAATTCCACTCAATATATCAATACTTGTAATGATAAAAAGGCAGTTTCCCAAGAATTATTATGTAGCCAAGTGCTCGGTTAGTCATCTCCAAACCAACTGAACGGTCAATCGGTTAGAGTCATTTTTTAAATTTTGCACACTGCTTTAATATTAGTTTTAAAAAGTTTAATAAGAGGTATATGTGCCATATAATTTAAATACTTACTTATTAGCATACTCTTAATCCAGTTATTTAAATTCCTTAGGAAGTATATTCTGCTTTGACTCCTAATTTCCAAGCCAGCCTCTTCGAGCTCATTGTAGTGTTTCGCAACTGTTTTTGTTAAATCATCTCCAGACACCTGAAAAATATGGACCACATATATCTTATACTTTGGTTAGAATTTAATGCAGTGGACCGCTGTTAGTTGAATAGCTGCTTTGTCGGCGAAAAGCATTCAATTAATTAGGGGATTTTGTAACATTTCTTTATTCTAGAGAAATTGAACATCTTTTATATCTTGTTTGACAGAGCTGATGGACTTCTGTCAAACAAGATATAATAGATCAAATGCCTTTACTAACTGGAGAGACTAAATAGGCCTATAAACAAGGGGAGTTGGTGATTGTCAGGGTAAAGTCCATCCATATTGCAAGAATTTTATTCAATTTACAGGAGTTTATCCAATAACTTATATGCAATTAGGCCACACAAAGTAGACCTTCTGTTTCTCAGGCCATTATCTGTAAAATTACATGCGGGCGAGCGTTTTTTTATTTTATTTTTTATTTCAGTAATTACTTCTTAGCCATCAAAAGTTCATGTTCTTGGTTGAAGTTTTAGTCCTCATAATCTACAGAATAGCTTGGGTGGTGGTGTATTTCATCCCTTGAGTGCAAGAAGGCTTTGCAATGCTAAAGCATTGCAAAGCCTTCTTGCACTCAAGGGACAAATTCATCAATTTTTTTAACTTGGGTAAAATATCAGACAAAAACCATTTAATTTTTATTTTATTTAAGTTTAAATTGGTTATAAAAAGAGAGCATGCGGCAGCCAAAAGGACCATGCAGAAACAGATTTTTTATTTTTTTTAGGCCTTAACAGGTCAAATTTGGACTGTCAGAAGGTACAGTAAATACATCAAACGACAAGTGCGTGTGAATGGGTTAATCGATATGGCATGAGTGCCAGCGCAGAAGGATAAAACGAGAGGTCGCAGGCCCCACGTTTTATCGTTTCGTGATGAGACAGGTTCCATAATGATTAACCCATTCACACGCAAGTCGTTCTGAGTTTATCACATGCCTCACATCTATAAAAACAATTATTAAAAGGACACTCAGCAATTCATTTGACAACTATCAACAAAAACAACACATTTTATTGCCAACCAAATTTGCCAAGGAAACCTGTGTTACTATTTCGTCCCTGAGTTCCAAAGTGTTCTATGTGCCTACTGGCACATAGAACACATTGGAACTTGGGGGATGATTTTCAGCTATCACTAGCGATTCAAACTGTAATTGCGTTACACGATTTGTAGAAAATTCCAGTGAAATTTTGCTTCTATTTAAAAATAGGCTGTCAACGATTTCCATTCCGCACATATGGGCAGAACAGATTTTCATTTTCGCATGGTTTAGTGTTGCTGTAGATGGGGATTAACATGCTTATAATAAATGGTATATCCAATGAAGTGGGCTTTGCTGAAACACCAAAGTAGAGCTGTGCAGTATTGAAATTTCAGGTTTGGTATCAGTATTTTTCAGGTAAATATCTCGGTTTCGGTATGGTATCCGGTGTATGCACAGAACACTGAAAGTAGTCGCAAACTGACCCAATTTCCCAACATTCAACTATATAGTAACTTAATAGGTTCAGCACCGATTCTCATGAACTGGACAAGTTAATTCAACTGTGATAACTGATTAGTCTAGCAAGTTATTTAATGAATCACTCGATTCAGTGTGAATCATCACACTGAATCAAGTGATTTATTAAATAACTTGCCAAGCTAATCAGTTGGCCTCTATGTTCTTCGTACCATGCCCCTCCCCAAATGAATCAGGTAGAAGAAACATATATGTTCTTCACCTTCAAAGCTTTTCAGTAAGTTTTCACTAGTACTAGTAGTAACACTCTTGGTCAGTCACTCCCCCCTTATTTTTCAAAGTGGCAACAAGATTAATGCCCACTGTCCAGTGAATCCAGTGTCTGATATCCACACAAATATGCAAGTAAACTGAAGTAATGCAACTGTAATTAATCTCTCTATGATAATCCCAGTTGTGAAAACATTGAGCAATTATTGCCAATCATGCAATGTGTCAATGAGATGGTGTCATCCACTTTTCATTGTTTGGGTTCATTCTTGATAAACCTGTACAGTGCAGAATCTTTTCGGTTTTATGACATTCATCTAGTTGCAATTAAAGAGTATTTTGAGTGGAATCACTCTATCAGTATTCACTCTTTTCACTTCTGGTTTCTGAAAACTCCAGAGAATCCACGATTTTCCATGATAAATTAGGGTAAACATGGAGAAAAAATGTACAAATCGATGATTTATTAATAGCAGCAAATCATTTTCAGAGCATTTGCTGCACCTCGATCGATCAATGAACTTCGATAATGCTAAATCTGATTTCGCCTGTTGGCTTCCGTATATTGTTTTTCTATGTGGCTTAAAATTGAGGTCAATCACATCTTTCCAGTGTGCACTTGTGTGCAGTATAAATTATTTATTCGAAAGAATATAAAGTAGATGATCGTGTATTAAAGTTGTTTGGGGGTTTGTATTTTAATAAAATGATCAGTTCTTAAAAGTATCTGCAACCTAAAATAGCAATGCTGAATTGAAAGAAATGCTATAAAAAATAGCAGAGAAGCAACAACCACAGGCAGTGAATGAGTGATGCCGTTTGTATGTCAAGTTGTCACCGTATTCAATTGTCAATACCAGTGGATTATTTCCAACCGATTGTCAACCAGTCAACCACCCACCCAAACACTAATGTCCCAAGAATAAATCACACTGTAATTTCCAGAATATATATTGAATCAGGCTGAATGTTAGGAACACTGGAACCGGGCCTTATTACTTCAGGAACGGAAGTACCAAGTTCACAACTTGCCATTTTTCGTTTTTCTGTCGTCGCTTTTTCATTTCTTTCTCCGACGTATTCGCAGTGTCTGCTGCTACCTGTCGCTTATAAAGTTTACATTTCCACATTTTCTTATCAATACGATCAAAATATGCAGCCCATAGGCTTTTAGATTTACGATCCACCTTGATGAGTGGACTTTGTCAATATTTTTATACTGTACCAATGACCCAGACTTAGCTGGTGCTAACTCTAAAATATCTAGGGCCAAACGCAAATTTTACCCCCCAATCCCCAAAATTTGCATCTAAAACCGAAAATTACATGTCCTATATGGTCCTCCATACTTTTACTCCACTGCGTATGCGCAGTGTCAAGGAGGTCTCGAAATTGGCACAATTATCATTCTTTGTTTGGCCCTCAATACAGTTACACTTCACTGTTATTTGTGCTTGTAAATCTCAGTTTTAAGGATGCCAGACACATAATTATGAGAGAAATGGTGGATATAAGGAGGAAATAGAAGAAGGAGAGGAAAAAACAGTGGAAACAAATGTTCAGGGCTGTAACTTATAATTATTTTACGAAATTATTCATGTTACCTATTTTCGAGGCATGACCTTGTTGTGGTCATTCTTTTTGGCTTGGAAACAGAATTATTTTCTGTTTTTTTCCCCATGTTTATGTCCTCACCCTTGGGTCGTTAGGCGTTTTGGGCTGCATCTACCATCTGATGTTCTGCAGTTTCTTCTCTGGAAGTCTCTGTTTTGCATCAGATAGTGTTTAAATTGGTAACTGATTTCGGGCCATGTTTATCAGTGCCTGGAGTCATGTTTCTGGTTTATTTACACTTTTGTTTATGTTGACAACGGTTACTTCTAAAAGTGATTACTTGTCCTCTGCTTAGTTCAGTTCATACCAAGATACATTAATATTGTCCGTAAGTGTTACATTAAGTTTTTTAAATAATTTTAACATTTTTGTCCACACATAGGCTTTTTGGGGATCCATTTGGGCTCATTGTTCCCATTGGGAACTTGGGCTCTTCTGAAAATTTAAAAAAAAATTTTTTTTTTTTTAAATTATTTTCTTTTGAAATGTTATAATGGATTATAATATATTATGTATATTTATTTCAAGGGTTAGTGCGAGTAATATGACTGTGTATATTTTTTCATGTTGAAAAAATATTCTTCAATTGTAATGCGAGGATATCTTCCTCTAATTCACAGGTTCATTGTGTTTCTTATAGTCAATGTATTCGCACTAATTCCTGCTCTGTGTGTGTTGATTGATATGACAACGTTGGAGACGTGTGTCACGGTATTTTGTTAGCGGTGAGGGGTCCATTACAGTCCTCTATCCATAGGGTCACTCTATATTATCAGTTTCTTTTTCAGAATTCAGAGTGATGTTTCCGTGATGTCTTCAACAAGTGTCTCCGTCGTTGCAATATTAGGGCTAGCGGGAAGTGCTCAAGGTATTACAACAATTGCCGGGAGTTTGCTAGTTCGATCGAAGGCATTGATTGCCCGCTAGTCCACCCGGTGTCGCGACCATTCACAGGAAAGAATGGCGCAGTCCGGGTTCGTCCGTCGCGGTCCAGGGAAGCAGATTGGGTGATGCGAGCACTATAAAACATCAGATGTGCACACCCAGCGACGACGGATCCGAGGATAGTACGGAGGAAGCCTGTCAGTCCGGTAGCTAGCTCGTCCAGGTCCACCCGGACCGTGAGCGGCCCCCCTCTCTCTTGCATCAACATCTGCGCCGCGATGTTGTTGTATTTTTGTTCGCTTAGTCGGAGCTTACATCCACTCCTCCTGCTCAGGGCGATCCGTCGCATGACAGTCCGATGCGGCTGTTATATTGGCTTCCTCATCCTTGTCAACACACACGACCGTACCCTGGCTATGTGACCACAGATTTCCAGGGGACGTTCACATATTATATAAATGCAGGATTGAACGTCCCTGGTGCTCCTGCTTCGCCGACCAAGGAATACATGTCGACCAGGTCACTACATCTGCTAGCCAAGGATACAAGACCTTTCCAGTTGGGACGTTCGCATATTATATAAACGCAGGAATGAATGTCCCGGGAGCTTCCAGCGGATAATTTACGTAGGACCGCGGCTCCACAGGTCTCATAGAGTAACATGAACAAGGTGTTGTTACCGTGATGTCTTCGTAAAGTGTGCTTCAGTCGTCACAGTCAAATGAAGAGTTTGAGGCAAAAGTGCTCATGAGTCAATTGCCTGGAGTTTCCTAGTAGGATCGATGGCTTTGACGTCTGCTAGCTCACCCGGTGTCGCGACCATTCAACGAATGGCTCAGCACCCGGGTTTGTCCGTTGCGGTCCAGGAAGGAAATTTGGGTAATGCAAGCACTATAAAATACAATGTGCACACCCAGTGACGACGGATACGAGGATGGTACAGAGGAAGCCTATTAGTCTGGTTCCTAGCTCGTCCAGGTCCATCTGGGCTGAGAGCGAGAGAGGTCCCTCTCTCGTACTACAACATCTGGGCACAGATGTTATGGTACAAAACGTTTCTCAGTCGGAGCATACGTCCACCGCTTGGGATGCTCCGTTATATAGACAGTCCGGAGAGACTGCTCTTTGGGCTTCCTCATCCTCACGGCAGCACACGCGACCGCACCTTGGCTACGTGACCAGTCATATTCAACCAACATCGCCGACCAGGGATTCTACGGCGACCAGGTCACGCCATCCGGTAGCCAAGGATACGAGGCCTTCATACTCCGGACGTTCGCATATAAGAAATATGCAGGAGTCAACATCCAAGGAGCTTCTAGGCTCTAGCGGCTAAATTCTGTAAGACGGCAGCTCCATAGGCCTTCGTTACGGACGTGCTATCGCAGATACCACAAATTATCACAGCATCTCAGCACCCAAAAGTAACTCTGTCAGATTAAGAATTATCCGAGGAAGCTGGATTGGTACGTTCTGCTGCAGGTTCAGGCACGGACGACCAAGAATTACAAGTGGTCCGACAGGATGGCGAAAGGGATACGGATGAGTTGTATTTTCCCTTTCGGAACAACATAATTGCAGTAGAGTGCATCCGGCATTATCTTCTGACGTTCCTCCGGACCAAAAATTGCTGCGTTGCCGGATAAGAGACTGATAGCACCACTGGACTCAGAATTCTTATCGGTTTAGGGACATCATCCCTCAGTTTCCGACATAGTCCAAATATGTCTCACGGACATTTGATCTGTTGAATGACACTATATTTATATAACTTGCTACCTAAATGGGCAGGTCAGGTTTCTCATTGGCAAATGCTCTACATCTGCCTTTCATCAATTTAAGGAATATTTTGAAATGGCAGGACAGAGCATTCTGACCAGACCAGGACCTAGATTTGTTTATACCGTTGTCAATGTCAATTCCAACCACGACGTTGGAAACGACAATATCGTCTAGCAGGGTTAGCTTAGACGCATCATCATAGGCAGATCACCTTACCAGAGTATTATCATTACGTCTCAAAGGAAAAAGAATTCTAGGATGTACGATCTCCTTAAGAGTTCTTTCAAGGGCCTCACATAAAACTCCGCACTTTTAGTGGCAATATGGAGTTGGTTAGACGTGACGCGGCCCTGGCTACATCCACGCGTGTGGATACTAAGGTGAAAAACTCTCTCAGAGTCGCTCCGGTCTCTGGAGAGTTTTCTTCGACGGCAAGCTTTCCGCAGTCTATGATCAGATAACTAAGAAAGCTTCAGACTCTCTGCTATTCAAATCCGCTTCCATATAGTCGGATTCAGCAGAGAAAAGTAGGACAGGCACTTCTGGGATGAATACGTCCAAGGGAAGTTCCTATAGAGGTTCCTATGCGTCCTCTGGTCTTACTCTAGAGACCGTCAGGGTAGCGACTCAGGTAGGGGCTGTAATTCTGGCCGAGACATCCGGTCAGACGCCCCTAGGTCGACGAGGTGAGGTGCGGGCCATGGAGGACATGGCTTCTTCCACAAGCCTCACAGGACCAGGAGGTAAAGGTATTAACCTCTATCGTGTACTAGTGAGCGGAAGACTGTCGAGTTTCTCAATTAATTGGGAGTAGATTACAGACGTCCCTTGGATTCGAGGGGTTATTTTGGAAGGACTAAATTGTCCTTCAAACGAAAACCTCTGTTAACTGGAAGTCCAAGGTGGACTCAACTTCCGTGAAGCCCGCAGGAAAGAGGCTCGCTTCCATCAGAAGTCCAGTCTCACTCTCTTCTGGAATTATCGCGACAGAGATTGTAGAAATCCAGGAATTTCCAGGTTTCTACAACCATCCTTTTCTGGTTCCAAAACCAGATGGCTCATTCCGTCCACTCATAATTGTGAGCTGGATAAACAAGCTGAGCGTGGCTCCAAGTTTATATATGGAGTCCATCCGATCGGTCAGAGTGAGTACTCGGGTGTACAACTATGCTACATGCATAGATCTCAAAATGCGTACTTTCACGCCATGGTACATCAGGCATTCAGAAAGTATCTTCGCTTCTTCGGCATAAGAGTCGTGTATCAGTTCCGAGCAATGTGCTTCGGTCTGAATCTAGCCCCCTGGGCTTTCACTCGAATAACGAACTCGGTAATGACTCATTTCCGAGCTCATTCGTCTGCGATAACGTCGGCCTACCTGGACAACATTCTTTAGAGGTATGGCAACAAGTTAACGCTTCAGAACGATGTGCAGAATCTGCTTCTATTGCTCCGACATCTCGGTTTCATAAGTAAAAGAGAAGAAGTCGGATCTGGTATCATCCAAGTCATTCACCCACCAGGGGATGAGCTTCAAAACGCACAACATTCTCGTTCGTCTGCCGTTACCCAGAGCGAAATTAATCCGTTGTTATGCTCACTATTGTCTTCGCTCAGACAAGGTCTCAGCGAGAGATCTCATGAGACTTATACGTTTGTGCGGAGCTGCCACGATTTTATTCCGATGGGGCAGTTATGCACTCGTCCTCTCCAACTTCTTCTGATCCAGAATTGGAGGGTGAAGATTTTTCGCTCGATACGGACATCTTCTTGTAATAAGAGATTCAGACTTGGGCAGGTTTTCAGTGGTTAACTCAGGTAGTTCCACTGCAATTGCTGGATCCGAGTTTTACAGTTTTGACGGATGCCAGTCAAACAGGTTGGGTCATATCATTGAGCCCAACAGATTTGAAGGGCCAGGGTCTTTGCGATCCGTAGTTCCTAATCAAGCACATTAACATCAAGAATGATGTCATTTTGGCTTATGCTGCGTTATAGGATGAACGTTATTCAGAATGCTCATGTGCTAATTCTGTCCGACAATTCGATGGTATTAGCGTATTTTCAGAACTAGGGAGACACTCATTCCATTCTGTTATTCATGTTAATGGAAGGAATCGTTCTGTTTGTACTAGAACATCAAGTTTTCCTATCGGTCCGTCATATTACGGGTTGTCTGAATGTATTAGCGGACTCCCTTCACGGAGGGGACGCTTGTTGACGCCAGAATGGACTTTCAACAATGGGTATTCAATCAGATTTGCTACCAAGGAGAGTGGCATATGATCGACTTTTTCGTGACGCATCTCAACATTCAGTTGCAAAAGTATGTGTCACAATGTTTGGATCTTCGAGCGTTTGCAGTAGACGCTCTATCGATCTCGTGAGACGGAATAATAGGATATGCGTATCTTCCAGCGCCATTGATTCAGCAGATATTGCTCAAGTTATATATCTCAAGTTATATATCTCAATGCAAAATTCTGTTGGTAGCATTTCTACATGTAGCTTCACAAAGACCGTGGATTAATCTACTCAGGCGTCCTCCACATTTCGGTCCATTCTATGGTCAGATGGATTCAATTTACTATCAGTACTGCTTATAATATCTTCAATCAGCAGTCTGTGCTTTAGTTTTAAGCTCATGAAGTAAGAGTTCTTTCTACAGGGCTCGCCTTGAGTAAAATGGTCGGGCCTAAAAAAAGTGCCCCACATACTGAGGTCGGGGCCTTTTCGGGGCTGATTTTCCATTTTGTCCATTATTGTTAGTGCTTTTTGTGGAAAATGTCGGGGCTTGAAAAAAAGCCCCCAGCAAGTGCTCCTTGGGGCTGATCTCGGGGCCTAGGCTGATCAGCCCTGACTCAAGGCAAGCCCTGTTTCTACATCATGGGCTTATGCTAATAATGTTGCTATTACAGATCTAATGAGGGCTGCATATTGTTCTTAACCCTCCACTTTCTCGAATTTGTATCTGAGAAATATTGAGTCCTTTTCTGCAGATCTGCATTGACATGTTTAGGTCCGTTATTTTTCACTTAGAATGTCGTCCACTAAACAGTGGCAACTATATATATGTAGGCTTTCAGTTCCGGCAGTGACTCTGTCCTGCTGCCCTCTTCGCTCTGGAGTATTTGATCCAGGGCAGGGGGGGAGGGGGGGGGGGGCAGGTGTTCCCTTAGGTCACCTGCTTTATAGTGTAAAGCAAGGGAATACCTCCCTTGGAGTCAGTATTTCCGAGTCGGTACCGGGATGGTTTTAAAGTAAAGCTAATGTTTACTCATCTATGTAATATTTTTTAAGTGTTGCTCAGTGTGAGACATTTGTATATATCATGTATTAATCGGGCGTTAATATACAATCCTCGGACACTTTTAAATGAGTATATAGAGTCTCATTTTGCTGGACTTCCTTATTTATTGGCTTTCCTTTAAAAAATATTAGTATAAAGGGTTATACTGGATGTTAATATAGATCATTGATGTTACTGCGCTCAATTACAGAATGGTGTTGTGTCTTTCTTTTTGATACCGTAGAAATAAGAAAGATACATGTAAAGCCTATCTCTCATTTTCTCCTTCAGGGGATAGTTCTGTTATATGTAATTGAGTCCTTTATGTCCTAGGCCCTCCAACCTTTTTACTATTCAGCTAAGTCTGGGTCATTGGTACAGTATAAAAATGTTAAAAAATTTATAGTAATTTATATATTTTTTATACTTACCAATGACCCAGACGGGGATGGCCCTCCCATGAGTTGGGAATTCATACCTCCCCACTGAGTACATAACGCTTACCAGGCACTGGTTATAAGAATGATAATTGTGCCAATTTTGAGACCTTGACACTGCGCATACGCAGTGGAGTAAAACTATGGAGGACCATATAGGACATGTAATTTTCGGTTTCAGATGCACATTTTGGGGATTGGGGGGTAAAATTTGCATTTGGCCCTAGATATTTTAGAGTTAGCACCAGTTAAGTCTGGGTCATTGGTAAGTATAAAAAATAAATAAATTACTATAAATTTTTTTAAAATATAAATACCAAAATAAGCAATATTTTTATTTCGTTTTGGTACGGTTTTCAGTATACATGTAATACCGAAAACAAATCAAAAATTTGGTATACCGTACAGCACTATACCAAAGCACTAAGTCATCCAGCTGACACATAATTTATCATCCCTAAGTTCAAACCGAATTTTAGGATTCAGGCAGTCCACGACAACACTTTTATCCAGTGCCTGTTAGGGAGCACAGTGGCTCAGTTGTTTTGACATTGAACTTCAAACCAACTAGACCATGGTTCGATCCCCATCAGGGGTAACTGTGTTGTGTCCTTGGGCAAGGCCCATAATCCCGATTTCACATGTGGGGACAAGGTGGAACTGTGTGCTATGGCGTCCTCCATATTGATAGTGCACTTGTCTTCAACTAATGCAAACCCTGCTTGTGCGGAGTTAGTACGTTGCTCGGTGGTTCTCTCCAGGTACTCTGGCTTCCTCCGCCCGTAAAACTGTCTGACATGAAGTGACCCTGGCTCTAGAAAGTGTAATTAACCCAACACCCCCCCCCCCCCCCAACAAAAAAAAATTAACAGGATTATTTATTTATTCATTTATTGGGGTTTAATGATACTTTCAACCACAGCCACTTCGGGTCAGACAGTTTTATGGGTGGAGGAAGCTACAGTGCCCGGAGAGAACCACCAAGTAACTGTCATGACTCCCCAATGTAGTTTACTCAGCACAAACAGGGTTAGCATCGGTTCAAGACAAGTGCACCATTGACATGCAGTACACATCACCACGCCCCCATATGGGCAATCAGGATTCAGTGTCTGAAGAAGAATTATAAATAAATTTCCTCATATTGCACAAAGTTAAATTCTGGTTCCCATTGGAAGCCCAAATATGAACCTGGGTACTTGTTACAAATAAACTTGTGTCTGACCCCTCTAAGGATGCTGTATATCAAGTATCAAATGATTCTGATTGCTAGTTCTGGAGAAGACTTTTTAATTTTGAAAAAAAACTTTTGTGGGTGCTAACAGAATTATGCCCCTTGTGCCCCCATAGGCATGGCAACTTTATTTATACAAACTTGAACTGTCATATGATAAGGAATATACACATCAAATTTGGTTCAATGCGCCCTAGTAGTTTATGAGAAGTTGATAATGTAAAGTTCACGCCAAATGGACAGACGACAGTCAAAAAGTGATCACTACAGCTTCCCTTGAGCTTTGCTCAGGTGAGCTAAAAATCACTTGGAAGTCACCTGGTTTCATGATAACTGATTTCATCACAACACTCACATCAACATAGAACCCCTCATACATCTGTGTGCTCATCACAATATTTAAGGTGCTATATAAGTAATGGAATTTTGTTTATTTTGAAAATTCTCACCTCTGATATTCCTTCAATTCAAAATAAATATACACAAAATGTACATCAAAATGAAGATTGAGATGTATAGAACACGAAACACATGTGTAATCAACTCATAGAGTCGACTGTAGGCACCACTGGTTCCTGGAAGTCTGCAACCGTATTCGTACCAGAACTGATAATTTAATAATATTTCACGAGAACAAATTGTGGCCAAATGTGCTTTACATATCCAAGAACAAAGCTAGGGTATCAAAATTCTTCAAAACACAGCGACACCGCTGCATGGGGGTAAATTCTAAAACCTTTGCTTTTGTTTAAATATAAATTTACTTTCGTTTCCGGTCGACGTCATCGGACGAAAAAAGCATTTATATACAACGCTGTCTAAAATCAAATAATGAGAAAGATCGCCTTAATACAGTATACTGTTATTTATTAGCTAGAGACTGCAGAGTTGTCATATTCAATGCAAGGTATCACGATACTTGTTGAAATTTCTTAAAATTACGTTTTTGTTTTTCGATGGAAATTTGTGGTATCGAGTGATTTGCGCATGTCTATCAAGCATGGAAACCATCATCAATAAAAAAAATGCAGGTCTACAGTGTTGTCCTTTTCCAAACTGCAGTCCTATCACTGCACTCGAAAGTGTTTTGAATGCCTAGCTTTGTTATTGAATATCTGAAGCACATTCGGCCACGAGTTGAACTTGCGAAATATTATTTTATTATCAGTTCTGGTACGAATACGATAGCAGACTTCCAGGAACCAGTGGTGCCTCCTGTCAACTCGTATGAGTTGATTACATGTGTGTTTAGTGTTCTATAGACCCCAATCTTCATTTTGAATTTTTGATGTGTAATTTGTGTATATTTAATCTGAATTTAAGGAATATCAGAGGCGAGAATTTAAAAATAAACTAAATTCCATTACTTACAGTACGTGGAGAGTGTATTATCACTAATTCGCCCGCAGAGTGGAGATTCCACCCAAGCAATAATTGCAAATTTGTTGCAAAGCATAACCATCACCAGCAAAGTTTCAGCCAATGGACCTCCGGGTTAAACCCAGAGGTCCATTGGCTGAAACATTGCTTGTGTTTTTTTGTCGATATGTACAAAATTTGAAAGTTATAGCTTGGGTGATAACTCCACTCCGCGGATGATGAAGTTACAATCCACTCTCCATGTACTGTATATATATAGCCCCTTATTCCTTAACACAAAACGTTTATGTGACTTCTGCAGATTTTTATGATGAATCGTCACGGACGTAACGACCCAGTCCGATAATGTATTTAGGATGGAATTGTCCCAGGACGAACTGGTTTTGGGACGAAACGTCCCAGTGCCACACATTTAACTGTTATAATTATATAAGTTTTATTATTACCATCTCTTGACCTCTTGTAATTATCCTCATGGGTTGAGTCCTTTATGGCCGAGTTAGTACAGTTCGAACTGGTTATGGCCAATGTGGGCCACCTTGGTAATGACTAATGTGCATTATTATGGCCAATATGGGACGAGATCATATTGGCAATTCACCCCAAACATATATTTTTTGTTGTTTTTTGTGGGGTGTTTGGGGGGCGACGCATTTGAACGAGTCATAATATTTTTTCCAAGTGTATGTACTCTACCTGATTTCTTGCTTCCATTTTAAGAATTGCCAATTGGTTCTATGCTTTTCGTTTACTCTTCGGAAGCTGGTGTTCGCCTGTCTTGAAATTTCTACTTGGCGCTTTACGGTAAGTTTACCCAAATATATGCAAACAAGTATATCAAAACAAACAAAACTCAAGTGGAAGAGAATAAATAAAAGCAATAGGCATAAATTAGTCCTTATTTAAAGTAACTGAATGAAAGTGCATAACGTTCAAGTAAAATTATGCTGGTTTGGCCATTAATTTTGAAGAATGTCGGCTTCTCTTTTCCAAATTGAATTAACCGGGCGGAGAAGCGGCGCAGATGGGTTCTTCCCAAATTAAAGGTCATACTAAAATGTAATACGTAATGAAGAAAAGAGACCGCGTGCAGTTGGCGGGGGAATGGAGGAGTTACCATTGCAAAAACACATGGCGCGATGCAGAGCGAAGGAAGGACACTCCTTCAGAAGTACGATTTGTCGACAACACTGACCTATGGTAAGAGATGGTTGATCATGAAATATTGAAGGTGGAATATGGATGCTTGGGAAACACCAACATCAGTCAGAAGTTTAATTTACTGAAGTGTGAGGGCGAAACTTAGACTCGTCTCCAAATTTAAGGCGAAACGATCCGTGCGAACGGGGCTTGGTGCGAAACGACTGGGGGTGGGGGAAGGCGATGGGGAGCGTGTCTTTGCGGCCTCGGGAACATCGGCCTGGGAACATTCGGCCTCCGTTTTAAATTGGGGGAGACTAAGAGAGACGCGGGTAAAGAGGAGTTTACACACCTGAACTAAACAGAATTTTTTAGTTGAGTTGTACCAAACAAATCCAAGAAGAAATATATCATTTCGGGTTTGCATGTCGGCATTGGAGCACATATATTGGGGTAATACTTTTTGCCGGTAAAAAGGACGGTATCCGGTAAAAAGGACGGTAAGTGTATAAAAACTACGTTTTAAAGTACTAAATGTACCTCTGAATGTGTGAAAAGTGGTTATTTAAGGAAGCTTACGCAATAATAAATATATAGAAGGAAGATTAAGTGTTGTTTCTTTTCATGTAGACTATTTTCAAGACAAAATAGATCATTTCGCCATCGAAAGTGATCGACACGCCATTTTGTGCAAGGAAAACAACGAATTCGCTGAAGTGCACGACGGAGTGAATATTATCATACTTGCTCGACGGAGGAGTAGCTAATTTTAGATGTTTCTGTTCACTACGAGGGGATTTAACCATAGATATCAGATAGAAGAGTGTTCTATCCGATATCTATGGATTTAACAGAAAGTTTTTTTGGAGAGAAACCATTTATAATTTGAAAATAATCTACAATAAAACAAACAATACTTAATCTTCGTTTTATGTTGCTCACGCTTCATTAAATTGTCACTTCACACTTTCAGAGATAGCCTACATTTAGTACTTTAAAACAGTTTTTTATACGCTTACCGTCCTTTTTACCGGCAAAACGTTGTGTTCAAGCTTTTTGTTTTTAAACGGGGGCTCATATTTTATTTTCAGTTAGCGTTTCACCAAACACATGCCGAGGTGATAATAAATACTAAAACCAACCATACATCAGTGGATACTAGTTCTAGATTCTTGTAAGCCCCACCTCAGTGATACCCACATGAGCCTATTAAGACTGTGACCCCTTGTTCTCACTTCACCAGTCCGTATGTGTGAGCTCACAGTGGTGGGCCCGGAGGGGGGGGGGGGCTGAAGGGCCCCAAATGCAAACCGTAACTTACTGTTTTTAACCCCCATAATTCTCCAGGAGGCACCAGAATCGATCTCAGAGATTCAGAATTTGAAGAAAAAAAATGTCCGGGAAAGGGCTCACAACCGTGGGAGGGAATACGCCCAATTCCATAGTTCAAGCCATTGAAATATGCCAGCGTTCTGTCGATCTTGTCCCCCCCCCCCCCCACCATTTCGAAAATATGGGAAATGGATTATATATCTAGCGGGGACGTAGCCAGGATTCTGTAATGGGGGTGGGGGATAATGATATTTGGAAGGTCGTTGTGAGGTCCCCCCCCACCCCCAGGCCTAACTAGGGCTACACCTCCCCAGAAATAAATTATCTAAACAATTCATTAGTTATTAATTCCAATCGCCCGCTCTACACATTAGTGCCTATCATACACAATATGTGTAGTGGGCGACTGGAATTAACAAGAAATAGATCTGGAATGCTTCCAATTACTTGATGCCCAATCTTGGAGTGCAAGTTCAAGATAGCCTAAAGCGCCGGTGTGTGTCGGAGAAAAGCAGTAGGGATTGTGTTCAGATGCCAGTTTCAGTGTAATCGTATGTGCTTCCTAGATTAAAAACAATAAGTGACAGTTTGCATTTGGGAGCCCCACCCCGCCCACCACTGGGAAGAAGGTTAAATTGCTAGACTCTGGGGGAGATCGATCCTGGTGCCTCGTGAAGAAAGGTAGGGGTTAAAAACATTTTGTGACAGTTTGCATTGGGGGGGGGGGCGGGGCAAACCCCACAACGACCTTCTAAATATCATGATTGCGCCCCCCCCCCAAAAAAAAAACATGGCTAAGCCCCTCCCCCATTATAGAATCCCGGCTACGCCCCTACTCGATAAAAAAATCCATTTCATATTTTTGAAATGGGGGTGTGGGGGACTAGATCGATATAACGCTTGAACTATGGAATTGTGCGTATTACCTCCCACGATTATGAGCTCTTCACAGGGTATTTTTTTCTTCAAATTCTGAATCTCTGAGATCAATTCTGGTGCCTCTATCACCGAAGCATGTTCAGAGCATAAATGACTGATACAAAAGATTAATTTACTGTTGTAAAATTGACAATCTACACTATTCGCATTGAGTCCAATTTAATTTCAATTGTTTTAAACTTGGTATAGGCCTATTTCTTCATCGTCGTGTGACAGCAAGCCTCTCTTATAGAAGTTGTTAACAAGTTGCCTCCATTCATTGTTTTCCTCCATTGTTTATTTAAGCCCTATTCACAAAGTTAATAAGGCATATCATTAAGACCCAGTGAAAGCTTACTTTATATCAAGTGAACTTGTTATGACATGACGCATTTATTACATTGTATATATAGCCTTGATCACAAGCAAGAATTCAGTTATAGTTTGGATTTCTAAACGTTACTATGCTTCATTTTATTGGGAAATCCCATGAGCTATTGCTATAAAATTGTTCGGATATCCAACAAGTCCGGTTATTAAATGTTGATTGCTGTTAGATATTTGGAATACCAGATTCGCTATTAAATTGTTATCATCTTTAATTTGTCCCCGAGTCATCAGTTGAACACCATTGTTTCACAGCAGATATCGACGGTCGTTCCCCACAGTCATACCTCCTGGGGAAACGGAGGGTTAAAAACAGTTAATTATGGTTTGCATTTGGGGTCCCCCCCCCCCGGGCCAACCACATGTGTTGTTGATTTTAATATTTATCATCACCTCGGCATGTGTTTGGCGAAACGCTAACTGAAATAAGTTATGAACCCCCGTTTAAAAAAATAGCTTGAACACAACTTTTTGCCGGTAAAAAGGACGGTAAGTGCATAAAAACTATGTTTTAAAGTACTTAATGTACAGATGAATGTACAAAAAAGTGACAATTTAAAGAAGCGAACGCAATAATACATATGTAGACTATTTTCAAATTATAAATGGTTTCTCTCCCAAAACCTTTCTGTTAAATCCCCTCGTAGTGAACAGAAACATCTAAATGTTACGCACACGAATTGGTTACACCTCCATCGAGCAAGTATGATAATATTCACTCCGTCGTGCACTTCAGCAAATTCGTTGTTTTCCTTGCACAAAATGGCGTGTCGATCAGTTTCGATGGCGAAATGAACTATTTTGTCTCGAAAATAGTCAACAATAAACCAAAGAATACTTAATCTTCCTTCTGTATATTTATTATTGCGTAAGCTTCCTTAAATAAACACTTTTCACACATTCAGAGGTACATTTAGTACTTTAAAACGTAGTTTTTATACACTTACCGTCCTTTTTACCGGCAAAAAGTATAACCTCATATATTGTCATTCTGTTATTCAGTGCAGTGGATTTTATACAATGGATTTTATCTATACTATATTTTAGAATGTCTGTATGTGGTTTATTCCCAACTGGCGGGATCCCAACAAGACGAATGTCGAAAATGGTCATCCCAACAAGCCGAATCCCAACAGGACGAATTTTATTAAAATTACTATATATAACCCATTTATTTTTAGGGTTTTTCTGCAAAAATGTGTATCGGGGATATTTTGAAGGAAAAGAAATATAAAACGATTATCAGAAATTCCTAGTTTATTGTGAATGAACTCGAAAAAAAAATCATCATAGAACGTTACAATGCTCAGTACAAGAGGTAAATTTTATATAATGTGCGCTCTTTAGTAGAATTTTCGACCCTTTTTGAATGAATATTTCCATTTGCATTCTATTTACATTTTTCAAAATTGAGAAGCGAATTTTCAGTTCAGGGACGGCATGATGGCGGAGAGGGCTTTAAAAAATACTTGAACTGAGAATTTGCTTCAAAATTTTACGGCTCACTGTCGGTCAAAGGGGAGCTTACTGTCAGACAAAGGGGTTTCAATCAACAAAGGATTTGCGTATTGTAGAAGAAAGGAAAAAAAATGACCAAGAAAAGAATAAATGCATGAAAATAAAAAAAACTCTAAAAAAAACTCCACAAAACACACGAAACATCATAAGAATAAACATTTTGTTTCTTATTTCTAAATTTCTGCAATAATCAATGCAATAATTAATGAAAAATATTAATTTTCGTCTTGTTGGGATTCGGCTTGTTGGGATCGACTTGTTGGGATATTTTATCCATTCGGCTTGTTGGGATAACACCCTGTAGGTATGTATGTCTGTCGCTATAAAAATGAATATGGGGCCACCCCGAGTGTCCAAAGTATGTCTACTAAGAGTACTTTTTATGGCGGAGAACATCGTCAGCTTTAAAAAAGTGTGGGGGGTGGGGGTGTAGGGGTGGGGCACCAAAAGTTATGACCAAATTTTTTTTTTACCGATATACAGATGTCTTCAAAGGGGTCTACCAGGGGTACGTTTTTATCAGCAATCTAATGGTGAGGTTTAAAAAAGTATCGGGGTGGGGGGTGAGAGTGTAGAGGGGCACCAAAGGTTATGAGTAAAATCTTTCTCACCGATATAGGTCTTCAAAGGGGTCTACTAGGGGTAATTTTTTTTTACCAGGAATCTAATGGTGAGGTTTAAAAAAGTGCCGGGGTGGGGTGGGTGGGGGTGGGGTGTAGAGGGGCACCAACAGTTATGACCAGCAAAATATAGTATAGATTAAGGGAGAATACTCTCCTCAGCCCGAGCAACGCCGGGTAACCCTGCTAATTCATTATGGATTGGTTTTGTGCTTAATATATTTCGACTTTAGGAATAAAGGTAGGTACGTCGTATATATTATTCTTTTAAAAATATTCTAGAAAACGCCCTAATATAAAAAAAAACTAACAAAATGAACTAAAAAATTATTATGGCGACCATATTGAATTGCCTAGCTGACCAAAATTGAAAGGAAGCATTGTCTAGTCATGGTATAATCTAAGGCTAAAAAAATAGAGGGCCATAAATTTGAAAGATGGTTATGCTGTTATCTCAATCATGTATGACATTATCAACTTGGAACATTTGAACATCCATTTGAAACTCATTGGAAGTTCAAAATATGTGACAAGGACTTTCGAATCACCCTATGGTTACTGACTGATCATAGCAGAGATATTGGTAATCACAATGTAGACCCTTTAATCCATTCCTGAAGTTCATGTGTATATTTAAATGCCAGAAACTGGACGGAGCAAACGATTTTGACACATAAGGTTTGAAATATTAGGGGGGGGGGGGGGGGGGGGGCACTAAGTGCAGAATTTCTTCGGGGGGAGTTGAGGCTTGCAAATCATTTGGTTTTTTTTTTTGGTTTTTTTTTGGAGGGGGATGCGGGCGGGGGGGGGGGGGGGGTGCATGAAACACTCCAAATACAGTTCACAAAATGTATTATGTCATTAAATGACGTGCACAGATGTTATTTCTGGTTTCTTGAAATATTTTATCTGATTCCTGTATGAACATTTTTAAATTCTGTTTACAAACACCCATTTCTGTTTCCTTAAAGATATTTTACTCCCCAAATAAGTCTCCATATATTCTCTTTCTGTAAAGTTTAGTTCTGATGTTTTTTACCATTTTCACAGAGATTCGAATTTACTGATCACAGTAAATTGTTTATCTGGTAAGTCTGTGTGAAACACACATGATATTGTTTTGTATGGTTTCTTATTCTTGGGCTAGGGACGTAATCCCAATTGCCCATGTTGGGGCACAGTAGCGCTATATACTAAGGCGTAAAGCACGTTGATGGTGCACTTGTCTTCAACCAATGCTAACCCTGCTTGTGCGGAGTTAGTGCGTTCAGAAGTCCTACGGTTACTCTCCGCTGCTCGGTGGTTCTCCCCGGGTACCGTGACTCCGGCTTCCTCCACCCGTAAAACTGTCCGACACGGGGTGATTCTGGCTGTCGAAAGTGCCGTTAAACACAAATAAATAAATAAATAAATAAATAAATAAATAAATAAATAAATAAATAAATAAATGAATAAATAAATAAACTAGAGAATTGTAATTTGTTGGACAAATTACGGGCTTTCCCAACTTTTTAATGTGAAAAGGCAAACTGTATTGTACACAAAACTATCGATCAGTTTTGAAAACAGAAAATTTAGTGGAAATCAAAGTTTTTGTGATGCTACTAGTTTTTTATGCAGCCAAAACAGATATTTGAGATACAGCAGGACACCAAAACATTTAACACAAAATTTGCTCTTCAATAATTACAGAATATTTTCATAGAAAGCAAAACAAGCGATGTCCTTTGTGCTTTGGAAAAAATTAGTACATATGAATTATGGGCGTACGGGCCGGGTTTCACGAAGGACTGTGCCCCAACCCACCCCTGAGTCTGGAAGGAGCCGATTTTTCGGCCAATATGCCAGAAAGTTTCGGACAATTTAGTTGCCAGAAATGACCACAAAACATTTTGGTTTTCCACACAAAATGTTGTTTTCCTATCTCATCACTTAGAAGTTGCAAGTAAACTGACCATTATACTGTACAAGTTGGTTCAGTGGAACAGTATCCACGTTAATATTATTCATTTATAACCACACAAGTACACATAAAGAGCTCTGTTGCTGCATATTACGGGAGCAAGGTAGCTCAGAAGGTAGAGACGATTGTTGCAATCCAAGAAGTCCTCGGTTTGAATCCCGCCTGTGGCAACCACATTGTGTCCTTGAGCAAGACACTTCATCCAATTTAATTTCCCACGTGGGGGTGGGGGGGGGGGGCATGATGGCGATGTGTTAGAGGGTACTGTGAGGGTGCACATGTCTTCAAGCAGTGCTAACCCTGCTTTTGTGATGGGGAGTTTGAGTCGCTTGCCATTGCTCGGTGGTTCTCTCCAGGTACTCAATGGGAGGGAGACCCCCCTCCCTCCCATACCCACATTTGCCATTTCCTCCTGAAATTAAAAGGGTTCTTCCCCCCCCCCCCTGAAAAATAGCCATGTACGCCTATGCAATGAATACCTGGACTTGAATAAATACCTATGTTATGGTCATGATATAGCTGTAGATGCTGAAAGTGACCTTAAATATCAATAATTAATTTATTCTCTATCATTTTGTCTGTTTGTGAATGTGTGGGATTTGTCAACAAACGAGGGTAAGCTTCCTACTCCATGATTTCACAATTTTTCCAACATATCTATTTCAGATACAATGAAATACATGTAATATGAGTTATTGTCACACACAAATTAGTTGTTTATTTGATATGATTTAAACCATCTAGAGAGCTAGTATACACAGTGATGGGTACCGTTCAAGTCAAAATGAGTTGATTAAAGGGATGTTGAACAGCTTGTTAATATTTCTTGCATTACATTACTACTTTGCTATTTATGGATTTCACAGAGGGTTTCCCTGACGGTATTTATTTATTGGTGTTTACGGTCACATACTTATCCACAATGGCTAATCGTGACCGTGACAGTTTTACGGGTGGGGAAGTCGGAGGACCCAGAGAGAACAACCGAGCACCGACGAGCAACTGTCAGCTCAACATTCTAATTATGTTCAAGCTCCGCTGAAGCAGGGTACTAGCGGTTGAAAACATGTGCACGCCTTAGTACATGGCATCATCGTGCCCCCATGTTGGCAACCGGGATAAAGTGCCTTGCCCAAGGACATTACGTGGGTCGTCCCAGATAGGGATCAAACTCGGGACCTCTATCATAGAAGTCAAAAAGTCTATCACTGAGAAAATGTGCTTTCTTTCCTGGCGGTATTCATATTTCTACGGCCAAACTGGTGTTGGATAACACGGAACCCCAAAACATATAACACAAAATTTGTTCCTCATTGCTTTTTGAAAGCAGTTATGAAAAGCTCAAAGAGCTCTTTCCTTTTTGTTTTTGGACAAGTGAGTATTCACTCAAAGTCATTTTTTTGGCAGACAGTGCTATTTTTAAGTGGCCAAAGCACATGTTTCATTAAGTCCCAGAACATAACTAAAGCCGGATTTATTGATTAAACATCTCTGCATATAGCAAAGCGAAGTGTCTCAAATTAACCCATTCCAACATGATAGTAGAGAGCAACCAAAGTTGGATAATTTGGGTATTTCCAAATGGTACACTTATTCTCACTCTCATTGTGCTTGAAGGTTAAATCTGAGATTGAAAAGGTATACCAATCTTACTCAGGGAAGGTGAGTACAGAAAAGTACGAAATTAATCAGAAAATGAATTCTGTTTGACGGTACTAATATTTGTACTAGCAAAACTGGTACTGGATTTATTTATTAGGTTTTAACAACACATTAACAGCCAAGGTCATATTATGTCGGTGACAGTTGTATGGGTGGAGGAAGCCGGAGTACCCAGAGATTACCGCCGAGCAATGACGAGCAGCTGCCAGCTCCCCAACATAGTGCCTCCGTACTGTAGCACAGGCAGGGTTAGATTGGTTGAAGACATGTGCACCATCGACGTCCAGTATGCCTTAGTACACGGCGTCATGGTGCCCCCATGCGGACAGTCGGGTGAAGTGATCGGGACATAATTGGAATATATCCGAGATACAATGTCGGATATATTCCAATTATGTCCCGATCATGCAAGGCAGCAACTTGAAATTCTCAGAATGTTTCCTACTGTCCCTGCCGGACAGTTTAGTATCTTTGTCAAGTGCGGGACCGCGTGGAAATACCGTGGATCAGGTGGAAACTGAGGGCACGATTCATCCCTACTTTATTCTCAACTCAACGACTTTTCCATTCATTATTTACCTGTCACCGGCTGAGGTAGGTATTATGTTTGTCTATTTGATGAACTTTTCAACCTTAACTATTTGCGGCTTCATGTAGCACCACTGAAAGGTCACTGCACGGTTACCAATATATTCAGGGTGTGATTTTATGAAAATAACAATTATTCTAACTATACCCACATGGGAACTCCTAAATATGTCCAGGGTTAAACTTTTGATAATGACGTATAAAACAGAAGTTGTCATGCTATGCTTGCTGCATGCAGGTATAGAAAACATTCGGCGCTCAATGAATTTAGAATGGAGTAAATTCTGAAAAATGAGTCTTTTTTGACGGCATCTACCATTATGTATCTGAGGCAGGGATTGCGTTAAACTTTACAGCAACCTTATAACAGAAAATATTCTTGGAATTGAACTGTGAATCCGAATTTCTAAAGCATTTTCGGACATTCTATTCCAAACTACCACTGCACGCTTATCAATATTCAGTGATTTTATGAAAATTAAAATTATTCCGACCATACCCATATGGGCAGTCTCGAATCTGCCAACGGTGAAACTTTTAATAATGACATATAAAACAAAAGTTGTCATATTATGACTGCTGCATACAGCCATAGAAAACGTTCAGCGCACAATCAATTAGGAATGGATTAAATCGTCACTTAGACTCACCAAATTCTGAAAACGAGAGTTTTTTTTGGACTGCACCTATCTTTATGCAAACAGAACGAGCATAGGGTTAAACTTACTACCAAACTTACCACAGCAAATATGCTCGGTAGGCAATTGTAAATACGAACATGTAAATCATTTTTCGATATTCCTTTCGAAAATGGAAGAAAAGTGAGCTCCAAATTAGACAATTTTATGAAGAATTTTAGGGCACTCAAATTCAAGGTCCGAAAACTGGGCGAAGGTTAAAACTTTGAATAAAATATATAACAGCAAAATTGTTCTTGGATGAAGGCCCAATCCTCTCATGGAAAAGGTTTTGAGACATTATGGCTCCAGTGCTGAGAAAGTGCATGTAAACGTTGGCGAAAATAACAATTTTTCCGACAGTACCCTTATGGGAAGTCTCAAATCTGTAAGGGTTAAACTTTTAATAATAATATATAGAACAAACTTTGTCATACTTTGACTGCTGCAAGAAGCTATAGAAAAAATTCAGAGCTCAAGCTATTATAAATGAAGTAAATCGCCACCTAAAGTTACCAAATTCTGAAAAATTGGAGTTTTTTGGAAGGTACCTACTTTTTTATGCAACCAGAATCGGATAGGGTTAAACTTTACAACCAAACTTACAACAGCAAATATGTTCGGTAGTCAATTGTGAATACGTACATGACAAGTTTTTGAAATTAACCCTTTCCAAATTGATAGAAAAAAGCAACCAAAGATGGCTAATTTTGGCATTTTCAAACGGTACTCTTATTCTCGCCCTCATTGTGCTTGAGGGTTAAATCTGAGATTAAGAAGTAAACAGTAACTTTCTTCCACAATCATTCTTGCATCTAGCCATATCAAAATAATTGTTACAACTACTTTGTAATTAGAGAAATTTGCCCTTGAAGATGGCGCAAATAACAATTATTCCGACAGTACCCTTATGGGAAGTCTCAAATCTGCCAAGGGTTAAACTTTTAATAATAACTTATAGAACAAAATTTGTCATACTTTGACTGATGCAAGCAGCTACAGAAAACATTCAGAGCTCAAGATGGAGTAAATCGCCACCTAAACTTATCAAATTCTTAAAAAATTGGAGTTTTTTTGGACGGTACCTACTTTTATGCAACCAGAATGGGATAGGGTTAAACTTTACAACCAAACTTACAACAGCAAATATGCTCGGTAGTCAATTGTGAATACGTATATGAAAAGTGTTTGAAATTTAACCCTTTCCAAAAGGATAGAAAAAGCAACCAAAGTTGGCTAATTTTGGCATTTTCAAACGGTACTCTTATCCTCGCCCTCATTGTGCTTGAGGGTTAAATCTGAGATTAAAAAGTAAACAGTAACTTTATTCCGCAATCATTGTTGCATCTATCCAAACCAAAATAATTGTTACAACAACCTTGTTATTACAGAAATTTGCCCTTGAAGTTGGTCAATTTTGAAGAAAAAATGTATATTCATGTCATTTTTGGCCAGTGGGGGTTAATGTTGAAAGATTTGAGTGGTGATTGTAGTGTATCATATTATGCTGTAAATGTGTGGAAAATTTGAGCAAAATAACTGTAAACAATTTTGAGACATTCGAAAAATGGTGAAATTTTGAAGGTTTTGGCAGAATATTTTGAAAATACGCGTTTTCACAGATATGACGATACCGCATTTCACTATATTTCATGACATTACATAAGTGTGCCAAATTTGGTCAAAATCGTACAACTTGTTTTCGAGCAGTTCAACAGACAAAATTCAGGGAGGAAAAAAAAAAAAAAAAAAAAAAAAAAAATAGAGAAGAAAAATTTTGAAAAACAATAACAATAGTCTTTCCCAAACTGGGTTTGGGATTTTGAAAAAGAAGAATAACAATAGTCTTTCCCAAACTGGGTAACTGGGTTTGGGAAAGCCTAATAAATAAATAAATAAATAAATAAATAAATAAATAAATAAATCTTCTTCTTCGTGTCCGCGCGATAACTATATATCAAATCTTCCTATCTCACTGCCTTTTGGCATACTGCACGATAGACAGTCGCTAGTACTCTGCATGCCATCTGTGTTTTTTCAGTCTCCTGTGGTATTGGGGTGTCCCTAGTGGTGTTTTGAAACTGAGTCGCACTTATATCGCAAGTATGGTCCGACTTATGGACATGGGACCAACGTTAAATGAGTCGAAACTCGATGGAGGTTCAAAATATTGGTCAGGGTCACTGTTGTCACACAAGGGGTCATTCGGTGCATTTTTCGGAATTGCTGGAAATCGCATTTTATTATCCCTTAAATAGGGCGTATTTTGTAACGTAGTTGATATTAAAGTAGAGTTACTTGGGTAAATTAAGTTACCAATGTCATTTTTTCCGCTAGATGAACAGAAGTGAAATTGTTATTGCCATAATACAAGTGGAATTGTGGCCACTACTCACAAACAACAATGATAATATCCACTATTCACAAACAACCATGGTAATAACCACTATTTACAAATAACCAGAATCTGTGCACACTTCTCAGGATCCAATGGACCAGACCCCGAACAGCTCATAAAAGAAGTGACAAATTGAAAACTAGACAGACAGGGTAATAGACACGATTTGCAAATAACAACACCGAGACTGCCGGCTGAACCTATTGTTTCCAAGAATATATCTGCATCTATAGCATGTACTTGTGGATGAGCATATTATTCGATGCTGTGGTTGGATTGATGAAATGAATAGCTAAGCGCCCCCACTCCCATGGTCTTACAGCATTACACATGTCAAATACCGATTCAACAAACGAAAGTGATAAGGCGAGCACATTCATTCGAAAGCACAAATACTCAGATCTTTACATCAAACGTTTGCTGCATGCATTCACACATTTGACTTCAGAGCGTGAACACCTGGAGAGCTATGGAAGTTAGACTAGAGAAAGCCATCTCAACTGTGGGCGTCTCTTGCCCTATCTCCTGGACTATCCAGGAAATAGGCATGAGCATCCATCTGAAGCTGGAATTCAAAGTTGATGCTAACACCACAACACCACCCTCTTCAAGGAGAGGTAGCACCTTTGGTGAGAGGATCCCCTCTCACACTGGTCCTCACCCGAGGGGGCACGGAGGTCCTAAAAAGAGAAAAAAGAAGAAAAGAAAGAAGAGTCCGTCGACCAAGCGTAGGGACGCCCGGCGCTTGGAGGCCTTCCGGAATAAGAAGAAAGAGGTGAGTGAGGGGGTGGAGGTTTCGGAGGCAGCCGCCGGTTCCCCTCCTAATCCCACAGGCACACCCAACCAACTGCCGGCTCCCGAGCCGGTACAGTTGGATGAGGAACGTCCTGTGGAGATTGAGGAGGAACTGGAAGTTGCCTTTTCATCACCCCTGCCCCTCATTCCCCTCTCCCTTCACTTCGGGAAAGCCCGTGCAAGGGAGATACAACGGACCAGCCACCACTGATTTCAGTCATACAAAGCTCAAAGAACATGCTGAACAAATGCAAGAAAATCCTGGCCGACAACGAAGAATTCAAGAAAAACTCCGATAAAATGACCGAAGTGGCTAAAAAAATTGAGGAAACAACAACCAAATCAACAAGACTTGACAACCACATCACCATCACAGCCACCTCCTAAAAAGAAGTTCCACAAGAAGCACAAGCGATGATAAGCTGCTTCCTTCCCTTTTCCTCCTTTATCACGCCTCGACATGCTGCTACCAAATACCACACAGTCACTGAGGGTCGAAAGGGGCTTGCCCCACAGCGTCCCTGCGCGCATTCGGCGCGCGTAAACCATTCTTCTTCAAAAGTTTCCATAAGCAATGCCCAGGCGTATAATATAGACAGAGCGTATACATTCTAGAAGTCATGTGTCCATAATAGCTAAACCAACAGTTAATTACCCACCATCAATGCTAAGGTTATAAATCAGTTCAAGTATTAGATAGGTACCACTGTATAAGCCTGAGCTACTCAAGTGTTTTCCGAATTTAGACCAAGATAGCCAAATGAGAACGGCCCTATATTTTGCCCTACACACGGGCTGGTCACCCTTCTGCAAATGAAATGTTGTGTGTGATAACAACCTTTGTTGCACTCATACTCGACATTTAGTGCTATCACGCGAGACCAGAAATGTACCGAGGTCAAATCACTCCCCTTTCAATATATACCAAAACTTAGGTGGTGGCTTTTGTGCTTTGGGGATCAACGGGGCTGAAACCAACTCTCTCTAGTTTTAGTAGACAGTCACTTACATGAGTTGTAACTGGCAAGGCCCCTATCCCAGATCTATAATATCAGGCCTGGGTATGGAGGAGAACATAGGTTGAGTTGTAAGCGGCTTCCAACACGCCCCCCCCCCCCCCCCCCCCGCGGTGTCCTCGTATGCATGTATATGTTTCACACGAATTACAGACAACACCGTCCATACAAATTAATTGTGACGCTGCCCCCCCCCCTCCCCCCCCCCCCCACACACACACAGATATCAAAGGGCGAGATCTTTGTTTTTCTCTTACATTTTTGGTTGCAATGTTCGCATCCTGATTCGTTGAGGGGCCCTATAAACCGGAGTCAATCAAACCCATCTCTGTGTCGATCTCACCCAGGCCTTTTTAGTTGTAGAATTCTTATTATTTTCTGCTATAAAATGGGATATACTGGTCATATCGTTGTAACTTTTTCCACAGATGTATATAAGACCTCTATATACCCGCACCCATACACCTTTATTGTCTCATTCCGACATTTACCTTTTCTATGGCCGCCTACGGTTGTCTGTTAGTACGACCGTGAAAATCGATCGAATCAATGGTGCAAATCATGGAGTGGAGAATTTTTCTCAACTCTGTGATGCAAATCCATAGATATCGGATAGAACCGATATCTATGTGCAAAAAAAAACGAACGGGTAATGCAAATTGGCCGAACCGGTGGTGCAAATCGACCAACACGGTGGTGCATTTGGACCATATCCCAAAAGTATTTCCACCTAGTTTATTTCCAGAAAATTCGAAGACATTGATATCAAAGAGTTTGCTGTTGTCATTTTATGCGATTAACTTATAGGCCCACTTGTGCTTGTTGTGGAGTCGAAACACTTTTTTTGGGGCGGCGGTAATTTTTTTCTTCCACAAAACACAACCTATTGCTATATTTAAAAAGGATATTGATGAGGCCTGTAGATAACACCCTGTGTTTTTATTTTTGCTTTCCCCCATAAAAACACCTTTTTTCTGGGCTATTTTCACGGTTGTCTACATACGGATACTGTTGTCTTTTCGGCCTCACGCGATTCGGCCCCAATAATTTTCGTGTGCCATTCGGCCTCATTTTGGGCCGAAAAGCGCAGCTTTCGAAGCCGAATGGCGTCCCAGATAAATTAGTTCACTTCAACTTTTTGACAATTATTTGTCATGTTCAGTGATTATTTTCAGAATTTTTTTTGTTTTTATATATGCATTTAATGAATTTTTCACATCGTCAGTTTTTCTCCCTGTGCATTTCCAATTAAACTGTTTTCTGAAGATGAATGAAAAGTTTCAGCGCACCAAAGGCGCACAGGGACGATGTTGGATTTAAATCCCCTGCGACCCAAATAACTTTATTTGCTTTATAACTTTATTTACTTATGAATCCAAGAGAGTCTGACAATAAATAATTTACAACTTAAAGTGAAAGCTAAGTAATCATAAAGTAGTGCTTTAATAGTATAACTAGAAGGGGGTGTCATTTGTGTGCAAAGCACACTATGATGTATCCCCACATTTGCATCCTTGATTTTGTATGAATGCTTGATACAAAGATGAAATGTATTATATGACACACTAAAATCATAATGAGTGGCACCGGTGACACAGCTTCGTGCGCATCTACAGACTCCACTGCAACATTTGAGCACGGTTTTAGCATTTCGAATTACATACCCTAGGAGCCATTCACCGGGAACGGTCTAAGAAAAACACGAAAGTGGCAACGGTGGCACAGCCACGTGGCACCTGAAAAATCTGAAACCTTCGTGCGCATCTACAGACCCTACTGCAACATTTGAGCATGGTTTTAGCGTTTCGAATTACATACCCTATGAGCCTTTTGCCGGAAACGGCCTAAGAAAACACGAAAGTGGCAATGGTGGCACAGCCACGTGGCACCCCAAAAATCTGAAACCTTCAGGCACATTTACACACCCCCACTGCAACATCTGAGCATGGTTTTAGCATTTCGAATTGCATACCCTAGGAGCCTTTCACCGGAAACTGTCAAAGAAAACACGAAAGTGGCAACGGTGGCACAGCCACATGGCACCTGAAAAATCTCAAACCTTTATGCGCATCTACAGACCCTACTGCAACATTTAAGCATGCTTTTAGCATTTTGAATTACACCCTATGAGCATTTCGCCGGAAATGGTCTAATAAAACACGAAATTGGCAACGGTGGCACAGCCACGTGCCACCTGAAAAATCTTAAATATTCGTGCGCATCTACAGACCCTACTGCGACATTTGAGTATGGTTTTAGCGTTTCGAATTACATACCCTAGGAGCCCTTCGCCAAAAACAGTGTAAGAAAACACGAAAGTGGCAACGGTGGCACAGCCACATGGCACCCGAAAAATCCGAAACCTTCGTGCGCATCTACAGGCCCTATTGCGACATTTGAGCATGGTTTTAGCGTTTCGAATTACATACCCTATGAGCCCTTCGCCAGAAACAGTGTAAGAAAACACGAAAGTGGCAACGGTGGCACAGCCACATGGCACCCGAAAAATCCGAAACCTTCGTGCGCATCTACAGACCCTACTGCGACATTTGAGCATGGTTTTAGCGTTTCAAATTACATACCCTAGGAGCCTTTCGCCAGAAACGGTCTAAGAAAACACGAAAGTGGCAACGGTGGCACAGTCACATGGCACCCGAAAAATCCGAAACCTTCGTGCGCATCTACAGACCCAACTGCAACATCTGAGCATGGTTTTAGCGTTTCGAATGACATACTCTAGGAGCCTTTCTTCGGAAACGGTCTAAGAAAACACGAAAGTGGCAACGTGGCACCGCCACGTGGCACCGCCACATGGCACCTGAAAAATCTGAAACCTTCGTGCGCATCTACAGACCCTACTGCAACATTTGAGCATGGTTTTAGCGTTTCGAATTACATACCCTATGAGCCTTTTGCCGGAAACGGCCTAAGAAAACACGAAAGTGGCAATGGTGGCACAGCCACGTGGCACCCGAAAAATCCGAAACCTCCGTGCGCATCTACAGACCGTACTGCAACATCTGAGCATGATTTTAGCGTTTCGAATTAAATACTCTAGGAACCTTTCTCCGGAAACGGTCTAAGAAAACATGAAAGTGGCAACGGTGGCACAGCCACGTGGCAGCTGAAAAATCCGAAACCTTCGTGCGCCTCTACAGACCCTACTGCAACATTTGAGCATGGTTTTAGAGTTTCGAATTACATATCCTAGGAGCCTTTCGCCGGAAACGGTCTAAGAAAACATGAAAGTGGCAACGGTGGCACAGCCACATGACACCCGAAAAATCCGAAACCTTTGTGCGCATCTACAGACCCTACTGCAACATTTGAGCATGCTTTTAGCATTTCGAATTACATACCCTAGGAGCCTTTCGTCGGAAACGGTCTAAGAAAACAGAAAGTGGCAACGGTGGCACCGCCACGTGGCACCGCCACGTGGCACCGCCACGTGGCACCTTAAAAACCGAAACCTTCGTGCGCATCTACAGACCCCACTGCAACATTTGAGTATGGTTTTAGCGTTTCGAATTACATACCCTAGGAGCCTTTCGCCGGAAACGGTCTAAGAAAACACGAAAGTGGCAACGGTGGCACCGCCACGTGGCACCTTAAAAACCGAAACCTTCGTGCGCATCTACAGACCCACTGCAACATTTAAGCATGCTTTTAGCATTTTGAATTACACCCTATGAGCCTTTCGCCGGAAATGGTCTAATAAAACACGAAATTGGCAACGGTGGCACAGCCACGTGCCACCTGAAAAATCTTAAATATTCGTGCGCATCTACAGACCCTACTGCGACATTTGAGTATGGTTTTAGCGTTTCGAATTACATACCCTAGGAGCCCTTCGCCAAAAACAGTGTAAGAAAACACGAAAGTGGCAACGGTGGCACAGCCACATGGCACCCGAAAAATCCGAAACCTTCGTGCGCATCTACAGGCCCTATTGCGACATTTGAGCATGGTTTTAGCGTTTCGAATTACATACCCTATGAGCCCTTCGCCAGAAACAGTGTAAGAAAACACGAAAGTGGCAACGGTGGCACAGCCACATGGCACCCGAAAAATCCGAAACCTTCGTGCGCATCTACAGACCCTACTGCGACATTTGAGCATGGTTTTAGCGTTTCAAATTACATACCCTAGGAGCCTTTCGCCAGAAACGGTCTAAGAAAACACGAAAGTGGCAACGGTGGCACAGTCACATGGCACCCGAAAAATCCGAAACCTTCGTGCGCATCTACAGACCCAACTGCAACATCTGAGCATGGTTTTAGCGTTTCGAATGACATACTCTAGGAGCCTTTCTTCGGAAACGGTCTAAGAAAACACGAAAGTGGCAACGTGGCACCGCCACGTGGCACCGCCACATGGCACCTGAAAAATCTGAAACCTTCGTGCGCATCTACAGACCCTACTGCAACATTTGAGCATGGTTTTAGCGTTTCGAATTACATACCCTATGAGCCTTTTGCCGGAAACGGCCTAAGAAAACACGAAAGTGGCAATGGTGGCACAGCCACGTGGCACCCGAAAAATCCGAAACCTCCGTGCGCATCTACAGACCGTACTGCAACATCTGAGCATGATTTTAGCGTTTCGAATTAAATACTCTAGGAACCTTTCTCCGGAAACGGTCTAAGAAAACATGAAAGTGGCAACGGTGGCACAGCCACGTGGCAGCTGAAAAATCCGAAACCTTCGTGCGCCTCTACAGACCCTACTGCAACATTTGAGCATGGTTTTAGAGTTTCGAATTACATATCCTAGGAGCCTTTCGCCGGAAACGGTCTAAGAAAACATGAAAGTGGCAACGGTGGCACAGCCACATGACACCCGAAAAATCCGAAACCTTTGTGCGCATCTACAGACCCTACTGCAACATTTGAGCATGCTTTTAGCATTTCGAATTACATACCCTAGGAGCCTTTCGTCGGAAACGGTCTAAGAAAACAGAAAGTGGCAACGGTGGCACCGCCACGTGGCACCGCCACGTGGCACCTTAAAAACCGAAACCTTCGTGCGCATCTACAGACCCCACTGCAACATTTGAGTATGGTTTTAGCGTTTCGAATTACATACCCTAGGAGCCTTTCGCCGGAAACGGTCTAAGAAAACACGAAAGTGGCAACGGTGGCACCGCCACGTGGCACCTTAAAAACCGAAACCTTCGTGCGCATCTACAGACCCACTGCAACATTTGAGCATGCTTTTAGCATTTCGAATTACATACCCTAGGAGCCTTTCGCCGGAAACGGTCTAAGAAAACACGAAAGTGGCAACGGTGGCACCGCAACGTGGCACCTTAAAAACCGAAACCTTCGTGCGCATCTACAGACCCACTGCAACATTTGAGCATGCTTTTAGCATTTCGAATTACACACCCTAGGAGACTTTCGCCGGAAACGGTCTAAGAAAACACGAAAGTGGCAACGGTGGCACCGCCACTGGCACCTTAAAAACCGAAACCTTCGTACGCATCTACAGACCCCACTGCAACATTTGAGCATGGTTTTAGCGTTTCGAATTACATACCCTAGGAGCCTTTGGCCGGAAACGGTCTAAGTAAACACGAAAGTGGCAACGGTGGTACCGCCACGTGGCACCGCCACGTGGCACCTTACAAACCGAAACCTTCGTGCGCATCTACAAACCCCACTGCAACATTTGAGCATGGTTTTAGCGTTTCGAATTACATACTCTAGGAGCCTTTCACCGGAAACGGTCTAAGAAAACACGAAAGTGGCAACGGTGGCACCGCCACGTGGCACCTGAAAAATCTTAAACCTTCTTGTGCATCTACAGACCCTACTGCAACATTTGAGCATAGTTTTGGCGTTTCGAATTACATAACCTATGAGCCTTTCGCCGGAAACGGTCTAAGAAAACACGAAAGTGGCAATGGTGGCACAGCCACGTGGCACCCAAAAAATCCGAAACCTTCGTGCGCATCTACAGACCCTACTGCAACATCTGAGCATGCTTTTAGCGTTTCGAATTACATACTCTATGAGCCTTTCGCCGGATACGGTCTAAGAAAACACGAAAGTGGCAACGGTGGCACAGCCACGTGGCAGGTGAAAAATTCGAAACCTTCGTGCGCATCTACAGACCTCACTGCAACATTTGAGTATGGTTTTAGCGTTTCGAATTACATACCCTAGGAGCCTTTTGCCGGCGTAACGACACTGATCTAACCCCGCCTAGACCCTTCCTCTGCGCCGACGCTCTCGGCCCAAACTCACTTACAAGAAGTGAGTTCCAGCAGACAGCCTCGCACAGAAGTCAAGCAAGATCTAGCCGTATACAAATTTGTTGTCTGGGGTTTCTGCAGGTTCGTTCCTAAATAGGGATTAGTTTCCTTTCTCAGTCACCTAGGACTGTCACAAACGTTTAACACTGCCTTGGCACCCCTCTTGTGCCGTTGCTCTCGGCTCGAACCCACTTATAAGAAATGAGTTTTAGCCGACAGCCCCGTCGCAAAAGCCAACCAAGGGTAATCATACACATAGGTGAATTTAACGGGCATGTTTCAAATCCATTACCGCGTTTAATGATGAAAAAAATAATAAAATATCCGGTCAAGGGCTCATTGAAAGGGCTATAAGCTGAAAAAAAACAAACAACAACAAATGGCGAAAGATTTAAATATATATATTAATTTAACGTTTATTACAATTCCCCCTATTACTATTTCAACTTCGGAGGAAGTCACATGGAATTTTGGATTTTCATTTTTCATATTTCAATTGGCATGTACAACTACATCTCCACTCTATAGGTGGAAACAAATTTATTCTACCGTCTATTAGGTATTCACTTTTCAGGCCATAACCACTGTTTCGATCACCAAGTCCCACATCCCCGGCAAAAGAGTTACATACCAAACATCGATGATTTTTACAAATATTACGGCTGCTACCACCCTTGGCTGAAGAAGGGGAGCGCTCATAAGTCGGAATCCAGGTTCCAACGTCCAAAACTCTCCCTCATCAGAAGACTTGCACATCAAAATGTCTGCAATTATTCACAACTGCTACCACCCTTGGCTAAAGAAGGGGAGCTCTACACAGGTCAGAACCAAAAGTTCCAACACCCGAAACTCTCTACCGGCGGAAGGGTTACGCCAACAATCGTATAAAACTACGAATTTTCATATCAAGAGCTGTTCAATCTGAGTCCCTCGCGCTCACAAATTTTGTCTACGCATCAAAAATTTAGGCCGTTACACCAAACAGCCTGCCCGTCGTATCTCACCTTCTTCCCCCTTAAATAAAAATACACATATTCAAAGGGTAGAATCGCGCCAATGAATGCGACCATAAAATTCCGTAAAGTTGCCAAATGGGAGGGACGGGGTTTCAAATCTATCGACCCTCCGAAACACGTCGTACGCCGAATTTCATCGATTAGACCGAGGCATCTCACAACTAAATAAGATGCATCGGGCTAATCGTGAATAAACTTGTCTTTTTACTAAATTAATAGAGCCGTCATTGGGAATTCGGCGTAGGACGAGGATCAGAAATCCATGATACAGTGACCGGCCCCGATGGGGAGTTAATCTGGAGGAGAGTACAAAAGTACAACCTACCTCTATGAAGTCCCGATGTCTTCTCCAAAGTATTGGGAGTCAACCCAATCACTTCAAGTTCCAGATCACCAATAATCCGTGCGCGTTCACATTGATTACCGCATGAGTTGTTTCACCTCGACGATCATCAAGAGACAATCAGCCGACGTGGAAATTAACCCATTTTTCTATCGCTCACTAATGTGTGCGAAAACTTAAGGCCACCACAAAGTGATTTAACACTTCCAATATCGAAGCGACCAATTCGCCTTCATACACCAGATTCATGCACACACACCTACACATATATATATATTTATATATATACATATTTATAGGCTTGTGTGCACATATCCTATGTATGGTAATTTCTTATATATGTTTTCCTTTTTTCCTTACACTATCCCCACCCCAGGATTCAACGTCCCCGTTGAAAAAATAAAAGGGGGAGATATTTACAACCCTCCGTAAAAAATAAAAGTAAAATAAACTTCTAATACTGAGTATTAGATATTGTTGGTTGGTTCCCCATGGGACAACTACATTATTTTTTTTTTTTTTTTTTAAATAATTATTTTTTTTCATTTTCTAAATAATAAATTATTTTCAAATGACATATTAAATAGGGTTCCGTTTAGGGCCAATTGCTACGCTTTAGGCCGAAATAGGTCCCCGATCAGTACTGAAACCAGCACTGCCTGAAGCCGTCTTTGATATGCCGCAGGAGATAGAAAACGTCAGATTGGACCCCTTCAGGCATAAAACAACAACCTTTAATTTTATGGTCCCAAGCAGAACCCCAGCATATATAACAAACGATATTTATTCCAATAATTTTAAAAAAAAACACTTTGATTTCATAGATGAAAGTTCTCTTGGAACTTATACCTTCCTCGAATGAAATGACTATTCTTAGGTGTACAATTTACCTTCAATATCGTTAAATCTATTCATTATGCTTTTACAAATATTTTCCAAATCTCAAGAAACTTAGGTGCTTATACTGGAAGTATTATTCAATTAGAGGAGCTTTGTTCCTTCAAGACTAAAGCAAGATGCCTTGCATAAAGAAACTGGCCCAAGTCATTCAAGTGCACCCCGTCTCTGGAAAAATGCATACGGGATACTTTAAACAAAGACTTATATACCACATTTGGGCCTGAAAGAGTTCCACAGAACTGGATAATAGCCGCCCTTCGTAGTTCGAATAGGGTGCCAAACACTCTGGTCTTCATCCGAGGAAACAGACCCAATATAATAATCGTTTTAACGCCTTGGCGTAATAAATGCTTAATGAGTCTTTCAACATATAGCTTATAATGTTCAAAATGGAAGTTGTCACTGTCCAAATCATTCTCACCAGCCTGCACCAGTACAGTTTTTGCACCAACACAATGAATCTGTTCCAAATGTTGAAGTTTTGCTCCAGGGATTCCATACATTTTAATCGACTTCAGACGATTTGGAAGTTTCCCTGTCCATGTTCCAATTCTTCTCACGAACGAATGTCCAATTACCATCTCCATTATGCTATAAGGAAAAAGTTACACAGAGAACAGTATCTGGATATAAAAATATCATTTTCTCCACAAAAGATTACACAATCTTTTCCTTACATGGAAATGTAACGGGGAACCAACTCACAAAAAAACTCATATTCATAAATTCCCGTCAGATAGTTCTTTCGACCAAGCTGATCCGTTCATTAATACAGATTTCTACCTCGGACACAACTCTCGCGGAAATTCAATTATACTTAGTCGGATCCGACTTTAACTTGCATAACTCTAATATTCCTAAACATACTAATACATACACTAGCATATAACTCGCACCACCCTTCACGAATCACGCGCACAATAAAAGATCCCCATCAATGATACCCAACCCTCTTGCGCACCGAATCACAAAAATGAACCGGTCAGCGGGCTCAAGAACAATCTAGACGGGTATAAAAAGAGAGGCAACCACACTTGTATTTGAACTGAATTATAACCGATCTAGTCTGAAATTATCGTCACAGGGGCTTTCCGGAAATCAACCCCATGACGATCCCCACGAATGAACACACAAAACTCAATTTCCCGGATCCATATCTCAAGCGGCAATTCCCCAACGTCAGGGAAATGACGCAATTATAAAAAGAATTATTGCAATACAAGCCAATACAGCTCATATGACGGTTCAGTGCTCATGCAGCCAAATATGTACAAAATATGAATTTTTGGTACCACCATGGACAGTTCTAAGTCGACGGCCGGATTATAAGCGCAAAATCCAAACTCAAATCTATACAACAACTATCGCGCTTAACACAAAATTTACACACCACGCCCACGCGAACTGCCAAGCTAACGTCAAATGTCAAGTGGGTTGCCAGAAAAAAATTCAAGTAAGAAAAAAAAAATAAATAATTAATAAAATACAAATTCTTGAGAACCTAGTCGGCGCGGTCGCCGGAGGGTGCGACCACGCCTACTAGTCGGACCTTCATCGAGGAACGTCTCCTCCTACCCAGGACTCTCCACCGAGGACCGGTCTATATTATTTTCGTTAGAACTATCAGGTATGGGACACATGGGGGCATCCAAATCCGAATTAACCACCTCTGACCTACGTGTGTAACATTTCTTCAAACGGTTGAAATGTACAACTTGTGGTTTACCTCCCCCGACGCGAACCACAAGGTAATTTGCGTCCGAGAGTTTGCTTTTTATGATATAGGGACCGACCCAAAATTTAGCAAATTTTGAGGTTTGGCCTTTATTCACTCTAGGTAAATAAAGCCAAACCTTATCCCCAACAGTCAAAGGTTTGCCGAAAACTCGTTTGTCGTAAAATTTTCTTTCTTCTTCTAATCTCAGAATCACATTCGCCGAAACTAACTGGAAAATTTGGGCTAGACGACCCTCTAAATCACTGACATACTGAGAGGGAGCACAATCCCTATCAGGAGTCTTACCAGCAATTAACTCTGTTGGTAAAGTAATTTCTCTACCAAACATGACACTAAAGGGAGTGAACCCCGTAGTTTCATGTTTGGCGCTCCTAAAGGCCATCATGGCGAATGGAAGATAATATTCCCATTCGCTGTGATTGTCTTTTACAAAGCAGGCTAACATAGCCGCTAAGGTTCTGTTAAACCTCTCAACTTGGCCGTCACTTTGAGGCATATAAGGAGAGGTACGAGTCTTCTTAATCTCAAAATAGCGACAAACTTCTTGAAATAGATCTGACTCGAAATTCGATCCCTGATCTGAATGAACAAATTTCGGCATACCATACCGACTAATCCACTCTCGAAACACAATATCGGCTACTGTACTTGCCCTTTGATTCGGGATAGCAAAAGCCTCCGTCCATTTGGAGAAATAATCTGATATGACCAAAATATAAATATTACCCTGAACGGACTCGGGTAATGGCCCCAAAATGTCTAAAGCAATTCGTTCCATAGGTTCCGATACTTTATCTGTTACCAAAGGAGCTCGACTGGCCTTGCCAGGCGGTTTACGACGCTGACAACTCGGACAAGACTGAACCCAAAGTTCTATGTCACGATGCATGCCTATCAAAAAAAAAAACGCTCTCGAATTTTTGAATATGTTTTATGGACGCCCAAATGTGCACCCACTAAAGAGTCATGATGCTCCTTACACACCTGACTTCTTAAGTCTTTTGGGACCACCCACAAAAATTTACTGGGGGCCCCTATTTGTGTCCATTCTCGAAAAAGAATGCCATCTTCCACAGAAAATTGTTCCCACTGACTCACATACCTTTGAAGTTCTGAGGGCTCTCCTTTTAACTTTTCAAGTCTAGGTTTTTCCGTTTTTAGCTTAATTTCGAGAAATCTTTTAATAACGGGATCAGCCCGCTGATTTTCTTCAGTCAATTCAATTCCAGACGCAAACTCTACAGTGTTAATATTATTTTTATTACAGGAGGAATCCTACTCAGCGCATCCGCATTTTTATGCTGTTCACCGCGACGATGAACCGTCGTAAAAACGAACCCACTGAGGTATTCCAGCCAACGCGCCACCTGCCCAACGGGTTCCTTAAAATTGAACAACCACTGCAAGGACCCATGGTCGGTTCGCAGCGTAAAATGCTTACCAATGAGAAAATGTCCAAAATGTTTGACACTTTTAATCACGGCTAATAATTCTTTCCGAGTAACACTATAGTTTTTCTCCTGCTGGGAATGGGTTTTACTAAAATATGCTATTACTCGCTCCTTGCCCTCTATAATTTGAGACAAAACTGAGCCAGAGGCAAAATCACTCGAATCTGTGTCGAGAATAAATTCATGCTCAAAATTCGGGTAAGCCAATATTGGGCTCTGACACAATTTGCCTTTTAACACATCAAAAGCTTCTTGCTGGGCCTCGCCCCAGACAAACTTCTCGTTCTTACGAGTGAACTTGGTTAAGGGACTAGCCAAAGTGGAAAAATGAGAATTAGCTTTAATTTCTGGGTCCAAATCTTCATAAAACTGCAAGGCGGCACCCCTTAAAGACACCACTAGAAATTGACGAGCCCGGTCTTCAGACCACTGGTTAATCCCAACACATTTCTCAAAATGGGATAACCAATCAGCTACACTGGTGGTTCCATAAAAAGTATCCGGCGTAACAATCGGTTTACGCGGATAAGCTTGATCACTATATCTACCATCCGGCTGCAAGACTGTTGCTCCACGCTGAGGTCTGGGCAAACTCGATACTTTCTGATTCTCCCCAAAAATCTTATTATTTTGGACCACCCTGGGCGCTTTCGCCGAATCAACCGCGCGCCCAGCAAGAGCTCGACGAGCAGTTGAATTGGCCGAAATTGCCTCAGGCGTGTCAATCACTCCAGTGTAATCCTCCGTTTGGTTACATAAATCAACAATAGAATTCTGCAATTCGTCACTCAACTGTTGACACTTCAAAATAGTCGCATCAACCTTACTAATCTTTCTCCCAGGAGTAGGATCAGGAGTAAGGGGAACATTCCGAAATTCCTTAGGTCTAGCACCTCTGGCCGTTATATCAGCGGCCAGGGCCTCCGAGGTATACATATAGTCTTCCAACTCTTGACTAATTCCACTAGTCATTTTTTTTATAAGGATTATGTCTCAACAAATATATCAATTCACCACAACGACTTCAATTACAGCCCTATAACAACCCTGTCCTCAAACACCAAAGAACCGAACTAAAATAATAAATTCTTTTATCAAAAGTGTCAATTTACAATTTATCCTGTCGGCGACGCCAAAAATCTGTAACAACACTGATCTAACCCCGCCTAGACCCTTCCTCTGCGCCGACGCTCTCGACCCAATCTCACTTACAAGAAGTGAGTTCCAGCAGACAGCTCGCACAGAAGTCAAGCAAAATCTAGCCGTACACAAATTTGTTGTCTGGGGTTTCTACAGGTTCGTTCCTAAATAGAGATTGGTTTCCTTTCTCAGTCACCCAGGACTGTCACAAACGTTTAACGCTGCCTTGGCACCCCTCTTGCGCCGTTGCTCTCGGCTCGAACCCACTTATAAGAAATGAGTTCTAGCCGACAGCCCCGTCGCAAAAGCCAACCAAGGGTAATCATACACATAGGTGAATTTAAAGGGCATGCTTCAAATCCACTACCGAGTTTAATGATAAAAAAATAATAATATCCGGTCAAGGGCTCATTGAAAGGGCTATAAGCTGAAAAAAACCAAACAACAACAAATGGCGAATGATTTAAATATATATATTAATTTAACGTTTACTACAATTCCCCCTATTACTATTTACATGGAATTTTGGATTTTCATTTTTCATATTTCAATTGGCATGTACAACTACATCTCCACTCTAATAATAATAATAATAATAATTTATTTATATAGCGCTTTTCCCAGCGAAACGCTGCTCAAAAGCGCTGAAAACATAGGTAATGGTAACAATGGTATAATCAGCGGCCGAAGTCTGCTTGAAAGAGATGGGTTTACAGAGCTTTCTTGGAGTGATCTGCATTTAGGGTTTTTCTAAGATTCCGAGGGAGGGTGTTCCAGAGTGAGGGGCTGCAAAAGTGAACGATCTCTTCCCTGCCGTTGATCGAATTCGAGGTACAACAAGGAGACTCTCAGAAGCTGATCTGAGATTCCTCGACGGTGTGTGTACTTTGATGACCTGGTTAAGGTAGACTGGTGCTTTGTCGCTATGTAAGATGTTGTGTGTCACCGCCAATACCTTATACTTAATGTGAGACTCAACTGGCAGCCAATGCAGAGATTTCAGGATTGGTGTAATGTGGTCATATTTTTTCGCACCGATAATTATCTTAGCTGCTGTGTTTTGAATACGTTGAAGCAGGTACATTGATTTCAGAGGAAGGCCGAAATAGAGAGAGTTGCAATAGTCCAAACAGGACAGGACCAAAGACTGTATAACAGTTTTCAGAGTGTTTTGGTCAAGTAGCTTTCTGATTTTGTTGATGTTTCTTATTTGGAGGAAGCAGCTTTTGCTCACTTTTGTGATTTGGTTATGCAGATCAAAGCAATCATTAAAAGTGAAACCGAGGTTTAGGGCAGTTTTACTTGAGCTAACTGCGCTATCGCCTATTTTCAAGCAGTTAATTGGAACTTTGTCTAGCTGATGTTTGGCGCGTAACTGTACAAATTCAGTTTTATCATCATTTAATTTCAGAAAGTTTCTCCCCATCCACTGTCGAATATCCTCAATGTATGCCTCCAGTGTTGTTAATGAGTCATTCACATTGGAAAGATCAGCAGACAGATACAGCTGGGTATCGTCTGCGTACAGGTGAAAATTTACAGAGTGCTTCCTTATGAGATCCCCAAGTGGTAGGGTGTAAACTGTGAACAGTAAGGGTCCGAGTACTGAGCCTTGGGGGCGCCATATTTTAGTTCGACGGGCTCTGATAGCGTGTCGCATATTTTCACAGATTGCGTTCGGTCACTTAAGTAGGAACGTACCCACTCAAGGGCAGATCCGCGTATTTTGAGTCGTTTTTCTAACCGCGACAAAAGAGTTCGGTGGTCAATCGTATCAAATGCAGCAGGTGGAAACAAATTTATTCTACCGTCTATTTGGTATTCACTTTTCAGGCCATAACCACTGTTTCGATCACCAGGTCCCACTTCCCCGGAAAAAGAGTTACATACCAAACATCGATGATTTTTATAAATATTACGGCTGCTTCCACCCTTGGCTAAAGAAGGGGAGCGCTCATAAGTCGGAATCCAGGTTCCAACGTCCAAAACTCTCCCTCATCAGAAGAGTTGCACATCAAAATGTCTGCAATTATTCACAACTGCTACCACCCTTGGCTAAAGAAGGGGAGCTCTACACAGGTCAGAACCAAAAGTTCCAACACCCGAAACTCTCTACCGGCGGAAGGGTTACGCCAACAATCGTATAAAACTACGAATTTTCATATCAAGAGCTGTTCAATCTGAATCCCTCGCGCTCACAAATTTTGTCTACACATCAAAAATTTAGGCCGTTACACCAAACAGCCTGCCCGTCGTTTCTCACCTTCTTCCCCCTTAAATAAAAATACGCATATTCAAAGGGTAGAATCGTGCCATTGAATGCGACCATAAAATTCCGTAAAGTTGCCAAATGGGAGGGACGGGGTTTCAAATCTATCGACCCTCCGAAACACGTCGTACGCCGAATTTCATCGATTAGACCGAGGCATCTCACAACTAAATAAGATGTATCGGGATAATCGTGAATAAACTTGTCTTTTTACTAAATTAATAGAGCCGTCATTGGGAATTCGGCGTAGGACGAGGACCAGAAATCCATGATATAGTGACCGGCCCCGATGGGGAGTTAATCTGGAGGAGAGTACAAAAGTACAACCTATCTGTATGAAGCCCCGATGTCTTCTCCAAAGTATTGGGAGTCAACCCAATCACTTCGACTTCCCGATCACCAATAATCCGTGCGTGTTCACATTGATTACCGCATGAGTTGTTTCACCTCGACGATCAACAAGAGACAATCAGCCGACGTGGAAATTAACCCATTTTTCTATCTCTCACTAATGTGTGCGAAAACTTAAGGCCACCACAAAGTGATTTAACACTTCCAAATATCGAAGCTACCAATTCGCCTTCATACACCAGATTCATGCACACACACCTACACATATATATATATTTATATATATACATATTTATAGGCTTGTGTGCACATATCCTATGTATGGTAATTTCTTATATATATTTTCCTTTTTTTCCTTACACCGGAAACGGTCTAAGAAAACACGAAAGTGGCAACTGTTGCACAGCCACATGGCACCTGAAAAATCTGAAACCTTCGTGCACATCTACAGGTCATTTAGCAACACCCTAGTGCAGTTATAGAACTCTGAATTACATAGGTTGGGATTATTCAGAAAAAGTTAAAAATTTGCGCATTTTTCAAGTGGCTCCACAGAAGCCACCTGGTGGCGCAAAACTTTAAAAGTGGTGTTTTTGGATTGCATAGACCCTATTGAACAACTGTAGAAAGTTACAGCGTTTCGAATTACAAAACCGGACGTACGGAAGTATGGATGTACGGACGGAGATCAAGACAATATCCCCGCATTTTTTAAAATGCGGGGATAATTATTTTCTGTAAAGCGCCAGTTTGTGTTTTCAAGTAAATAACTGCAAAATAATTTTATAGTTTCAAGTGCTAAGGCTTAATAGTAATAAAGTAGTGCTACAGTAGCAGAATTGTTTGCAATTATTTACTGTAAAGCACCAATTGATGTTTTCCAGTAAATAACTGCAAAATAATTTTACAGTTTCAAGTGATCCAAAAATCAAAAATTAAATGGTTTTTGCGCGCCGAAGGCGTGCGGGGACGCCGTGGGGCAAGCCCTTTCGACCCTCATTAGCTGTATAATGTTTTAGTTATGTTCTGAGCGCGGTAAAGGAGTAGGAAGCAGCTTATCCGCGTTTGTTCTTTCTTCGTGACTTCTTTGGAGGAGGTGGCTCTGATGGGGAGACCGTGGAAGTGATGGTTGGCGTTGTTGAGTGATTAGCTGTGTCTGTCAGTTGGTTTTGTTTGTTGATGAATTCCTTCTTTAGTCTATCGATTTCATCGGAGCGTCTGTCCCTTTCTTCGCAGCGTTTATTGAATTCTTTGCATTCAGCCAAGAATTGCCGGGTTTCCGATAATGCTTTTGCCAGGTCTGTATGTTCTTTGGAAGTTGTCTGTGAAGCTGGTGAAGGTTGTTTTGGTGTTAGTTCCTCCTTGTCCTGGTTGTCCGAGAACGAAGGAGGAGGGGAGTGAGGGGTGGAAGTGGCGAAAAAGCAGCTTCCAGTTCCTCTTCAATCTCTACAGGATGTTCCTCATCCAACTGTACCGGTTGGGGAGCCGGTAGTTGGTTGGGTGTGCCTGTAGGATTAGGAGGGGAACTGGTGATCCAGTCAGGGTGCTAATGTATATGTAGTAATTGCTTTCCAGTAAATAATTTATAACTTAAAGTAACAGTTAAGTAATCATAAAGTAGTGCTTTAGCAGTAGAATTATTTTTCTGAACAGTCTATTGGATACCTTGTTTTCCAAACAATGTGTGTATTCTTTGCAATTTCAATCACCTGCTTCATCCAATGGATGTCTAGATTTCTTGGAAAGCAATTCATGCTAAAGATTGTTCAAAAAACAATTTATTGCACCTTCGTCGTCTAGACAGGGAAGTTAATCTGTCACACTATCAAATTATTATAAGCTCATAACAATGTTCTCACCTCTTTGCAGTGAAACGTAATATCTGCGACAATGTAGCTAAGTACAATTTTGTCGATTCCATATGAAAATATAATAAATGAAAGTGTCATTGACACTGTAGCTTAACTTGTCTGTGGGTTATGTTTGATGAAAAGGATAATGTTCAATATTTATGAAAGGATTATGAAATAAGACAAGAATTGTGATAATTGGGAATATGTTAATTTCTGCCTGTTGACACTCGCAGTTAATGTATATCGACGAAAGTTACAAATTTACAGTGAAATTATTCCAAAACGAGTCATCCTATCAAGTTACAATTAAATGAAATCCCTTCATAAATACGGCCTGTAGACAGTGCTAAAGGTTTTTGGGCTTTGGGCCTGTGTAGCCATCACAGTTGACCCATCACAACCAAAAGGGGACGTCCTCATCTAGACATTATACTGAGTCATCCTACCAAGTTACAATGAAATCCTTTCATAAATATGACCTGCAGTCTGTGCTAAAGTTTTCCGGGGTTTGGGCTCGGGCAGCCGTCATGGTTGAATGATCGTGACCAAAAGGGGACGTTCTCATCTAGGCATTATCTGGAGTCATCTTACCAAGTTACAATGAAATCGGGAACGTGATAACCGTTACTTATTCCCGGTTCCTTATACGACATTCGCCACCAACCGATTTTCGCCAAATAAACTGCATTGTGGGGTGGCACAAATAGATTCATGAAGATTGCCACCAAAATTAAGTACCTGACCCTCCCAAAATTGGGCACCCTAGGAGCCCAAAAGTGCTGAGTTGCTCCAAATCGCATTTATCAACCGATTTTTGCCAAATAAACTGCATTGTGGGGTGGCACAAATAGATTCATGAAGATTGCCACCAAAATTAGGTACCTCACCCTCCCAAAATCGGGCACCCTAGGAACCCAAAAGTGCCGAGTTGCTCAAAATCGCATTTATCAACCGATTTTCGCCAAATAAACTGCATTGTGGGGTGGCACAAATAGATTCATGAAGATTGCAACCAAAATTAGGTACCTGACCCTCCCAAAATTGGGCACTCTAGGAGCCCAAAAGTACTGAGTTGCCGATTTTCGCCAAATAAACTGCATTGTGGGGTGGCACAAATAGATTCATGAAGATTGCCACAAAAATTAGGTACCTCACCCTCCCAAAATTGGGCACCCTAGGAGCCCAAAAGTGCTGTGTTGCTCCAAATCGTATTTATCAACCGATTTCGCCAAATAAACTGCTTTGTGGTGCCGATTTTCGCCAAATAAACTGCATTGTGGGGTGGAACAAATAGATTCATGAAGATTGCCACAAAAATTAGGTACCTCACCCTCCCAAAATTGGGCACCCTAGGAGCCCAAAAGTGCTGTGTTGCTCCAAATCGTATTTATCAACCGATTTCGCCAAATAAACTGCTTTGTGGGGTGGCACAATTAGATTCATGAAGATTGGCACCAAAATGAGGTACCTGACCCTCCCAAAATTGGGCACCATAGAACCCCCAAAGTGCTGAGTTGCTCAAAATCGCATTTATCAACCGATTTTCGCCAAACAAACTGCATTGTTGGGTGGCACAAATAGATTCATGAAGATTGCCACCAAAATTAGGTATCTCACCCTCCCAAAATTGGGCACCCTAGGAGCCCAAAAAGTGCTGAGTTGCTCAAAATCGCTTTTATCAACCGATTTTCGCCAAATAAACTACATTGTGGGGTGGCACAAATAGATTTATGAAGATTGCCACCAAAATTAGGTACCTGACCTTCCCAAAATTGGGCACCCTAGGAACCCCAAAGTGCCGAGTTGCTCCAAATCGCATATATCAACCTATTTTCGCCAAATAAACTGCATTGTGGGGTGGCACAAATAGATTCATGAAGAATGCCACCAAAATTAGGTACCTCACCCTACCAAAATCGGGCACCCTAGGAGCCCAAAAGTACTGAGTTGCTCCAAATCGTATTTATCAACCGATTTTCGCCAAATAAACTGCTTTGTGGGGTGGCACAAATAGATTCATGAAGATTGCCGCCAAAACTAGGTCCCTCACCCTCCCAAAATTGGGCACCCTAGGAGCCCAAAAGTGCTGAGTTGCTCCATATCGTATTTATCAACCAATTAGCGCCAAATAAACTGCATTGTGGGGTGGCACAAATAGATTCATGAAGATTGCCACCAAAATTACGTTCCTGACCCTCCCAAAATTGGGCACCCTAGGAGCCTAAAAGTGCTGAGTTGCTCCAAATCGTATTTATCAACCGATTTTCGCCAAATAAACTGCTTTGTGGGGTGGCACAAATAGATTCATGAAGATTGCCACCAAAATTAGGTACCTGACCCTCCCAAAATTGGGCATGCTACGAGCCCAAAAGTGCTGAGTTGCTCCAAATCGCATTTATCAACCGATTTTCGCCAAATAAACTGCATTGTGGGGTGGCACAAATAGATTCATGAAGATTGCCACCACAATTAGGTACCTCACCCTCCCAAAATTGGGCACACTAGGAGCCCAAAAGTGCTGAGTTGCTCCAAATCGCATTTATCAACTGATTTTCGCCAAATAAACTGCATTATGGGGTGACACAAATAGATTCATGAAGTTTGCTACCAAAATTGGGCACCGAGCTCACCCCACAATTGGCGCTAGGGGTGCCAATGGTTCTGAGTTGCTCAAATCACATTTATTAGCCAACGTTCCCCATTTCAACGCTCCTTGTAAAACAGTTACTATTCCAGTGTCATTTGTAGACTGTTTATCCGAGAATAAATTTCGCATTCGCTTTGAGTGGTTTGTCACCCTCGATGCATGAGCCAGAGAGAACTGAGGGTTCGGAACAGAGAACACTAAAAAGTTTCTAGGTTGTCCAGAGTTGCTCACATCATTAAAAGCAGTTTTATTCCCACCAGTAGCAGAAGCAGGGACTCATTAGAGGAAGAGAAATATTCGAGAGATTTCAAAAATTAACACTGGAATCTTGTGATCTCTATTTGAACTATTTTCTGAATGAACAATATACAACACCCTGTGTATGAAGTACGAACGGAATCACAAGTCCTTGAATTAAGCATGACGCTTAAATAATTAGGCATGATGCTGAATAATATAGCATGATGTTAAAATAATATACCATGTTGTCTGAATAATACAGCATGATGCTTAGTAAATTAAGCATCATGCTTAATTATTTAGGTATCGCGCTAAATTATTTATCCAGCATTCATGAAATCATACCAAACAATATATCATTCAAAAGAGGTGAAAAATAATATAGCATGATGCTCAAATAATTAAGGATCATGCTGAATTGAAATGCATGATCCTCTCCGTAATTCAGCATGATGCTTAATTATTTCGGCATCATGCTAAATTAATTCAGCATCATGCTCAAATGATTAAGCATCATGTTAAATTAATTCAGCATCATACTAAAATAATTAAGCATCATGCTATATTAGTTCAGCATCCTGCCAATCAGCACATTCCGCTAACCAATCAGTGGCGCCGATACATATACGCTGGTTGTCTAGTCGGATCGGAACAATGGAGCATGGCCCAGAAACAAGAAAATGTTGATGCAAACATCAGGCTGCAGAGTTAGAATCTTGCACAAGAAATCTTTTGTATACATATCATGAAATCGGTCATTGGATTCTCTTTTCATGATACATAATAAATTAAAAATTAAACACCGAGAATTTGAGCAGTGCTTGTTTACGTTTGTAAACAAGTTATGTTTCATTGTTGAATTATGACTCGTTAATTATAGTCTGGGTGTGTGTTCTAAAGTGAGCATGAAAGGTAAGAATGGTTTGATAATCTTGACATTGCACTTGTGTGGTGACCATGATATAGCCACAGACTGAAAGCAGCTTTAAAAACCAATGAGTAAATGTAAATCTGAAAATGTACAGGTATCAGAAAGCACGCAGTCCCCCGAGTCCCCAGTATCAATGACTGACTTTTCCATAGCCTCTCACTCACTATTTTAACCAGTTGAGAGTTTTGGTCTCCCGAAAAGGTGAAGGACTATCTTACACAACCGTAGTACAGCACGTATGAATCGGGTCCGGTTACCCGAAACTTTGACAGAGCAACTATATATATACCCCTGCAGATCCCCTATTTGTCCTTGGTACTGCTGATCGATCGAATGCTTTGTACTATCCTGTGGCTGGCATAGATAGTACGTAATGTTAGTCCAGGCAGTATTATTGGGGGGGGGGGGGGGGGGGTAATTCATGGTCGTCTAGTGCGATATTGTGAGGTAGTCCTTGGTTGTTCAACACGGTAGTATCGTATAGGCACTATACACCCCTGTAGGTCCCCTTTCTGTCCTTGGTACTACTAATCGAACTAATGCTTCATATTTTTTTCTGTATGTAATGCTAGTCTATATTGTGGCCGGGGCGGTGGGGGGGGGGGGGCACGATACATCTAGTATGGTAGTATAGGATGTGCGGTTTGTACATCTGCTGGTTCAATGTTAGCCCCTGGTACACTCTCCATCTATGGCGGTGTGCTGGTCCACAGATTGTATGGGTAGTACGTTATGCTATGCCATGCAGTATTGTGGCGTGTCGGTGGGGGTAATGTAGGCTTGTCTAGCGTGTAGGCTATGCACCCTTGTTGGTCTACTGTTATCATTTTATACCACCATCCTTAGCCTAAGGCTTTATATTATCATATAACTGGTATATGTAGTACACAATTCTTGGTGAAGCGGGGGTGAGGGGGGTGAGGTAATGCATGGTTGTCTACTGTGGGGGGGGGGGGGTGTAAGGTATGTACTCGCGCTGGTTCAGTTGTGGTCATAGCACTAGGGATCCGCCTAAGCGGTATACTGTCCTTAGTAGGTATGGGTAGTACGTAATGTTAAATCACGTAGTGTTATACTTGGCTGTCTGGTTGTGTAGTATAGAGAAAACTCTGTGTATCTCATAGGTCTACTGTTATACCTTGGCAATGACTTTACAGTAACTTCTCGATCACCTATTATAGGAAATTGGAATAAGTATGAAAGAGTTGTTTGAGCAAGCAGTAGTGGAATGATAGTGATATCAGCTGCGACCCGCAGCGACAGCAATGTAATGATATGCACTATGAGCTGTAGTAGTACCTTAATTTAGTAATGGTTGAAACACAGGGAAGAATAGTAGCTGTCGGTAGTAATAGTACGAGGGAGTAATGGTCCACAACTATAAGGGTTATAGAAGACTATAGTATTGGGTGACTACAATAGTGTTGAATCAAAAGACAGATGGTGGTGACTATGAACAAGTAGTGGCCTTGAAGCTACGAAGATCTCGGTGGGAGGGGGGGGGGTCTCGCCTAAGAAGGCTGGACCAAACGGGGGGTACTAGGTGTCATACCTATCTCAGATATATCAAAAAAGGATATCCTCAAATGGTATCCTGAACAGGTATCCTCAAATAATACATTACCAGGCCAAACGTATCCTCATATAACACGTACACTGCAAGTCGGAAGTAGTTGTAGCAAAACTGCAATTATCTCGCAGTGTTAAGAGTCGTCACAAACGATATAATAAACTCTATGTATGTTTCTGGATCGAACTAAAACGATAAACGCGGTTGCCGATCGTTTGTAAACAGAATGGGAAACGCAGATACACAATAGGCCTTCATCTATCTATATCCTTTCATCTTGAAGCTTTGAGAAATCTTTTTTTCATTTGTTTTGTAGGCCTACTCGGTTTGTTTGTGGAATTCAATTCGAAGTTCGACCACAGATTCGTGGTCTCGACACGCTACCTTTGGCCCTTTTGTGATTGATGTATAATTAGAGAAAAGTTTAACCCCTCCCCGCGTCACTTATCCAAAGTACTCCAATATGTTCGCTTTGACAGGAGTTTCAGTTGAAAGTAACCAGAGATCCTGCTAGATCCTGAGAAAGATAAGGCCTGTGGGAAGTTCGCATTTAAGAAGATTCGGTTCACACTATTTGGTTTCCATCTTCCATAAAAGTAACGTAGGTGAACAGATACACCTTCAGCTCCCCCCCCCCCCACCCCCCACATCGCCGATCAAATGTATTATTCTTTCCATTTCGGTCCTAAAGAAATATGGGCTGTCAGTCCTTACTGAAACAAGGTAAAGTTCCAAATAACAAAAATACGGCAAATAATCCATATGTTCTCCGGTGTCCAAAAAATGATTTTTTGGGGACGAGAAATATGATCCGAAGACACCCCCCCCCCCCCCCCCCCCCATAAAGTTCTGTCAGGTGATTAGTAAAAATGGTTGGTGCTGATCAAGAAGTAATCAACCGAGACTTACGGAAAAGAAATTTATATATACTACTCAAAGTTTGCTAAGCACCAAGTATATATCCAACTACCTGTTTTACGTTTTAGTTGAAATATTGTAATGAAAAGTCATATATTTTTTTATTTAATTATATCTTTAATGATTTAAGTACAGAAATTAACATTTTAGTTGTGTTTGACATTATGTTTTAGGCTTTTGAATACGATAACCACAGAAAATAAATATTATTGGCAAAGAGGAAATTTTTCAATTTGCCAGAAAGTTGACGGGAGCGAACTGGAATGGGTACAATATCGAGTATGAGACCCATTACTATTAATTACAGCTTAGACAACGCCTTCTCATGCTCCCAATCAGGTTCCTGGTGGTCCTTTGTGGAATGTTGTTCCATTTTTGGGCCAGCATGGCACCCAGCTCCTGTATACTTTTTGGCTGGACTGGACGGGATGAAATTGCAAGCTGCAACTCATTCCAGACATGTTCGATTGGATTTAGGTCAGGGGATCTTGCTGACCAATCCATACGTTCAATCCCCTCCCTCTGTCGGTACTCCCCGAGAGCATGTGCAACATAAGGACGAGCATTATCGTCCATCAGAATGAATCTATCACCCACTGCACCTGCATACAATCTGACGTGGGACATCCAGGATCTCATCAATATACCGCTGTGCAGACAATGTGTTGCGGAATTAAGTAAAAAGTCTATCGATCTGTGATCGTAAATTCTGACTCCAAGCGTTGTGTTTACTGGCAGTTCTGTGAGGTCCCACTAGCCCATGTCGTTTTGTGATTCCTTACCAGACGATATCAGACACAGGCTCCAGATTTTAGGTTCAGTTCAGTAGGTAAGTTCACGAACTTGTCGTGTACATCAGAACGAAGACTAGATTCAAATTATCTACTATTTTAATAAATCAATCATTTATTCTATTAACAAATTCGCGACTAACCTGTCGTTGCCTCTGGCATAAAAATGTAAATTGTATCAAACAACAAAGTTCATTCCTTCAATAGCAGTGGCGGCATCCAGGGTTCTCCCTGTAGACCGTTTAGTGTTCTTCAGGAGCCCAGAGACAACTTTTCTAAGCAGTCAGAAATTGGTGCTTATCATAGTGTACCCCAAATTTCTGATGCAATACCTGGGGTACGTGACGACCGTCAGCAAATTCTCTCTGAGTTTTGGAGAATTTAGGGAAAGTCCCTTGACGTGGCGGTCGCCATTTTGTGGACTCTGTTACTGGCATGCAAACTGTCGGTTACGCTGCATGAAGTCCATGGAATATCTGCTATAAAATAGTATCCTGCCGTGCGTCAGTTAACCGGCAGAATGATCTGGTGACTTGTGCAATTTTACAACTCAGCATCCCCAGATACCCGGGGAGCCTCACCAGGTACATGTTATGATTTGTTGGACAGTTCGAACACCAACATCCCAGGAATACTGCTGAATGTTATTGTTCCATCCATCAACAAATCCTACAATTTTACTTGCTTGTTAACAATATTGGCCTGCATAGGTATGCCTAATATTGTCAACAGAACATCTGGGGTGTACCCACAAAGTATGCCTGTACTCTGGTCGCCAGTTTAATACAATTCCATGTAATTTATTGTCATGTTCAATTTATGTTATTACTGTTAATAAAACTTGAATCCATGTTACCAAATAAATCCTCATAACACTTTCAAGGGATCGAGTTCTTTACCCGAGCTCGCGAGCTTGATTAACCCATGTGGGCTCACTTCGCAACAAATGTACCACGTTCAATGATACAGAGGTCTGTACGTCCATCCCTGCTGACGCCGCCCCAGACCATCATTGGCTCTCCATCATAGCGGTCATGCTCAGCAATGTTGGCTGCAAGGAATCGCTCTCCTGGTCTTCTCCATACCCTAGAACGCCTATCTGTGTAAAAAGGATAGGTCGCCAATCTTCTCTGGTCCATCCAACTTGGTCCATGGTCCTTTCATATCGTTCCTGGTGGTGGTTCTGGGACAGCGGAATGCGAATACATGGTCTTCTCGATCGGAGACCACATTCGTGCAACCTTTGTTATTCCGGGTCAAAATCCTCGTTTCTCCCACCTGCTTCCATAGAGTACTATTCCGTTCTTCTGGAGTATGACTCGCTCTCTTTCGTCTGTTTTGTTACTACTTCTGATAAAGTAACCAATCAGATCACTTCTCCAGGATTAAACAACCAATCAAATTGCTCTATTAACCTTAGCCCCCGTCCATCATCTTCTTCGTTCCAACGATTGTGATCTACGTACGCAATGTGCGAATAGCACATGCAGCACATCAGCACATGCAAAATGTGCCAATATGTGTCTGTGTGCAAGTGCACAATGGGCGCACAAGACATGCAGCACATGCGTACATACGGGTATTTGTGGACCAGTGTTTGAGGACTAGCGAGGACCAGGCTTTGGGGACTAGTGGGGACCAGACTTTGGGGAAACATTGTCTAACCACCGACTTAACCCGGTACTAAAGTTTCTACTACCAACAGTGTTATCGTTTGCAACAAAGGTCTTGACTTATTCCGCCACTCTGCTAAATCCATCACTACTACTATGAAATGTGAGTGTACACAATGTGCAAATAGCACATGTAGCACATCAGCACATGCAAAATGTACCAATATGAGCCTGTATTCAAGTGCACAGTGTGCACTCAAATCATGCAGCACATACGCACATACGAGTATTTGAGGACCAGCAAAGACCAGTGTTTGGGGACTAGTGAGGACCAGGATTTGGGGACTAGTGAGGACCAGGCTTTGGGGACCAAGGTATGGTTACCAAGGTTTGAGGACCAGTGTCAGAAATAATGTCTAACCATCGTCACTTAACTCAGTACTAAAGTTTCTCCTACCAATAGTGTTACCGTTTGCAAGCAAGGTCTTGGCTTATTCCACCATTCTGCTAAATCCATCACTACTACTATGAGATGTGCTTGTACACAATGTGCAAATAGCATATGCAGTGGCGTATCAGCACATGCAAAATGTTCCAATATGTGCCTGTGTGCAAGTGCGCAATGTGCTCACAAAACATGCAGCACATGCGCATATACGGGTATTTGAGGACCAGTGAGGACCAGTGTTTAGGGACTAGTGAGGACTAGGCTTTAGGGACTAAAGCATGTTGTGCTGCATGTTTTGAGACCACATTGTGCACTTGCACACATGCACATATTGATACATTTTGCATGTGCTGATGTGGTACATGTGCTATTTGCACATTGTCTACAATCACATCTCATAGTAGTAGTGATGGATTTAGCAGAGTGGCGGAATAAGTCAAGACCTTGGTTGCAAACGGTAACGCCGTTCGTAGCAGAAACTTTAGTACTGAGTTAAGACGGTGGTTAGACAAAATTTCTGACACTGGTCCTCAAACCTTGGTCCCCACTAGTTCCCAAAGCCTGGTCCACACTAGTCCCAAAGCCTGGTCCTCACTAGTCCCCAAACACTGGTCCCCATTGGGTCCTCAAATACCCGTATATGCGCATGTGCTGCATGTCTTGTGCGCACATTGTGCACATGCACACAGCCACATATTGGCACATTTTGCATGTGCTGCATGTGCTATTCGCACATTCTGTACGTAGATCATAATCGTTGGAACGAAGAAGATGATGGACGGGAGCTACGGTTAATAGAGCAATTTGATTGGTTGTTTAATCCTGGAGACGTGATCTGATTGGTTATTTTATCAGAAGTAGTAACAAAACAGACGGAAGAGAGCAAGTCATACTCCAGAAGAACGGAATAGTACTCTATGGAAGCAGGTCGGAAAAACGAGGATTTTGACCCGGAATAACAAAATTCGAGCCTACATAAAACATCCCTGTCCAAAATGAGGCTTTACCAAGTCGGTTTCGGTAGTTTGTGGTGGATTTTGGTGTTTTGGAGCGATTGTCAGGTTTATTTGGGTAATTATTAAGGAAGTCGTTTCAAAAACAATACTGAAGTTGAATAGAACACGACCTTTAAAGGGTCTATAGCACTACGTGCTACTCTGAACAGGTGCGTTTCGGTTAAAAAGGGGTACTTTCCGATGATTTACGGGCATTCTCGGGCTCATTTTGGGTAATTCTGCGAATCGGGGAATTACTCTTGTGCAATCGAACATACCCTCTGAACATACCCCTATCCTATAAGACGCTTTTGGATAACATAGCAACCACGTGCCATCATAGAAACAAAGATGACAGCCTCCTGCATACAAAATGGTCGACGGAAACAAGTATAACCCCCCACAAACACGAGCAGCGCATGCGCACTCACATCACCCATCACCATGATAATGACGTCAAACCATGGCTGCTCACCTGGTCTACTATGGCAACCACGTGATACCCATAATACATTGCGGTATGACGTCACTTCCGGGGTCCACCAGCCGGGGGTCCACCTGATAGGGGTCGAAAATCGCATCTCCTACTACTCACGACAGATGGTGGTGACCATGGACAACTGGTGGCCTTGGTGTGGGTGGTCTAGAAAGACGGATCAAACAGGTACTAGAAACCATAACTATCATCAGAGAGATATCCTGCAAAAGGTATCCTATAAAGGGTATCGTCAACAGGTATCTTCAAAAAGTATCTTCAAAAGTTATCTTCAAATAGTACAATACTATTTGTCCTCAAATACCGAGATGAGTCGTAGAGCAGTACGTAGAGTCACTCGTTCGAGCAATTGCTCTATATTTCATTGGCTCGATGAGATTCGAGTCGCTCTAGCGATCTGATATAACTATCACGTCTTTCGTATTTTCAAAAGGCGCGGCAGAAAACTATAGTGTCCGGTAAATAAAGTCGATCATAGGACAGATCACGGTGACTTTTGGTAAGTCAGCAGTAATGATCTTAGAGATGTAAAGGACTAGAATCCAAGCTTTACCCATAACCCCAACAATACATCTGGGTCTAGCATTAGTAAACTACTTGTACCAACTGTGGGCCAGCACTAGAACACCTGAGATAGATATTTGTACTAAGGGCTAACAATAGGCACATGGGATACAAAGAGTTTCCCCTATACTACTCTACTAGACAACCAAGAATAACACTGCGTGGTTTGGCATTACGTAGTATCCGTACTTACATAGGACAGTATAACGAGTAGGTGGATCAATAGTACTATGGGCTACCACTGAACCCGCAGGAATACAGACCTTACATCATATACTACTACTTTACACAGCCATGCATTACCCCCACCCCCCCCACCCTCCCCACAGTACTGCTTGACCCCTACCAGTTATAGGATAATATAAAGCCTTAGATAGATAGCGGTATTAAGGACTAATAGTAGACGAACAGTGATATAGACCGTGCATCCTATACCACCACACTAGACAACCCTGCATTGCCCCACCTCACTTCACAATACTGCTTGGCCTTGCAAAACGTGCTACCTATACAATCTGTGGGCCATGAGACCAACCTAGAAAAATAATGGAACGAAAGGCTAAAATTGGACCAGCAGCGTTGCAAACCGCACAACCTACACTTCCACACTTAGTCTAGACAACCATGCATTACCCCCACCACAATACTGCATAGACTCTCATTACGTACTACCAGCTACAGAAATATGCGAAGCATTAGGTCGATTAGTTGTACCAAGGATTAACAGGGGTATATAGCATCCAGACTACACTACTGTTCTAAACAACCAAGGACAACCTCGCCATGCCACACTAGACGACCATGCAATACCTTCACCCACCCCACGATACCACTTGGTCTAGCATAACGTACTACCTATACAGGTCAAAGCATTTGGTCAATTAGTAGTACCAAGGGCTAAAAAGGGGTCTGCATGGGGCATATACGGCTACTGCCATATCAGGCCAGTTCGAGAAACCTGACACCCCTGACTCGAAGTAAAAAGCGGCAACGTTTCTATGAAGTCGCGAGCGCAACCGTTTCACGGGGAAAACTTTCAAGAAAACTCACCTTCCCCCATCGATATTCCATCACATAGTCATACTATATACCCACAGACCTGCGTGAACATGCATCACTATGCATACTATATATGCAGGACGTACACCAATTGCCGGATAAAGACGGATAGGGCACAGGAAAGAGTTGCTCCGCCAAAAGCTCCGGTTCCTGTGGTAATTTAACTCTAGCTGTTCCGACAAAGCTTCGGGTGGCCGAGCATGATTCACACATGCTTTCCTGCTAGTTGTGTAAGGTGGTCCTTCATCCTTCCGGGTAACAAAACTCATAACTGGCTAAGATAGCGAGTGAGGGGACTATATAAAAAAACGGTCTTTGACGATGGTTTCTGATGGGTGTGGATTTTCAGATTTACATTTATTTATTGGTTTATAAAGGTGCTTTCAGTCTCTGGGACTATACCATGTTCACCACACAGGTGCAATGTCAAGTTTATCAAACAATTTTTACCTTTCATTCTCACTTTAGAGAACACACTCCCCAGACTTTAACTGACGAGTCATATTTCAACAGTAAAACAGAACTTGTTTACAAACGTAAACACGAACTGCTCAAATTCTCGGTGTTTAATTTCTAATTTATTATGTATCATTAAAAGAGAATCCAGTGAAACGATTCGTAACATATAATTGTTTTTTGGTCATGCTCCATTTTCCCGATCCGACCAGTCACCCAGCGCGTATGTATCGGCGCCACTGATTGGTTAACGGAATGTGTTGATTGACAGGATTTCAGCATGATGCTGAATTAATTTAGCATGATGCTTAATTATTTTAGCATGATGTTGAATTAATTTAACACGATGCTTAATTATTTCAGCATGATGTGAATTAATAAAGCACCATGCTAAATTATTTTGCACGATTTCACGAATGCTGCATAAATAATACACAATGATGCCGAATTAATTAAGCATGATCCTGATTTACGAGAGGTTCATACATTTTAATTCGGCATGATGCTGAATTATTGGAGCATGATGCTATATTATTTTTCACTATTTTATGAATACTGCAAAAATAATATAGCATGATGCTGAATTAATTTCGCATGATGCTGAATTACGGGAGGATCGGGCATATTAAGTTAGCATTGTGCTTAATTATTTAAGCATCATGCTATTTTATTTTGCGTGATTTAACGAATGCTGCATAAATAATATAGCATGATGCTGAATTAATTTAGCATGATGCTGAATTATGGGAGGATCATGCACTTTAATTGAGCATGATGCCAAATTATTTAAGTATCATGCTCTATTATTTTGCGCATTTTAACGAATGCTGCATAAATAATATAGCATGATCCTGAATTAAGTTTGCATGATGCTGAATTACGGGAGGATCATGCACTTTAATTGAGCATGATGACTAATTATTTAAGCATGATGCTGTATTATTTGGTATGATTTCACGAATGCTGCATAAATAACATAGCATGATGCTGAAATCAAGTCCGCGTACTGGAGGGTCCTACATTTTATTTTAGCATGGTACTCCAATAATTAAGCATGATGCTATATTGTTTGGTATGATTTCACGAATGCTGCCCAAATAATTAAGCACAATGCCTGAATAATTAAGAACGATGCTTAAATAATTAACCATCATGCTATGTTATTTAGGCATCGTACTATATTCTTTGAGCATCATGCTATATTATTTAACATCATGCCAAATTCATGGATTTATGAGCCTGTCCGTACGTCATACCTGTGTTACAAGAATCACTCCATCAACTACCATTGATATTATTTATTTACGGCATATAAAACATTACAATTGTAATATATTTCTAATCACAGTAACACATGAATATGTACCGCAGGGAAATAACATAGCCAGATTGTTTATTTACGGTATATAAAACATTTCAATTGTAATATATTTCTAAACACAGTGACACATGAATATGTGCCGCAGGGAAATAACATAGCCAGATTGGGTGTCTACCTGTTATCTCCCGTTTCCAAAATATATCATCGCTGCAACCGACTGTAAATGTTCATATAGAGGTTTTAGTGTTTTTCTTTCATGTGAAGTAACAATGGTGGGGAAGGTGGGGTTGGTGGTGAGAAGGTTGATGTGTTTGGTGGATATCGGTACTTTCGTGCGTCTGCAGACTTGGCAGTAAGCCAAACTCATTTGTGGACGAGATAACCAGACAAGATAACGAAAGTAATCTAAGGTGCTCACAAGGCCTAAATTTGTTATCTATGCGTATCATATCACGGGTACCGCTATACACATTATTACTTTACATTTGGGATCGTTTCTTGTATCCCCTGACATTTCACATTAGTAGCACAAGGATAAGGTCAAGTATAGCTGGTTAATTATATATCTAAGCTGCCCACATTTGGCGAACTTTATCCCGTACATTGTTTGTCAAGTCAATTCATAGAGTAGAGTAGTGAACAAAGCAGGTGGCTACTGAGGTGATGGTCTAGTCAACCCACTGATAGACATTAGGTCAACAAGACAATCACCTCAGTGGGTTCTAATCTGACAATATGGGCAATATGGATTGTTACATTGGACATTAACTGGAAATGAAGATAAAAGCTTTGATATTATTTTTTTTTCAAAACTGGATCCAATTATTAATGTTACGTAGTTCAGATTCCAGCTGGTTCCATATTTTGGAGAAGTTTAAGATGGGTAACTTATGCAGTTTATTTGGCGAAAATCGGTTGATCAATGCGATTTTGAGCAACTCAGCACTTTTGGTCTCCTAGAGTGCTCAATATCGGGATGGTGAGGTACCTAATTTTGGTGTCAAACTTCATGAATCTATTTGTGCCACCGCACAAAGCAGTTTATTTGGCGAAAATCGGTTGATAAATGCGATTTGGAGCAACTCAGCACTTTTGGGCTCCTAGGGTGCCCAATTTTGGGAGGTGAGGCACCTAATTTTGGTGGCAATCTTCATGAATCTATTTGTGCCACCCCACAATTAGTTTATTTGGCGAAAATCGGTTGATAAAAGCGATTTTGAGCAACTCAGCACATTTGGGCTCCTAGGGTGCCCAATTTTGGGAGGGTGAGGTACCTAATTTTGGTGGCAATCTTCATGAATCTATTTGTGCCACCCCACAATGCAGTTTATTTGGCGAAAATCGGTTGATAAATGCGATTTTGAGCAACTCAGCACATTTGGGCTCCTAGGGTGCCCAATTCTGGGACGGTGAGGTACCTAATTTTGGTGGCAATCTTCATGAATCTATTTGTGCCACCCCACAATGCAGTTTATTTGGCGAAAATCAGTTGATAATGCGATTTTGAGCAACTCAGCACTTTTGGGCTCCTTGGGTGCCCAATTTTTGGAGGGTGAGGTACCTAATTTTGGTGGCAATTTTCATGAATCTATTTGTGCCACCCCACAATGCAGTTTATTTGGAGAAAATCGGTTGATAAATACGATTTGGAGCAACTCAACACTTTTGGGCTCCTAGGGTGCCCAATTCTGGGAGGGCGAGGAACCTAATTTTGGTGGCAATCTTCATGAATCTATTTGTGCCACCCCACAATGCAGTTTATTTGGCGAAAATCGGTTGATAAATGCGATTTGGAGCAACTCTGCATTTTTGTGCTCCTAGGGTGCCCAATTTTGGGAGGGTGAGGAACTTAATTTTGGTGGCAATCTTCATGAAGCTATTTGTGCCACCCCACAATGCAGTTTATTTGGCGAAAATCGGTTGATAAAAGCGATTTTGAGCAACTCAGCACTTTTGGGCTCCTAGGGTGCCCAATTTTGGGAGGGTGAGGTATCTAATTTTGGTGGCAATCTTCATGAATTTATTTGTGCCACCCCACAATGCAGTTTATTTGGCGAAAATCGGTTGATAAATGCGAATCTGAGCAAATCAGCACTTTTGGCTCCTAGGGTGCCCAATTTTGGGAGGGTGAGGTACCTGATTTTGGTGGCAATCTTCATGAATCTATTTGTGCCACCCCACAATGCAGTTTGTTTGGCAAAAATCGGTTGATAAATGCGATTTGGAGCAACTCAGCACTTTTGGGCTCCTAGGGTGCCCAATTTTGGGAGGGTGAGGTACCTAATTTTGGTGGCAATCTTCATGAATCTATTTGTGCCACCCCACAATGTAATTTATTTGGCAACAATCGGCTGATAAAAGCGATTTTGAGCAACTCAGCACTTTTGGGCTCCTAGGGTGCCCAATTTTGGAAGGGTGAGGTACCTAATTTTGGTGGCAATCTTCATGAATCTATTTGTGCCACCCCACAATGTAGTTTATTTGGCGAAAATCGGTTGATAAATGAGATTTGGAGCAACTCAACACTTTTGGGCTCATAGTGTGCCCAATTTTGGGAGGGTGAGGAACCTAATTTTGGTGGCAATCTTCGTGAATCTATTTGTGCTACCCCACAATGCAGTTTATTTGTCGAAAATCGGTTGATAAATACGATTTGGAGCAACTCAGCATTTTGGGGCTCCTAGGGTGCCCAATTTAGGGAGGGTGGGGGTACCTAATTTTGGTGGCAATCTTCCTGAATCTATTTGTGCCACCCCACAATGCAGTTTATTTGGCGAAAATCGGTTGGTGGCGAATGTCGAATAAGGAACCGGGAATAAGTAACGGTTGTCACGTTCATAATGAAATCCCTTCATAAATATGACCTACAGCCTGTGCTAAAGGTTTTCGGGCTTCGGGCCCCTGTAGTCATCACAGCTGACCAATCACGACCAAAAGGGGACGTCATCATCTTGACATTATATGAAATCAACATACTAAGTTACAACGAAAAACCTCCATAAATACAACCTATAGACTGTGATAAAGGTTTTTAGGTTTGGGGCTCGGGTAGCTGTCACGGCTGAATGATCGCCACCAAAAGGGAACGTTCTCATCTAGACATTATCTGGAGACATCCCACCAAATTACAATGAAATCCCTTCGTAAATATGATCTATAGACTGTGCTAAAGGTTTTCGGGCTTCGGGCCCCTGTAGCCGTCACAGTTGACCAATCGCGACCAAGAGGGGACGTTCTCATCTAGACATTATATGGAGTCAACCTACCAAGTTACAATGAAATCCCTCCATAAATACGACCTGTATACTGTGCTAAAGATTTTGGTGTTTTGGGCTCGTGCAGTCGTCACGGTTGACAGATCGCGACCAAATGGGGAAGGTCTCATCTAGACACCACACGAAGTCATCCTACCAAGTTACAATGAAATCCCTCCATATTAAATATGACCTGTAGACTGTGCTAAAAGTTTTTGGGTTTTTGGCTTGGGCAGCCATCACGGTTGGCAGATCATGACCAAAAGGGGACGTTCTCATCTAGATATTATACAGAGGCATCCTACCAAGTTATAATGAAATTCCTTCATAAATACGACCTGTAGACTGTGCTAATGGTTTTCGGGTTTTGGGCTCGGGCAGCCATCACGGTTGACCAATCACGACCAAAAGATGACGTTCTCATCTAAACATGACCTCAAACATGTATATGAAATTTCGTGACGATCGTATAAAGGAAAATGTGAACAGACTCACAGTCACAGACTAATAGACTTCCGCACGCGTGATGGCAATAGCTTATTTTGACTTTGTCAAGTTAAGCTAAAAATGAAACTTGTAAACTGTTTTTATTTTGTTCTTGCCCATCAACATGGAAAAAAACATTGAAAGAACCTGAATAATCCCCGGGACCGAAAAGCGCCAAACCCCGAGTTCGAAAAGCGTTGAGCCGAAAAGCGCAAGGCCGAAATGTACGAGGACGAAAACCAATGATCCCGTCTTTTAGTATGACCGTATTTTAGTGATGAAATGTGGTAACGACGTGCTTTACGAAATGTTGCTAGCGAAGACAGAAACATGAATGTTGCAAGTCTTCTAAAACTAGTTAATAGATATGTCACACGGAGTTATTATGACTGGCGTCATATGAGAACCTGTCAATTTGCATCCACACAATATAGGTGCAGATCGGATCGTGGCCTCAGTCACAGTTTATCTGAACATTCATCTTGTAAGTCAATGACAAAAGTCAAGGGGGCAGTGCATATTTCGAATACAAATCGCACGACATCTCGTACAAAATCTACACGTATTCCATTTATATAATTTTATTTATTTATTTATTCATTTAAGGGCCTATATAATAATGAAATTTTGTTTATTTTGAAATTCTCACCTCTCATATTCCTTAAATTCAGATGAAATATACACAAATTATACACCAAAATGAAGGTTGGGATGTATAGGACACGAAACACACATGAAATCAACTCATAGAGTCGACTGTAGGCACCACTGGTTCCTGGAAGTCTGCTACCGTATTCGCACCAGAACTGGTAATAAAATAATATTTCATCAGAACAACTTGTGGCCAAATGTGCTTCATATACCCAAGAACAAAGCTAGGCATTCAAAACACTTTCGAATACAGCGATAGGACTGCATTTTGGAAAAGGACAACACTGTCTGCATTTTTTATTGAAGATGGTTTCCATGCTCGACAGACATGCGCAAATCACTCGTTACCACAAATGTCCATCGAAAAACAAAATCGTAATTCTAACAAATTTCAACAGGTATCATGATTCCGTGCATTGAATATGGCAACTGTGAAATCTCTATCTAATAACAGTATACTGTATGAAGGCGATCTTTTTCATTATTTGATTTTAGACGGCGTTGTTTTTACATGCTTTTTTCTGTCCGATGACGTCGACCGGAAATCGAAAGTATACTCATACGTAAACAAAAGCAAAGGCTTTGGAATTTTCCCCAATGCAGCTCTGTCGACGTGTTTTGAAGAATTTTTATCCCCTAGCTTTGTTCTTGGATATGCTAAGCACATTTGGCCACAAGTTGTTTTCGTGAAATATTATTAAATTATCAGTTCTGGTGCGAATACGGCAGCAGACTTCCAGGAACCAGTGGTGCCTACAATCGACTCTATGAGTTGATTACACATGTGTTTCGTGTTCTATACACCCCAACCTTCATTTTGATGTACATTTTGTGTATATTTAATTTGAATTGAAGGAATATCAGAGGTGAGAATTTTCAAAATAAACAAAATTTCATTACTTATATAGGCCCTTAATTCATTCGTTCATCAAAATTGAAAAATATTTATTTTGCGTGTTTAGTCGCTCACATTAACGTGCTATAATATAGGTTATGGAATTGATTTGATTTTTGAAATTCCAACCTCTGATATTCCTTAAATAAGCCAGTTTACACTTTTGATGGAGTGCATGAAATTATGGGAAGATTTAGGATAAACAAATGCACATGGTAGCTTGAAAACAGTGGCTGGAATGTCAACATCGACGATATAGTTTAACTTTTGGAGGTACTTATTGAGGGGCTATATAAGTAATGGAATTTTGTTTATTTTGAAATTCTCACCTCTCATATTCCTTAAATTTAGAATTAGATTAAATATACACAAATTATACAGCAAAATGAAGGTTGGGATGTATAGAACACGAAACACATATGTAATCAACTCCTAGAGTTGACAGCAGGCACCACTGGTTCCTGGAAGTCTGCTATCGTATTTGCACCAGAAGTTCAGAACTGATAATAAAATAATATTTCGCAAGAACAACTCATGGTCGAATGTAGCTAGATTTCTAGCCTCGAACAAGCTTATTTTATGATTTTGATATTTTATGTGCTCGTTCTCAGCTAGAAATTTAAAGGAGATTTTTCAATGGGGCGTTCGTAACGGTTTTTCGTTATGAACGGTTTGGGTGTATAAAAATGACTGAATTACCTTCTTTCACAAGCTTATTCCAGTTTGCAGTTCATGTTGGTCACCTCTTAAACAATTCTGCACAAAAATATTGCCCAGTTCGATGTTTGTTATTCCAAAAATGTTCGATATTCGGCATAGCCCTAGCAAAATTCAACAAGATTTCCTAATTTCACATTGGGATTTACCATCACACCGTGACGTCACAGTCAAATCCTAAACTCGGGAGCCACAAAGCGGGCCAATTTAAGAACGACATTTGAATTGGGAGGAAACTAAAAGGCAACGTAATACAAAAATGTGAATTGGCCTATTTTTCACATAAATCCTTCAGACAAACAATATTTTTTTTTATTTGGCACTCCCGACATCGGTTTGAGCTGTCACAGCAAGTGACCTCAATCAAACTCAGAAAAAAACAATGAATAATGAACTCGCAAAAGTGTGAAGCACAGTGGCACGTTACATTACAAACTATTTTTTTAATTCCCAAATAATATTTATTAGAAAATCATACTCGACACCCACATGATAATAGTATAATATGCCGCTATTTATAATATACTATGATCATTGGGGTGACCAGTATTATTTTCGAATAAATATTATTTGGGACATAAAAAATCGTGTGTAACGTGACCCTGTGTGTGAAGTATATGAACAAATTGAAAGTTGGGGTACTCTGTTGTTCCACTTCATTCTTCTTTTTTTTGGGGGGGGGGGCTAATTCCCCCCCCCCCCCCCCCCAATTACAAGGTCGGAAAGGCAACTGGGGATCTCTGCAGAGAAATTTTGAAAAATATGATGGCCTGAGATCGAATTTAGAGCCCCCCGCCCACACACACAACGGCGGCCTTTCCCACCTTGTAATTGGGGAGGAAATCAGTCACATTTGGGGGACAACCATTTTTTAGCAACACCCCCCCCCCCCCCCCCCCCCCCCCCACACACACACACACACACACACACACAAGATTCGATAAAAAGCCATTTTAGGGGCTCGTCTCCAATTCCTTCCTGGTAGACAAGGGTGTAAAGTTGCAAATACGGCCCTGACAACTGCCCCCCCCCCCACCCCCCGCCTGTCATTATTTTATTATTGTGTCCGACACAAAACATTTTATTGTATACCGTTGTTCAAGTGCTTTTTGCAGTAAGCAGTAATAAAATGATGACAGACAGGGGAGGGGGGCAGTTGTCCGGGAATGGGAGGGGGGGGGGGGGTCATGTCCATATTTGCTATAACGAGGGGGCTCATGTCCGGGGGCAAATGTCAAGGGGGGGGGGGGGGGGCACTCGTCCGGTGGGGGGGGGGGGGGGGGGCACATGTCCAGCATTCGCAGATAATATTTCACTCTTTGCAATGCGCGAAATCACAAGATTGTGCGGTTTCTTGTGAGTCGTTAGAAATCACATATTCTCCCATTTTCAAACTTTGCGATGAATCCACACCAGCATGAATATGTTGGTCAGAATATAGTGTGATCATGTGTAAAAAGCCCCCGATGGGCCACACTGAACTTCCACAAGTGCCAATTTCCAATTTTTTTTTCCGTTTGAAGCTTCAGAATCCCGACGACGAGAGTGGTAGACCCCTTTTCGTTTTAGTCATCACCTCGCCTCTATACGCGCGCGTGTGTGTGGGGGGGGGGGGGGGGGATTGATAACTCGGAGCTAAAATTGAATAAAAGTATTACCATACATATTTAATGTTATCTTTTATAAATGAATGTCGGTCATTCCCCACCACCAGGAGACCTGTCCAACCGGAAGTTATCACCTGAATATTTACCACCCAGACAGGAGCTGAACTAAGGGCCTTATTTCCTGGTGGCGAATGTCCGGGTGGCACATATATAGACGGGCAAATGTTGGGGGGGGGGGGGGGGTGAAGCTGGATTGCTGTATTTCCCTGGTGAGGGGGCCTAGGCCTATATCAGTGACCCGGCACTACCAGTGTGGTGCAGGCCGTCGACAGGAGGTACATTGTAGGAGGGGTGGGGATGTAGTAACAAGAGGCAGACATTAATGGGCTCCACTCGCGTCACTGCTGGAGTACAACCTCAAGCACTCCTATGCCGTTGAAACCATGTTTCCTGGTGGTTATTTCAATATTACGCGAATTCCGCGTTCCCCACTCCCTCACATTCATAGTCATGTGTCAAAATTAAGGAAACCTCATCTTTTGACATCCATAAAAACGATTTTGTTTTTTCCCTTCCCCCACCTACGTTTCGTGGTATATAATGAATACAAGCTCCAGATGTGGAGCCCAGTGTGCGACAAATAAATATCCGATTATAAAAATCAGAGCACCTGGGCTCCAAATTGGAGCTAGGTCGAATGTACTTCAGATATTCAATAACAAAGCTAGGCATTCAAAACACTTTTGAGTGCAGCGACAGGACTGCATTTTGGAAAAGGACAACACTGTCAGCATTTTTTATTGAAGATGGTTTCCATGCTCGACAGACATGCGCAAGTCACTCAATACCACGAATTTCCATCGAAAAACAAAATCGTAATTCTAAGTCTAAGAAATTTCAACAGGTATTATTGATACCTTGCATTGAATATGGCAACTGTGCAATCTCTCTCTAATAACTGTATACTGTATGAAGGCAATCTTTTTCATTATTTGATTGTAGACGGCGTTTTTACATGCTTTTTCCATCCGATGACGTCAACTGAAAATCGAAAGTATACACATACGTAAACAAAAGCAAAGGCTTTGGAATTTTCCCCCATGCAGCTCTGTCGCTGTGTTTTGAAGAATTTTGATCCCCTAGCTTTGTCCTTGGATATGTAAAGCACATTTGGCCACAAGTTGTTTTCGTGAAATATTATTAAATTATTAGTTCTGGTGCAAATACGGTAGCAGACTTCCAGGAACCAGTGGTGCCTACAGTCGTCTCTATGAGTTGATTACACATGTTTCGTGTTCTATACATCCCAACCTTCATTGTGATGTACATTTTGTGTATATTTAATTTGAATTGAAGGAATATCAGAGGTGAGAATTTTCAAAATAAACAAAATTTCATTACTTATATAGGCCCTTAACATATTTCGCAAAACTACTCCAACAGCCTTCATCCTCACGATACATTTATCTTTCCTGTTTGAAATTAAAAATAATTTGCAGGTTTTTTAGACGTAAACAGTGTATATTTTGTTATCCATATCAAAATGTTCACGTAAGTCAATTGTCATATTTACATTTTCCTTCGGTCTTTCCAATTTGAAATTTAATGTGGTCAACTGATTCAAATAAATAGCAAAAAATATCCCAATTCATCTTATTTCCACTGTGCATTTCGCTATGCCATTCAAAGTCATTTATATTTGCTCGCGGAATCGCTCAAAATTCTGAAAAAACATAGTCACGAAACACGATGTGGTGATTTGACCAGTTACAGATTTTTTTATGAGTAGCGAACCAGTGTATATTTCATGAAGGAAATACCCCAAAACATTGAAATTGCACATAAACCTGACAACAAATCTTATTTATATTGTGTAAATGCCCGATAGGAACAAAAAAGGTTAGAAGAAATATGTTGTTTATCTTTTTATTAACTGGTTTCAATAGTACGAAATTAGGATATTTCAATTTCCGCTCCACACGTCTGGCACATACATACAGAACCAACTCTGTTGTAGTTAACTGTGGCTATTGCTATCTCAAATATTGAATGGAGGGGGTTTAACTGACAGTTAGATATTACTGAAATGACTGCAAACTCATATTGTACATAGTCATCATTCATCACAAGGGCCGGGGATATAATAATGGTAAATTTCCCCTGAACTTCTTACAGAGCCTCCACATGACTTGACAGATCTGTCAAATTGAATCCCCAAACCCATACCCACTGTGTGTGAAATCCATTGTTATTTCAATATATTGAAAAAATTGTGACTACTGTATTGTTTCAAGCATGTAATTGTTATTTTTTATTTAATAAATAATACTTGTTGCTTGGAATGGAAAATAAGAAGAAAAACTGAATTGAAAAAAAATATGTTGAACCAGTGTGAATGTGTTGTTCTTTATTGAAGATTGAATCTTTCAGAGATGGAATCTTGTCGAGGTCGAATCATCCTGTAACCAGGATAGTACCCCAGGGACTGGAAGTTTGGCAGGCTTGGGAGTTTAGGACCTTGGACTCTTGGATCAGGACTGAGTCCGCCCCCAAAAGTTCTGGCCCCTGGGGTTACCATTGGGAGGCCCTCGCCCAGAACCCTAGACTCTTGGATCAGACGTGAGCACCCCCCCCTCCCCACCCAAGCAATTGCTATCTAAAATGGATGGGGGATGTTTCAGCTGACAGTCAGATATCACTGAAATAACTGCAAGCTTGTATATCATTATACATATATTAGTCAACATTCACTACCAGGGACCGAGATAGGGTCAGGGGTGGTGCTGGAAGGGGTGTGAGGTCAGGGCTGCAGTCTCAGCTACACCCCCCCCCCCCCATCGTGGAGGGTTAGTCTTCCTCATCAGGGTAATTACCCCTTCATTGTGCTCTTGTCAGGACACGCCCCCAGCCCCTATGTATAGTAGCAAAGCTCCCATGTCAAGGAACTTCTGACTGAAGGTGGAGCAGGATAGTGGCCCTAAGGCCCAGGACTCTTGGGTCAGGCCTGCCCCCCAACCCCAAGATATTAATGACAGGATTGCAAACTCGTGTTACACATATATTAGCCACCATTCACTACCAGGGCCAGGGATAATGTCAGGGGTTGTGCGAGAAGTCCCCCAAAGTCGGGGAAACTGCATCCTTTATTTATGCTTGATGGGAAATATCCTAGTCCCTGTGTCAGGGAGCACAAGCCCCCATGTCGAGAAAATTGTGACGTCATCACTGAATAAGGTGGGACTGAATGGTGAGCACAAGGCTTGGAATTTTGGGAGGCCCAGGACCGTAGACTCTAGGGTCAGATCTGAATTACCCCCCCCTCCCCCCCCCCCCCCCCCCCCCCGCAGCCAAAAAAAGTTCTATGAGTCGCAGAACTAAACTGTTAAGAAGAGGACTGTTCCTTGAATGATGATGGAGTTATCACGTCAGGAATTGTGCAGTCAAAAGGTATGTATTATTCTTGCTTGGCCATTGGATATCCACTTGTAAACTCGCCAAGTTGAGACTAGATGCAAAAAATGTCATTTTGACGTGGCAAAAAATAAAGTAAATTTCTATCCTAAATCCCCCAGAAGGCTCCATTTAATAGTAAATTTCAAAATTTTCTTGGGGGGGTGGGGGGGAACAAAAGTTAAAACTCCATTCCAGCATCTTGAAGGTAACCGCATTTTCTCTTTTGAGAGGATACGTTATGATGGTTTATTTGCTCAATTAGGTGTTTTACTGCGCAAAAACATCGGTTACATGTATAATTTTCTTCATACCTTACTCGGGAAGGAACTCTCACTGCTGTTAACGGTGTGATAGAATCAGAGCAGCAGACGTCCCTGGGAAGGGGGATGTGTAGAATGGACATCAAGCGTCCTATGATAACCGAAGATGCAAAGAGGGGGGTGGGGGTTGTCAGGGGGTCCCCCCTCGAAATGTTTTGGGTAATTTGTTACCGATGCCTGTATTTCTGTGTTTATGGTGCATTTTTTCCTCCAAAGAGAATCCTGACCACCACGATTCAGGAAACACCGGTGGAAAACCAACAAACTAGAACAAGTTTTTTTTTTATATGAATGGAACCTCGTCAGTTATGCAACTACAAATGCTTGCCACCCCCACAGGCATTGGAGGCCCGTATCGAAAGCCTTCCCACAATTTTCAATTTTCAGCTCAGACGTATCCATAGGACAGGTCTACTTACACTTTAGTTTAAAACATCAAAAATACATTTTTAGCTTAACTTGACATAGTCAAGATAAGCTATTGCCATCACGCGTGCGGAAGTCTGTTAGTCTGTGAGTCTGTGACGTCTGTTCACATTTCCTTTAGCACGGGCTACACCCCGCAGTTCTTGTCTGATCGTCACGAAATTTCATATGCAGGTTTGGGGTCATGTCTAGATGAGAACGTCCCCTTTTGGTCGCGATCAGGCACACGGTATGGCTGCCCGAGCCCAAAACCCGAAAACCATTAGCACAGTCTACAGGTCGTATTTATAAAGGGATTTCATTGTAACTTGGTAGGATGCCTCTGTATAGTGCCTAGACGAGAACGTCCCCTTTTGGGCATGATCTATCAACCGTGATGGCTGCCCAAGCCCGAAAACCCAAAAACTTTTAGCACAGTCTGCAGGTCATGTTTAATGTGGAGGGATTTCATTGAATCTTGGTAGGATGACTCCTTATGATGTCTAGATGCGAATTTCCCCATTTGGGCATGATCTGCCAACCGTGACGACTGCCCGAGCCCAAAACCCGAAAACCTTTAGCGCAGCCTACAGGTCATATTTATTGAGGAATTTCATTGTAACTTGGTGGGTTGACTTCATACAATGTCTAGATGAGAAAGTCCCCCTTTGGACGTGATTGGGCAACTGTGACGGCTACAGGAGCCCGAAGCCCGAAAACCTTTAGCACAGTCTAGAGGTCATATTTATGAAATGATTTCATTGTAACTTGGCAGGATGACTCCAAATAATGTCTAGATGAGAACGTCTCATTTTGATCGCGATCATGCAGCCTTGATGGGTGCCCGAGCCTAAAAACCTTTAGCATAGGCAAAAGGTCATATTTATGGAAGGATTTCATTGTAACCTGTTAGGTTGACTCCATATAATGCCTAGATGATGGATGACATCCCCTTTCGGTAATGATTGGTCAGTTGTGATGGCTACAAGTGCCCGAAGCCCGAAAACCTTGAGCACAGTCTACAGGTCATATTTATGAAGGGATTTCATTGTAACTTCTTAGGATCACTCCAGATGATGCTCAGATGAAATTGTCCCCTATGGTTGCGATCATTCAACCAAGATGGCTGCCCAAGCCCGAAGCCCGAAAACCTTTAGCACAGTCTACAGGTCATATTTATGAAGGGATTTCATTGTAACTTGGTAGGTTAACTTCATATAATGTCTAGATGAGAACGTGCGATCATTCACCCATGATGGCAGCCTGAGCCCGAAGCCCGAAAAACTTTAGCACAGTCTACAGGTCATATTTATGAAGGGATTTCATTGTAACTTGGTAGGTTAACCTCATATAATGTCTAGGTGAGAACGTCCCCTTTTGGACATGATTGGGCAACTGTGACAGCTAAAGGTGCCCGAAGCCCAAAAACCTTTAGCACAGTCTACAGGTCATATTTATGAGGGGATTTCATTGTAACTTGGTTGGATGACTCCAAATAATGTCTAGATGAGAACGTCCCCTTTTGATCGCCATCATTCAGCCTTGATGGGTGCCCGAGCCCAAAAACCTTTAGCATAGGTAAAAGGTCATATTTATGGAAGGATTTCATTGTAACCTATTAGGTTGACTCCATATAATGCCTAGATGATGACATCCCCTTTTGGTCGTAATTGGTCAGCTGTGTTGGCTACAAGTGCCCGAAGCCCAAAAACCTTGAGCACAGTCTACAGGCCATATTTATGAAGGGATTTCATTGTAACTTCATAGGATCATTCCAGATGATGCCCAGATGAGATTGTCCCCTTTGGTTGCGATTATTCAACCATGATGGCTGCCCGAACCTGAAGCCCGAAAACCTTAAGCACAGTCTACAAGTCATATTTGTGAAGGGATTTCATTGTAACTTGGTAGGTTGACTTCATATAATGCCTAGATGAGAACGTCCCCTTTTGGACATGTTTGGGCAACTTTGACGGCTAAAGGTGCCCGAAGCCCAAAAACCTTTAGCACTGTCTACAGGTCATATTTATGAAGGGATTTCATTGTAACTTGGTAGGTTGACTCCAAATAAGGTCAAGATGAGAACGTCCCATTTTGGCCGTGATCATTCAGCCTTGATGGGTGCCCGAGCCCAAAAACCTTTAGCATAGGCAAAAGTTTATATTTATAGAAGGATTTCATTGTAACATTGTTAGGTTGACTCCATATAATGCCTAGATGATGTCATCCCCTTTTGGGCGTGATTGGTCAACTGTGATGGCTACAGGTGCCCGAAGCCCGAAAACCTTGAACACAGTCTACAGGTCATATTTATGAAGGGATTTCATTGTAACTTTGCAGGATCACTCCAGATGATGCCCAGATGCGATTGTCCCCTTTGGTTGTGATCATTCAACCATGATGGCTGCCCGAGCCCGAAGCCCGAAAACCTTTAGCACAGTCTAAGGTCATATTTATGCAGGAATTTCATTGTAACTTGGTAGGTTGACTTCATATAATGTCTAGATGAGAACGTCCCCTTTTGGACACAAGTTGGCAACTGTGACGGCTTCAGGGGCCCAAAGCCCGAAAACCTTTAGAACAGTCTACAGGTCATAATTATGAAGGGATTTTATTGTAGCTTGGTAGGATGACTCCAAATAGTGTCCAGATGAGAACGTCCCCTTTTGGTCACGATCATTCAGCCTTGATGGCTGCCTGAAGCCCGAAAACCTTTAGCACAGTCTACAGGTCGTATTTATGGAGGGATTTCATTGTAACTTGGTAGGTTGACTTCATATAATGTCTAGATGAGAACGTCCCCTTTGGACGCAATTGGGAAACTGACGGCTACAGGGGCCCGAAGCCCAAAAACCTTTAGCACAGTCTACAGGCCATATTTATGAAGGGATTTTAATGTAACTTGATAGGATGACTCATTTTGGAATAATTTCATTGTAATTTTGTTGATATATGTTAACTGTGAGGGCCACATATATTGACTGTGAGGTCATATTAACCCACCCCTCAGATCTTTAGTACAGTGTACACCTCATATTATTTTTATCATAAACATAGCATACAGGGAACAGAAATGAACATATTCCCAATTATCACAATTCTTGTCTTATTTCATAATCCTTTTATAAACATTGAACATTATCCTTTTCATCAAACACAACACACAAGTTAAGCTACAGTGTCATTGACACTTTCATTAAATTTAAAAACATCCAAAATCCCTGAGCCCCATCTGCATCAGGGCCAAGGTAGTAGCTATGCCCCCCCCCCCCCACACACACACACAACCACCTTGGCATTAGTGGATACAACGCCACAAAATACCTGATTCTTTAAACCGGAATATCAATGTTGGGGAGGGGCTGCATAGTGAGACACCCTTACCACATGTATCCCCATTGATGCACCCCTGCAAAGGAAAGGCGGGGGGGGGGGGGGGGTTACAAGATCCTATTACTGGAAGGTACGGGTAGATACTAGATTCCCTCCCTCTTTTAAATTCTCTGATTATTTTGAAAAAGAAGGGGAATTAAAGTTTTTTTTTAACTGAAATACACTTTTTTTCTTTCTTTTTTGTCACTCGCTTTTGATTTTTGATGGAGAAATCCGACAGTTGAATTATTCAACTCAAAACTGTTCACGTAATGGCTCAAAAGCATAAAACAGCCAGTTTTAAAACATATTGGCAACTATTGTTCGATCAGGTAACGAAAAAACTTGGCGATAACTTTGGGCAGCTCGTCGTTGGAACAACTGACAGATTGTGTAATTTACCTGGTTTGGTACCGGTCAAATAGGCTACCTTTTCAAACACACAATTTCTGATGTAAAAATACTACTGCCAGTTTCATTAGTTCTTGTACTTATAGGCATGTGTTATGGCAAAACACATGTACATTGCATTTTTCGGAATCTTATGCAAGGACACCGATACACATCGGCAAATATTTTTTATGATTTTTTATTTGCAACTGAAATACGACACAGAAATGACGTTGGTGAGAATCTCTAAAAAATTGCCAAACATTAAATTCGAGTAATGTTAAAACCTATATTTTTTTAAACATGAATAATGTATTAACAAATAACAGCTGTTATTTTTCTAACATTTTTGTTTTTAATAAAACTAAATTGTTTTGATGAGATTTGCGTAACTGGACAAAAACCATTACCGGACAAACGACTGTACAGTGTTTTTCTGTCAAATTTTGAGAATTCGTTCTAGACCTACTGGTACTAAGCATGTGAATGATGAAGAAATCTGTCCATGGCTTTGTTATTTTGTATTTTCATTTTTTATACTTCAAAAACATTGGTTAAGACTACTGATTGGAAAAAGCTTATCACAACGAGGATTCATAACTTATGTTTTCGAAGTAAAAAATGAGAATTTTTAGTTACGAAAGAAAGTGCAAGAGGCAAGTGTCCTCTCCTAATAAATACTATAGCATGTTTTCTGTTAACGGATTTGAGCTAGTGAGACAAGCAGTAACAATTCATTTTAGAAAAAAAAGAACCAAGTATCTTTGAGCACATCGCAGGGATGGGTATGTATCAAGCCGACATGCCATACTTTATCAAACGCTTTGCTGACATCGCAGAAAACCACCCTTACCTCTTTGCCTTCGTCATGAGCATAACAAAATTCGTCATATATATCAGTTAACTGGTAGAGTGCTGAATTATTTTTGCTGATCAAAATTTGTTCACATGTCTTTACCTTGATACAATTGCCTAGAGGTACTCTCCCATAAATTTAACAAGGCAAGTCCATACAGACTAAATAATTTCAGTTCAAAAATAATCTGAAGCACAAACACAGAATATGAAGCCTTTTAAGTTGGGTTACCTGCACTTCACAATAAAGCCCAAATATGGGCTTCCAGCACTCTGCCAGTAAATTGGAGGACAGTTGAGTCACATGGTGTAAAACCTGATTGGATGGGCTAAGGATGTTATTATCACCTAGAAACTTCCATAGACACTTAAAAGTACATTTTTCAAACATTTTGCCTTTGCAGCTAATCAAGGATATTGGGCGATAATTGGTTACTAAATTGGATGGGTTCTTTTTTAAGACGGGCGAAACGTTGGCCTTTTTCCATGCATGAGGAAAGTAACAGTTGTTAAGTAAAATATTAAAAAGGATTAAAAGTGGCTCACACAAGGAATGTTTACATTCTTTCAGTAGACAGGGACTAATAAGGTCAGGGCCGGATGCTTTAGATATATTTAATGATTTTAATGCTTCGTATCCCTCGATATAGTGCAGTGTTATACTTCCATTATTACGGCAAGTGGAGGACCAGGTTGTGGGAGGGAAGTGTTGGAGTCATCAATAGTAGATATAGAACTAAAGTATTCATTGCGCACCTCGACCTTCTCAATGTTTGTCAAAAACGTTTTATTTTGATAGGTGATAGTAGGAATCCCCAAGGTATTATTGTTTCCTATGAATGATTTCAGAGTCTTCCACCATTGTGCAGATGTGACCTCTGAACTTTTAACTACATTTTGAACTTGAGTAACATGGGAGAGTTTAGCTTTCCTAATAGCTGAAACTACTTCGTTCCTCTTTATTTTATATTTATCCCATGCTTGCGAAAGGCCGCTATGTTTAGCAGCTCGAAATAAGCATTTTCTTTGTCTGATAAGCAGTCTTAGGTCATTGTTGAACCATTTTGGTTGAGTAGTCCTAGAGGTTATAAGTTTGTTTGGGATATGCTGTGATGCCAAATCGAGTAGTTTATTGGTAAAGTTAGAAACCACAGTATCCAGATTAGAGTTGTTAAAAATTTTGTCCCATTGCTCATTAACGATGGCATTGTTCAAGTTAGTGTAATTTCCTAAACCATACGTCCAAACACATCTCATAAAAGTAGAAGGTTGTGGTTTCACGAACTCAATCTCTATAGAAATTGGCTTATGGTAACGGATCATGGGTAAAAAAGGGAATCTAATATCTCACAGGATAAAACACGAATGGAGTTACTTACGGCAAAAACATCAAGTGGTGATTCTGATGATTCGGTAAAGCATGGCGGCTCGTTCACATGCTGGGGGAGGTTAAAGTATCTAACAATTTCTAAGAAACTGCTTCCTGTTGGAAGAAGTTGATTGTCGTTAAAATCTCCGGTTGGCTATTCTAGAGTCTCCAGCTTTCTCAATGGAGATTGAGATTGTATTTCAGGTATCTACTGCACTGTTGGGTGGGTGGTAAAACACACCCAGCAGTAATGGTTTACCATGGTTTGGGAGTATTTCTGTCTATAGGCATTCAATATTTACATAGTTCGAGGTCAGGTCTATGTCGAAAACCAACGCCTTCTTTAAGATATACCGCCACACCTCCGCCCTTGTCAACTGATCTTTACGTATTGGGGCCTGAAAGCCAGGCAGGTGGACTTTCAATGTTGAGACATCAGCATTGAACCATTTCTCGGTGAGGGTCAGGATGTCAAATGCTATAGCTTCACATTTAAGAATATCTAGCTTGTGAGGTACGTTCGCACTTTGTATATTAAGATGGCAGATATTTAGGATGTTGCTTTTGTTGTTTGAGTCAGCTGAATCTGGGTTCAGGTTCAATTCAACGTCACCTGATATCAAAATCAGCATTGAAAGCATCAAGAGAATGAATCCAATAAGAGGCACTGTAGATGTTCCACTGAGGACCCTGTCTGTCACCGAGACAGCTCCATAATTACATGAATTATCATGTGTTTTGCCAGACACAATAAGCAAGGGTTTTCTATTGGGGACTATAGTACAGTGGTACAGGGAGCTTTCTGTCATCTTTGAGTGGAAGTTCTATTTAACTTGTTATGCCACCCCTCCAAGTTATAGTTTGTTCGGTGCTCTTCTGTCAGATGGTGGTTCCATATCTTCATTCTTCAGTGGAAAAGAAGCTTTAGTAGAAATCCAACTAACCTCCATATATTCCACAAATTGTTCAATATTTGCTTGGTTAAAAGCTATGCGTTCATCATTCAGCCCTAGCCACGTTGTCCTTACACACATTATTGGTATGTGACACAAAGAAATAATCTTTCTCACAGTCTCTGAAGTCATTTTCTTCAATATACTTTGTTTCCAGGCCAAGTTTTGGTATTTCGCACCACACAGCTTGTGAAAAGTGGTAATAGCAACACTTGTGCTTTGCAGCAGGAAAACTTGTCTTTATTGAGGAAATCAAGCCTGGTTCAAAGTCTGACATAATTTCAGGTGGGTTAAAAATCAAGTCTCTGCTATCGACCAGCCCCTTAAGAATTAAAAAAGTCTTGTTGTAAATATTGGCAGTTTTTTCACTAAGTAAACAATAAATCAGCAGAAACTGCTGGCCATCAATGAATGCATGTAGAGTGAAAATTTGGTAAAATAACCTAGGGCATGAATAAAAAATTCCATCTATAAACACATCTGCATCACAGATACTAGCCAAACCATCATTTGAACCAAAGATTAAAATGTTATCATCACTCCCGTCTGAGAGAAAATTATCACCATTTTCTGTTTGACACCATGTCCCAGAGAAATCTATTTCATTTCGATCATTTGGTAATTTTAGATACTTCTTGTGCCATTCACAGTAAAGTGAGTTTTTCACATTTTCGAAAGTAGGCAGTGCAGAAGCAAATTCACGAATGCCACAACCTGCTTCTCTAGCAATTGCCTCCACAACCCTGTCATAAATTTGGGGCACTGGTTTTGTCTCTTCTAAGGCTCTCTTTTTCATCTCTGTTAATGCCGAATCCACAAGCATCTTTCCAAGTTCCACAGCATGATTGTGGTAACCAGACATAGAACGAAGGCTGTCATTTTCCGTCACAGCTTTCACTGTGCATTTTGTTGCAAAATACTTTGAACATCTCCAATAAGTTTTTGGGTCCTTACTACTCATTCTGTTTTTATCATACTTGAAATGATCAAGTACTAATGCTCTTGCTCCCTTAGACATACATACAAAACTGACCTCTTTATCCATTGTGACTAATAAATCAGGAATGATCCTCCATCTTAAATATACTACTCAAAGTTTGCTAAGCACCAAATATTTGACACATCATTGTGAAATTTGCTTGTGACATATTTGCGATATTTTTGGTGGATATGATTGAGGAATGTATTGAGATGGTCCTCAGTGTTTACATTAGCTCTCTTGACAGGCAGACTTTTCGTGACAGTCATGGAAAGCATGTACCCCTTGATTTTCATGATGTTTTCGTGTACTGTCTACATGTACATGACATGTGTAGGGTATTCAGTCTTCATTTCAACACAAACCCTTATGATTTAATGATTGAATATGGCAAATGCAAATGTAAGAAAACATTTGTCTGAAGCAGAAATGTGGCGGGCAGTAGGGATGGTGGAGCAAGGGGCTACCCATCGTCAGGTTGGTGAGGCCCTTGGTGTGCACCATACGGTGATCACCAGAGCCTGGGCAAGATTTCAACAGTATGGCACACCAGTAAGACGGCATGGCGGTGGCAGAGACCAACTGCAGCTGAAGACCGGTTTTTGATCATTCAGGCCCATAGGAACCGCTTTGCCACAGCAACCCAGCTTCGCAGTGACCTTCAGAATGCACCCGGGGTAAATGTTTCGATGCAGACTATCCGGGCAAGGTTGCACAAAGGTGGTCTCCGACCGAGAAGCCATGTATTCGCATTCTGCTGTCCCAGGACCACCGTCAGGCATGCTATGAATGGGCCATGGACCACGTTGGATGGACCAGAGAAGATAGGCGACCTGTCCTTTTTAGAGATGAGTCAAGGTACTGCCTAGACCACACAGATACATGTAGGCATTCTAGGGTATGGAGAAGACCAGGAGAGCGATTCCATGCAGTCAACATTGCTGAGTATGACTGCTATGGTGGAGAGTCAATCATGGTCTGGAGCGGCATCAGCTGGGATGGACGTACAGAGCTCTGTGTCCTTGAACGTGGTACATTGACAGCACAACGGTATACTGATGAGATCCTGGATCTCCATGTCAGATTGTATGCAGGTGCAATGGGTGTTAGATTCATTTGGATGGACGATAATGCCCGTCCTCATGTTGCCCATGTTGTCGGGGAGTATCGACAGAGGGAGGGGATTGAGCGTATGGACTGGCCAGCAAGATCCCCTGACCTCAATCCAATCGAACATGTCTGGAATGAGTTGCAGCTTGCAATTTCAGTCAGTCCAGTCCAGCCAAGAAGTGTCCAGGAGCTTGGTGCCATGCTGGTCCAAGAATGGAACAACATCCCACAAAGGACCACCAGGAACCTGTTTGGGAGCACGAGAAGGCGTTGTAAAGCTGTAATTAACAGTAATGGGTCTCATACTCGATATTGAAGCCACACCAGTTCGCTCCATCAACTTTTTGGCATATTGAAAAATTTCCTCTTTTACCAAAAATATCCATAGTTTTACCCTGTAAACCAATGGCCCAGACTAGCTGGTGCTTAACTCAAAGTTATTAAGGGCCAAACACAAATTTTGAACCCCCCAATCCCCAAAATTTGCTTGCAAAACCGAAAATTAAAAGTCCTATCTGGCCCTCCATACATTTACTCTCCACACATGTGCAGACGTCAGGAAGTGACCAGAATTGGCGCCAACATCATTCTTTGTTTGGCCAAAAAGTCATCAACAATGAAATGATATCTGTGCTTTAAAATCTCCTTTTTGAGGATGCCAGACACAAATCAAAGCAAGAATTGGTGGATACAAGGCTGTTATTGGATGAAGGAAGTGTTCAATGTTCACGGCTGTAACTTTATAATATTTATAAAATTATTTTATGTTTCCCAATTTCGGGACATATGCCTGACGTCATCATTTTTAAAAATGATTATTCCACTGTGTGTTAAGTATTCCTTCCCTATCCTTCCATGAACCCTTCCTGTTAAATTCTTAAGCTTTTTGGCTATATTTTTATACTGTACCAATGACCCAGACATAGCTGGTGCTAACTCTTAAAATATAGGGCCAAACACAAATTTTGCCCCCCAATCCCCAAAATTTGCATCTAAAACTAAAGAAAACATGTCCTGAAAGGCCCTCCACACCTCGCCCCCACTGCGCATGCGCAGTGTCAAGGACGTTCCGAAATTGGCGCCATTTATCATTCTAAGTTTGGCCCTTCATCAGTTAACATCTGACTGATCTTTGTGCTTTTAAATCTCAGTTTAAATGATGCCAGACACATAAATATTAGTGAAATGGTGATTCTAAGGAGGATAGAAAAGGAGGAGAGGAAAAGAATGTGTGACAGAATATTATCAGGGCTGTAACTTAAAATTTTTTAATGAAATTATGTTAAGTTACCTATTTTCAAGGCAGCAGCCATTTTGTTGTCATTCTGATTATTTAGTTACACTGTTTTTTCAAGTGTTTTTCCTCTCTCCCTGTCCTTTAATTTCCCCCTTGCTATTCTCCCATGCTTTTGGCATAGTTTCTGTAATTATTATTACTAAAATTTCTTGGGAGTTTTAGCTTAATAACAGAATGAATTCTGTTCTTTCCCCATGTTTACGTCTTCACCTACGGGTGGTTAGGCGTTGTGTTCTGCATCTACCATCTGATGTTCTGCAGTTTCTTCCCTGGAAGTCTCTGTTTTGCATCAGATGGTGTATTTTTGGTAACTGATTTCGGGCCTGGGTGCCTGGAGTCTTATTTTAGTGTTTTTACACTCATTGTTTACATTTACAACAGCCCTCTGTGTGAGGGGGGGATTTCTAAATAATAATATCTTTATGTTATTTTAATCATAACTAGATACATTATTATTGTTCGTAAGTGTTGAATAAATTGTTTAAAATATTTTTAAAATTTTTGTCCACACTTAGGCTTGGGATCCATTGGGGCTCAACGTTACTTTTCAGAAACTTGGGCTGTTCTGAAAAAATATTTTTTCAAAATATTTTGATTTCAATTATTTTTTCTATATTAATGGATCATATTATTATTATGTATTTTGATTGCCAGGGGTTAGTGCGAGTACCAGGACTTGTTTTCTTTTCACATTGAAAGGATATTGATCAATTGTTTTAAGAGGAAGTCTTCCTCTGACCTTATTATCATTCTATATGTGGTCAGTGTACTCGCATTAACTCCTGTTCTGTATCGTATGATTTCGATGACAATATGGGAAGCGTATGTCACGGTATGTTGTTGGGGATTTGGACACTCCGGTCCTTTCCCCGCAGGGTCACTCTACTTTATCAATTTCTATTTCAGACGATCAAGATTAGGGTGATGTATCTGTGATGTCTTCCAACAGTGTGCCTCCGTCGTCACAATTAATGAAGGGCTAGCGGAAAAGTGCTCATGTAATACGCCAATTGCCTAAGAGGACCCTAGTAGGTTCGACGGCCTTTGACGTCCGCTAGCTCGCCCGGTGTAGCGTCCATTCACCGAATGGTTCGGCAGCCGGGTTCGTCCGTTGCGGTCTAGAAGGAATTTTGGGGTGATGCGAGCACTATAATATTAACTTAATGCACACCCAGTGACGGCGGATCGGAGGGAGCCTTTTAGTCCGGTTCATAGCTCGTTCCGGTCCATCCGGACGGCAAGCGAGAGAGGCCCCTCTCTCGTTCAACAACATCTGGCCCCAGATGTTGTGGTACAAATGTGTCGTTAGCGGAGCATACGTCCGTCGCTCGGGACGCTCCGTTGTATAGGCAGTCCGCTGAGACTGCTAAGGCTTCCTCTTCTCGTCAGCGCACACGACCGCACCTTGGCTGCGTGACCGCCGATATATTACCAGCTTCGCCGATCAAGGATTCTTCGGCGACCAGGTCACACCATCCGGCAGCCAGGGATTCGAGACCGATGGACTCCGGACGTTCGCATAGGAAGTATGCGGGAGCCATCTGATGCGGAGCTGCCCTCGGCGAAGCACCGATAGACTGCGCCTCCGCAGGTCTCGACGCCGGACATTCTTGTGCACATAGCACAGCTTATCGCAGCATTCCAGCAGCCGACAGAAACGGTGTCGGATCGAGAATTATCCGACAGCGCTGGGTCGGTAGTCGGGGACTCGAGGCCTGCAGACTCCGGACGTTCGCATAGGAAGTGTGCGGGAGTCAACGTACACGGAGCTTCCAGCGGCAATGCATCGTAAGTCCGCTACTGCACAGGCCTCGGGAACGGACGTGCTTTCCTTAATAGCACAGTTTATCGCATCATCCCAGCATCAACTGAATCTGTCGCATATATTTTATCCGACGATGCTGGGTCGGGACGCTCCACGGAAGCGGGTACGGACGTCCGAAAGTTTCATCCGGTCCGACGGGATACCGAAAGGGATTCGGTGGATTTCAAGCTTTCCCTTTCGGAACAGCATATGCTGCGATGCCGGATAAGAAACTGATAGCGTCGGTGGACTTAGAAATTTTTGGTTCGGTTCAGGGACATCGTCCCTCAGTTCCGACATAGTCCAATAATGTCACACAAACTTTCGAATTATTGAACGACGCTATATATATTATTATTTTATGCTTGCTATCCAAGCATTTCTGGTTTCTTGTTCGAAGAGTTATGGAGATGTCTTTCAAAAGTGTGCCTCTGTCGTCATAGTTAATGAAGAGTTAGCGGCAATAAGTGCTCATGGAATATGTCTATCGCTTACGGAGTGACATTCGCTAGCTCACCCGGTGTAGCGTACATTCATCGAATGGTTCGGCTGCCGGGTTCGTCCGTTGCGGTCTAGGAAGGAGATTTGGGTGATGCGAGCACTTTAATTACTTTAGTACTCACCCAGTGACGGCAGATTGAGGACAGATCGGAGGAAGCCAACAACATAGGGGACCGCATGTTGTGGTTCAGATATTTTACATTCGGAGCATATGTCCGTTGCTCGGGACGCTCCGTTATATTGACAGTCCGAGAGACTGTCTTTAATGCTTCCTCATCCTCACAGCAGGGCACACGACCGCACATTGGCTACGTGACCTCGAGTATCCGATCAGTTTCGGCATTCAGTGATTCCACAGCGAATAGGTCGCGCCATCCGGTAGCCAAGGGACACGAGGCCTATACACTCCGTTCGCTCGCATATTGGAAGTATGCACGGGGTAACGATCTCGGAGCTTCCTGCGGCAATGCATCGTAAGACCGCTGCTCCTCAGGCCTCAGTGACGGACGTGCTATCCGAGTTAGCACAGTTGTTTCGCAGCATCCCAGCAATTGACGGTTTCTCAGTCGAATCAGGAATTATCCGACGGCGCTGGGTCGGTGCGGTCCGCGGTTGCATCAAGCTACGGACGACCGAACGCTTTATAGGGTCCGACAGGATGGCGAAAGGGATTCGAAAGATTTCGAGTTTTCCCTTTAGTAGTATCGGAAGATGCCTTTCATATCTTCTGACATTTCTTCCAGTGATTATTTTTCGGACTTCATTGCTGCGATCTTGGATAAGAGACTTATAGCGTCATTGGACTCGGATTTTTCGATCGGTACAGGGACTTTGTCCCTGACTTACCGACGCAGTCCAATATTGTCATTACAACATGTGTTTTATTTTTCGACGCTATATATTATTATATATATACAAGCCTGCTACTAAGCATGATAGTTTAGTTTCTTGTCCGCGTGGCTCATTTCTGCCATTTTATCTTTTTTACATATAGTTTATTTTGGCAGAGCAGGGCATACCGAGAGTTCATATGCGTCTAGACGGTGTGATTAAAGACTGCATATATTCTTTTTCGCCGTTTATGTCTTTTCCAATTTCAATGTTGGGAACGACATTATGTATAGTAGACTTAACTTAGACGCTTTATTATACGTAATCCGCCTTACTGAGGCGTTATCATTACGTCTTCAAGAAAAGATTTACGGGATATTATTCTCAATGTAATTTCTTTTGAGGGCAGTAGTTTGTTCACGTATAACTCCGCCCTTCAGTGGCTGATTGGAGTTGGTTAGACGTGATGCAGCCCTAGCTACATCCACGCGTGGATAGTAGGTTAAGAACTCTCTCAGAGTCGCTTCGTTCTCGGAGGAGCTTCTCTTCGACGGCAACTTTCCGGCAATCCATGAATTGCTTGATTTATACATTCTCTTGTCTATCTAGTGTTACAAGAGATTCAGACTGGGGCAAACATTCGGTGGTTGACTCAGAGAGTGCCGCCGCAGTTGCCGGACCCTAGTGTGGCTGTTATGACGGTTGCCAGTCAAACAGATTGGGATATATATTGATCCCTACGGATTCAAAGTGCCAGGGTCTTTGGGTTCCGCAGTCTTTTAGCTATCAGTTTAACTTCCGCGGAATAATGTTTTTTAGGCTTGCTTTATGTCATTGCATGAACATTATTCAGAAACGCATGCCCAAATTTCTGTCCTTTAATTCGACAGTAGTGGCGTATCTCCGGAACCAGGGAGGCACTCTTTCGTTTCCGTTATTCAATTTAATGGAAAGAATCCGTCTGTTGGTTATAGTACACCAAGTTCAGTTTTGGTCCGTCATATTCTGGGTCGTCTGATTGTTTTATCGCACTCCCGTTCTCTTACGGGTCGCTTGTTGCTGTCAGAATGGACTCTCAACAAACAAGTATTTAATCAGATTTGCTATCTATGGGAGCGCCCAATGATGTTTTATTTATGACACAGCTTGCTAATCAATTGCAGACGTATGTGTTGGCTTGTCCAGATCTCTGAGCTAATACTGTTAACGCTCTATTGATCTATAGGACGGAATGATAGGATATGCGTATCCTCCGGCGCTGTTGTTTTAGCAGGTATTGCTAAGATAAACAACCACAATACATTTCTGTTGATAGCATCTCTATCTTCACAGAGATCATGAGTAATTTACTCTCTTGTCTACTGTGAATCTTAACGTGAAATCTTCCTCTATGTGAGGATCTTTTTTCACTGGGTAAATCGTGTCATCTTTATCACAACCAGCAAGGTCGCAACCTTCATGTATTCCGTTGTGTGGTCAGTATTGCATTGTAAGCACTGTACTGGACGAGCTTTGGACGCGATTTCTTACTATAGGAGATCCTCTTCTTCGCTATTCTATGCGACTAAAGTGGAGGCTCTTCCGTCGTGGTGTAGGGATCATTATGTTCATATGGTTGATCCCTCCATACTACGCATTGCTAGTTTTTAGTATACTTGTTTCACAAGATCTACTGCAGCCTGTTGTTATTTAGGTTATAGGTTTATGTTACCTCATACCTATGCACTCTACGATAGTTTACAATTGAGTCTTTTGTCTCTTTATCTAAGTCAGTTAGTAACTTTTTGATAAATAGACTTAGAATCTTTAGATTAAATTCCTATACGGATTTTAACTTCGGTTCTTATTTAGCTAAGTAATCATTTGAGCCTCTGGAAACAGTAGTTTTCAAATTCTGACCTTTTAGACAGTAATTCTGTTGGTTTCTCTTTTACTGTAGAGTCAGTGAGTTTCATGCACTATCGATGGATGATTTTCACTTTCATAGTTTCGGAATCAATACTTCCGTTACTATTTAGGTTGGATTGTTGCATAAGAGTTAGGCTCCTATTATCCGGAACCTATTATTTTAAGGTCCTTCCGTCTTCGTATGGGCATAGGCCTTTACTCTTTCCGGGTACAGTTTATGTATTTATAAACAGATATCTGTTTATTACAAGGGCGTAAGCTTCTTCTGTCTTTGATGTCTAGTAGAAGGACGTTACGCTCCATTTTATTGTTAATGGATTCTATTAACTAGCGTACTGCTTATGGTATATCATTGGCTTAGCAGTTGTGCTTAAGATTTCGGCTCATGAAGTAAGAGTTCTTCTACTTCTTGGGCTTACATTAATAGTGTTGCTATTATAGATTTTTGAAGGCTGCTCATTGCGCTCAGCCATCCATTCATGAATTTTATCTCAGAAATATCGAGTCCATTTCTGGAGGCCTCTATTGTTAGGTCTATTATCTACTGCTCAGAATGTCATTCACTTAACAGTTGCTACTATAGCTAGGTAGGCTGTCTGTTTCGGCAGTGTCTCCGTTCGGCTGCCCTCTTCGCTCTGGGCTATTTGACCCAGGGCAAGAAAAAGGGGGGGGGGGGAGGGTGTTCCCTTGGGTCACCTGTTTTTACTATGAAAACAAGGGGATACCTCCTCCGGAGTTAGTAATTCTGAGCTGTTATTGGGATGGTTGTTTAGTGAGAAGTTTAAGTTTATAAAATTCATTCAAGTCTTAGTTTTTAAAGTATAGCTTTTGAATATTGCATATGTCAACGGACATGATTATGCAATTCTCACACACTTTTAGGAGTATAAGAGTCTCTATTCTCTAGACTTACTTTATTATTGGCTTACTTTAAAAATTATTAGTATAAGGATTATTGGATATTAATAGAGTACATGGATGTATGAAGCTCAATTTTTGGAAGGTGTTGTATCTTTCTAATTTATCATAAATAAGAAAGATACATGTAAGGCCTATTACTTCTTTTCCCTACAGGGGATGACTCTATTTTATTTTATTGAGCGTATTCCACTTTGCTCTATGTCCTTGGCCCTCCAGCCTTTTTACTATTCAGCTATGTCTGGGTCATTGGTACAGTATAAAAATGTTAAAAAATTTATAGTAATTTATATATTTTTTATACTTACCAATGACCCAGACGGGGATGGCCCTCCCAGGAGTTGGGAACTCTTGCCTCCCCGCTGAGTACATAGCGCTTACCAGGCACTGGTTATTAGAATGATAAATGGCGCCAATTTCGGAATGTCCTTGACACTGCGCATGCGCAGTGGGGGCGAGGTGTGGAGGGCCTTTCAGGACATGTTTTCTTTAGTTTTAGATGCAAATTTTGGGGATTGGGGGGCAAAATTTGTGTTTGGCCCTATATTTTAAGAGTTAGCACCAGCTATGTCTGGGTCATTGGTAAGTATAAAAAATATATAAATTACTATAAATTTTTTAACTTTTTATGGAAATTTTTTATTTAATTTCTTAGGAGTTTAACATTTATTACAGAATATTATTCTGTTTCTTCCCCAAGGTTACATCCTCACCTTAGTGGTGTTAGGCCATTTAGTCTTGCATCTTCTATCCAATGTATCGTTTTTTCTTCGTATGAAGATATAGCTTTGCATTTGATAGCATTTCAATTGGTTCTGATTTTGGGCCTTTTTGTGTGTCTGATGTCTTGTTTACATTGACGTTGTTGTTTACATTATCAACGTCCTCTTATATAGGTAGTTTCTTATATTCTGTTACTGTAAAATACTGTAGAATACATGGATTATTATTCCGGTAGTGTAGCTCAAAAAATTTTGGATTTTGTCCACACTTAGGCTCTATTGGGATGCTCCTGGGCTCTTCATGTTCCCTTTGGGAACTTGGGTGTTTTTTCCAAATTTTTTTTTGTTTCCAAAAAATATTTTGAATTTAATTATGATTGCTATTATTCATGTATCTCAGTTATTTTTATATATATTGTTGTGGAGTTTGGGGGACTGCTATCGACTTTAGTTGATACACACCTGCGGACAATTGTCATTCTTGTATTGCACTGGGATGACTGATGTTGGAGAAGTGTGTTGCGGTACGTTGTTCTGAGGATCAGAGCCTCTTACCACGTTTTAATTCATTCTGTCAGTTTCTATTTCAGAGGAACATGAACATGGTGATGATTTTCTGACACCCATCCAAGTGTGCTACTGTTGTCGCGCTCTGTGGAGCATATAGAGCTAGCTGCGGTGCTCATTATTGCAAGAGTTAGGGCCTTTGGGTAAAGGTTTTAATCTCTTGCAAGTAGCTAGATCAACTGGTGAAGCGGTACTCCGTCCGTGGGTGTCGTGATGCCGGGTAAGTCTGTTGCAGTCTAAGAGGTGGATTGGGTAGAGCGAGCACTATAATATAAATAGCTCACCCAGCAACGATGGAAATAAGGAGGAAGTCTGCAAGTTCTTGTACTCGGCGAGGTCCAATAGACTGCGAGCTGGAGAGGCCCCCCCCCCCCTCTCTAATATAGCAGCATCTGGGGTCAGATGTTGTTTTGAGAAACTTGCACAAGCCAGAGCATATGTCCGCCCTCCACTCGGGATGCTCTGTTTAGTCTGCAGCCGGGGTCGGCTTCAGTCAAGGCTTCCTCCGCTACGTTTCACAAGGCCGAAATGAAGTTTTCTGGTTGGAAACTTGCACGAGACAGAGCATATGTCCACCCGCCACTCGGGATGCTCCGTCTAGTCTGCAGCTGGGGTCGTCTTCCTCCGCTATGTTGTTTAAGCACACACGACCGAGTCCTAGCTACCCGACTTCGGATATCCAGCCTGCTGCAAGAAGAAGGAACCACTCTTCGGAGTCGGACCATCTGGTAGCTAGGGAGACGAGGCCTTGATCATCGGGATGCTCGGAGAAAGGATCCGTTTCCGACACACTGTGCCAGGAGCAGCATGCGACTAAAAGGAATGGAAATCTGCTGCTCCTGAGGCCTTGAGGATTGACTTGCTGTCACAGATTGCGCAGCCAATCACAGCATCCCAGCAAGTGCAGATGCAGCCTCCCTCAGACTCTGAATCTGAGCTGTCGGATGCTGCTGGGTCAGTCCAGTCGTCTGTTCGCACAGATGCAATGGACAGAGATTCGCAGCTGATTCTCTCGGATGGTGAAAGGGATGAAGGGGATTATCCTTTCCTTTCGGAACAGTACATGGTTGCGATGGCTTTCATCTATCAATACTACCCTGCTTTTGTTCTGCCCGATCAGAATGCTGCGATGACAGAGAGAAACCGTCGGCGTCGTTAGACGCAGACTTTATTCGGACAAAGGAGGAAGTCCTTTCTTCTCCGGTTCAGTTTATGCAGGTGTCACAGGCCTTCGGCCATATAGACGATGCCATATTTATCCTCTCCTCTTGAGGGCGAGGAAGAAGGTGGTTTCTTATCTTTATCTTCCGTACACAAACCATTTTTTGGACCACGTTCATTTAAAAACAGTCAGGGAAGATGTTCAGAGAGTTCTTCTGCGTTTTGATGAGCAGGCCGGGGATCTAGAGGTATCCTTACCTGTATCATTCACTATTAGCTCAGACGCAATTGAGACGGCAATTTCTTCAAGTAGAACGAATTTAGATGTTATTTCTTATGCAGATCACCTTACAAGAGCTATGGTGCAACGTCTCAAGGGAAAGGAATTTTGAGGACGTTCGTACCTCTCTTAGAGTTCTTTCCAGGGCAATTATGTATACCACGTATAACTCCGCCCTAATAGTGGCTAATCTGGAGTTAATCAGATGTGATGCTGCCCTTGCGTCATCATCACTGATAAGATGACAAGGTGAGTTGCTCCGGTTTCCAGACATTTTGTTTTCGACGACTAGCTTTTGTTAGTCTATGAACAGGCTAGTAAGAAAGCATCTAGTGCTCTGCTTTTGAAGTCGGCGTATCAATGACCTGCTTCAGCAGACAAGAGTAAAGGAGGGCGTTCCAGAAAAAAATCGTCAAAAGGAAACTCCTCACGAGGGTACAAGAAACCCTCTTATAATTACTCTGGAGGTTGTCAGTATAGCTACTCGGAAAAGGGGTGTAAGTCTGATCGAGATGAGGTTTTTTGCGGATGTGGTTCCTCCTCCCGTAAGCCTCGCAGGTCATACAGGTGATGGTTTAGACCTCTATTGCTGGCCAGTTTGTGGAAGATTATCAAGCTCCGCAAAAAACTTTATATAACAATCACGGAAGATCAGTGGGTGAGAAGTGCAGCCTCGGACGGCTTACGGCTATCATTCCGAGTAAAACCCCACTAACAAGTTGTCCGCGTTGGACAAATCTTCCATTAAATTCTTGCATAAGAGAGTTTCTCCTACAGGAGGTATAAGCTCTCTTATCAAAGGAAGCAATGCAGGTCATCGAGAATCAGGATTCTCAAGATTTTTACAGTCATCTGTTCCTCGTACCAAGCCAGACGGCTCGTTCCGACTGGTAATAGAGACTTGAGCTGGATAATAAGTTATCATGGCTCTAAAAGTTTATTTATGGAAATCATTCAGTCGGTAAAAGCGAGCGTTCGAGTGATCGACTATGCGACAAGCATAGATCTAAGGATCCGTACTTTCATGTCCTGGTACATCCGGCATTCTAAAAGTACCTGTGGTCTGCCGTACAAGGGAAAGTGTATCAGTTCAGAACAATATGCTATGGTCTGAATCTGGCCCCCCTGGGCGTTTCACTCGAATAATGAACTCAGTAATGTCTTAACGAGCTCATTTGTCTGCGGTAACATCGGTCTACTTGGATGACCTTCTACAGGGATACGGCAACAGAATTAGACTTCAGAACGATGTTCAGAGTCTGCTTCTATTACTCCAACGTTTCGGTTTCATCGTAAACGAGAAAAAGTCGGATCTAGCTCCGTACAAGTCGTCTCTTCACTGGGGATTGAGCTTTGAGACTCACAACAATCTGGTTCGCCTGCCGTTCCCAGAGCGAAATTAGTCAGTTGTTATGCTTGCTTTTGTCTACACACTGACACATTAATAGTGAAGGAATTCATGCGACTGTTGGAGCTGTGCGGAGCGGCTGTGGATCTCGTTCCGATGGGCCGTCTGCTTGCATGTCACCTCCAGATATTCTTCACTCAGAACTGGAGTGTGAAGACACTTTTGCTCGAACCAGTATTGTTTTAACGGACCAAGTAAAACAAGGGTTCAAATCGGGCAGGTATTCAGTGGTTAACTCAGGGAGTTACGCTGCAACTGCCGGATTCGGCTTTCACGATTATGACGGATGTGAGTCAGACGGGTTGGAGTGCAACCCTAAGTCCTGCAGTCTTGAGGTGTCAGGGTCTTTGGGACCCTCGGTTCCAGGAGAAACACATAAACATCAACGAGATGATGTTAATTAGCTAGCGCTACAACATTGGATTCACATAATAATGGACATCCATGTTCAGTTTGGTCTGACAACTCGACAGTAGTAGCGTACCTCGGGAACCAGGGCGGCACCCATTCATTACCATTATGCCAACTAATGGAGAAAAAAAAAATGAATCATCATGTTCAACTTTTCATCCATCATATACCGGGTCGTCTGAACGTACTAGCAGACTCGCTCTCTTTGAAAGGTCGCCTGTTGCAATTGGAATGGACACTCAACAAGCGAGTATTTGGACAGTTTTGCTATCAGAGGGATCCCCCCATGATAGATCCATTTGCAACGCACCGGAACAATCAGTTACCGTCGTTTGTGTCGCCATGCCCAGACCATTGAGCGCATGCAGTAGACGCTCTGCCGATCTCATGGGGATGGATGATAGGATATGCATATCCTCCAATTCATTTGATTCAGTAGATTATGTTTAAGATCAAACAGTCTGGTTGTGAATCCTACTCGTAGCACCTCTGTCGTCAAGAAACCTTGGATCAGTCTTCTCAAGTGTCTGTTATGAGATGTTCCCCGGAAGCTTCCTCCACTAGAGGACCTTCTTTATCGGGGGAAGTTTTTGTTCTTCACGTCCTTCTCTGCCCATAGTGGCATAATGGAGTTGGTTAAACATGAGGGAACCATTGTGGTTCCTATATTATTTTATGACTAGCACAAGAACGATTAAGTAATGTGGGTGAGGAGGGTTCAATATGAATCTCTACCCCCTCACTGCCAATGTGTTTAGAGGCGATTGCCGGGCAAGACGTAGTTTTCTTCTCGCAAGCCTCGTATAAGTTTAAATACATACATGCATTTCTTCACTTCTCGATTGGCGGCTGGGTCGTATTCTGTAGCGACCTCATGGGCACATCCACTTTTAGTTGGATTGGTTTCCTGTGATTATTCGTCTATATGTCATGTACGAGCGCATATTTCATCATAATTAAATTGCTAGTCTTTGGGTACCTTGGAGGCTGCATAACCAGTTAACTGGTATTCAGATGATTACATGAGGGATTTTAATGCTTATGCGCATAATAATTATTAGGCTGATGCTTTATTGTATATTATGGACTTTTGAAATTATTAATTATTTCGGGGGCAGTCCATGTCGCAGCCTGTTAATCATCAGGTTTCTATTAATGTCGGTATTCAACTCGTATATTCCCATGTTTATAGTGTCACAGATATCGGATAGTACACGTCGGGGAGTGTTGTTACTGGAATTTATTGTACACCTGAATGGGGTCGCCTGTGGGTTACCTCGGAAGTGTGTTTACTCTCCAGAGATCTTCAATGTAGTTCGATTGTACATGTGTATGTTATATATTATATTACCGGTTTTTCGACCTATCTGTGTACATGTATGCCATCTTCGGTGTACATTATATAGCAGGCAATATTAATTACTGTGATCGTCGCTATAGCCTTAACTTCTGAAGTGGCGTTAAGCACCATTTATTAATAATAAATTAGTTTAAACAATATTTATTCAATAATTGATAAATGCATACAACAATTGTTGAGTAACAAAAAAAATATGAACAACATAGATACAGTATTATAATGAAACAACTAAAGACAGGGAAATTTGTTACTGTTTAAAGGAGGGATTCGACAGAAAGCTTTAAGCTTATATGTAAGTCGTCTCCCGAGCAGTTAATAAGATTACTCTTTAGGTGGTACAATACAGCGGAGAGGCTCGCATGTCGACGCTTGGAGGCCGAGACCCTTCCCATTTTATATTGTTGAACTTAGCTGCTGCGATCATAGATCAAGTGGCCGTTAAGTTAAGCGACACATCAGAAAGGTTGACAACAACAACACACGCACGACCCACCACACAAAATATCGTCTGTCATACACGCACAACTCTCTCTCTCTCTCATGACCTCCTCTCACCATGTACTACACACTTTTCCTGACACAATCAGACTCAATCGCAAGGATGCAGCCCCCAGACCTAGAACAGCACAAAGAAGCGGGAGATGTCAATTTCATTTGGGCCCGACGCCAGCCTGGAGGCCGGTTAGGAGGGGGGGGGGGGGGGTACGACCAGTTTTGGTACCTTTTTGCTAGGGTTTGTGTGCAAAGTGGAAGCCCTTGTCATTTTCGCAGTATTTGAACTGTGTTACCAACGGACATAACAGGTGTCACCTCCAAACAAGATTTTTCATTTTATGCCTCAAAAACATAGCCCTCTACCCCTCATTGGAACAAGCTCAACCAGCTCATTCCAATGTAGGGTCAAAAGTTATGTCCTTTAGACAGACATATAAAAACATACAATCGTTGCATTGGGTAAAGGATATCAAAACCTCAAAGCTCGCCCCCCTCCACCCCCTCAGAGAATAGTCTGGCTTTATACCTAGAAAAGTTCGAATACGGAGTGCAGGAAAACAGCTTCGACCGCCAAGCAACAATATGCGAGATTGTTTAAACTTAAAGATGAATTAGAAGAGAAAGGAAAAAGAAGGAAGAACTGCAGCACGGATAAGTTGAAAAATTAAAGTAACTAATATGATTAGCTTGAGTACATCGTACATTGACTTAGCACCCAGAATAATTTTATTTTCTGTATTTTTTTTAAAAGAGGTTAGGCACAAACAAATTAAAATTGAAATATCGAAAAAATTGAAACAATCGGAAGTATCAGTGGTGTTGAGCGTTGGTAGGCGTGAAGGGGTATTAACTTGAGGCATTGGTCACAGGGTCCAGTGATATCAGATGAGCACCTCTGTGAACCATCACTAATTCAGTATCGCGTCCCCCACGAAGAGTTGGGGCGAGGGCATAGTATTGAGTTTCGGCTCATAAGAATCGATTACTTGATAGAATGAAGTCATGCACCACTTCGAAAATAAGGCGGTTGTCCTCGTTGTTCAAAACTTCTGTGCCAAAGAGAAGTGTGGATGTGTCAACTACAAATGGGAGTAAGTTAATTGTATAATTACGAGCATCGGAGAACAATGGACAACGAAAGAAATAGTGATCAGTAGTTTCGCACTCACCACACTGACAGGTCACACTGGGTGACAGGTGATTGTCGTATAGGTGAGAATTAAGGCTACTACAATGCAACCGCAGCCTACAATGGTATATTTGAGCTCTGCGAGATTTCGCGTTATTATAGAACTTGGGGGGTTTTTGGTTACCATCGTTCAGAAATGTTTTAAAATTTAACAGTGACGGGTTCTCACGGACAGATAAGGGCAACTTATTCCACTGGTCAGTAACGCTGGGGATAAAGGAAGACTGATACAATTGCGTTCGGCAAAAGGGAACTCGGTGGTTTTGACCAGATCGGAGACTAAGTGATGAATTCGACAAAGAGATGATTGGTGGGACTTTGTTTGAGATGTATGGAGGTGATATTTGATGATACATTTTGAAAAATTGAATTAGTTTATGTTTACGGTGTCTATCTTGCAGGGAGTCCCATCGTGTCTCTGAATACAGTAAGGACTTACTGGCACTCACTGTTGCTCCAGTAATAATTCTTGCTGCTGCAATTTGTATTTTTTCAAGTTCCGCAATATTGGTCATGGAACAATTATCCCAGACAGTATCCAGATATTCAAGAAGAGGCCTAATAAAAGCAAAATATATTTTTTCTAAGACACTGTGATCGAGATTAAATATTTTTATACTGTACCAATGACCCAGACATAGCTGGTGCTAACTCTTAAAATATAGGGCCAAACACAAATTTTGCCCCCCAATCCCCAAAATTTGCATCTAAAACTAAAGAAAACATGTCCTGAGAGGCCCTCCACACTTCGCCCCTACTGCGCATGCGCAGTGTCAAGGACGTTCCGAAATTGGCGCCATTTATCATTCTAAGTTTGGCCCTTCATCAGTTAACATCTGACTGATCTTTGTGCTTTTAAATCGCAGTTTAAATGATGCCAGACACATAAATATTAGTGAAATGGTGATTCTAAGGAGGATAGAAAAGGAGGAGAGGAAAAGAATGTGTGACAGAATATTATCAGGGCTGTAACTTAAAATTTTTTAATGAAATTATGTTAAGTTACCTATTTTCAAGGCAGCAGCCATTTTGTTGTCATTCTGATTATTTAGTTACACTGTTTTTTCAAGTGTTTTTCCTCTCTCCCTGTCCTTTAAGTTCCCCCTTGCTATTCTCCCATGCTTTTGGTATAATTTCTGTAATTATTATTACTAAAGTTTCTTGGGAGTTTAGCTGAATAACAGAATGAATTCTGTTCTTTCCCCATGTTTACGTCTTCACCTACGGGTGGTTAGGCGTTGTGTTCTGCATCTACCATCTGATGTTCTGCAGTTTCTTCCCTGGAAGTTTCTGTTTTGCATCAGATGGTGTATTTTTGGTAACTGATTTCGGGCCTGGGTGCCTGGAGTCTTATTTTAGTGTTTTTACACTCATTGTTTACATTTACAACAGCCCTCTGTGTGAGGGGGGGATTTCTAAATAATAATATCTTTATGTTATTTTAATCATAACTAGATACATTATTATTGTTCGTAAGTGTTGAATAAATTGTTTAAAATATTTTTAAAATTTTTGTCCACACTTAGGCTTGGGATCCATTGGGGCTCAACGTTACTTTTCAGAAACTTGGGCTGTTCTGAAAAAATATTTTTTCAAAATATTTTGATTTCAATTATTTTTTCTATATTAATGGATCATATTATTATTATGTATTTTGATTGCCAGGGGTTAGTGCGAGTACCAGGACTTGTTTTCTTTTCACATTGAAAGGATATTGATCAATTGTTTTAAGAGGAAGTCTTCCTCTGACCTTATTATCATTCTATATGTGGTCGGTGTACTCGCATTAACTCCGGTTCTGTATCGTATGATTTCGATGACAATATGGGAAGCGTATGTCACGGTATGTTGTTGGGGATTTGGACACTCCGGTCCTTTCCCCGCAGGGTCACTCTACTTTATCAATTTCTATTTCAGACGATCAAGATTAGGGTGATGTATCTGTGATGTCTTCCAACAGTGTGCCTCCGTCGTCACAATTAATGAAGGGCTAGCGGAAAAGTGCTCATGTAATACGCCAATTGCCTAAGAGGACCCTAGTAGGTTCGACGGCCTTTGACGTCCGCTAGCTCGCCCGGTGTAGCGTCCATTCACCGAATGGTTCGGCAGCCGGGTTCGTCCGTTGCGGTCTAGAAGGAATTTTGGGGTGATGCGAGCACTATAAAATTAACTTAATGCACACCCAGTGACGGCGGATCGGAGGGAGAACGGAGGAAGCCTTTTAGTCCGGTTCATAGCTCGTTCCGGTCCATCCGGACGGCAAGCGAGAGAGGCCCCTCTCTCGTTCAACAACATCTGGCCCCAGATGTTGTGGTACAAATGTGTCGTTAGCGGAGCATACGTCCGTCGCTCGGGACGCTCCGTTGTATAGGCAGTCCGCTGAGACTGCTAAGGCTTCCTCTTCTCGTCAGCGTACACGACCGCACCTTGGCTGCGTGACCGCCGATATATTACCAGCTTCGCCGATCAAGGATTCTTCGGCGACCAGGTCACACCATCCGGCAGCCAGGGATTCGAGACCGTTGGACTCCGGACGTTCGCATGGGAAAAGTATGCGGGAGCCATCTGATGCGGAGCTGCCCTCGGCGAAGCAGCGATAGACTGCGCCTCCGCAGGTCTCGACGCCGGACATTCTTGTGCACATAGCACAGCTTATCGCAGCATCCCAGCAGCCGACAGGAACGGTGTCGGATCGAGAATTATCCGACAGTGCTGGGTCGGTAGCCGGGGACTCGAGGCCTGCAGACTCCGGACGTTCGCATAGGAAGTATGCGGGAGTCAACGTACACGGAGCTTCCAGCGGCAATGCATCGTAAGTCCGCTACTGCACAGGCCTCGGGAACGGACGTGCTTTCCTTATTAGCACAGTTTATCGCAGCATCCCAGCATCAACTGTATCTGTCGCATATATTTTATCCGACGATGCTGGGTCGGGACGCTCCGCGGAAGCGGGTACGGACGTCCGAAAGTTTCATCCGGTCCGACGGGATACCAAAAGGGATTCGGTGGATTTCAAGCTTTCCCTTTCGGAACAACATATGCTGCGATGCCGGATAAGAAACTGATAGCGTCGGTGGACTTAGAAATTTTTGGTTCGGTTCAGGGACATCGTCCCTCAGTTCCGACATAGTCCAATAATGTCACACAAACTTTCGAATTATTGAACGACGCTATATATATTTTATTTTATGCTTGCTATCCAAGCATTTCTGGTTTCTTGTTCGAAGAGTTATGGAGATGTCTTTCAAAAGTGTGCCTCTGTCGTCATAGTTAATGAAGAGTTAGCGGCAATAAGTGCTCATGGAATATGTCTATCGCTTACGGAGTGACATTCGCTAGCTCACCCGGTGTAGCGTACATTCATCGAATGGTTCGGCTGCCGGGTTCGTCCGTTGCGGTCTAGGAAGGAGATTTGGGTGATGCGAGCACTTTAATTACTTTAGTACTCACCCAGTGACGGCAGATTGAGGACAGATTGGAGGAAGCCAACAACATAGGGGACCGCATGTTGTGGTTCAGATATTTTACATTCGGAGCATATGTCCGTTGCTCGGGACGCTCCGTTATATTGACAGTCCGAGAGACTGTCTTTAATGCTTCCTCATCCTCACAGCAGGGCACACGACCGCACATTGGCTACGTGACCTCGAGTATCCGATCAGTTTTGGCATTCAGTGATTCCACAGCGAATAGGTCGCGCCATCCGGTAGCCAAGGGACACGAGGCCTATACACTCCGTTCGCTCGCATATTGGAAGTATGCACGGGGTAACGATCTCGGAGCTTCCTGCGGCAATGCATCGTAAGACCGCTGCTCCTCAGGCCTCAGTGACGGACGTGCTATCCGAGTTAGCACTGTTGTTTCGCAGCATCCCAGCAATTGACGGTTTCTCGGTCGAATCAGGAATTATCCGACGGCGCTGGGTCGGTGCGGTCCGCGGTTGCATCAAGCTACGGACGACCGAACGCTTTATAGGGTCCGACAGGATGGCGAAAGGGATTCGAAAGATTTCGAGTTTTCCCTTTAGTAGTATCGGAAGATGCCTTTCATATCTTCTGGCATTTCTTCCAGTGATTATTTTTCGGACTTCATTGCTGCGATCTTGGATAAGAGACTTATAGCGTCATTGGACTCGGATTTTTCGATCGGTACAGGGACTTTGTCCCTGACTTACCGACGCAGTCCAATATTGTCATTACAACATGTGTTTTATTTTTCGACGCTATATATTTATATATATATACAAGCTTGCTACTAAGCATGATAGTTTAGTTTCTTGTCCGCATGGCTCATTTCTGCCATTTTATCTTTTTTACATATAGTTTATTTTGGCAGAGCAGGGCATACCGAGAGTTCATATGCGTCTAGACGGTGTGATTAAAGACTGCATATATTCTTTTTCGCCGTTTATGTCTTTTCCAATTTCAATGTTGGGAACGACATTATGTATAGTAGACTTAACTTAGACGCTTTATTATACGTAATCCGCCTTACTGAGGCGTTATCATTACGTCTTCAAGAAAAGATTTACGGGATATTATTCTCAATGTAATTTCTTTTGAGGGCAGTAGTTTGTTCACGTATAACTCCGCCCTTCAGTGGCTGATTGGAGTTGGTTAGACGTGATGCAGCCCTAGCTACATCCACGCGTGGATAGTAGGTTAAGAACTCTCTCAGAGTCGCTTCGTTCTCGGAGGAGCTTCTCTTCGACGGCAACTTTCCGGCAATCCATGAATTGCTTGATTTATACATTCTCTTGTCTATCTAGTGTTACAAGAGATTCAGACTGGGGCAAACATTCGGTGGTTGACTCAGAGAGTGCCGCCGCAGTTGCCGGACCCGAGTGTGGCTGTTATGACGGTTGCCAGTCAAACAGATTGGGATATATACTGATCCCTACGGATTCGAAGTGCCAGGGTCTTTGGGTTCCGCAGTCTTTTAGCTATCAGTTTAACTTCCGCGGAATAATGTTTTTTAGGCTTGCTTTATGTCATTGCATGAACATTATTCAGAAACGCATGCCCAAATTCCTGTCCTTTAATTCGACAGTAGTGGCGTATCTCCGAAACCAGGGAGGCACTCTTTCGTTTCCGTTATTCAATTTAATGGAAAGAATCCGTCTGTTGGTTATAGTACACCAAGTTCAGTTTTGGTCCGTCATATTCTGGGTCGCCTGATTGTTTTATCGCACTCCCGTTCTCTTACGGGTCGCTTGTTGCTGTCAGAATGGACTCTCAACAAACAAGTATTCAATCAGATTTGCTATCTATGGGAGCGCCCAATGATGTTTTATTTATGACACAGCTTGCTAATCAATTGCAGACGTATGTGTTGGCTTGTCCAGATCTCTGAGCTAATACTGTTAACGCTCTATTGATCTATAGGACGGAATGATAGGATACGCGTATCCTCCGGCGCTGTTGTTTTAGCAGGTATTGCTAAGATAAACAACCACAATACATTTCTGTTGATAGCATCTCTATCTTCACAGAGATCATGAGTAATTTACTCTCTTGTCTACTGTGGATCTTAACGTGAAATCTTCCTCTATGTGAGGATCTTTTTTTTCACTGGGTAAATCGTGTCATCTTTATCACAACCAGCAAGGTCGCAACCTTCATGTATTCCGTTGTGTGGTCCGTATTGCATTGTAAGCACTGTACTGGACGAGCTTTGGACGCGATTTCTTACTATAGGAGATCCTCTTCTTCGCTATTCTATGCGACTAAAGTGGAGGCTCTTCCGTCGTGGTGTAGGGATCATTATGTTCATATGGTTGATCCCTCCATACTACTCATTGCTATTTTTTAGTATACTTGTTTCACAAGATCTACTGCAGCCTGTTGTTATTTAGGTTATAGGTTTATGTTACCTCATACCTATGCACTCTACGATAGTTTACAATTGAGTCTTTTGTCTCTTTATCTAAGTCAGTTAGTAACTTTTTGATAAATAGACTTAGAATCTTTAGATTAAATTCCTATACGGATTTTAACTTCAGGTTCTTATTTAGCTAAGTAATCATTTGAGCCTCTGGAAACAGTCGTTTTCAAATTCTGACCTTTTAGACAGTAATTCTGTTGGTTTCTCTTTTACTGTAGAGTCAGTGAGTTTCATGCACTATCGATGGATGATTTTCACTTTCATAGTTTCGGAATCAATACTTCCGTTACTATTTAGGTTGGATTGTTGCATAAGAGTTAGGCTCCTATTATCCGGAACCTATTATTTTAAGGTCCTTCCGTCTTCGTATGGGCATAGGCCTTTACTCTTTCCGGGTACAGTTTATGTATTTATAAACAGATATCTGTTTATTACAAGGGCGTAAGCTTCTTCTGTCTTTGATGTCTAGTAGAAGGACGTTACGCTCCATTTTATTGTTAATGGATTCTATTAACTAGCGTACTGCTTATGGTATATCATTGGCTTAGCAGTTGTGCTTAAGATTTCGGCTCATGAAGTAAGAGTTCTTCTACTTCTTGGGCTTACATTAATAGTGTTGCTATTATAGATTTTTGAAGGCTGCTCATTGCGCTCAGCCATCCATTCATGAATTTTATCTCGGAAATATCGAGTCCATTTCTGGAGGCCTCTATTGTTAGGTCTATTATCTACTGCTCAGAATGTCATTCACTTAACAGTTGCTACTATAGCTAGGTAGGCTGTCTGTTTCGGCAGTGTCTCCGTTCGGCTGCCCTCTTCGCTCTGGGCTATTTGACCCAGGGCAAGAAAAAGGGGGGGGGGGGGGAGGGTGTTCCCTTGGGTCACCTGTTTTTACTATGAAAACAAGGGGATACCTCCTCCGGAGTTAGTAATTCTGAGCTGTTATTGGGATGGTTGTTTAGTGAGAAGTTTAAGTTTATAAAATTCATTCAAGTCTTAGTTTTTAAAGTATAGCTTTTGAATATTGCATATGTCAACGGACATGATTATGCAATTCTCACACACTTTTAGGAGTATAAGAGTCTCTATTCTCTAGACTTACTTTATTATTGGCTTACTTTAAAAATTATTAGTATAAGGATTATTGGATATTAATAGAGTACATGGATGTATGAAGCTCAATTTTTGGAAGGTGTTGTATCTTTCTAATTTATCATAAATAAGAAAGATACATGTAAGGCCTATTACTTCTTTTCCCTACAGGGGATGACTCTATTTTATTTTATTGAGCGTATTCCATTTTGCTCTATGTCCTTGGCCCTCCAGCCTTTTTTACTATTCAGCTATGTCTGGGTCATTGGTACAGTATAAAAATGTTAAAAAATTTATAGTAATTTATATATTTTTTATACTTACCAATGACCCAGACGGGGATGGCCCTCCCAGGAGTTGGGAACTCTTGCCTCCCCGCTGAGTACATAGCGCTTACCAGGCACTGGTTATTAGAATGATAAATGGCGCCAATTTCGGAACGTCCTTGACACTGCGCATGCGCAGTAGGGGCGAAGTGTGGAGGGCCTCTCAGGACATGTTTTCTTTAGTTTTAGATGCAAATTTTGGGGATTGGGGGGCAAAATTTGTGTTTGGCCCTATATTTTAAGAGTTAGCACCAGCTATGTCTGGGTCATTGGTAAGTATAAAAAATATATAAATTACTATAAATTTTTTAACTTTTGCCTCCTCAACAAGTCTAAACGAGACCAGGCTTTGGTGCAGATATGGTCAATGTGGTCATTCCATGTACATGTGCTATTTAGTATGACTCCTAAGTATAAGGGTGGATGGGGTTGGAATTGTTTTTACGTGATATACACATACTTTCTGTTTTGTTGGGATTGAACTCGACCAACCATGTTTTGGCCCAGTGCTCAATTGTTGCCAGATCGTGGTTGATTATGGTCGAGGCTTGCTCGGGGTTTTCAATAATTAAATATAAGGAAGTGTCATCTGCAAAGAGGCGTACACTACTCGCTAAGTCGCTGGTTATATCGTTTATGTATATCAGAAACAGGAGCGGCCTGAGTATAGATCCCTGAGGCACACCGGCATTGATGGGCCTCCATGGAGATGACTCAGAGGCTATCACGACTCGCTGTGACCTATCCGTAAGATACGATTTTAAAAACATAAGTAGCTCCCCTGAAACGCCAATACTCTCCAACTTGTGGATAAGACCAGCATGCCATACTTTATCAAAAGCCTTACTGACGTCGCAGAAGACTACTCTAACTTCCTTGCCTTCGTCAAGTGCGCGACAGAATCATCATAGATGTCAGTCAGTTGGAGAACAGTTGAATCTCTGGGTGTAAAGCCTGACTGAAATTGACTAAGAACATTGTTTTCACTCACAAATTGCCACAAGCGTTTGAAAACACATTTTTCGAGTATTTTACCAACACAGCTGATCAGCGATATCGGGCGATAGTTAGTAACTACGTTTGAAGGTTGTTTTTTTAGGACTGGGGAGACATTTGCTTTTTTCCATAATAAAGGAAAATACGAATTATTCAATAGTATATTGAATAAGATTGAGAGTGGTTCGCAGAGAGAGGATTTACATTCTTTTAGGAGGCGCGGACTTATCTCATCTGGACCGCTCGCCTTGGACACCTTTATCGACTTCATAGCTGCGTATACTTCGCTACAGTGTACACTGATACTATCAATGCATTGCGAAACACGGAGTGGTGGATCTGGTAGTGACGCATTCGAATCGTCAACTGTTGAGATAGAACAAAAGTATTCATTGAAGACTTCAGCTTTCTTGACACTTGAAGAATATATTTTGTTTAAGTGAATCAGGGCAGGAATTCCTGTGACATTACCACTACCGATTAGTGTTTTTAGTGTCTTCCACCACAGTGATGCAGGGGTTACGTTACTTCTCAATGTGTCCTGGACTTTAGAAAGATAAAGGGCTTTGGCCTTCCTAATAGCTGATACAACCTCATTCCGTTTAAGTTTATATTTAGCCCAGGAGTGCGGGAAATTAGTGCGCTTAGCAATTCGATACAAACGTTTTCTCTGTCTAATTAGTAATCGTATCTCGTTATGCATCCACTTAGGTTGGTCCACTCTCGAAGTAATAGTTTTATTAGGGATATATCTGGATGCAATTTCGAGTATTTTGTCGGAGAAATTGCAAACTATAGTATCGAGACATGGGGAATCAAAAACAGAGTTCCAGTCGGTGTTAGAAAAGGCCTCGTTTAATACGTCATAGTTGCCCTGAGAATAAAGCCATATCCTCCTCTTGAAGGAATGGGGGTTTGGTTTTAAAAATTCGACTTGGAGTGAAATTGGGCAGTGGTAGCGGATCATGTCTGGGATAATTGGTTCAAGGACTTCACATGCTTTCACGTTGATTGTATCACTAACAGCAAAGAGATCTAACAGTGAAGTGGATGTCTCAGTAAAACTGGTTGGTTCCCTGACAGGCTGTCGAAGGTTAAAGTAGTTGACTATTTCAGAAAAGCTATTTCTTGAAGAAACCATTTGATTATCGTTAAAATCACCTGTGACAATTAGGTCCCCAATTGATGTATCTCTGGCTTTTTCGATGGATGCTGATATGGCATCCCATGTACCTGTGGGACTATTGGGTGGGCGGTAAAATACTCCTAATAATAACGATCGGCTTTGTTTGGTAAATATTTCAACCCATATGCACTCAGTATTTGGTGTATCAAGATCCGGTCTGTGACGAAACGAGATACCGTCTTTAATGTAAACGGCAACCCCGCCTCCCCTTGACGGGCGATCTAATCTCAATGGTTCATGGAACCCATGGATGTAGACATCGGATGTCGGATCATTACTATGTAGCCATGTCTCACTCAAAGCCAAGATATCAAATGATGCAAATTCACATTGTACAATATCCAGTTTGGGTTTGAGGCTTTGAATGTTCAGATGAACAATTTTTAGAGTGTTCTGATTATGATCTGAATTTAGAGAATTTGGACCAGGATTAGTGTCAATGTCGCCTGACATTAACAATAGGCTTATAGCCAAAAAAGAGAATAGCGCTAATGGAAGGGATGTAGTTAATACTATCAATTTTGGTACACCCTGAAAGACATAAATTAATACGTGAGTGCCTGTTCGACGAATATTTATATTGTTTTTTGGTACTGCTTTTACTGATTCTAGAGCGCTCCCCTCTTTCTTTTTGAAGATTCCTTCAAAAGAAAAGGGGGGGGGGGGGATTTTTTTACCTTTCCTTGATAGGTTTCTAACTATGAGGGAAGCTGTTTTGTCCGTAATTATATCCTGCATACAGCTGGAGTTTTATTGTGTATGGAGTATGTTTGTGGGGGGATATTCGCTCATTCTCAAATATGCCATCCTAATTTTGGGGGCTTAGTCTGGGCTAACCTTAAAAATTGGGAACTTGTTACATCCAATTAGCATCGTCTTCATGCTAAGTATACAGAATTACTTGAACTGGGCTCCTTTTGTATGATATGTCTTCTCTATTACTGTATAGAGAGAAATACATGTAACTCCTAATAATTTTAATTTCCTTTCACCTTGGATTGATTGATTGATTGATGTTTAAGGTCACATATTTATGCACAATGGCTAACCATGACCGTGACAGTTTTACGGGTGGAGGAAGCCGGAGTACCCGGAGAGAACCACCGAGCAACGACGAGCAGCTGCCAGCTCCCCAACATCGTAACTCCGCACTGCAGCACAGGCAGGGTTAGATTGGTTGAAGACATGCGTACCATCGACGTGCAGTACGCCTTAGAACACGGCGTCATTGTGCCCCCACGCGGGCAATGGAGATGAAGTGTCTTGCCCAAGGACACAACGCGGTTGCCGCAGGTGGGATTCGAACCGAGGACCTCTCGGCTTGCAGCCTGCACCTCTACCTACTGAGCCACCACGCTCCCCTTTCACCTTGGATTACAGGATTGGAATTTCTGTACTTAAATAATTAAAATAATTAAATAAAAACTATATACACTTTTCATAACAATATTTCAACTAAAACGTAAAACAGGCAGTTGGATGTACTTGGTGCTTAGCAGACTTTGAGTAGTATATATTCTGCAGAGTCTTTGATAACAAGCTAAGATATATTTTTACACAAACAAGACCAACTTCAAATATTAATTCATTACTATCACAACATGGATCAGTAGGAAAAAAGATAATTGTTGTATAGGTACCACCAAGAGATATCAAACAGTTGTGAAAATGTTGTCCAAACAATAGTAAAATGTAAACACTCCTCTCAGATCCTCTGACAGATTTAAGAATGCTATTGGAAGAAACAAAAAATAAAAACAAGCACACAAGCCATGTATGGTCAATAAAAGATTCAGAACAATGACATTATTAAACACAAAGTATAACATTATCCACATTACAATAAATTATTTACAGATAAAGAAAATATAAGCTGTTAAATCTGTCAGAAGATATATTTTAATGTAAAAACATTTATTTGTAATAAAAAATATTTATCTTCAATTTATAAATATTAATAATTTATACATAAATATCGCTGAATAAATTTAAAACATTTTATGAGTCTGTGATGAAGTGGTAATTGATGAAGTGGTAATTGATGAAAAGGGAATTGAAGGGATAATTGATGAAGTGGTAATAAACCGTTCTACTTCTACCATTTAGTAGCCACAATCAATACACTGATTTTTCTGTAAAAGGGGCTGGCCTTTTCATATAAAGTCAATCATAGATAGTTTATGTTTATGTTAGTTGAACAGTGTATAGTTTGATTATTTTTTTAATTTGAATGGCTAAATGGGTTTTTTTGTATGCACAATGCCACCAACTGCTGAGGGCTGGTCAACGGCACCGTGCAACAGAGTGAGAAAGAAGTGTGGGAGCCAAGGCTTGAACCATTGCCCCCTAACACACAAAACAATCATTTTTCCATGAGACATAGAGTGAACTAACCAAAAAGCCGAGAGTTGAAGAACATTTTAGTTGGTTGTGCCAGTAATATAATCCATGATTTGGCTGCTATTGTACTATGATCTATGGATAGATGATGGTCCAGTGTAGAATCCTCAATGACAATCATTTTTATACGCCCGTTTTGAAAAAACGGGTCGTATTATGGTATACCGCTGTCTGTCCGTCTGTCCATCTGTCCACATGTCATACAATAACTCGAAAACGCTTCGAGCAATTTTTGTGATTTTTGGGTGGAAAGTATATGTTGATGGAAGGAAGCTCCCTTTCGATTTGTGTCGCTGTCCGATTTGTCATTCAAGAGTTATGGGACTTGATTTGTCAAAATATAGGCAATTTTCCACATGTCGGACAATAACTTGAAAATGCTTTGAGCAATTTTCATGATTTTTTGGTGGCAAGTATATGTTGATGGAAGGAATTTCCCTTTCTATTTGTGTCACCGTCCGATATGTCATTCCAGAGTTATGGGACTTTATTCATCAAAATATAAGCAATTTTCCACATGTTAAACAATAACTTGAAAATGCTTAGAGCAATTTTTTCATGATTTTTTGGTTGCAAGTATATGTTGATGGAAGGAATCTCCCTTTCGATTTGTGTCACTGCCCTATTTGTTATTCCAGAGTTATGGGACTTTATTCATCAAATGTACAAGAATATAAAAAAAAACCTGACAAGTACGCATGTATACTCATATCGTGTGCTTCCCTCTTGTAATTAATAACGGGCGTATCATGCACTCATAGCGCAGCTGTTTATTATTTTTATCATTTTTAGCTTAACTTGACAAAGTCAAGATAAGCTATTGCCATCACATGTGCGGAAGTCTGTTAGTCTGTGAGTCTGTTCATATTTTCCTTTAGCACAGGCTACACCTCATAGTTCTTGTCTGATCGTCACGAAATTTCATATGCAGTTTTGGGGTCATGTCTAGATGAGAACGTCCCCTTTTGGTCGCGATCGGTCAACCGGTATGGCTGCCTGAGCCCAAAACCCGAAAACCATTAGCACAGTCTACAGGTCGTATTTGTGAAGGGATTTCATTGTAACTTGGTAGGATGCCTCTGTATAATGCCTAGATGCAGGCCTGGCATTCTGAAAAATGCAGGAGGGCAAAAAATCGCTCTCCTCAATCAGCTTAGGAGAGTAATTAGCTTTACACAGCATTTTAAGTATCCAGTTGAACGAACCCATTGAAACTGAAACCAACAGACTACATCAGTGAGTTTATTAACTTTACTAAGGTAAAGCGAAATCTCTTAGACATCTAGATGTCTCACTCAACAACCGAACACACACTTGACAAGACCTGTGTGTGTACCCAGACCTGTTGTCCAAGAAAGTCATACGCCTACCACTACCACCTTCAACCCCCCTTGGGGGGTTGAAGGTGGTAGTAGTAGGCGTATGACTTTCTTGGACAACAGGTCTGCTTGAATCTACAGTCACATCCTCGTGCAAGTGCTTCAAGTGACAGGATAGTAGTAATGGTAGTATATTATAGTGTCAATATTCCTTGAATAATTACCCCTCAAACTGTGATGTCAGTTGTTGAACTTGAAACTAACAGAAAAAAATATTGCTGTGACCCATTTTGCTTCAAATGATTGCAACTGTGTTTGGGTATGGTTGCAGCCATTACCTTTTACCACTAAACCACTTTCAAAATGAAATTACGTGATGTTAGGTGACTTCGAAGTTAAATTACATTTTTGCTTTACAACAAAAATTGAATGTGAGCACAATACAAAATATTACATGTAATCTCAATCATCCCAGACCAAAATATTTAGGAGGGCAATTTTTCGCTCTCCTTAATTCTTTCAGGAGGGCAGTAAGGAGAGCTAAAAAATCGCTCTCCTGAAATTGCCAAGCCTGTAGATGAGAACGTCCCCTTTTGGTCGTGATCTGTCAATGTGATGGCTGCCCAAGCCCGAAACCCCAAAACTTTTAGCACAGTCTGCAGGTCATGTTTAATATGGAGGGATTTCATTGTAACTTGGTACGATGACTTCCCCATTTGGGCGCGATCTGCCATCTGTGATGACTGCCCGAGCCCAAAACCCCAAAACCTTTAGCACAGTCTCCAGGTCATATTTATGGAGGGATTTCATTGTAACTTGGCAGATTGACTTCATATAATGTCTAGATGAGAAAGTCCCCTTTTGGGCGTGATTGGGTAACTGTGACGGCTAGAGGGGCCCGAAGCCCGAAAACCTTTAGCATATAGTCATATTTATGAAGGGATTTCATTGTAACTTGGTAGGATGACTCCAAATAATGTCTAAATGAGAATGTCCCCTTTTGATCGCGATCATTTAGCCTTGATGGCTGCCCAAGCCCAAAAACCCTTAGCATAGCCTATAGGTCATATTTATGGAAGGATTTCATTGTAACTTGTAAGATTGACTCCATATATTGCCAAGATGATGACATCCCCTTTTGGTCGTGATTGGTCAACTGTGACGGCTACAGGTGCCCGAAGCCTGAAAACATTGAACACAGTCTACAGGTCATATTTATGAAGGGATTTCATTGTAATTTCGTAGGATCACTCCAGATGATGCCCAGATGAGAATGTCCCCTTTGGTTGCGATCATTTAACCATGATGGCTGCCCGAGCCCAAAGCCCGAAAACCTTCAGCACAATGTACAGGTCATATTTATGAAGGGATTTCATTGTAACTTGGTAGGTTGACTTCATATAATGTCTAGATGAGAACATCCCCTTTTGGACACGATTGGGCAACTGTGATGGCTACAGGGGCCCGAAGCCCAAAAACATTTAGCACAGTCTACAGGTCATAATTAAGAAGGGATTTCATTGTAGCTTGGTAGGATGACTCCAAATAATGTCTAAATGAGAACGTCCCCTTGTGGTCGCGATCATTCAGCCTTGATGACTGCCCGAAACCAAAAACCTTTAGCATAGTCTGTAGGTCATATTTATGGAAGAATTTCATTGTAACTTGATAGGTTGACTCCATATAATGCCTAGATGATCCCCTTTTGGTCGTGATTGCTCAACTGTGACGAAGCCCGAAAACCTTGAGCACAGTCTACAGGTCATATTTATGAAGGGATTTCATTGTAACTTCGTAGGATCACTCCAGATGATGCCCAGATGAGAATGTCCCCTTTTGGTTGCGCTCATTCAACCATGATGGCTGCCCGAGCCCGAAAACCTTTAGCACAGGCTTCAGGTCATATTTATGAAGGGATTTCATTGTAACTTGGTAGGATGACTCCAAATAATGTGATGAGCATGTCCCCTTTTGGTCATGATCATTCAGCCTTGATGGCTGCCCGAGCCCAAAAACCTTTAGCATAGTCTATTTTTATTCATTGTAGCTTGTTAGGTTGACTCCATATAATGCCTAGATGATGACATCCCCTTTTGGTCATGATTGGTCAACTGTGACCGCTAGTTTTGGCCCGAAGCCCGAAATCCTTGAGCACAGTCTACAGGTCATATTTATGAAGGGACTTCATTGTAACTTCGTAGGATCACTCCAGATGATGCCCAGATGAGAATGTCTCGTTTTGGTTGTGCTCATTCAACCATGATGGCTGCCCGAGCCCAAACCCCGAAAACCTCTAGCACTGTCTACAGGTCATATTTATGAAGGAATTTCATTGTAACTTGGTAGGCTGACTTCATATAATGTCCAGATGAAAACATCTCCTTTTGGACACAATTGGGCAACTGTGACGGCTACAGAGGCCCGAAGCCCGAAAACCTTGAGCACAGTCTACAGGTCATATTTATGAAGGGATTTCATTGTAACTTCGTAGGATCACTCCAGATGATGCCCAGATGAGAATGTCTCCTTTTGGTTGTGCTCATTCAACCATGATGGTTGCCCGAGCCCAAAGTCCAAAAACCTCTAGCACTGTCTACAGGTCGTATTTATGAAGGGATTTCATTGTAACTTGGTAGGCTGACTTCATATAATGTCTAGATGAAAACTTCTCCTTTTGGATGCAATTGGGCAACTGTGATGGCTACAGGGGCCTGAAGCCTGAAAACCTTTAGCACGGTTTAGAGATAATATTTATGAAGGGATTTCATTGTAACTTGGTAGGATGACTCCAAATTATGTCTAGATGGGAACGTCCCCTTTTGGTCGCGATCATTCAACCTTGATGGCTGCCCGAGCCCAAAACCCAAAAACCTTTAGCACAGTCTAAAGGTCGTATTTATGGAAGGATTTCATTGTAACTTGTTAGGTTGACTCCATATAATGCCTAGATGATAACATCCCCTTTTGTTCGTGTGTGGTCAACTGTGATGGCTTCACTGGCCCGAAGCCCGAAAACCGTGAGCACAGTCTACAGGTCATATATATGAAGGGATTTCATTGTAACTTCGTAGGATCACTCCAGATTATGCCAAGATGACAACGCCACCTTTTGGTCACGATCATTCAACCATGATGGCTTCCCGAGCCCAAAACCTGAAAAACTTTAGTACAGACTACAGATCGTATTTGTGAAGGGATTTCATTGTAACTTAGTAGAATGACTCCGTATAATGTCGAGATAAGGACTTCCCCTTTTAGTTGCAATTGGTCTACCATCTTGGCTACACAAGCCTGAAGCCCGAAAACCTTTAGCACAGTCTACAGGCCATATTTATGAAGGGATTTCAATGTAACTTGATAGGACAACTTGTTTTGGAATAATTTCACTGTAACTTGGTAACTTTCGTTGACATACATTAACTGTGAGGGCCACTTAATTAACTGTGAGGTCATATTAACCCACCCCTCATCTCTTTAGTACAGTGTACACCTCATATTATTTTTATCAAAAACATAGCATACAGGGAACAGAAATTAACATATTCCCAATTATCACAATTCTTGTCTTATTTCATAATCCTTTCATAAACATTGAACATTATCCTTTTCATCAAACACAACACAAGTTAAGCTGCAGTGTCATTGACACTTTCATTAAGATAGGAATTGTTGTTTTTTCATGGCCAATGGCACCCATAACACCGTGTACAAAATGTACCAACTTGTCATTACTTGTATTTGAAATGTTCCAGAGCTTTGTATGAAATGTCCTTAAAAGTCTGTGTATGAAATAGAGCTGGTCGGTTTAACCGAACCAAAACTCGTTTTTTTAGTCGAAACCGAATCAAAAAATGGATTAAAAACCATACATTTTCGGTTTTGTTTAACTTTTGAATGTTCACATTTAGCACGCCATAGATTTTGTATAATCAACAAAATGTCAGCTAAAACGCAAGGTACCATATCAATAAGAAACAACGATAGAAATGCCAAATGCCAATTATGCAATAAGTCAGTCACCTCCAACCTACGTCGCCACATACAGAATCATCAGACCGAAGAGTAAAACAGTGTTATTGAAAAAGAACGGACTTTGACACCTGCAAAGTATCAGTTCGCTCAAAGCTCAATTGATGTTGGGAAACCCCTTTTTGCAGGAAAGGGGTTAAATTAATAAAACATTAGCTGCACATACCTGTCATACAAAGTTTTAATCGGAAATTTGAATAGAATGAAATTAAAAATCCCAAATACACTTCTACATGCAAAACGCACATACCTGTGTTGTTTTTCGAAGCAATGGGAATTCTCAGAATTCAGTGACTCTATGACAATGATAATTCAATGCAAACTGAAAGGAATAATGGACATGGAAATCAGGTCAGGTGACGATCTTGTTGGTAATTTGCATAACCTCTTCAGTGCTTTGTAAATGAATGATTCTGGGATTTAGAGTTTGTTCCTTTCGGGTACAAAATTTAATGTCAACTTTTCAAGTTAATTAGATTGTGAAATGGGTATCTGTTTTACTGAAAGTAAATGGCGTATTCCAAAGTTCGCAACTTCTCCTTGAAATTGGGCAGTTGCTTTCTCAAATTCTGACCCGTTTCACTTATTTTCATGTCAGGCAACACATCAGTGCTGTGAATGGAAATGAAAAACGAATCTGACAGGATGGTGGAATCATAAAGTTTCCGTCTCAAACTGCATCTTTGTGACTAACAGTTTGAGTCCCCCCCCCCCCTCCCTCCTCTTCCCCTCAACATACACTCCCGACTCCTGTATCTATGCCCTTGGGCTTGAATGACTTTTTATGAAGGCATATGCAGATTGCAGATATATTTTTTTGTTCATCAAATTGACAGGAAACAATCGCAATACAGTTTTACTTTATTTCAAGTTCACTTGTTTGTTATTATACGCCCGTTTGAAAAACGGGACGTATTATAGTATGGCGTTGTCCGTCCGTCCGTCCGTCCGTCCATCCGTCCGTCCGTCCGTCCGTCCGTCCGTTTGGTTTCCGAACAATAACTTTAGTATTTGTTTTCCGACCGGCTCTAAATGTGGTATGTGGTTTAATCACAACAAAATACAGGTCAAGTTCGAATATGGGGTCGGTCCGAACATTTTTCGCCTAAATTATGGCCCCAGTTGGACTTAGAATTCGTCAAATATTTGGTTTCCGGATGATAACTTTAGTATTTGTTTTCCGATCGGCTCCAAATGTGGTATGTGGTTTAATCACAACAAAATACAGGTCAAGTTCGAATATGGGGTTGGTCCGAACATTTTTCGCCTGAATTATGGCCCCAGTTGGACTTAGAATTCGTCAAATATTTGGTTTCCGGATGATAACTTTAGTATTTGTTTTCCGATCGGCTCCAAATTTGATATGTGGTTTAATCATAACAAAATACAGGTCAAGTTCGAATATGGGGTCGGTCCGAACATTTTTCGCCTGAATTATGGCCCCTGTTGGACTTAGAATTCGTCAAATATTTGGTTTCCGGATGATAACTTTAGTATTTGTTTTCCGATTGGCTCCAAATTTGGTATGTGGTTTAATCACAACAAACTACAGGTCAAGTTCGAATATGGGGTCGGTCTGGACAATTTTTGCCTGAATTATGGCCCCTGATGGACTCAGAATTCGTCAAATATTTGGTTTCTGGATGATAACTTTAGTATTTGTTTCCCGATCGGCTCCAAACTTGGTATGTGGTTTAATCACAACAAAATACAGGTCAAGTTCGAATATGGGGTCGGTCTGAACAATTTTTGCCTGAATTATGGCCCCTGTTGGACTTAGAATTCTTCGTCAAATATTTGGTTTCCGGATGATAACTTTAGTATTTGTTTTTCGATTGGCTTCAAACTTGTTAGTCTTTTTCTCAAATGACTGAAAAATTTAGTCATTTCACAAAATCACTGATTTCAAAGTCTGACCGTAACATATATATATATGCCAGTATAAATTTCTCGCACTCTAAAAAAACTGCAAATGTGTTAAAATGGTACAATTTGAACAGTTCACGGGCGTATGATGCAATGCCCAGCGGTGCTCTTGTTTAACATGTTTTAGTACTATCCTGTCCTAGTTTAATACATAAGATATGGAAAATGTGTATTGTTTTACAAAAACTGAAACCGAAAACCAATTTTTTTCGTCCAAAACAGAACCAAGGCAAAACTTCAAAACCGACCAGCTCTAGTATGAAATGCCTTTGTGGGAAGCTCCAGCACCCAAAGTCGAGATAGTTCAGTTCAACTACATTTCAATTTCAGAGAAAGAAAAGACATTTTTGCAACAAAATTGCCTCAATGGGAACTACCAAAAGTGTTTTCATTGTCCCTCCAAAGCTCACTTATCTTAAAAAATTTCAGTTGAGAACAGGGCTCAATTTAACTGGATTCACATAGCTATTTTCAAATCAATTTTCAACTAAAGCTAATCAATTTCACATGACAAAAACATAGGAAATGCTAATCAACATTTATCCAAGTTAGTAAACTGCTATTCAATTTTTTAGCTCATCTTGACAAAGTCAAGCTGAGCTAATCTCATCGCTCTCCGTCCGTCGTCCATCATGTGTCGTCCGTCAACACCATGTTTTGGTCTTCTCCTCCAAAGCCACTGGGCCAATTCAAGTGAAAGTTTGTGTGAGTGATGGCCCCAAAGGGGCATTTCATTTTTGTTCAACTCCACATGCCCAGCCCCATAGGGAGGGAGTGGGCGAAAATGCTCCAAAATATTTTTAAAATCTTCTTCTCAAGAACCAGTGTGTACAATGTCTTGATATTTTCTATGGAGCTTCCATATGAGGTGTAGAATCAAGTTTGTTCAAACGAAGTTTGTGAAATGATATTTGGCTTTGTAATAGGAGGGGTAAGATTTTTGGCCCCGCCCAAAATTTCTATTTTCTGAACTGATGGTCCGGTATGAACCAAATTTGGTTTGTGGTAGTATTGGATCATAAGTACTTGACCCATGCAAAAAAAAAAATTCCTGCATCCCCATGGGAACCCTGGGAGCTAAAAATAGAAATATTTTCAAACGCCCATATATACCAAACCCCACGGAACAGAGAGCTTTTATTTGGTATGAAGTATCCTTATGACCAGTAGAATTGAATGGTAAAAAAAAATTGCCATCGGTTATGTTAGGGTGTTCTGTAATGGGCATCGAAAAAATGCTGAGTCAGCCTATTTGCAAAAATTAAAAAAAATCTTTTCTCCAGAACCAATCATCAGAATCTTTTGATATTTGGTATACAGCATTCATAGGGGGGGTCAGATAAAAGTTTGTTGAAATAAAGCTCATTGGTTCATATTTGGGCTCTCTACAGGAGCCCGAAGTTTTAACATAGGGTAATATGGGGAATATTCTTTAAAAATCTTCTTCTTCAGAACCACCAGTCAGAATCTTTGGTATACATCATTGTTATGAGGGTCAGATTCTAGATTGTTCAAACCAAGTCCCTAGGTTAATATTTGGGCTTCCTACGGAAGCCCAAATTTTATCTTTGTTCAATATGGAGGGTAATTTAAAAAAATCTTCTTCTTCAGATCCATCAGTCAGAATGCTTTGATATTTGGTATGCAACATCTCTATGTGGGTCAGATTCAAGTTTGTTCAAATCAGATCCCTAGGTATATATTTGGGCTCACTATGGTAGCCCAAATTTTTACTTAGTGCAATATGAGGAAATTTCTTTAAAAATCTTCTTCTTCAGATCCACCAGTCGGAATGCTTTTATATTTGGTATACAACATCTCTAGGGGGGTCAGATTCCAGATTGTTCAATTCGAGTGCCTTGGTTAATATTTAGGGTCCATATGGGAACATGAAATTTAACTTAGTACAATATGAGGGAATTTCTTCAAAAATCTTCTTCTTCAGATTCACTTGTCAGAATGTTTTCACATTTGGTATACAATATCTCTAGGGGGGTCAGATTCAAATTTGTTCAAATCGGATACATAGGTTAATATTTGGGCTCGCTATGGTAGCCGAAATTTGAACTTAGTGCAATTCGAAGAAATTTCTTTACAATTTCTCTTCTTCAGATCCAACAGTCAGAATGCTTTCATATTCGGTACACAGCATCTCTAGGGAAGTCAAATTTAACTGTTCAAATCAAGAGCCTAGGTTAATATTTGGGCTCTCTATGGGAGCCAGAATTGGCTATTTTGCTGAAGAATTAAAAATTTTGTATTCAGTACCCTCTAGAGGTACTAAGATTAATCCACATAGGTTGTATCAAGGGGCTTCATAGGGGAGCTCTACATTTTACTTATGATCAGCTGAAGAAAAGGCATGATGCCCAGATTATTTTTGTCACTCCTGAGGGACTCAAGGATTGACAGTGTAGCCTATGGAGATGGCTTGCTAAATGTAGACTCATTCTTGTCCTCTTTAAATTGTGTTCTGTACAAGATGAGCGCTTCAGGCCCCGTGGGGCCTCTTGTTTTAAATTAAATCGACCCCTGGTTGAGAATTTGTTTCTCTTTATCAGTTTGTTTCATGTTCATGTGGTTTCTGATGCTGTGACAGTGTAGCTATCTGGTCCCTAGTCAAATCATGCCTAGCTCACTTTGAATTCAAATTTATTCTCTCCAGTCATTTTGATCCCTAGACAGGTCTTTTCAACTTCTTCAAACAACAAAACATTTATATGGCTAAGGAATAATTTTCCAAGCACCTTTTAATTTTTTGTTCTTGTATATTATGTATAATAATTCATACATGATGACTTACAATGGGTATCATTCCGTTTGAGGCGATTTGCGACTGCATTGCTTGGTTTTAAATGTGTGTTATCTAAAATGTGAATTGGGAATTAATTCTGGAGGAGGGTTATTTGACTGTTGACCAGGCTTCCTGCCAGAAATATAGTTGTTCAGTCAGGTCATGGGGAGGGGGAGATTGGGGGGAGGGGGTTTGTCTCTTAAACCATGATACAGATACTTAAATTATCGGGAGCTACTAATAGCATATGTAGCATTTATCCACCTTACCACTGAACCAAACATGCTAGCTTCTTAACTTGAGACCAGACCAGTTGCTCAATTTTACCCCAGTCTCCCAAAAATTAAGCCACAACTAATAATAATTGAGTCCTATAATATGTTACTTCATATACACTCTCTGCATATGATCAGAACTCCAGATGACCAGGAAATGCCAAACTCTCCCAGCAAGAGTCCAAGACATTATAGCTGTTAACTTACTCTCTTCAAAAACTTATTGATTTTTATAGCCTTCCTAGATATGCAAACAGAACAGAGTATGGTTTGGGGGCAGGGGTGGGGGGGGGGGGGGGGGGGTACTCAGATTTGGAGGTAGTGTTGTCAGAGTCATGAAAACTGTAGAGGGATGTGCATACTGCAGAGTGAACTCAACCTGGGAAATATCACTACCAAAAAGTTGAGAAAGGCCTCAAGCAGGGGTTCATCCTGTCTCCTATTCTGTATGCATTATCAAAGATTTAGAAGAATTGATGGGAAGCACAGAAGGGGTTTAAATTGGAGAGACAAAACACCCAGGGCTATTCTTTACTGATGATATGGTTCATTATCGGAGAGTAAAGAGGGACCTCAGAAATTGTTAACCATTGTAGGAAAGTATGGGGATAAATGGCAACTAGAACTGAATGAAAACAAGAGTAAGATAATACCCGTGGGTTGTAGGGCAGATGGGTTCTCGAAGGAGGAGGGACATTAAAATTTGAAATGAACTGCCTGGAGGCAGCAGATTTCAAATTTTAGATTGCTCATGTGACAGTCAATCTACTAATTTACTTCATAGTGCCGTTTAATGTAATGGCAAACATTGTTTTTGTTTTTTCTGACTTCTCCCTCATGTCCACTGACTTCTCTCTCCTAGCCCCTGACATCTCCCTAAAATCTCTGGAGGGAGAAGTCACTTCTCCATAAAATCAGCTGCTAGACTGACCCCTGAGGAGGGTGCAGAGAATAAAATCTTGAATTTTGAGATAACCTATTTACCGTTCATCTGGATATAATAAAGAGGACCAATTACAGTACAGCCATCGTGGACGGGTCAAAATCTATGGGTGGGCATTTTACCCACGCATATAATTCAGAGATAATCCGCTATGACACCTAGTGAAATTTCCATCAATGAAGCACCGGGGTAATCCCGGTGCTTCATCGGTGGAAATTTTGCTTGGTGTCATAGCGGAGCATCTCTGAATTATATGCGTGAACAAAATGACAGCCCGTGGATTTTGATCCGTCCACGATGGCCCTACTGTATGACAGTTCACAGATTTTGAAAGGATCTGTAGCAAGCACAGGAGCGTCAGCTGCCTTGGGGAGTATGAGCATTGAAGAGAGGGGTCTTCCCACAGGAACATTTTAAAACAGTGCTATTAAACAAGTTGGTAAGACACAACTTTTTGACAAACTGTTTGTAGTTCTAGATAAGCAACTATTCGGTTATGTTTTTTCATTTAGATAACCACCAGAGGAATGATATAATTGTTTCTCTCAAATTTTATGGCCAAAGGGTTGCTTTCTATTGAAGAGGAAGCAAGCATCTAACAGTGGGGGAAACAAAAAATATGAAAACTTAGTGGCAAACTTATGTGTTACAGGTAGACACATATACAGAAACCATATCAATAAACTTTATACAAAGTGGAACAGTAGAGTCAATCAGTTAAAACTTCTTTTAAAAAGGTATTCGTTGGAAAAACTATTTGGGAGAGGGTGGGATTAACAAATATAACTTATGGAAGATAATGATGCGCTGATATAAAGAAGAAAGCTCCATCAGATGAATGCCACTTGTTTGAATATACAATTGGTCAATGCCAGTGATCTGTGTTAAAGTGTTTTGGTGTTTGAATATTGGTATTACTTGATAATTCAACCTCAACTCCATTTCTGGAGGTATGTTTTTATCATTTTTCGAAGCCTAATACATAAAAAAGAATCTACATCAGTCACATCTGTGGAAAAAATGCAGGGGTGTTAAAAATCGGAAGCATATTTGGCCACGAGCTGTTCTCTGGAAATATTATTTTATTATCAGTTCTGGTACGGGCACAGTAGCAGACTTTCAAGAACCATTGGTGCCTGCTGTCAAGTTTGGGCGTTGATTGCATATATTTTTCATGGTCTATACATTGCAGCCTTCATTTTGTTGAATAGTTTGTGTATATTTAATTTGAATTTATGTAGTATCAGAGCTGGGAATTTCAAAGTAAACAAATTTTCCTTACTTATATAGTGCCTTAATATTGTTCAAGATATAGCCATACCATTTACAGCATGACTCGAAAAAGACCTCTAAAACTGTTCCATATGAAAATAATTCTGGCCTACAAGCTGTAGTGTGTGTCGACCCTCAAGAGTAGCAATTGAAAGTGGACCTTTCTATTTTGTGAGATGAGAAGATGCTGTGAAATGTGTGCCATTTATTGTGTTTCCTGGAGACAGGATTACCATCGAAAGAAGTTCTTAAAAACATACTGCAGTATTCATTGAATGAATCAAGTGCAATGGCAAGCAGAACTTAATTTTGCTACATCGATGAAAGATAGGCAGCGCACCATTTACCATTTATTATGGCTATGCTTGATTATTTGGCATGGTAATGTTTGCTGTTTGCAAGATGAAATCGATCAAAGTTATTTCACATTATAAATAGAGAAGCTGGCTGTTATAAGTTTAAACTGTATTTATTTCCAAAGTGTGAAAGTACAGTTTATACAATACAACAAAAGCATACAACAAATAAGGAAATGGATTCAGCAGCAAGCTATAAGCTTATACTTGACTGTTTCCAGTTAGACATTTAGCTAATCGTATGTCTTATGCGGCTAATAGTTATGCACACACAGTTGCACTCACACGATCGGGATCCGGCACAGGAAAGGAGGGGGTATTATTATAGTTTTCTTCTACGTTTTTCCATTTTTGGGTAATAGTTGGCCAGTTTACACCAAGTGATGGGTCCCAGTCGTGCGCATGTTGTAGTGTTATTACACATTGGCTAAGATTGAACTGATAAAGAAAACAACCCCCCCCCCCCCCAAAAACACAAGAGTATGAAGGACTAATGAGTGACCGAGAATGGAGGATGTTTGTGGAGTAAAGAAGTGTGCAATGCGAAGCATTCCAAACAGGGGTGTCATCGATAAACATTCCAATAAATCATGGCTTGGTAGTGGGGCACCTCCCCAACAAACACACTGCCGCAGCAATACCATGCATCACTGGCACAACGTCATTGGCACCGTAAGAATTAGATTAGCTTATTTTATTTAACGATATAGATAGGGACGCGGTGGCGTTGCGGTAACTAGTTCTCGTCAGATCACTGAAGTTAAGCAACGTCAAGCCCGGTTAGTCCTAGGATGGGTGACCGTCTGAGCGATCAATTCAGACTCCCACGTTGTGTCCTCTGGCAAGGCTCTTAACCTCGATTGTCCACATGGGGGCACGATGACGCCGTGTACTAAGGCGTACTGCACGTCGATGGTACGCATATCTTCAACCAATCTAACCCTGCCTGTGCTGCAGTGCAGAGTTACGATGTTGGGGAGCTGGCAGCTGCTCGTCGTTGCTCGGTGGTTCTCTCCGGGTACTCCGGCTTCCTCCACCCGTCAAACTGTCACAGTCATGATTAGCCATTGTGCATAAGTATGTGACCTTAAACACCAATAAATAAATAAATAAATAACGATATAGATAAAATATGATACAAAATAATAATCGTGGTTCATCGAGATACATTATTGAAACCTGCAATAGACATACATTTATAGAACAGAACAACATCACTATCTATACCATAGGGAGAAGACATAGCCAGATTGGGTTTCTACCTGCCATCTTCCATAGATGTTAGCCAAGTTGTCAGCACTGCACACAAGCCGTAAGGGAATAGTTATATGTGAAACTGAATTATTACACCTGTTGGGTTTAATGTTTTCTGTTTTCACATCAGGGGCTCTGGACTTGGCGGGTCAGACAGAGTTTGTATTACTAAGACGACATAGCAGACATATGATTTAGCTTTGCTATTGTTTCATGGATGCAGTTTGAAATAAAGGAAGTTTAATGGTTTACTGACTATGTAGAATCTTAATTATTAACATACTTGTTAAAAAATTATGAAAGAATAGGCTCAACTGGTACTATTAAACCTACAATCTTGACAATAAGGATTGTCACATTCTATGTTATTTGTATAATGAGAAAGGAATTTTTGTGTTAGCAATCTTTTGAATATTTTTCTGTTTCTAGTAGTTCTTATTTCTGGATCCAATTCATTCCATAACTTAGCGAATATATGGATTGGAAGCCTTTCTAGTGCTCTAGTATGGGTTCTACTAATGTGTAGCAATTCTGATTGTCTTGTAGTTCTTTGTGAGGTGTGCCCTGATTGTGTACAGATCTTTCATTTTGAGTATTTTATCTTTGGCCAACAGGGGATCAGTATGAGCATTGTATCTAGAATTATTAATAATATGAACTGAGCATTTCTGCATGATAAGAATTTTTATATGTACCCATACTATGTATGGTACACATAATGCCGGCAACTGGGGTGGCCATCCGTCGTCCGTCCATCCTTTGTCCATCCGTCCGCGTCCGTCCACACTAACAAATGACTACTTATATGGCTACGAGTTAGTAAAACAGGATACTTATGTGGTTAAAGTCTGTTATGTGGCTAGCCACGTAACAGAATCTCTTATTGTGGGGGGGGGGGGGGGGGGGGTGGGGGGGGTGGGGGGGTTTGGATAAATGTAGAGTAGGGTTAGGGCATTCCAGGGTGGGGTTTAGGAGTGAGGGTGGGGTGGTCAGTGAAGGGATGTTAGAGTTATGTGGCTAGGGTTAGCTTAGGGTTAGATTCAGGTTAGGGTAGGGTTAGGGTTAGCTGACCCCCCAAAAATTTTCCCCCAAAAAACTTGTTTTATTATGTTGGACATGTGTTTTAGGTTAGCCACCTAATATGTCCAAAAATAGCCACATAAGTAGTCATTTGTTAGAACATCTGTTCGTCCAGTGTCCGTATCCATTTCTTTGGCATTCGATAACTTGAAAAATATTACTTGGATTGTCAAGTTACTTTATATTTGTGTTCAGGTTACTGATGTTCCGAACTGTATAGTTTTGGTGTAAATCTGATAATTTGATCCTGAGATATTAACTCTTTATCCTTCAAATTGAGAATTCTTCCAATCCCTTTGGCATGAGGTAACTCAAAAAATATCAATCCAATTGTCATGTTACTTTATATATATCTTCAGGCTACTGATGTTCCGAGCTGTATAGTTTTTGGTGTTAATCTGTTATTTTGATCCTGAGATATTAACCCTTTATCCTTCAAATTGAAAATTCCTCCAATCCCTTTGGCATTCGATAACTTTAAAAATATTGCTTGGGTTGTCTAGTTACTTTATATTTGTGTTCAGATTACTGATGTGCCGAGTTGTATAGTTTTTGGTGTAAATCTGTTATTTTGATCCTGAGATATTAACCCTTTATCCTTCAAATTGAAAATTCCACCGATCCCTTTGTCATTCGATAACTTGAAAAATATTGCTTAGATTGTCAAGTTACTTTATATTTGTGTTCAGGTTACTGCTGTGCCGAGCTGTATAGTTTTTGGTGTAAATCTGATAATTTGATCCTGAGATATTAACCCTTTATCCTTCAAATTGAAAATTCCTCCAATCCCTTTGGCATTCGATAACTTGAAAAATATTGCTTGGATTGTCAAGTTACTTTATATTTGTGTTCAGGTTACTGATGTGCCGAGCTGTATAGTTTTTGGTGTAAATCTGTTATTTTGATCCTGAGATATTAACCCTTTATCCTTCAAATTGAAAATTCCTCCAATCCCTTTGATATTCGATAACTTGAAAAATATTGCTTGGATTGTCAAGTTACTTTATATTTGTGTTCAGGTTACTGATGTGCCAAGCTGTATAGTGTTTGGTGTAAATCTGATAATTTGATCCTGAGATATTAACCCTTTATTCTTCAAATTGAAAATTCCTCCAATCCTTCGCATGAGATAACTCAAAAAATATTAGTCCGATTGTCATGTTACTTCATATATGTGTTCAGGTTACTGATGTGCCGAGCTGTGTAGTTTTTGGTGTAAATCTGATAATTTGATCCTGTGATATTAACCCTTTATCCTTCAAATTGAGAACTCCTTCAATCCATTTCTTCGGCATGCGATAACTCATAAAATCTTAATCCGATTATCAGGTTACTTTATAATGTATTCAGGTTACTGATGTGCCGTGCTATATAGTTTTTTATATAAATCTAATAATTTGATCCGGAGATATTAACCTTTTATCCATCAAATTAGGAACTCCTCCAATCCATTTCTATATGTACCCATACATGTATGGTGTACATAAAGTCGGCATCCGGGGTGGCCCTCTGTCATACAGCTTTCTACTAGTTGTGCGTATGGGTACACATCTGACGATTTCATCGGCCTATTTTTCTAATTGCTTGTGCGTTACCCCATATTTGGATTCCATATAATAGATGACTGTGGATAAGGGTAAAATATAGCGTTTCCATAGCCGTATGAGGCAAGAATTTTTTCACCTTGTTTTATCCGTCCTATTTTAGAGCACACTTGTGAGATGTGAGCACTGTGTGAAAGATTGTCGTCAATGTTAATGCCTAGGAATTTCAGTGATTTTTCTGTTTCATTTTGTCCTACTCGTTTTATATTTTTGTCATGTATCTGTATGTTCAGATTTTCTATGCCTCTGGTATTAAGAGTTGGGTTTATAACGACATACTTAATTTTACTTGCATTCAACACAAGCCGGTTAGCTGAGCACCAGTCGCTTAGTTTCTTTTTAAGAACAATACATAACTCCGCAGCAATGCTATGCGTTTGCTGGGTCAGAATGGGAAGGCAAGCTAAACACAAAGGCGCTAACTTGGCTTCATGTATAGTTGGGTGGCGGGTTGTACCATGGCAGTGGCGGGGAGGGAGTAGTCACATCTGTTAAAATGTAGTTGGTAAAGTATAGTAGTTTATACATGTAGATGAGGGGCAGGTATACCCGGAAGCTGCTCAGTTGGGGGTGAATTCCAATTCTGGGAGTGTGGGAGTGATGGTGTACGCGAATAATTATACCTTAGGGGAGGAAGCAGGAAGCATAAACAGAGGCTGTTAATGTTACCATTATGTCTACCGTAAACAATGCAAATAAATGATTTTTCATACACCTGGGAGTTATTTTATGAGTGCAATGGTGCCATTTTTAGCTCAACTTTGACGTCAAATTTGAGGTTATGCCATGGCCCATCGTCCATCTGTCTGTCTGCCCGTCTGTCCGTCCGTCAACAATTCAATACGGCTCGGGGTAGAGGTCGTATTTATGAACCGATCTTTACAAAACTTCTTGGGTACCTTTGTTATCAGCGTGGGATGAGAACAAGTGTTTTTGGGTGCCGTCCGAAATTCAAGATAGCCACCAGCAGCCATTTTGTACCAAAATTAGTGCAATCAGTTTTTTGTACAGAACTTCTGTATGAAAGTTCTGATTTGAATAAATTTTTGTCGGAATGTTTAGTAACATGGAATACATCACATATAATACAGGTTTTTTTCTTGTGCAGAAATTATGCAAATTAGATGAACTTTGATTTATTCAGTGCTACTTATTCACAGTATGTACTCATGTCAATACGGCTCGGGCAAGGGGCTGTATTTATGAACCGATCTTTATGAAACTTCTTGGGTACCTTTCTTATCACCTTGGGATGAGAACAAGTGTTTTGGGGTGTGGTCCAAAATTCAAGATGGCTGCCGATGGCCATTTTGTACCAAAATTAGGTGCAATCAGTTTTTTGTAAAGAACTTCTAGGATTACGTTTGTTATCATCATGGGACAGTAACGAGTGCTTTTGGGCTCGGCCAAAAATTCAAAATGCCTGTCAGCAGTCATAGTTACAGGAATTGTTTGAATTACATTTTTAGCTCAACTTTGGTGAAGCCAAATTTGAGCTTATGCCATGGCCAGTTGTCCGTCGTCCGTCTGGCCATCTGTCCGTCAACAATTCAATACGGCTTGGGCTAGAGGCCATTTTTATGAACCGATCTTTACGAAACTTCTTGGGTACTTTTGTTATGACTGTGGGACGAGAACGAGTGTTTTTGGGTCCGATCCGAATTTCAAGTTGGCCGCTGGCAGCCATTTTGTACAAAATTAGGTGCAATCAGAGTTTTGCGCAGAACTTCCATATGAAAGCGCTGATTTGAATAATTTTTTGTATGAATGTTTAGTACCATGGGATACATCAAATATAATACAGGTTTTTTCTCGTGCGTAAATTATGCAAATTAGACTAATTTTGATGTTTTTTGGTGTTACTTTCAGCACTGTAAGTGCAAATGCCAATACGGCTTGGGCTAAAGGCTGCATTTATGAACCGATCTATACAAAACTTCTTGGGTACCTTTGGTATCACCGTGGGACGAGAACGAGTGTTTTGGGTTCCGGTCCGAAATTCAAGATGGCTGATGGCAGCCATTTTGTGCAAAATTAGGTGCAATCAGATTTTTGCACAGAACTTCCATATGAAAGTGCTGATTTGAATAATTTTTTGTGTGAATGTGTAGTACCATGGGATACATCACATATAATACAGGTTTTTTTCTCGTGCAGAAATTATGCAAATTAGATGAACTTTGATTTTTTCAATGCAACTTACACACAGTAAGTACACCTGTCAATACGGCTCGGGCTAGAGTCTGTATTTATGAACCGATCTTCACGAAATGTCTTGGGTACCTTTGCTATCACCTTGGGACGAGAATGAATGTTTCTGGGTGCGGTCTAAAAGTCAAGATGGCTGCCAGTGTATATTTTGTAACAAAATTAGGTCTAATCAGTTTTTTGTACACAACTTCTATACGGCTCAGACTAGAGGCCGTATTTATGAACCGATTTTTACGAAACTTCTTGGGTGCCTTTGTTATCACCGTGGGATGAGAAAGAGTGTTTTTGGGTGTGGTCCGAAATGCAAGATGGCCACCAGCAGCCATTTTGTACCAAAATTAGTGCAATCAGTCTTTTGTACAGAACTTCTGTATGAAAGTTCTGATTTGAATAAATTTTTGTATGAATGTTTAGTAACATGGAATACATCACATATTATTGTACGGGTTTTTTCTATTGCAGAAATTATGCAAATTAGATGAACTTTGATTTATTCAGTGCTACTTATACAGTGTAAGTGCACATGTCAATACGGCTCAGGCTAGAGGCTGTATTTATGAACCGATCTTCACAAAACTTCTTAGGTACCTTTGTTATCACCTTGGGACGAGAATGAGTGTTTCTGGGTGTAGTCCAAAATTCAACATTGCTCCCAGTGGCCATTTTGTACCGAAATTAGGTCCAATCAGTTTTTTGTCACAACTTTTATACAGCTCGTATTTATGAACTAATCTTCACGAAACTTCTTAGATACCTTTGTTTTCACTTTGGGACAGGAACGAGTGTGTTTTGGGGTGCCTTTGTTATCACTGTGCTGTGAGAACAAATATTTTGGGGTTCAGTCAGACCCACTCTGGGACTCAAAGATTTCTTTTCTAGTTTAGCATCTGACTGTCACCCACCTTTACAATACTTTACCTATACATATGTTACAGGCTATGGTCAGTATTTATGTACAGACCATTACAATACTTTATATGTACCTTTGTTATCAGGTCATTATCTAGATGTTTGTCATTGCTGAGTCACTTACTATACATGTACATGTCTTGACAAGTTGAGCTACAGTGTCATTGACACTTTCATTTGTTCAGAACCTGTAAAGAAGATTTTTTTTGTTAGTAATGTTTGCTATAAATTTATTGGGTGCCTTTGTTATCACTGCGGTATGAGAACAAATATTTTTGGGTTCAGTTAGACCCTCTCAGGGACTTAAAAAGGGAGATAATTAAAAATCTTTTCCAAAAATACCAGACAAAATAATGTTTCTTGAATTCAGTATCCCTAGTATGTGTATATTCAAATGTGTTGAAGCCAAGTTCCTGTGTTAATATTTGTTGTTGTTTTGGGAGGGTAAATATTATTAGCACAACCCGATTTTCTATTTCCAATGAGAAAAATAAAACCTCCTCACCCGTGGGAACCCTATCAGCTAAAGATAAAAAATTCAAATGCCTATATTTTAAGAAGGCCTTGACAAATATTTATTAATTAGTATGAATCAATCTTAGAAGGGTTTGAATCAAACAGGCCAAAAGTTTTGCTGACATTTGGCTTAAGGTGCACCATACAAGGATCCCCATTGTAACATTAACCCCACAGAGATTTTTTTTCTAGTTTAGCATCTAACTGTCACCCACCTTTACAATACTTTACCTGTACATTTGTTACAGGCTACGGTCAGTATTTATGTACAGATTTTTACAATACTTTACATGTACCTTTGTTATCAGGTCATTATCTAGATGTGTGTCATTGCTGTGTCACATACTATACATGTACATGTCTTACACAAGTTGAGCTACAGTGTCATTGACACTTTCATTTTTATCCTAAAATATCTTATTTCTGTCCTAAAACAGGATTATAATTTCAATAAATCGAGGCATATATGTAGCAGCATGAAAACATTAAATTGTTTTTTTTTACAAATGATGCTTGCTGATGTCTACCCACGACGCCCAATGGTGAACCATTGGTGGTTACAGGCCGATGGTCAATTCTAGACTGATTAATTGTCTCTTCAGTAATGGAAGGGATGTAATCCTTTTAAACCAAATGGTTGTGAAGAACTTGGAGATTTTGAAAATTATATGGGTTGTTGATAACCAGGTCAAATAACAGCCACACTGGAAATGGTCAGGGGAAAACTTGGGTGGATGATGGTTAAAGATAGAAGGGATTTGGGAAAATTATGCTACCTAAATTACGTGGTAAATCATTCAAACTGCACGTTTTAAAACAGCATTGACTTGGCATGGGGCAGGACAGGTTAGGAAGCGAATGGAAAATTATTCAATTGAGACAGATGTTTAGAAGGGCGACTGAAGCAGGGGAGCAATTTTATCAGGGGAAGGGTACCTGAGGATTTCAATAAAAACTGGACAGCTGGAGTACTTAGGACCAAAAGCTTGTTGGACAGGTTATGCAGAAAAGATGTTGCAGCTTTTGAGGAGTACCAATATTAATCTTTTGTGGGCTTCATTGTTGTTCAAAGTCAGATCAAAGTCACTAGAGTTTAGGGAAAAAATTGGGAAAGGTGATGTAGGACTCCTTGAGAAACTAATGGAAGAATGGAATGAAAACATAAGAGATAAATGGATAGGGGGATGACATGAGGAAAAGGGTCAATGTGATAGTGTAGGATACTAAGAAAGTGCCAGTGGGGTAAATTATAAACATCTTGAGTCTGAATGCTGGGAGATATTCAGGGAGAGTTGCCAAGGAAGAATCTGGTGGGGGCAGGTGTTGATGTAGGCCTAATCATTTGAGGGCTGAGGCAAATCAGCAGAAGGTCCGAGTGTTATTATACCCCCACTTTCGAAGAAAATGGGGGGATATACTGGATTACATGCATCCAGCCATCCGTCTGTCCGTGTGTGAGTCCATCCGAGAATATTCATAACTTTCATAACTTAAGTAAATTATTATGGAACTTGGTATGTAATTAAATTGTAACATTTCCCAAGACTAAAATGATTTTCGGTGTTGTCAGATTATTTTTTTTTTTTATTATTATTACTTGTTTTTTTTTTAATTCATTTTGCTTCATCGGTTCAGCACTGCAGTGGGGGTACAATTGCCTTCAGCAATAGCTCTTGTTATTATAGCCTCAAGTGCTGGAGAAGGTAAGGATTTGTCACTGTGGATCAAAGAAGAATAAGGACCAAAATAGTACCAGAGTTTGATTTATGGAAATTGGAAAGGAGCTTTTTGGAAGAGTGAGGACACACTCGGGATATCAAAACCTGTCAAGTTCAAGCAATTGTTTATCATAATTCTAGGGATTCCATTAGATTTGCGGTGCATGAGAATTTGTCAGATATCCTAGATCTATTGAAGTCACCAGAATTGAGATACTTAACCCTTTGAAACCTGGTGGTAGTTCAATGACTGGAATTGGAAGAGGCCATATTCATTATTTTGGGATAGACCAATTAAGACCAATTAATATTTTCAACATGCAGCCTTAGGGCTGCATATTGAAAATATTGATTTTTCTCTTTTTTAAATTTTTGAAGAATTAAAAATTCACTTTGGAATCTGTATCTGAAGCTAATGCCACAGACCATCTTGAGAGGGGATGCCAGATCCACATCCTAAACATATAGCTGTGCAACATTATTTCATAATGTTTCATATTTGTATAATGCTGCTTGTATTGAATAAATTGCATCCATTGCGCTAAGGCTTGCACGTCGACAAGTAGAGAAATTTGTTTCTTTTCATTTGTTTTCATTTGAGAGATGCTAGAACATTGACTGCATAGGGATTGGGGGACTGGTTCAAAGAATCAGTGTTCAAGTTTTCTTTTCTCATTTTTGCTTCAACAACAAAGGTTGATTCATTATTATTACCAGTTTATAGGGCGTTCCCTAGTACATTAACAAAGTTTAACAGGGCATTACAAGAACGTAATGCTCAACTTAAAAAGCCATGTGATGTGTCGGGCCGTTAATGAGTTGAACATCTCATTAACAGCCCGACACATCAAGTGACTTTTGTTCCTCGCTGTCGTACACTCGAAAATGGAAACAGTTTCCAGAAATGCTTTCAACTAGTAAACAATGTGATTTTTATTTAAATTTTTAAATATGTAAAATGTCCAGCAAAGTTAGTCCCATAAGAACAAGCTGCTGTATATAGACTAGTTAGAAAGTCTGCAGACAATGTAAGCCTTTATTCTTGACTTATAGGCGGTAAATATCGGGTCTGTTTTTTAAGTTTTCTAACTTTGTTGCAATTGAAAGAGTACCGATGCCGATCACGTGATAATCATGTGATACCAGTTTGTTTGAGAACAGACGATAATATCATCTGCCAAAATTGAAAACGTTAAAAATGTCTCAATCAAGCGAATTCAATGAAGACCAATTGGCTGTTTGTAGCTGCCATGTAAGGTACAGGGTCAAACCTTTCTCAGAATCGCAGTGGTAATAATTGTAATAACATGACTTTGTCGAGCCTTGTGGTTTATTACAGCCCAACAGGTGTGAATAACAGCCCTTCAGCTTATTAACGGCCATTGACTTCGTCTCGAGCCTTTTATAAGCTGTCGGGATGTTATTCACACCTGTTGGTCCATTAATAAACCACAATACCCTCCAGAGTCATGTTATTGTTATATTGGAATCATTTGGAATAAAAACAATAAAAATTTGGATCATGAGTCATCCCATAGGGAATGAATACAAGTACGAGAAAGTAAAGAAATAAGGATAAAATGAAGCCGAGGTATTCCACTGTTTCAAATTAGAATACTTCCTAACACTATTACCATTGGCAGGCCTGGCATTTTTAGGAGAGCAATTTATTCGCTCACCTACTGCTCGCTTAAAAAAAGTGAGGAGGGCGAAAAATAGCCCTCCTAGCCTTGGAAAATAATGATTACCACAACAGTCTATTCCTAAAACCCACAGGTTTTCAGATCTCTGCTATGCTAGTGGTCTCTGCAATATGGCCACACTGACCCTCCCACACCTCTGGGCCTTACCAAGGCCCAGAGGTGTGGGAGGGGCAGTGTAGCCGTCTCACAGAGACAACCTGGTTAGCAGCACCAAATAAAATGTACAAAGCCTGCTAGGTAGAATTCATTAATATTACAACTTCATTTTGCCACTTTTAGCTTTTGTAAGCTTGAGGAGAGCCAATCACTCCCCTAGGCCATGTGAGAAGAGCGATTTTTAGCCCTCCTGCATTTTTAAGAATGCCAGGCCTGCATTGGAAGGTCTGGTTTAATGGTTCCAGCCAAGAGAACTTATAAGTCCATGCCACAGACCTAGATGGACTGGATCAGTTGAGAAGTCCCACAAAATACCTGAACATGCTTTATTTCATGATACTGAAATTTGGTTTAACAAAGAAAGCCTAGCTTATATACTACTCGCAATTTTCTAAGGATCACCCTTCACATTGACATATTTGTACATACATTACGTGGGCAGTATTGTCCATGCATGCATTTACCAGGTAATAAAAATCATCAGCAGCAAAATGTTAATCAATGATTCTAAATGAAGCACTGCACAACACGGTGCTTCATTAATAAAATTTTTGATGATTATTCCTATATTTAGTATTTGGAATCTAATATTATTGCGTCCGTAAAAATATTGCCCACCTGTGGAAAGTGACCAGTCCAGTACTGTAACAGGAGAATGTTTCCATTTTATGTTTGTGTATTAGGGCGTAATGACACTTTCAACAATCTGTGCCACATCATGTCGGACAATTTTATGGGTGGAGCAAGCTGGACTGCCGGAGTACCCGGAGAGACGCCACTGAGTAAAGGCTGCTAGACTCTCCAATTTACTACCCCGGCACAAACAGGGTTAGCATTGGTTGAAGGAAAGGCGTACAACACATTGACCATAGACGTACAGCATGTTGATGCTCTAAACTTGCCTTTAATAAATGTCAACCCAACTTATACGAGATTAGTAAATTGGAGAGTCTGACAGTTATTCACCATGGCTCAGTGGTTCTCTCTGGGTACTCCAACTTCCTCCACCTGTAAAATTGTCCATAGTAATATGACTTAGATTGTTAACCCCCGGTGAACAAATACACAAACATAAAAATGTACACAATTACTTTATATGTACAAATATGTGCATTGCTTCCAAGTCTGAAAATAAGCAGTCTGTCATATGCAGAATGAGGTCCTCAGAGGATGAATTTGCTGATGCTCTCCCATACTGTGGTACAGTGTGCCAATCTATCTTCTGGGTACCTCATGCAGTTTAGGCTTGAGACATTGATTCAGAATGAGGTTCAAAGAGGGTAAATTTAGTGATGCTACCCCTCTGTTCAGGGTAGCATCACCAAATTCACCCTCTGGGGTCCTCATTCTGCAAATGACAGTCTGCTCATTTTTAGGCTTGATTGCTTCGTAATCCTTAGCAAATTCTGAGTAGTACATGTATATGAATGCCTCTCCCTTAGGCGTAAACAAGTTAAAAATCTGTTTCTCAGGTCCCCCTGCATGGTCCTTTTGGTTGCCGCATGCTCTCTTTTTATAACCAATGCAAACTTAAAAAAAATCAGAATCATATAGTTTATGTCTGATATTTTATCCAAGTTAATAAAATTGATAAATTTGTCCCTTGAGTGCAACAAGGCTTTGCAATAATTTATCATTGCAAAGCCTTCTTGCACTCAATGGACAAAATACACTACTGCCCATGCTATTCTGTAGATTATGAGGCCTAAAATATAAAACAACCAAGAATATGAACTTTTGATGGCAAAGAAGTAAATACAAAAAGAAAAAAGAAAATAAAAAACTGCCCGCCCACCCACTTCAAATTTTACAAAAAATGGCCAGAGAAAACAGATAATTTCCTAAATTAATTTAAAATAACTTTGTTACAGTTTATACCTAGAGGCACTTTCCCATAAATTATCACATGGCAAATCCACACAGACTTAATAATTTGACTTCAAAGGTGATATGAGGCACATCCACAGAATATGTCACCTTTAGGTTGCAGCAACAGGAAAAATCAGCTGCCTCATTTCTGTTCAGCTGAATGATAGGCAAAGAAAATTTCTGCAGGTCTGTGTAAACTGGGGAAAGGTGCTTCACATACCAAAATTATATCCCTGTATTGTTAAATTTATATTAATTCTGATGTGGGGAACTCCTCAGAGCAATTAACCCTTTTCCCAATGAATATCAAAATTTGCTATTTTAATTATTTTTCTTTCAAATTTTTCACAAAATTTCAATAATACCATATCATGTGACCCCTCACTGGAACAAGCTCGACAAACTCATTGAGTAAGGGCTCACATGATATGGTTTTGTTGAAAATTTGTGAAAAAAAACTTTTTTTCAACAGCTCAATTTGTAAATTACGCAGGCAGATGCAGCTGATTCATTAGGTAAAGGGGTTTATTGACAAACCTTCTGCAGTGTAAAAATTGTAACAATGGGATCAGGATATACAGTACTATAATTACACGAGCGGAGAGAAAATTTTGACTGGATTGCGACTAGGTCATGATCTGATCAAAATTCTCAGTCTGCTTTCCTGCATACCACACAGTGAACTCTTAACTATCGAAAAAGACAAAACAAGAACATTGAAAGAATTTGAATCTCAGCTGCTGTTTCCCTTTGTTTTTAGCTCACCTGACTTTTAGTCAGGAGAGCTATTGTGATCACTCACCGTCCGTCGTCCGTGAACATGGTGTTTGCGTCTTCTCCTCCCAGACCGCTGAACCAATTTAATTGATATTGAGATAATAGTTTTGTTATGACATTGCAATTTGATTTTGTTCAAATCAAGTTGCCACGCCCGTGGGTAGGGCCACACCCAAAAAGTGTGCTGAAATCTTAAAAAATCTTCTTCTCATGAACCAGCAGTAGCAGAGACTTGATATTTGGTGTGCAGCTTCCTTTTGAGGTGTAGACTCAGATTTGTTCAAGAGAAGTTTGTGGGGCTATACTTGGCGTCGTTATGGGAGGGGCAAAATTTTTTGCCCCGCCCAAAATTTCTATTTTCCAAACCGAGAGGCTGATTTGAACCAAATTTTATGTGAGGGCTTATTGGGTCATAAGTACCTAATTTATGCTGATTTTTTTTCCCATAGCCCCATGGGAACTGCAGGAGCTAAAAATAGAAAAAAATTAAAACACCCATATCTCCAAAACTGTACGGCACTGAGAATTTGTATTTGGTGTGAAGCTTCCTTAGGACCAACAGAAAGAATTGGTGAAAAAAAATTGCCATCAGTTTTATCATAGGATACAGTTTCGGGACTTTGAAAAAGTGCTGAGTCAGCACTTTTCAACACTGTTGGCAATGGGAAAAACATTAAAAAATCTTCTCCTCCAGATCCAGCAGGCAGAATCTTTTGATATTTGGTATGCAACATTGTAGGGTGGATCTGATTTAAGTTTGTTCAAATCGGCCCCCTGGGTTCATATTTGGACTCAGCATAGGAGCCCGATTTCGAACTTAGTGCATTTCAGACAAATTTCTTAAAAAATCTTCTTCTCCAAATCCAGCAGGCAGAATCTTTTGATATTTGGCATGCAACATTGTGGGGTGGATCTGATTCAAGTTTGTTCGAATCGGCCCCCTGGGTTTATATTTGGGCTCAGTATAGGAGCCCAAATTTGAACTTACTGCATTTCAGGCAAATTTCTTTGAAAATCTTCTTCTCCACATCCAGCAGGCAGAATCTTTTGATATTTGGTATACAACATTGTGGGGTGGATCTGATTCAAGTTTGTTCAAATCGGCCCCCCTTGGGTTTATATTTGGGCTCAGTATAGGAGCTCAAATTTGAACTTAGTGCATTTCAGGCAAATTTCTTTGAAAATCTTCTTCTCAAGATCCAGCAGGCCGAATCTTTTGATATTGGGTATGCAACATTGTGGGGTGGATCTGATTCTATTTTGTTCAAATCGGCTCCCTAGATTCATATTTGGGCTCACTATAGAAGCTCGAATTCGAACTTAGTGCATTTCAGGCAAATTTCTTCAAAAATCTTCTTCTCCAGATCCTACAGGCAGAGTCTTTTGATATTTGGTATGCAACATTGTGGGGTGGATCTGATTCAAGTTTGTTCAAATCAGCCCCCTGGGTTTTTATTTGGGCTCAGTATAGGAGCCCAAATTTGAACTTAGAGCATTTCAGGCAAATCATCTTCTCAGGATCCAGCAGGCAGAATCTTGTGATATTTGGTATGCAGCATCCTTAGGGGAGTGAGATGCAAGTTTGTTCAAGCCATGTCCCTATGTCCATATTTGGGCTCACTGTGGGAGCTTGAATTGTAACTTTGTTCGAAATGAGGAATTTTCTTAAAAAATCTTCTTCAGATCCAGCAGTCGGAATGGTTTGATATGTGGTGAGTAGCATCCTTGGGGGGGGGGGGGGGGGGGGGGGATTCAAGTGTGTTAAAGCCAAGTCCATGGGACTATATTTGGGCTCCCTGTGGGAGCCCAAATTATAACGTAGTCAATATGAGGAATTTTTCTTTAAAAATCTTCTTCTTCAGATTCAGCAGTTGGAATGTTTTGATATTTGGCAACCTTGGGGGGGGGGGGGGGGGGGGGGGGGTGAGATTCAAGTTTGTTCAAGCCAAGTCCCTTGGTTCATATTTGGGCTCACTATGGGAGCCTGAATGACAGCTTAGTTCAAATGAGGAATTTTCTTTAAAATCTTCAGATCCAGCAGATGAATGCTTTTGATATTTTTTATGCAGCATCCTTAGGGGGGTAAGATTCAAGTTTGTTCAAGCCATGTCCCTAGGTCCATATTTGGGCTGATTGTGGGAGCTCGAATTGTAACTTGGTTCAAAATGAGGAATTTTCTTTAAAAATCTTCTTCTTCAGATCCAGCAGTCGGAATGTTTTGATAATTGGTGTGCAGAATCCTTAGGGGTGTGAGTTTCAGGTTTGTTAAAGCCAAGTCCCTGGGTTCATATATGGGCTCTCTGTGGGAGCCCGAATTATGACTTAGTTCAATATGAGGAATATTCTTTAAAAATCTTTTTTTAGATCCACTGGTCAGAATATTTGGATATTTGGTTTCAGCTTTTATTAGGAGGAGCAGATGCAACTTGTGGAAATCAATTCTCTGGGTTGATATTTAGGCTACCATGTCAGGTGAGCGCCCTCAGGCCCCCTGGGGCCTCTTGTTTTATTCAGACCTACTTTTTATTCAGACCTACTTTCCATCAGAATTTTGTTGATAGATCAAAAGAAAAGAAGAGCAGTATCATCCTTGCAGTTGAGATTCCACTTGGTTTTTATTAGAGAAAAGAAGAAATAGGAAATGGGAAATCAAAGTTATTGTTGAATCAGGAGGTTTTGTAGCATTATTAATCAAGAACATTCAAGAGAATTTTAACTTAATGGAGACTACTTACTGCCTTTTTTTGCTGTGTATCTATTTTAGCTGGGCTTTTTAAAATCTGTGTATACTCTAGTGTGTTTGATTCACTGCTTCCGACAGGCTATAATATTTTCCAGAAAGGTTGTTTTCCACTAACTTTATTCCCCAGTAAAGCTGGGTGGTATTGGAATTTTGAGTTCGGTATCAACTTCGATGTTTTTAGGGGAATATACCTCGGTATCCGTTCAGTATTCGGTATCTGACTTGACTGAGATTTGCTGATATTACCAAAGAGGAATTCACACCAGGAAAATGCAGAATAAGTTGTTGAAGTATCATTTTACCACAACGCTATAAATGACACTGCCAATGACCTCAACAGTGGTATTCTTTTATGACCACGAATCATATCTATAGTAATTTTGTGACTTGTTCAAAATGCACCTCAATGTTCAAAAACCTATTCAGGCTTTTGCAACCTCAGAGTATGTGCCCTGACCATGTCATCTTTAGGAGGTCCTGCTGACAATAGACAAATCACTTGGGCAGTGATTTATAGTCAATTCTTGGCTGCATAACAAGCAACCGCTGACTTGACTAGAAATCCCGGCTAAGCAGTTGGACATGAGTAGGTTGTAGTCTAGTAGGAATTCAGGACCAGTTGCCTAGTCCATTGAGGGTTAACAAAACTGAAAAGAAAATTAGTCACTTCTTTCCAGAAACTAAACCTTTCAACTGTTATGAAGCCTCAACAGGGACTTATAAATAGTGAATATAGGTAAATTGGAAAATTCAGATGGTTTCGGTATTCATCGATTGATCCGTTTCGGTTTTTTGGTATCCCCGTGATATTGGTATCAGTTTGTTTTTCGGTGTATTTCCCATTTCTAAATTTCCAATTTTTTTCTGAAGACTCAATCCACTCATATGAATTTGTTTTGATTAGATCATGATTTAATCGAGATCACTTTTGCAATCACAGTAATGTAGAAAGGGGGTTGCTATGAGTGAAAAAGTCCATTACTGAGATGAGCTCCTCAGACCCCAGGGCTTTCTTTTTTTTTAAGGTGTTCAGTTCAGCTCATGTCCAGTTATAACTATTTTGTAAATACATGTTCAACTGATAATTTCTTGTTTCTGTGCTTTACATGTAATTGAAGCGGTTTATTTCAACTTTTATAACTGTTTTCTGTTTTTCAGATGATCATCAAAACAGAGTTCCATGTCATCATTTATTGTACTTGAATAATCAAACCACTGATAAACTGTTGTCAATAGGAATATCGAGAGACTTTCGTATTACTAATTCACTTGTTAGTAGTTGTGTGAGACATTTTTCTGCTGAAAAAAAAAATGACAAAGAATCGTCTTTTCCAACAACTGATAACTTGAAACAATCTGAAGACATTATTGATGAGGAGTCTGTAGAGTCACAAAGCATTTTCCAGAGATTCAAAAATACCTATAAAAGACATGGTAAAGTTTTGATTGGAGTGCATGTCTGCACATCAGTTGTCTGGTTTAGTACTTTCTATTATGTAGCTAGCAGGTAAGTGGTTCTCTAATTGAAAACAGGGGTCCAAGGGGTTTTGATACACAACACTGTTGCATGTATGACCTGTTAAGGGCATTGTTAATATGTACCATAGTCGAAATGTTCACTATCAATAAAGCTGATTTGTACTGTCTTTGGATATGTATGGAAGTTAAGAGCAGATTTTAATGTGATCTAAGAAAACAAGAAATGGAGAGGATCTCCTGGATGCCAGAATGAAAGAACGGACAAAATCTTTAGAATTTGAACACATTTACCAAACAAACAGCCATGGCTTGATTTGATAAGAAATTCAGTAGATCTTGGCATCAAGAAATCTTTGACAAATGGATATCTCCTATTTTGTAGGGTACATATATATTGTTCACAAGAGGTAGAATTAAATTTAAAAGGGGTATCTTTAACTCTGGGTTGGAAAATCTTCAACAGGATGCCGAGTTAAACAAGTGCTGTTCAAAAATTTAGCATAATAAAAATAAGGAGACACAGCATAAATAAATTGATTTAATAACAAAAAGAAGTCAACCCAAATTTTACCCCTGTTCATTCAGGTTGGTATAAATTAATAGCCCCCCCCCCCCCCCCCCCCCTCAAAGATAAAAAAATGAAAAATGTTTTGGTTCTCAGGCAGCCCCTCATTGAAATTAACCCCCCTCTCGCTCAGTGAATGTTTTTTTTGGCTATCGGTTTCTTTCATCAAAATTAGCATGAAATAGTGAGACTTCAAAATTTTACCTTTTTTTGATTGATGTATATTTATATGCAATAAAGCATGATTAAAATATAGTGTCTGTTTAGTGTTTATTATCCCCCTCCCACATGGGAAGGGGATATGGGAATGGTTTTGTCTATCCCCATTTCTTGTCATCACATTTTTAAGAGAACTGTTGAAAATATTTATGGCAACCTAAGTTTCAGCTTCGTGCAATGTGGGAAATTCCTTTAAAAATCATCTTCTGCTCCACCAGTATGAATTATTTGATATGCAGCAATCATAGGAGGTTCAGATTTCAGTTTGCTCAAATCAAGTCCTTTGGGTCATATTTGGGCTCCCTGTTGAATCCCAACTTTTAACTTCGTGCAATATAAGAACTATTCTTTTAAAAATCTTCTTCAAACTCATGAGTCAGATTTTTTTGTTACATAGTATTGACATCCTTTCATATTTGGACTCGCTATTGGAACTCAAAACTTTAACTTGGTGCAATATGATGAATATTTTTAAAAAATCTTCTGTCAGAATGTTTTGATAATTGATATGCTGTGTCCTTAGGTTCAAATTCAGTTTTAATCAAATGAAATCACTGGGGTCATATTTGAGCTCCTGGGAGCCGAGATTTTAACTTATGAGGAATAGCTTTAAAAACGTTCTTTAGAGCTACCAGACAGAATCTTTTGATATTTGCAGTATTCTTAGTGGGATCAGATTCCAGTTTGTTTAAATCAAGTCCCAGGATTCATATTTAGGGCACCTATGGCAACCTAAGTTTTAACTTAGTGCAAAGTGCAATATGGGGAAATTCCTTTGAAAATCTCCTTCTTCTGATCCTCCAGTACAAATGTTTTTGATATTTGATACACAGCAACCTTAGGATGTTCAGATTTTAGTTTTGTTCAAATCAAGTCCCTTGGGTCATATTTGGGCTGGGCTGACCTTGGGTCATATTTCTTCACATTTATGCATCAGATTATTTTGATTCAGAGTATTGATTCCTCAGTGTGGTGAGATTCAAGTTCATTCAAATCAGATCCCTGGGCTCATATTTGGGCTCCCAATGGGAGCCTGAATTTTAACGTAGTGCAACACAAGGAATATTCTTGAAAGATCTTCTTCAGATCCACCAGGCAGAATCTTTGATGTTTGGTTTATGGCATTACTATAAGTCCTAGATTAAATTTTGTTCAAAGTGTTACATTTGACTGATCTTGGTGGGCACCAGAGGGGTTTGAAATTTAACACAGAACCCAATGTAGAAGTTACTATTTGTTTAAATGAACTGTGCTAATGCATAGCAAAACTGGTACACTTTAGTTGTCCCCCACCCCCCCCCCCCACCCCCAATTTTTGGGGGACTATTAAAATAACCGGTGTCCATCTGTCCGTCCATGCGTCCAGCCCACTTTTGTTTCCCAACAATAACTTTAGTTAGTTGACCAAATCAAATGACATTTGGTATGTAGGTGTATAAACATAAAAAACAGGTCAAGTTCGAATCAGGGTGCGGGCAGACAATTTTTGCCAGAGTTGTGCCCCTTTTTCGACTTCAAAAATTAATTTTCTCTTTGTTTTCCGATGATAACTTGAGTTGTTGTTGACCGAATCAAATAAAATTTGGTATGTAGATGTCTCAACATAAAATACAGGTGATATCGGGTTTGGCCCAACATTTTTTGCCAGAGTTATGTCCCTTTTCCAACTTCAAATACCTCAAATTGCGGGGCACGTGGGTCCGGGCGGCCTTTTATTCATATATGTTATTCTGAAACTCATTTGTACAACTAGTCCACTAATAAAGATGAAATACTGAGGACTGCTGCTGCTGGCTTAATTACCTGTGCCCAACTAACTTCTGCCTCCTCTTCGTGCATTTATAAATAAACTGTGCAAGGATACCCCTCACTGCTTCAGTCTCAAATTCCATAGCATACTAACCCCCCCCCACACACACACACACACTCATCTAATATTCATGTTCCCATCCCATTTCTTCCTGATACTCCCAATGGGTCTTATTCTGTGGAGACTGATATTTTGAACATTTTAAGAGAAAATGTGCCTGGTTCTCCATTACCCCTTAACTCCATATTTGACACTCCTCACCTTTCAACTTCCCTTGAAACACATGTGATCAAATCAACTCAGTTTGGATAGAGGTGACATCCCTTCTCTTGATGTGTCACCCAGGTACTCAAAAGCTGGCTCCTCTTTAATCCAGAACCTATTCACTCCAAGGACTTTAGAGCTCTGATCTCTGCTCATTATTTTCTTCATCCATGTCCCTTTCAAGATCTGTACATTTGTTGAATAGTTACCCATTAGCTCCCTCACAAGTTTTGTCTGTCCTACAAGGATTTTATATTCCCAATTATTGTGAAACATCAGTTGGCACCACTGACTGTTTCAGAGATTTATCAAGTAGTTTAAGTTTTTCCCAACGTATCCTTTTCTTTACAAAGTTTTTCCCAATGAATCCTTTTCTTGAATGCTATCCTCCCGAGTCCTCACCTGTGGCATTGCTCAATCAAGTCGTGTTGTCTCTCTCTGTCAGCATTATTTTTCAGTCTCCAAACTCTCTGCAATTGTTTGGTTTAGTAAGATCCCACTTTGAGAATTTTCTCCACAGTTATGTCCCTTTACTGATTTTCATTCACCAGTGTTGATCCCCCATCTTCACAGAAGTTTAAAATCACAAACACAGCTATGGGAAGGTGCAACATTTTTCTCGAAGCTTGCTCAACTCATTTCAACATTTATCGATGAAATTTCACAAATTTGCTTTTTTGATAATTAACCCTTTGAGGCTTTAATTATCCTGATGTTCAGACGTCACTGGGAATTCAGTTTCTTCAACGTTTTTCAAAATGCGTCGTTAAACGTCGGAAAGTACAAATAACAAGAATTTTTTTGCATTAGTGATTAACTGGTTGAGGGCTAGATTATTTTTGGTGGTCTGAATTTGTTATTCAAAACTTGTTTTATTACAAATTATTGGAGAGTGCCTACATGCACTCTCCAATAATTTATTATAAAACAAATTTATATAAACAAAATATTAATTGTGTTTGACTGAATATGAAATTTAAGCAAGGAAATTGTTGGCTTTTGCTCTGGTAGCCTTATTTTTTGAAACCACTGATAGTGGCTTCTAGCACTCAACCACAGCAGGATTATTTAAGTATTTTAAGCTGCAATAACATTTGGCTCAATGGTTGTCACTGAGCACTATTCAGGAGAAAATAGGAATTGAGGTTAAAACTTTAAAAAATCGAAAAATAATAACAAAACAAATGACCACAAAGTATCAATGCACTGTTTGATTTTGTATGTCATAAGACGTACAAAAGTATCAAAGGGTTAAACATCAGTAATTGTTTATATGCATATCATCGGTGTGCTTCCAAAATGTTGTCGTTTGAATTTTCCAACTTTTCAGGAGATAAAAAACTAGATAATTCCTAATATTGGGAACACATAATTGAAAAACTGAAGCCCCTCAAGCAGGAAAACAGATTTGTTGTTTCAAAGAACAACTGAGAGTGTTTTAGAGATGTTTCCTATGGGAAAAATTACACTTAGTCTTGGAAAATTGCTTCTGTTCTTATACATTCTATGTAATTGGACCTGTAGCTTCTGAATTTGTAGAAAAGTATTTCAAGCACAAATGGGAGATCAGTGCTGGAAATGAACAAAATTGACAGGTGCAGTTTTAAGCTCCCGTGAATTCAGAGACGGGAGTAAATTGCACCCGTAAAATGTTAGTATATGAAATTCCGAGGGAATACTGTCGCCAAACACCAGAAACCTTAACCCTTCGAACTCCAGTGGTATCTTCCATGACAGTTCGATGGCAGCAATTAGAAGAGTCCATATTCATTATTTGAGGTAGACCAATCAGTAATTTCAACGTGCAGCCTCAGGGTTGCACGTTGAAAATATTGATCGCTCTACCCCACACATTTACTGAACAGCAATCCTATTTAATGACATTATGATGTATCATGTTCCTGACCAGAAAAGCGGCCGATCGGGTTCAAGGGTCTAAATGTTTAAGGAATTGCTGAATTTTGACAGTAACTTACCACTGGCTGCAGAGTGCTGATTTCTCAAAACAAGACACATTTATATGCCCTCACAGTATATTAGTGCTCCACAATATTTTTCAGCAAGTGCATTTTTAGCTCCCGTAAAATAGAAAACACACACTCGCACCCGTATCATTTCCAGGACTAGGAGATATGACCTTTGGAAGGGTGGTATTTGTTGTAGACAAAAAGTAAAATCTTGGTACCTGAATTTGTGAGTGAACAAAGAACGGCACAATTATATTTTCTTTTTTTCTATTTACAGTGGCATTGATATCATATCTTTTTTAGAATGGTTGGGACTAAAGGAAAGTATCACAGTACCACTTAAGACTGGTGGAGTAGGCAATATCGCAGTTGCTTATTTATTGTATAAACTGGCAACACCAGCTAGATATGCAGTGACTATTACTGGAACAAATTATACGATCAAACATCTTCGAAAAACAGGTAAAATGCCTCCGATTCCCGAAGGTGAACGTATACGAGAACTATATAAGGACAGCAAGGAAAAAATTTCTAGTGATTTGAAAACTAAACAAGCAGAAACTATGGCAGAAGTCAAAGAAAAACAGAAACAAATCATTGAGCGAATAAAAACACGCAAAAAGTAGGCCACAACTGAAGGTGAAAAAACACATTGCTAAATGGAGAACTCCCATCACATTTTATCATTTGTTTGCCAAAAAGGAATTTGGATGAATTTTATATGCTTGTCTGTAAAATCCAATTAGTGAGACTAATTATGTTTATATATCAACATCATGATTTTACTACAGAAGGGTCTTTTTAACATGAGTAGCAGACGTCACATCACTTGAAAAAAAAACATTCTTGAATAACTGAAATGTTCATTTTTTGCCCCCAAAACATGCCTTGTGGTGACCACTCAGTGGATCAATCTCAACAAGCTTGTTCCATTGAGGCGTCATTAGCTGTCTTTGAGACAAAATTTTTAAAAAAACTTTGAATGGTGATTTCTGTGATTAACACTGGTCAATTTGAGCTGTTACATAAGGTAGATGGTTAGCTTTTTAAATTGTCAAAATTATATAAATTAAGTAAAATTATATTAATTGGAAATAAATTAATATTGGATTTACAGATCTGGAAATTTACTTCATTTATTTTATCATCAGTAAATAGTGTGTCCAAACACTGTTCGACTTTCTGTAGGAAACAGTTCTTGTGCTGAGGGATGTGCTTGTGCTGGGTGATTTATGTGGCAATAAATTCATGCACTGGGAACACCTGCTTCAGGGTTGAGACTTTATGCGAGAATCAGAATCGATTCTTGCAAGCAAAACAATGAGAAATCAGCTTTGATTCTTGCTACTAGAGCTGCAACGATACGTTTTCTCACGATTCGATGCATATCACGGTATGATCCCCACATGCATCACGATACAGTCGTCAATCATCAAAAAGTGAGGACACGAAGCAAATCTGCAGTTATGACCTGGTGGTCCATAACTGCAGATTTGCTTCTTGAGTCCACACATTTCTACTGGGCTGGTGAGTAGAGGAGAGAAAAGTCTAATATCCACCCACACAATGGCCGAATAACAAATCTTCATACAGTTTTGGTACAAGCACCTTCATTTCAATGAAATTAGATTTCTCAAACTTCTTAACAAAACATCATGACAAACACTTCTGTTTCCTTGGAATTTGTGATTTGTTGGATCATTGTATATAAAGGTTCAAGAGTGAGGTTAGTGGTTTGTGCTATTCAATGCTAACAAATACCCGAGAGCAATGTAAATTCAGACTTCTGCAATCCCGATTTCAAATGAAAACTACATATAATGGATGTGAATAGTCAACAATGAGGCCATTTTTCATTAACAAAATATTCATGAAATTTTGGATCCACATGTATCATGATACAGTGCAAGCAAATTATGATATATATCGTCAGAGAATGAATTGCGATACATTTGTTTCACAATTAATTGTTGCAGCCATACTTGGCTGCATATTCATTTGGTCCTTGTCATAGATTCTGAAAGTGTCCTTAAATGCCTGGAGAATTTTACGTATTTTTGCTCCCTCATAATAAGGTTACACTTTGACTTAGCAGTGGTGTCTGGTGATGTCTTGACTGCCTTGCCTGTACACGCAGCCAAGACATCACTCCATAATGAAAAAACACACCTCACATTTATATATTTGATAGAGTTTAATCCTTAAGAACCAAGTACAAGGGTTGGGGAGTTTACTGTCTTTCATGTACATGTAGAATGCATACAGGCAGCCAATAGATTGCTAGAAACGACTGCCAAGGTACTGTAAATTCCATTAACAAGACCACCTGCACGTTGAAACGTGTTCTACACGTACATGAAAGACGGTAATCTCATCAAACTTGGTACTGGGCCCTTAAGGCTTAAACTCTAGCAAATATATAAATATGAAGTGTATTTTTTATTATGGAATATGTACTGGGTGCATTCGCAAGGGTATAACAGTACTCTCAAATTCTAATTTATTTAAAACTGGTAGAATGCTGAATTATTTTTGGTTGACAAAATTTGTGCTCATGTATTCTCCTTGTTACAATTTATGAGAGAGTGCGGGCACTCTCCCATAAATTTTAACAAAGAAAATCTGTACAGACAAAATAGTTTCAATCCAAAGATAAAATGCTGCGCATCCACAAAATATGAAGCCTTTAAATGGAAGTGCTTGCACTTCAGAATATACCCAGTAGCACAAATATGGACTTCCAGTACTCTACCAGTTAAGAACTAAAAATTGATTCTTGCAGCAGAAGCACGCAAGAATCAAAACTGATTTTCATGACTCAGGATTAAATAAGGCCATTACTTGAAAGAAAACGTTTGACACTTTTTTCTCTTAGTCATGCACCCATCAACTGTAGAATCCTGTGTGGCAACAATTATGTTGCATCGTTGTAATAGAGTATTTTAATTTTTAGCTCAACTTGACAAAGTCAAGTTGAGCTATTGCCATCACTTCTCGTCCGTCGGCGTACGTCCACAATTTCCTTTGGCACACCTCACAGGTCGCATTTATGATCAGATCACTTTGAAACTTGGTATGCTTGTTTGGGGTGACCTCTAGATGGGAGCTATCGATTTTCTTCAATTTCCATCAAAAAATTTTGCCACGGCCAACGTTCTTAGAAATTAGTTTAGTCAGACCTCAATATTTCCCTTTGGCACACCCTACAGGGCACATTTATGATCGGATTGCTTTGAAACCTGGTGTGCTTGTTTGGGGAGACCTCTGGATGGGAGCTATCGATTTTCTTCAATTTCCGTCAAAAAATGTTGCCGAGGCCAACGTTCTTAGAACTTAGTTTAGTCAGAAGACCTCAATATTTCCCTTTGGCACACCCTAAAGGGCACATTTATGATTGGATTGCTTTGAAACATGGTATGCTTGTTTAGGGTGACCTCTAGATGGGAGCTATCGATTTTATTCAATTTCTGTCAAAAAATGTTTCCACGGCCAACGTTCTTAGAACTCAGTTTAGTGAGACCACAATATTTCCCTTTGGCACATTTATGATTGGTATGCTTATTTGGGGTGACCTCTAGATGGGAGCTATCGATTTGTTTCCATTTCCGTCAAAAAATGTTGCCGCGGCCAACGTTCTTAGAACTTAGTTTAGTCAGAAGACCTCAATATTTCCCTTTGCCACACCTTACAGGGCACATTTATGATCGGATTGCTTTGAAACATGGTATGCTTGTTTAGGGTGACCTCTAGATGGGAGCTATCGATTTTATTCAATTTCTGTCAAAAAATGTTGCCACGGCCAACGTTCTTAGAACTCAGTTTAGTCAGACCACAATATTTCCCTTTGGCACATTTATGATTGGTATGCTTATTTGGGGTGACCTCTAGATGGGAGCTATCGATTTGTTTCCATTTCCGTAAAAAAATGTTGCCGCGGCCAACGTTCTTAGAACTTAGTTTAGTCAGAAGACCTCAATATTTCCCTTTGCCACACCTTACAGGGCACATTTATGATCGGATTGCTTTGAAACATGGCATGCTTGTTTGGGCTGACCACTAGATGGGAGCTATCGATTTTCTTCCATTCCCGTCAAAAAATGTTGCCACGGCCAACGTTCTTAGAACGTAGTTCAGTCAGACCTCAATATTTCCCTTTGGCACACCCTACAGGGCACATTTATGATCGGATTGCTTTGAAACCTGGTATGCTTGTTTGGGGAGACCTCTAGATGGGAGCTATCGATTTTCTTCAATTTCCGTTGAAAAATGTTGCCTCTGCCAACGTTCTTAGAACTTAGTTTAGTCTGACCTCAATATTTCCCTTTGGCACACCCTACAGGGCACTCTTATGATTGGATTGCTTTGAGACCTGGCATGCTTGTTTGGGGTGACCTCTAGATGGGAACTATCGATTTTCTTCAATTTCCGTCAAAGAATGTTGCCGCGGCCAATGTTCTTAGAACTTAGTTTAGTCAGACCTCAATATTTCTCTTTGGCACACCCTACAGGGCACATTTATGATTGGATTGCTTTGAAACCTGGTATGCTTGTTTGGGGAGACCTCTAGATGGGAGCTATCAATTTTCTTCCATGTCTGTCAAAAAATGTTGCTGCGGCCAACATTCTTAGAACTTAGTTTAGTCAGACCTCAATATTTCCCTTTGGCACACCCTACAGGGCACATTTATGATCGGATTGCTTTGAAACCTGGCATGCTTGTTTGGGGTTACCTCTAGATGGGAGCTATCGATTTTCTTCGATTTCCGTCAAAAAATGTTGCCACTGGCAATGACCTTCAATGAACTTAGTAAAACCTTAGTGCAGTTAAGCATCAATATTTCCCTTTGACACACCCTGCAGGGCACATTTATGATTGGATCGCTTGCAAACTTGGTGAGCTTGTGTGGGGTGACCTCCATATGGGAGCTGTCGATTTTCTTCCATTTCTGTCAAAAAATGTTGCCGCTGACCTTTGAACTTAGTCAGACCTCAATATTTCCCTTAACACAGCCTTCAGGGCACATTTATGATCGGATCACTTTGAAACTCGGTATGTGTGTTCCATGTGACCTCTAGATGTGAGCTATTGCTTTTTTTCATTTCCATAAAAATTTATTGTCGTTATCACCAACCTTTGAACTTACTGCATTTGTGCATCAACTTATCCCTTTTGCACTCTCTGCAGGGTATATTTATGAATTTTCATAAAAAACCCATTGCCACAAGCATTGACCTTCTACTTAGTGCATTTGTTCATTAACATCTTCTTTGGCTTGCCTCAGAGAACACATTCATTATCAAGTTGTTTTTAAACTTTGTATGCTTATGCAGGGTGACAAAGATAGGAGCTATTGATTTTCTTTTCATTTCCATCAAAAACTGTTGCTGTTAGCAACAATCTTTGAATTTATTGCATTTGTGCATCAACATTCTTTGACATGGCCCACAGGCCACATTTATCATAGGATTGTTTTTGAACTTGGTGTGCTCATAAGGCAAGACCTTTAGATAAGTGCTATTGATTTGCATTCATTTCTGTGAAAAAAGTTGCCATTTACAATAACCTCTGAACATACTGCATTTGTGTATCAACATTCTTCCTTTAGCCAGTTTTACAGTTTACATTTAAAAATGCATGGATTGCTCTGATGTTGTGCACACACAATGCTGTTATGTTGAAATTTCATCAAATAACATTGGTACCAATGATCTTCAATTTTGCCATTTCATTTATAACTTACCAAGTTCAAGTTCGTCAAGTTGAGCTACACTGTCATTGACACTTTCATTTTCTTGTTGATTTTACTATCAAAGCAAGGCTTGACTGCTTATAACAACCTTGACTTGATGTCATAACAAATTCAAGTAAAGTTATGATCCGGAATATTATCAACCTTGCCTTGATTTGATAAGAAAGTCTCGAAAAGTTAGGACCCAGTGAAATTATCGGTGAAAGGGTAAATGAAAGATACTAAATGGTGTATTGTATATCTTGGGTAGTGGGTGGGGTTGGGGTTGCAACAGTGGTACAGAAGTACGAAAATACAATGTGTTTTAAATATTGTTTTGTAACATGGTTTTCCTAAACTAAACCCTTCTGTCTTCTATAGTAAATTTTACTTTAATCCTTTGAACCTTAGTGGCATTTTTCCGGCCAGCAACATGATACGTCATAACGTCATTAAATAGTATGGCTGTTCAGTAAATGTGTGGGGTAGACCAATCAATATTTTCAACGTACAGCCCCGAGGCTGCACGTTGAAAATATTGATTGGTCTACCCCAAATAATGAATATGGACTCTTCTATTTGCTGCCACTGAACTGGCATGGAAGATACCACTAGAGTTCAAAGGGTTAAACAACTAAATTGTTTTATAGGAGCCATGTAAAGTGAATCAAACTTTTGGAAATGGAAATTTGACAAATCGAACATTGTTTGATAACACTTAGAAAGATGAGTCAAGTAATAAATGATTGATTTATTTTCAATTTGCAGATGTATAATTATTTTCATTTGGTCGCATGAGAAAAAAACTCTCATTGGGCAGAGAGTGTCAGTAAATTATGATAATTGAATTTCGTTGTACTATAACATTCTTAGAGAGCGCAGAGTTATAGTTCGCAGTACTTCAATGATCATCTTTAGTTAACCTTTTCCCTATTAAAGCTTTTAAATGTTTAAGGCAATGAATGAACATTATGAAAGTTATGGGGTGAGGAATATTAAATTTCAAATCCAATGCCATTAGATTTGAAATTGAAACTTTCTCACCCCCTTTTCTTTCACTGTTATAACACAGCATGGAATTGGAATTATGATGCATAAATGCATCACTGATACTGAAAGAGTTGAACATAACAATGCCGTACACAAAAATATTTCAGCACATTTTTTTTTTGTTTTTAAATAGCAATGAAGATCCTTTCTTGCAATAATTATTGTCAGAGTTTCTCTGCTGATGAATAATAAAATACTCTAAAGTTATAATTAATCACCCTAATGTGAAAACAATGCAATCTAATGGATAGCTTATTGGTTGAACATCAGAAGATCTAAGCTAAAGCTAATTTACAGATTTATGAAGCAGTCAAGAGTAATGACGAGTTTGACTGTAGAAATAAACCACCAACACTTCAAAAAAAGCATTAAGAAAGCCCTATTACACAATAAAAATAAAGTACATGTATAAAACTAGTATGGCAACAACTGTATAATATTCTAACTCTATACCTCTGTGATATTTGGTGAGAAACTTACCATTCAGACATGATAATCAAGCATGTTTATTTCTGTGAAGGAAACTGTGTCACATGATGTTCATGTTATACAATTGGCGCATGGAGTTAGAACAGTGTGGTCCTTAAAATATACTGCAATATGGAGACAGAACAAAATAATTTTGCCTTTTAAATGGCCGAACACTGTGTTTGTGCTTTGTTTTTTATTTTAAAATACAGAAAAAACACCAAAGGAATACAATGGAACCAAAGTCTCGATTTTTACAAAAATTGAGATGGAACATTATGGTTCTCAGCCGACGATATGTCAATTCAAATTTGTTCAAATAAAGTTGCCACACCCATAGGGGGCACCACAAGGGGCACAACTGTAAGAACCCACAAAATATTTTAAAAAATCTTCTCCGTAACCCTTAAGTCCTCAGATTAATTTTAAAGTATTTATGGCCTTTTTCTGCTTACATAGTTATTGATGACTTGGCATTGGTTCTACATCACTGCTGGCTGCCTATACAGGCAGCCAGCAGTGATGTAGAACCACTGCCAGGGAAAATTCGGTCTACACACAAGAGTAATAAAAAAGATTACACAAGGGAGCACCTGCTTCAATGCAATATAAAAGTGGTGGTTTGGGGCTATATGGGGGCTTAAGGGATAACTTCCAATCAGAATCTTTTGATACTTGGTATACTACATCCTTGGAGGGAATAGATTCAGGTGTGTTTCAAACATGTCCCCGGATTCATATTTGTGCTCCCCATGGAGACCCAAAATTTAACTTGGTGCAATGTGACAAAATTTATTTAAAAATCTTCTCTTGATCTACCTGTCAAAATCTCTTGATATTTGGTACACTGAGTCTGTAAGAGGGGGTGGGGGGAGGGGGATTCAAATCAAATCCCTGGAGTCATATTTGGGCTTCTTGTGGGAGCCCAGAGTTGTAATTTAGTATTATATGAGAAATATTCTTGAAATATCTCCTTCAGTCAGAATCTTTTTATATTTTGTTTGTAGCATCCTTGGGGTGGGGGTGGGGATGGTTAAAGTTTGATCAGATCAAGTCCCTGGGTTCATATTTGAGCTCCTCATGAGAACCACAATTTTAAATCCATCTAATATGAGGATCTTTTACTGATTGGTATAGAGCATTTTTGGAGGTAGTGGAGGCAGTCAGATTTAAGTTTGTTCAAATCAAGTCTCTTGGATAATGTATTTTTTGGTTCTCTTTGGGAACTGAAACTTGATCTTAGAGCAGTATGAGGAATATTCTTTAGAAATCTTCTTCTTCAAATCTAGTAGTCAGAAGTTTTTTGATATGCAATATGCAGCATCCTTAAGAGGTTCAGATTCAGATTTGCTCAAATCAAGTCTCTGGGGGTATAATTGGCTCTCTGTGGGAGCCTGAATTTTAACTTGGTGTAGTATGAGGAAATTTACTTTAAAAATCTTTCCTTCAGATCCACCAGTCAGAATCTTTTTATATTTGATGTGCAGCTACCTTAGGAGGTTCATATTCAAATTGTTCAATTCAAGTACAGTGTCATATTTGGACTCTCCATGTGATCCCAAATTTTAACTTAGTGCAATATAAGGACTATTCCTTAAACAATCTTCTTTTTCTCATCCACAAGTCAGATTCTTTTGTTACATAATATTGACATCCTTAGTGTGGTAAGATTCAAGTTTGTTCAAATCAAATCCCTAGGTTCATATTTGTTCCTATGGGAGCCCAAATTTATCTTAGTGCAGAATAAGGAACATTTTTCAAAAATCTTCAGATCCACCTGGCAGAATCTTTTGATATTTGGAATGAAGCATAAGTATGGCTCCTAGATTGAAGTTTGTTCAATGTGTTATGCTCCACTGATTTGGTGGGCACCAGACAGGCTTGAAACTTAGAACCCAGTGGAGAAATTACTATGTTTAAATGAATTGTGCCCATGTATGATAGAGCTGATTGTGGTAAACTTTAGTTAAATGTAAATGTGAGTATCCCAGAATGGGGACCCACCAGGCCACTTGAGGCCTGGAGGTGGGTCCATTAATGTTTTTTTTTTCTTGAGAACATGCTTTGGAGGAATGGTTTTAAGGGATTTTTTGCAGAAAAATAAATTTTCATCCTTGGGGAGAGGTCCGTGTCCACTAGTTGATGTTTTTTCTCTTTGCCTCAAAATAAGTTTTGAAAGGGTTTGAGTGATTTTATGCAAAAAAGGCTAAATTAGTTTAACTGTATTGACATGTAGATGCTGAATGTGATCTTAAATCCTTCTTTAAACAATTTTACTTGATGATTGATTATGGGCCCTTGAGGCCTCATGTCATTAGCAAGCTGTTAATTGACACGCAGATCAAATTCCAAATAAGATGTGTCACTAAATTAATTCAGAAACAAAGAATGTCATATAAATCTCTTCAAATCTAGGAAGTGAAACCTCTTTACAGCTCACCTGGCTTTGCCACCACTTTTCCCTCTTTCATGTCTGCTAACTTTTACATTTTGATCTTTCAGAGAACTACCAGGCCAGAATGAACCAAAAATTGGAACATAAACATGTTTGGATGACTATCATTATCGATGCTACATTGCTATAAAGTCAAGCCTAGTCAATTGTTTATACCCATGTTAGAGGACTTCCACCCCAGGCATTGGTCCAATTTTACCAATAAAAAAGAATTTGTTTCTCTTGGTAAACAAGCACTACTTTACTTCCCAGGGTTCCCAGAAGGAGATGTCCATCATTCAATTTCCTATTAAAAGGTCATATCGGGGTTATTGGATATCCTCGACCAAATGGCTATTTTAAGCTAGAGTTTTATTTTGTGGTGGTGTGGATTTAGTAAATAATTCTCATTAATGGTGATATGGGCAAAATAATCTGTTGATGGTCTTGATTCAAACTGTGTACTATCAAGTGCATTTCAGTTGGAGGTCAAGGTCACACAGGAGAGTCACCTAGACATGTTTGGGAGCTGACATTTTGCAGGTTACAAATCGGACAATTTTTGTGTAAATTTGCTTTGAGAAAGCCTTTTCAAAAAATGAATAAAAAACCCATATGTTTTTTTTATTTGTCAGAATGTTCATTTTAGGCTGTAAAATTCTCAGTGGAGGAATAAGAAATTCCTATAACACAGTTTTATCGCGACCTTTGCACGAAAATTGGAAATTTATCCCCATTTTTTGAGCCATCAGCTGTGTCATTCAGCTGAGTGTATTTGAGTGATATTGTAAGATTTTATTGCATGCAGTTTTCTCCAGAAAAGGCCATATTGAGAGCACAGGTACTCGGCACAAGCTGGGAAATCGAAAGAAAAATGATATTTGATACCATTTTTTAATCTATGCTGACGTGCCCCTGTAATGGTATATAAATATTAACAAGGTAAACAACTCGCTTTTCGAAAACGATAGCACTCATCTTCGTTTTTCCCCCCTCAAATTTGATTCGCATAACGTATCCAACAATACCCAGTATCAATGGAAAGGGGAATGAATAAGCTTTACAGTGGTGTATTACATGACCGTTGGGTGTTCTTGGGTTGTTCATGATAACTGGGAGAAGTCGCAGAAAAGGCCGAAAAACATTTAGTCGGACAAGAAAGTGCACAGTGAAATGAGGTTTACGAGCGATAATTATCCAATTTATTATAAATAATTTGAGGTCCCATTGTATATGGAGGGCAGATTCAAATATTAACCGTATACCTTTATCAATTACTAATCTCGGATCCACATTTATTAATTTCTGGAGTTCACATTTGCCGTTTATACATTTTTTTTAGCTCAACTTTGACGAAGTCAAATTTGAGCTATTGTCATGGCCTGTCGTCCGTCCGTCCGTCCATCCATCCGTCTGTCCGTACGTCAACAATTGGCTATGGCTCGGGCTAGAGGTCGTATTTATGAACCGATCTTTACGAAACTTCTTGGGTACCTTTGTTATGACCGTGGGACGAGAACAAGTGTTTTTGGGTGCGGTCCGAAATTCAAGATGGCTGCCAGCCACCATTTTGTACCGATGATGCAGAAATCTGTTTTTTGTACAGACCTTCCATATGAAAGCTCTGATTTGAATAATTTTTTGTATGAATGTTTAGTACCATGGGGTACATCACATATAATACGGGTTTTTTTCTCGTGCGTAAATTGTGCAAATTAGACTAATTTTGATGTTTTTTGGTGTTAATTTCAGCACTGTAAGTGCAAATGCCAATACGGCTCGGGCTAGAGGCCGTATTTATGAACCGATCTTTACGAAACTTCTTGGGTACCTTTGGTATCACCGTGGGACGAGAACGAGTGTTTTGGGGTCCGGTCCGAAATTCAAGATGGCCGATGGCAGCCATTTTGTACAAAATTAGGTGCAATCAGATTTTTGCACAGAACTTCCATATGAAAGCGCTGATTTGAATAATTTTTTGTGTGAATGTTTAGTACCATGGGATACATCACATATAATACGTTTTTTTTTCTCGTGCAGAAATTATGCAAATTAGATGAACTTTGATATTTCAGTGCGACTTACACACATTAAGTACACATGTCAATACGGCTCAGACTTGAGTCTGTATTTATGAACTGATCTTCACGAAATGTCTTGGGTTCCTTTGTTATCACCTTGGGACGAGAACGAGTGTTTCTGGGTGCGGTCTAAAATTCAAGATGGCTGCCAGTGGCCATTTTGTACCGAAATTAGGTCTAATCAGTTTTTTGTACACAACTTCTATACAGCTCAGACTAGAGGCCATATTTATGAACCAATCTTTACGAACCTTGTTGGGTACCTTTGTTATCACCGTGGGATGAGAGCGAGTGTTTTTGGGTGTGGTCCGAAATTCAAGATGGCCACCAGCAGCCATTTTGTACCAAAATTAGTGCAATCAGTCTTTTGTACAGAAATTCTGTATGAAAGTTCTGATTTGAATAAATTTTTGTATGAATGTTTAGTAACATGGAATACATCGCATATTCTAAGGGGTTTTTTTTCGTGCAGAAATTATGCAAATTAGATGAACTTTGACTTATTCAGTGCTACTTGCACAATGTGAGCACACATGTCAATACGGCTCAGGGTAGAGGCTGTATTTATGAACCGATCTTCACAAAACTTCTTAGGTACCTTTGTTATCACCTTGGGACGAGAATGAGTGTTTCTGGGTACGGTCCAAAATTCAAGATGGCTGCCAGTGGCCATTTTGTACCAAAATTAGGTCCAATCAGTTTTTTGTCACAAGTTCTATACAGCTCGTATTTATGAATTGATCTTCACAAAACTTCTTGGGTACCTTTGTTTTCACCTTGGGACAGGAACGAGTGTGTTTTGGGGTGCCTTTGTTATCACTGTGCTATGAGAACAAATATTTTGGGGTTCAGTCAGACCCACTCTGGGACTCAAAGTTTTCTTTTCTAGTTTAGCATCTGACTGTCACCCACCTTTACAATACTTTACCTATACATTTGTTACAGGCAACGGTCAGTATTTATGTACAGACCATTACAATACTTTATATGTACCTTTGTTATCAGGTCATTACCTAGATGTTTGTCATTGCTGTGTCACATACTATACATGTGCATGTCTTTGTCTTGACAAGTTGAGCTACAGTGTCATTGACACTTTCATTTAACATTTCCTTGGAATAAAAAAGGTAGCGGCATCCATAGAAGCACAATGACATCCCATTGGCTACTATTTATGCCAAGAAAATCGATGAAAATAAGCCAATGGGGGAATGGGGAAAGCTTTTGCACAAATCGCGTATCCAAGGATGCCATCCACTCAGGTCAACTTGGGAAAAGATGTCAAAGTTACGGCTAAAACGTGTATAAACGTTAAATGTGAACTCCAGAAATTATTAAATGTGGATCCGAGATTAGTAATTGATAAAGGTATACAGATAATATTTGAATCTGCCCTCCATATACAATGGGACCTCAAATTATTTATAATAAATCGGATAATTGTCGCTCGTAAACCGCATTTCACTGTGCACTTTCTTGTCTGACTAAATGTTTTTCGGCCTTTTCTGCGACTTCTCCCAGTTATCATGAACAACCGAAGAACACCCATTGGTCATGTAATACACCACTGTAAAGCTTATTCATTCCCCTTTCCATTGATACTGGGTATTGTTGGATACGTTGTGTGAATCAAATTTGAGGGGAAAAAACGAAGATGAGTGCTATCGTTTTCGAAAAGCGAGTTGTTTACCTTGTTAATATTTATATACCATTACAGGGGCACGTCAGCATAGATTCAAAAATGGTATCAAATATAATTTTTCTTTCGATTTCCCAGCTTGTGCCGAGTACCTGTGATTGAGAGCTTCTAAAAACTGTATACATTGTGAATAGGGGAGGTAATTTAAATATCCTTCAGCCGTGTTAATGAGAAGCTGTGCATTTCTTGAAGAACCAAGGTTTTCACCTGAATAGGTTGTTGCCCATAGGAGTGTAGTTTCAAGTTTGTTGGAAGGAAAGTTTAGTTGCTTTGGTTTTGAAATTTGAATTCTGACCTCAGTCGCCTAATGTTGGTCATCCATTGTACGTCACTTTTCACATTTTTATTTGCCATTGAGTGTGCTGCTAAGCAAAATGCTATATCCCAAAAATACCATATTTTAAAAAAAATCTCCTTATGAAATGATTTGGTGTTTGTTCCAGAGGTTTATTACCCTCTGCCCATCTTGACAGGAAGACATTTTGCTAAATCTTTTCTTGAATAACTAAAATTCCAATTGTTTGCTCCCCAAAACAATATATATAGCTTATGACTCCTCATTGGAACAAGCCTAATGAGCTTGTTCCAATGAAGAGTCATAAGCTATGTTTTGGAAACAAGAATGTTTCTGTAAATAATTATAAATTTGAATGGCGATTTTTTTTGTGAATAACATACTCTCCAGATTGGACTGTTCCATTAGGTAAAGAGTCCTGACTAGAATTTGGTCTAAATGAAGTTCTCTAGCAATATTTCAGGAATGGGGAAACATTCTGCAAATGAAGTACATTGGCAAGTATGATTGTCCTCTGTCCCAAATGCAAAATTTTTCATGTTCCTTGATTTCTAAAATTATTTATTTATTGATGTTTTAAGGTCACATATGCATAATAGTGCATAATAGCTAATCATGACTGCAACATGGAGATAAGGTCAGGTTTAGTCAATCGTTTATGTACACGTTGCCCATTTTAGAGGACTTCCACCTAAGCAATGGTGACAGGGGCCTATTTTTACCAGTAAACAGAGCTTGTGTACCACATTAAACAAGCACAGCTTCTCTTCCTAGGGTTCCCATGGGGGATTTCCAAAATACCAGGCCAAAAGAACTGCTGCTTTGAATCAAACCAGAATTTATTTATTTATTGGTGGTCAAGGTCACATATTTCTGCACAATGGCCAATTATGACTGCAACATAGAGATAGTCAAGTTTAATCAGTTGTTTATACCCATGTTGCCTATTTAGATGACTTCACCCCCCCCCCCCCCCCAGCCCCTCCACCACCCCCCCCCCCCCCCCCCCCCTGGTACAACAGAGCTTGTTTACCATGGTTCCAACGGGGGATCAATCCGCAATTGGCACACCACATGCTAGCAGAGTAAATAAGTAATGCTCCACCTTCAGGGGGTTTTTAGGGTGAGGAAACAATAGGTAGAAACTTTTTATTACACATCCATTAAACTTTTAACCCTTGTATTTAACGGAATCACCACTATGACATAAATGTTTCTGTATTTAACTGCTGATGTACAAGCCAGAACCTTTTCCCCCTCACCGTTTAGACTTCTTCCTTTCCAGTCGAGTCATTAGTTACGCTTTATTTATTTATTGGTGTTTAAGGTCACATATTTTTGCACAATGGCTAATCATGGCCACAACATGAGTATCAACTAAAGACCAGGGGTGAGCGTTAATAAGCCATGTTGCCCATTTTAGGGAGGGTTTGCACCTCCCAAGCATTGGTGACTGGGTCCTATTTTACCAGTAAAACAGAGCCTGTTTACCGCAGTGAACAGGCACTGCTTCACTTCCCGGGGTTCCCACAGGGAAGTTACGCTTTGAAAAGTTTTCAAATTTCATTATACAATTATCGATCATCTGTCGCATAGTGTGAAAATGAAAACATCCAAAGCAAAATAAAGTGCCGTTTTGCAAATCCAACCAAATTTGTACTTATATTTTTACTATCAGTTACAGCCACCAAATGGTTAGGAGTGAATGGATACCAGCCAAAGAGAAACAGCGATACAAATTTCAACAAACATACCCAATAGAAAAGATAACGAATGTAATTTAGACTGGTTCCCTAATGGTTGTTTTTTTCACTTTTTATCAATCCATATGATCAGTACCACTTTAAACCAAAATAACAGACTCTTGGCCTTTGGGCTTAAACAGCAGAATTAAAATTTGTTTATTTAAATAAATTTTAATGCATGGGGGATGTGTAATAAACACAGAACATGATGTGTGTTTGAATCAGTGGGTGGTTTACATAATTCGTTGGAATGACGCAGTCATATTTCGCTTGAGCCTACAGGTCTCACAAAATATGACTACGCCATACCAATGCGTTATGTAAAACAACCACCGATTCAAACACACATTATACTATATGGAAGTGCTGAGCCTCATGGGTATGACTTGCTTAACAACACAAATTTTACAAAGTTGCAAAAAATTCAGATGATAAAAATTTTACAGTCTGGTTCAATATTAAAGGCTCATCGATGATGGAGATTGCATACAAGGATCCAATTGGAATGTCAGTGTTTGGGTTTTAGAGAATCACTAAAGGAAATCTTGGCATGCCCAATTCTTTTTAGCTTAACTTGACAATGTGAAGTATGCACTATTGGGATTGGTTATGATCCATGCTGACCTTTGTCCATCCACAATTCCTTTAACACACTCCGCAGGCTGTATCTCTCACCTGATCAGTTTCAAATTTCATACGTAGAGTAATGTCTTGGTTGGAGCTATCAAATTTTTCCAAATTTTGTTGAAACACATGGCTGCTGGTGACGAGCTTGGATTTGGCATATAAATTGTCTACAATTCTATTAGCACACCATACAGCCCTCATCTCTCCACATGATCTTTTTCAGATCTGAATTCTGTTGAAAAACATTGCCACCAGTGGCCATCTTTGATTTGGCATATAAATTGCCAACATTTCCACTAGCACACCACAGAGGCCGCATCCGTCACCTGATCTTTTTCAAAATTTCATATGTAGCTTTGGTGTGATGTCTGGATGGGAGCTGTCAAATTTTTCTTAATTAGCCCTACTGTTTACAGTAAGGGGTATAGTAATGACTTTTGTCCGTCCGTCTGTCCGTCTGTTAATATTTAGAGTTTTTGGTTAAAGTTTGTGATTAAAGTTTTTTACTGAAGGTTCAAGTGTTTTTTTTTTCTTTTTTTTCCTCTCTTTTCCTGTTTAGTTGACATTTGGAGTTTTGGTTAAAGTTTTTTATTCAACCTTCAAGTACAGGCTACACCCGGTAGATCTTGTCTGATCGTCACAAAATTTCATATGCAGGTTTTCGGTCATGTCTTCATGAGAACGTCCCCTTTTGGTCGTGATTGGTCAACCGGTATGGCTGCCCGAGCCCCAAACCCAAAAATCATTAGCACAGTCTACAGGTTGTATTTATGAAGGGATTTCATTGCAACTTCATTGAATGCCTCTGTATAATGCCTAGATGGGAACGTCCCTGTTTGGGCATGATCTGTCAACCGTGATGGCTGCCCAAGCCCGAAACCCAAAAACTTTTAGCACAGTCTGCAGGTCATGTTTAATATGGATGCATTTCATTGTAGCTTGATACGATGACTCCGTGTGATGTCTACATGAGAATTTCCCCATTTGGGCGTATCAACTGTCACAACTGCCCGAGCCCAAAACCCTAAAACCTTTAGCACAGTCTACAGGTCGTATTTATGGAGGGATTTCATTGTAAATTGATAGGTTGACTTCATATAATGTCAACATGAGAAAGTCCCCTTTTGGACGTGATTGGGCAACTTTGACGGCTACAGGTGCCCGAAACCCGAAAACCTTCAGCACAGTCTACAGGTCATATTTATGAAGGGATTTCATTGTAACTTCGTAGGATCAATCCACATGATGCCCAGATGAGAATGTCCCCTTTTGGTTGCGATCATTCAACCATGATGGCTGCCCGAGCCCGAAAACCTTTGGCACAGTCTACAGGTCATATTTATGGAGAGATTTCATTGTAACTTGATAGGTTGACTTCATATAATGTGTACATGAGAACGTCCCCTTTTGGGCAACTGTGACAGCAACAGGGGCCCGAAGCCCGAATACCTTTAGCACAGTCTACAGGTCATATTTACGGAGGGATTTCATTGTTACGTGATAGGTTGACTTCATATAATGTCTACATGAGAACGTCCCCTTTTGGGCAACTGTGACGGCAACAGAGGCCCGAAAACCTTTAGAATATTCCACAGGCCATAATTATGAAGGGATTTCATTGCAGCTTGGTAGGGTGACTCCAAGTTAGTGGTTAAAAACCCAAACAAACACCACCACCCCCCTACCCCCACTTAGGCTTTTTTTTTCTTCTTTTCTCCAATATGCATTTTGAACTATTTACAGTCACTACACTACCCCCCCCCCCCCCCCCCCCCCCCCCCCCCCCCCCCCCGCCCCCACACACACACACGCACACGGGGCCAATTAAGCACTTTTTTTTTTCCTTTCGTCAAAAATGCTTGTTTACAGTTTGGGTTAAAAACCCAGACAAGCACCACTGCCCCCCCCCCCCCCCCCCCCCTCCCAATTAGGCATTTTATTTTTGTTTATTTCCTCCAATATGCATTTTGAACTATTTACAATCACTACATGCAGAACCTTTTTTTTCCTTTTGTCAAAAATGCTTTTTTATATTATTAAAGTTTGTGGTTGAAAATCCAGACAGAAAATATCCCTCCCCCCCAATTAGGCATTTTTTTTTCTTTCCTCGAATATGCATTTTGAACTATTTACAGTCACTACATGCAGAACCTTTTTTTAAACTCATGTAACCCCCAACCCCACCCACCCACCGGGGGGCCAATTAGGCACTTTTTTTTTCTTTCGTCAAAAATGCAGTTTTACAGTTTGGGTTAAAGTTTGTGGTTAAAAACCCAGACAAACACCACCCCTCACCCCCACCCCCATGGTGCCAGTTAGGTTTTTTTTTTTTCTCTGCTCAAAATGCATTCTGAAGGATTTAGACTGACCACATGTGGAAAAAAAAATGGACTCCCCTAACACACCCCCACTCTCCCCCCACCCCACCTCACCCAGGGCCATTCATGCAATATTTTTTCTTTGGTACAAAATGCATTTTTAGCCTGGCAATAGTCAGGGCTATAGTCATGACTTTCGTCCGTCCATCTGTCTACAAACATTGGTTTCCAACTGATTACTCCAGTTTGGATTATTTTATTTGTTTTCAGTCAAAGTTGATATGTGTATTTTCCAGCTAGTAATACAGGCCAGGTTTCAATATAGGTTCCACAACTCTAGTTTTTAGCTTAACATGACAAAGTCAAGATAAGCTATTGCCATCACGTGGGCGGAAGTCTGTTAGTCTGTTCACATTTTCCTTTAGCACGGGCTACACCCCGCAGTTCTTGTCTGATCGTCACAAAATTTCATATGCAGGTTTGGGGTCATGTCTAGATGAGAACGTCCCCTTTTGGTCGCGATCGGTCAACTGGTATGGCTGCCCGAGCCCAAAAACCATTAGCACAGTCTACAGGTCGCATTTATGAAGGGATTACATTGTAACTTGGTAGGATGCCTCTGTTTGATGCCTAGATGAGAACGTCCCCTTTTTGGTATGATCTGTCAACTGTGATGGCTGCCCAAGCCCGAAACCCAAAAACTTTTAGCACAGTCTGCAGGTCATGTTTAATATAGAGGGATTTCATTGTAACTTGGTAGGATGACTCCTTATGATGTCTAGATGAGATTTTCCCCATTTGGGCGTGATCTGCCAACCGTGACGACTGCCCGAGCCCAAAACCCGAAAACCTTCAGCACAGTCTACAGGTCATATTTATTGAGGAATTTCATTGTAACTTGGTGGGTTGACTTCATATAATGTCTAGATGATAAAGTCCTCTTTTGGACGTGATTGGGAAACTGTGGCGGCTAGAGGGGTCCGAATACCGAAAACCTTTAGCACAGTCTACAGGACATATTTATGAAGGGATTTCATTGTAACATGGTAGGATGACTCCAAATAATGTCTAGATGAGAACGTCCCATTTTGGTCGCGACCATTCAGCCTTGATGGGTGCCCGAGCCCAAAAAACCTTTAGCATAGGCAAAAGGTCATAATTATGGAAGGATTTCATTGTAACCTGTTAGGTTGACTCCATATAATGCCTAGATGATGACATCCCCTTCTGGTCGTGATTGGTCAACTGTGATGGCTACAGGTGCCGAAAACCTTGAGCACAGTCTACAGGTAATATTTATGAAGGGATTTCATTATAACTTCGTAGGATCACTCCAGATGATATCCAGATGAGATTGTCCCTTTTGGTTGCGATCATTCAACCATGATGGCTTCCTGAGCCTGAAGCTCGAAAAACCTTTAGCACAGTCCACAGGTCATATTTATGAAAGGATTTCATTGTAACTTGGTAGGTTGACTTCATATAATGTCTGGATGAGAACGTCAGTTTTAGACACGATTGGGCAACTGTGACGGCTAAAGGGGCCCGAGGCCCGAAAACCTTTAGAACAGTCTACAGGTCATAATTATGAAGGGATTTCATTGTAGCTTGGTAGGATGACTCCAAACGGGCCCGAAGCCCGAAAACCTTTAGCACAGTCTACAGGTCATATTTATGAAGGGATTTCATTGGAACTTCGTAGGATCACTCCAGATGAGAATGTCCCCTTTTGGTTGCGATCATTCAACCATGATGGCTGCCCGAGCCCAAAAACCTTTAGCACAGTCTACAGGTCATATTTATGAAGGGATTTCATTGTAACTTGGTAGGTTGACTTCATATGTCTAGATGAGAATGTCCCCTTTGGACGCAATTGGGAAACTGATGGCTAAAGGGGCCCGAACCCCGAAAATCTTTAGCACAGTATACAGGCCATATTTATGAAGGGATTTCAATGTAACTTGATAGGATGACTCATTTTGGAATAATTTCACTGTATAACTTGGCAACTTTCATTGATATACGTTAACTGTGAAGGCCACATACATTAACTATGAGGTCATATTAACCCACCCCTCAGCTCTTTAGTACACTGTACACCTCATATTATTTTCATCAAAAACATAGCATACAGGGAACAGAAATGAACATATTCCCAATTATCACAATTCTTGTCTTATTTCATTATTCTTTTCATCAAACACAACACACAAGTTAAGCTGCAGTGTCACTGACACTTTCATTTTGAAAAACATGGCCATCTTGGATTTGGCCTATAAATTGTCAACAATTCCACTAGCATACCCTGCAGGCCATTTCTCTCACCTGATTTATTTATTAGGGTTCAACTACACTTTTGACAGCCAGAGTCACCTCGTGTCCGACTTTTTCGGGTGGAGAAGGCCAGAGTACCTGAAGAGAACCACCAAGCAACTCTTAGACTCCCCAGTGTACTAACTCCACACAAGCACGGTTTGCATTGGTTGAAGGAAAATGCACCATCGACATGCAGTATGCCTTGGTACACAATGCCACTGTGCCGTCACATGAGCAATTGGGATTAAGTGCCCCCACGTGGGTAAATGGGATTAGGCGGTTGCCACAGGTGGGATTCAAACCGAGGACCTCTCGGCTTGCAGTATGCACCTCTACCTGCTGAGCCACCACACTCCCCTCTCACCTGATCAGTTTCATTTCATGTTGCAATTGTTTCACATCATCTGGCCCTGTTTCCGACCATAAAACTCATTCTTTAATAGCAACATTACACAGTCAATTAATAAGATTCTGGGGTGAACCTTGGTGTAAGCAATTCTTGTCTGAAGTTACAATTATTGTTGACAGTGACTCAAGGTCAAGGAATGAAATAAAAACCCATTCAGTGAATCATTTAACTCTCTGCACTCTGATGTCAGAAGACCAAAATTTCAACCTTCAAGTTTGCCCCATTATGCATCCAGGAATTTAAGCAACTCAATCAAAGAGCTCTGTCAAATAAGATTGAATTGGTTAAATTCCTAGTTGCATCATGGGAAAAATTTGCTGCTCGAAATTAACATTTTGGTTTTAGAGTACAGAGGGTTAATGAGTTTTGTACAGTTATTTAAATAAAATTCCAGTATTGAATTAATAAAAATAAAAAAATTGGAGACAATTTTTGGAGCTCTGCCAAATTTTGAAGCCTCATGCCATGAAGGATTTCCTGTTTGTTTCTCTATCCATGTTAACATCTTTTATTGAGCATTGGGTCAATTGATAGAATCTTCCACTTGTTTCCATTTCATAGTGAAATTTATCATTTATGCAACTTATTTAGTAAATTAGGTTTGAACCGAGCTATTTTATCTTAACTCATTTGTAAATTTCACTATGAACTTGGGACTCATTGTAGATCCTCTGTTTACCCCATATTCCCACAGCTTAAAATAAATGAGTTCCAAGGCAATTTCTCAACAATTTTCAGGGAGTTTCCAAGCCCAAAATTATGAAACTTAAGAAGTTTCAAGGATAACATATTTTTAACTCACCTGACGGAAAGTCAGGATGAGCTTTTGTGATCACTTGCAGTCTGTCGTCTGTGAACATGGTGTTTGCACCTGCTCCTCTGAAAACGCTGAACGACTTTTCGTTAAATTTGAGGTGATTGCTTGTTCTGACATAGCATTTTGTTTTTGTTCAAATCAACATGCCCAGCACCTTGAGGGAGGGAGGGTGGGGGTTTAATTCTTAAAGAATCTTCTCATGAATCAGTAGGTCCAATGATTTGATATTTGGTATGCAGCTTCCTGTGAAAAGGAAGGTACTTTTGCCTACAGAATTTATTTGTATTGAAAAATAGGCAAAACAAATTTTTTGTGTGCTTTTTTCAAGAATTTCAAAAGGAGTCTCCTTTGGAAAAAATCAAAACAAAAAAATTCAGCTGATTGAACCCAAAAATTGTACACGCAAAATATGTAATGTTCATGACTTCCTTTTGAGGTGTAAAATCAAGTTTTTTCAAACAAAGTTTGTGGATCAATATTTGTCTTTGTAAAGGGAGGGGCCCCCCCGCCCAAACTTTCTATTTTCCACACAGGTTGTCCGGTTGGAAACAAATTTGATATGTCGTATTATTGAGTCATAAGTACTAGATTCATGCAAAAAAAAAATTTTCCTGTGGAAACCCCCAGGAGCTAAAAATGTTGGAGCCCAAAGTTTAACTTAGTGCAATTTTAGGAAATTTCTTTAAAAATCATCTTCTTCGGATCCATCATTGAGAATCCTTTCATTTTTGATATTCAACATCTCTAAGTGGGCCAGAGTCAAGTTTGTTCAAAATCAGGTCCCTGAGTTAATATTTGGGCTCCCCATGAGAGCCCGAATTTTAATTTGGTGCTGTAGGAGGGAATTTCTTTAAAAATCTTCTTCAGATCCACCAGTCATAATGCTTTCATATTTGATACACATCACCTCCAGTGAGGTGAGATTCAAGTTTGTTCAAATTGAGTGCCTGGGTTAATATTTGGGCTCCCTTTGGTAGCCTGAATTTTAACTTGGTGCAATATGAAGGATTTTCTTTAAAAATCTTCTTCAAATCCACCAGTCAGAATCATATTCGGTATACAACCATTCCGGGGGTGGGGCGGGCGGGGGCTACATTCAATTTTTTTTAAATCAAGTCTCTGGATTCATATTTGGGCTTCCTAAACTTTATGTAATATGAGGGAATTTCTTTAAAAGTCTTCTTTTCCAGAACCATCTCTTGGAATGTTTTGATATTTGGTATACATCTCCGAGGGGAGGGGGTCGGTCAGATTCAAGTTTCTTCAAATCGAGTCCCTGGGCAGCAGTGCTATGAGCTCTCCAAGGTTTTTCTTTGTTTATCTTGGCTTTTGATGATGAAATGGAGTTTGATCTTCATGAGTAGATAGATTATTAAAGCCTCTCCAACAGTGTATCCCCCCCCCCCCCCCCCCCCCCCCCCCCCCCAATAATTTTCCAGTTGAAACATTGGAGTCTTAGGATATAAATTTTCCTTTGCCAGTAATTATATATTTTCAGATTTGATACTTGGACTTGCGTCTCATGCAAATGGAGATCTGTAATGTCCGACTCTGGCTGTTGGAAACTCAGCACAACCAATTTGGAGTACCAGTATGCCGATTCCTTCACCCAATGCTTACCCTGCTTGTGCCAAGTTAATAATTTGGGAGTCTTAAACAGTTGCTCGCTGCTGCCTGGAGGTTCTGTCCAGTTTCCTCAGTCTGACACCAGGTGACTCAGGATGTCGAAGATGTCATTAAACCCCAATATAATATTTAAAAAAAAAAAAAACAACCTAAAATCCTTACTTTCTAATATTTCAATTACATCAAGGCATGTCGTCAATGAAGGCATGCCTTGATGATATGGTAGGAATATTAGTCAGAACTTGGGCCATCACAGTCGCTACAAATCAGGCTTACCGTTTCCATTTTCATGATGCCCTGCACGCATCTGTTTACTAAGGTCGATAGTGTACTGACTTCATGCGACCTCATATTTAGTCGGAAGTTCTAAATTTTCAACAAATGTTAGTACCAGTATAAAGGCTAACATGGTTACAAATTGGGACTGAGACTCCTATGGTGTTTTAGCACCAGAGTGGCAAAGGTCTCCAGGATGTGATATACACCAGAAAAATAAAATTGTCTGTTGCGCAAATGAGTTGCAGCAACCTGATTGTGCCCAGCAGTTTTGAGTAAGTATCGGACCTAATCCTCTAATGGTAGCACCAGAAGATATAAACTTTTCTTGTTACAAATCCATAATGCTGGACTGAATTTTCATTTTTCCTGGCACTTTACCAACCATGTCTGGTATCCAGAAAAGAAGGTCAATGACACGGTAGCTTACCTTGACTTTATGGTGCATTTATGGGATTTATGTCGTAGTCATCTCATTAATGTTGCATTCAAGTAGATTGAGACATAATTAGCTTAACTTGTCAAAGTCAAGATAGGCTATTGCCATCACACATTCGGAAGTCTGTTGGTCTGTTCACATTTTTCTTTAGCACAGGCTACACTCCGTAGTTTGATCGTCGCAGAATTTCCTATGCAGGTTTGAGGTCATGTCTAGATGAGAACGTCCCCTTTTGGTCGCGATCGGTCAACCGTGATGGCTGCCTAAGCCCAAAACCTTTAGCACAGTCTACAGGTCGTATTTGTGAAGAGATTTCATTGGGACTTGGTAGGATGACTCGGTATAATGTCTAAATGAGAACGTCCCCCTTTTGGTCATGATCTGTCAACCATGACGGCTGGCCAATCCCGAAACCTGAAAACCTTTAGCACAGTCTACAGGTCGCATTTAATGTGGAGGGATTTCACTGTAACTTGGTAGGATAACTCTGTTTGATGTCTAGATGAGAACTTCCCCATTTGGTCACGATCTGTCAACCATGACGGCTACCCAAGCCCAAAACCTGAAAACTTTTAACACAGTCTACAGGTAGAATTTAGTAGGAAAGGATTTCATCATAACTTGGTACGATGACTCCATATGATGTCTAGATGAGAACGTCCCCTTTTGGGTGCGATCGGTCAACTGTGATGGCTACAAGGGCCAAAAGCCTCAAAACCTTCAGCACAGTCTACAGGTCATATTTATAAAGGGATTTCATTGTAACTTGATGGCTTCAGAAGTCTAGATGAGAACGTCCCCTGTTAGTCGTGATCGATCAACCATGACAGCTGCCTGAGCCCAAACCCTGAAAACCTTTAGCACAGACTACACGTTGTATTTATGAAGGGATTTCATTGTAATTTGGTAGGATGACTCTGTATAATTTCTAGATGAGGACGTCCCCTTTTGGTTGTACTCCGTCAACGATGATGTCTACACATGTCCGAAAACCTTTAGCACAGACTATAGACTGTATTTATGAAGGGATTTCATTGTAACTTGATAAGATGACTCATTTTGGAATAATTTCACTGGAACTTGGTAGCTTTGGTTGACATACATTAACTGTGTGGGCCACATTAACCTACCCCTCAATTCTTCAGTACAGTCTGCACCTCAAATTATTTTTATTGAAAACATAGCATACGGGGAACAGAAATTGACATATTCTCAATTATCACAATTCTTGTCATATTTCAAAATCCTTTCATAAACATTGAACATTATCCTTTTCATCAAACATAACACACAGTCTAGGTAAGCTACGGTGTCATTGACACTTTCATTATTGTTTTGTCATCTATCAGAAAAAAAAAACATAAAAGGGTCTACATTCTGATTGGCACACATTTTGAACATCCAATGAATTTCAACTTGATTTTCAAAATTTCCAAGTTGATAATGTCTTGCTATGCTTGAGATAAAAGTATGACCATCTTTCAAAATTTTTGGCTCTATTATTTTTAGCCTTAGATTATACCATGCTCCAAAAAGTGGACGGGAAACAAACATTTTGAGAGTGGGCTACTTTCAAAAGAATGCACATATGAACTCAGGGAATGCATTAAGGGATTATAAATGCAATTATGAAAAATGCGCCATTGACCTTAGGGTGACTCCAGTGACCCTTATCCATATTTTGAACCTTCCAAGCATTTCAATGCACGCATTTGGTGTTTTCCCAGGCCCAGAGGTAATACCAGTCATCATATACAAGCACAACCCACTTAAAAAATTTTAAAACTTAAAAAGGGTCTAAATTGTAATTGGCACATATTTTGTACCTCCAACGAGTTCAACTTGATTTTCAAAGTTCCAAGTTGATGTCATTCTATGCTTCAGATATCAGTAAGACCATCTCTCAAAATTTATGGCTCAAAAATTTTTAGCCTTAGATTATTCTATGCTCTAAAAGTGGAAGGGGAATGTATTCTAGCATTATAAAATGCAATTTCCAGCAATTCTGATAAGTGCTCTCATTGACCACTGACTGACTTTGACCCATATTTGAACCTCCATTGATTTTCAACTCATTGGGTGCTATTCCATAGGTCATATGATATGAGCGTGACTAACATTCAAAACACCACTAGGGAAACAAAATGCCCCAATCAACTGAAAAATATAAATGGTCAAGTATTAGTGACTGTCTATCAGTATGCCAAAGAGTAACGACATAGGATGGGGAGCCCGGTGGCTCAATTGGTAGGGCGCAGGCTGCAAGCCGAGAGGTCCTCGGTTCGAATCCCTCTGCAGCAACCGCATTGTGTCCTTGGGCAAGACACTTCATCTCCATTGTCCGCGTAGGGATGGGCAAGACACTTCGTCTCCATTGCCCGCGTGGGGGCATGGTGGCGTTGTGTACTAAGGCGTACTGCACATCGATGGTGCACTTGTCTTCAACCAATGCTAACCCTGCTTGTGAGGAGTTAGTATGTTGGGGAGCTGACAGTTGCTCACCGTTGCTCGGTGGTTCTCTCCGGGTACTCCGGCTTCCTCCACCCGTAAAACTGTCACGGTCATGATTAGCCATTGTGCATAAATATGTGACCTTAAACACCAATAAATATAAATAACGACATAGAAAGATTGTATTCAAGTTATCATGTGGATGAGGAAGTGGGAAGAAGAATAAAAAGAAAGAAACCATACAAAAGCAAGTCTGAATTTTGCAGACTAATCAATGCAACCTGCAGATGGTGCATAAGTAAAACAAGATGGCTGCTGTGGTGGCCATTGCAGGTGGTGGCTAATGTGTGCAGCCAACAATGACCAACAGACGTTCTCATCAAACCCAAGTCATCCAGTCAAATTTCAAGAAAATTGCTGCATACATATAAACGAGACTTGCAGGGTGTTCTGAAGAAATCCAAGATGGCTACCATTATGGTGACCAGTTTATGTTGTTCTTATCACACTGCCAAGTTTCAAGAAAACTGATGCATAAATGTAACCTGAACTCTGTGCTGATAAAATCAAAGATGGTTATTGTGGGCAACCGACAGTAATTGAAATAGAACATTCTCTTCTACTAATTAGTCTCCTTACCGAATTTCAAGAAAATTGATGCATAAATGTGACCTGTAGCCTGTAAAGAAATCTTCTCTGGCAGCCATTGTGGGTATCCAACCGTAACCATTACGGGGTGTTCTCATCTAGGCATGAACCTGAACAGGCATAAGAAATTTGATGATGATTGGAAGAAACCTTGAGGGCTGTAGCTCAGACTGAACGAATTGTGGACATGCAGTCAGAAAGATCCAAGATGTCTGCCATAGCTACCATGTTGTGCAGCTGATCAAGACCAACATCTGACTTTCTGACCTACTCATCATATTAAGACCTTCTGTCGAGTTTCAAGAAAATTACATAAATGCTACCTGTGGGCTGTTCTGGAGAGATACAAGATGGCTGCCATGTCAGCCATTATGTGTGGCCAACCGAGACCAAAATAAAACGTTCTCAATGACTCAAATACTAAGCCATCCTGTCGAGATTCATGAAAATTGATGCACAAAGGCTATCTGTAGCCTGTGCCAAGAAATCAAAGATGGCTGCTTGTGGGGCAAGGCTCAAAATAATGTTTTTTTTCCCAGTGCAGGTCAAAATGTCCTGCCCCAAGTAACTGGTGCAGGTCATTTTCAACATATTGCTTTACACAATGTAAATTGACATATGGTAACTACTAAATGAGGAAATGACGTGTTAATTCACAATGGAATTTAGGTTTATACCAAATTGCTGGTGTTTTTTAAACTCAGATTCTAAAATTCAGAATTTTGTATCGGTCAAAATGTCCTATGGATTTCGAAGTGTGTATAGGTCAAAGTAAGTTTGGTGTCGGTCATTGTCCTTGTCCCACCACTTATTTCTGCGGTCTGTAGCATGTACTGAACACATTGTGGACAAATATACAGACTCCCTGATGAATACTCACAGATGTTAGCTTGCGCCATGATTATAGCTCAACTTGACTTTGTCAAGCTAAAAACCGGCAGTCCCTCCCCCCACACTGAGCACATACACTTCAAGGCGTGAAAAATGCCCTGTACAGTTAAGAAATGAAAACACTGTAGTGGGTCCAATGGAAAAAACGGAACTGCCAACACATGTACCAACCATATTGGACCACTATTTCTTCAACCGGTCCACCAACACAGTCCAATACGGTCTGCATCACTAGTTCCTACATGCTTGTTGCCCAAGGACATGATGCAAGTCGGGATTGAACCTACAATGATTAACATGGAGTCCAATAATTCAGGCATGTGTCTGGGCCAGAAAAAAAAAATACTGGTGTCGTGGTGAAGTCAAAGCTCCTGGAAAATAGTGTTGATAAAGTTGTTAACCCTTTACCTAGTATGAAAAGCAGATGGCACTTGCAAACAAAATTCTTGAATAACTAATGTTTTTCATTTTTTGTCTCAAAAACATAGGTTATGACCCCTCACTGGAATGTGCTCGACAAGCTCATTCCAAAGAGGGGTCATAACCTATATTTTTGAGACATAAAATGAAAATATAATGAAAATTGATGATTTTTTAGAATAGCGATATCTGGTTTGGGCCATTACGTTGGGTAAAGGGATAAACTTGAATGATACCAATCTAAAAGGTTCAATACTGGAGTTATGAAAGCATTTCCCAAACGGCAGATACCATTATCTGACACTTCAAACAGAAAAAAATTGATCATATTCAGTGTGGAAAAATATCTCTGAAATCTGAGAAAACTCTGAAAAAGCTCATCCCTGAATATTTTAATCAATGAGCCACCATACTCCTCTTGAAGCACAAAATGGAATCTTGGTGAGCTTGTTCCAATGAGGACACACAAGCTATGTTTTGGAGGTAGAAGTAAATTTTTAGTGTAAGAATTTATTCAAGTGTCCAAAACTTGTGTTGGGTAATTGGTTAATTGAGAAGTCATTATATCAATGAATAATATTCAATTAACAGGTCTATTTTAGTAATCAGAAAATGGTCATTTTCCTCACATTCTAGTGATTTAACTGGGCAATCATTCTATTATGTCTTGTTTGACAGAGTGCATGTAGCTCTATCCAACAAGATGTAACCGATTAAATGCTTATATTGAAAGTGCAGAGGTCCAATAGGTCTGTGAAGCTGGGGTGTTCAGTGATTGTCAAACAGATTTTTGATAGATTACACTGCTTTTATTCTTTTAACCCTTTACCTAACATGAAAAGCAGATGACACTTGCAAAAAAAAATTGTGAACTAATTTTTTTCATTTTTTGTCTCAAAAACATAGGTTATGACCCCTCATTGGAACAAGCTTGATGAGCTCGTTCCAATGAGGGGTCATAACCTATGTTTTTGAGACAAAAAATGAAAAGATAATGAAAATTAACTGACAATTTTTTAGAATAGCGTTGGCCGCTTTTGGTCGTTGTTTTGGGTAAAGGGTTAATTGTTTACCCAACCTGAATAGCAGATGACATTTGCAAAACAATTATTGAATAACTACAAATTTTCATTTTTTTACCTCCAAAACTCTGCTTTTGATCTTAACTGGAACAAGCTGGTGCCAATGAGCTTTGTTCTTAAGACAAAAAAAATTTAAAAAAATAGAATATGAAGGGCAGATTTTATGAATTGCGCTGACCGGTTTTGTCCATTATGTTACCTATGTGCAATTAAAGCTTCACCCAACAAACAAATCAGCCTCATCTGCCCACATAATCTACAAATTAAGCAGTTGATAAAATACAAATTTTTCAATATATTTTAACAAAACTATATGTGATTTCTCATTGCAACTTGTTCCAATAAAGGGTCACATGATGTGGGTTTTGTTGAACTTTTTTGAAAAAATATTTGAAAAAAACAAATTTTGATATTGTCCGCACTGGGTAAAGGAGTAACAGGTCAAATGTTGATAAGGCATGGTAAATTATTTTGTGTTTCAAAGTTTTATAAAACTTGCAGGCTTATTCTATTTATTGGAGTTTATGGATATTTTCAGCATATATGGTTATGTTTTGATTACAACACCAGTATAAATAAAATCTATAAAAATCAAGTTTTGTCAATCTTTTATAACTGTGTTGCCTACTTTAGTCAACTCACACCCCAGGAACTGGCAATTAGATTCAAAATTATAAATTATACCAGTGAAGCAGAACCTTTTTATTGCAGTAAACAAGTTGTACTTCACTACCAATGGTTCCTTTGGGGATTATTGTGATGAACAATTTATAAATAATATTGAGCTCCGCTCTATCACATCAACTCCTTCAACCTGGTAAGGCCTAAAAAAAAAAAGTTAATAATCTGTTTCTCAGACCCTCCCCAAGATTCATACAGACTAGTCAATAATGTTTCCATACCCCTGACATCAAATTTCCATAATCCAAAAGGTTAAATGTAACTCAATACATCTTCTATTTTTCCCTCCCACCTCACCCCTTGACAACTCTTTTAATCCTAAACAGCCCTAGTCAAACTTTGATCAGTTTGTACTGCAATAAAACCGAGCCTTGAACAGTGAGGCCTCAGGTAAACTTTTTAGTTACGTTCTTAGTACCTTGGCAGTTGTGTCCAGGCAAGTCTTGGCTACCTGAACAGGCAGCCAAGACTTTTCCTAGAAACAATTGCAAGGCCATCAGATGTACTCTATCAAAGTGTGGCAAAAATGTATAACAAGAAGCCCCAAGGAGACTTAATCGCTCACCTGCCAAAGTGGTTCAAAGAAGTATTTGAGGTCACATTCAGTATGACATGGTTCATCAACACTACAAAGTCATGAAAGGAAAATTTTATGGAAAAACACCAAGGAATGGATTTGAACACATTCCAACCTACCCCCCCCCCCCCCCTCCAAACCCCCTGCCCCCATAGAGAGTCCCAAATATTAAGCCAGGGACTGAACAAACTTGAATCTGATCCCCCTTGAGATGTTATATACCAAATATGAAAGAATTCTGACTGGTCGATCCGAAGAAGGTTTTTAAAGGAGTCCAAATATTAAACCAGGGACTTGATTTGAACTAACTTGAATCTGCCCCTCTCCCCCCTCCCAGAGATGTTGTATACCAAATATAAGAAGATTCTAATTATCTGGTTCTGGAGAAAAAGATTTTTTTAATTTTGGAAAACAAAAACAATTTATGGGTGCTATCAGAGTAATGCCCCTTGTGGTGCCCCCTGTGGGCATGGCAACTTTATTTGAACAAACCTGAACTGACATATAATAAGGAACATGCACATCAAATTTGGTGCAGTGGTTTATGAGGAGTAGTCGATAATGTGAAGTTCACGCCAGATGGATGGACAGAAAGTGATCACTTAAGCTCCCCGTGACTTTTAGTCAGGTGAGCTGAAAACCACCAGATTTTTAAGGATTAAGAATCACCAAACACCAATGACTCAAATAGTGATTTTTGGTGAACCCTAAAATTTGGGAGTACAAATATTTTTTGAACGGTCACATTTGACAGGAGAAATACCCATTCTGCATGCATGATTTTTAAAGAAGTTCCCTCATATTGCACCAAGTTAAAATCTGGGCTCCCACAGGGAGCCCAAATATTAACCCTGGCTCTTGATTTGAACAAATTTGAATCTGATCCCCCTAGAGATGTTGTATACCAAATATGAAACCATTCGGATTGGTGGATGTGGAGAAGATTTTTAAAGAAGTTGCCTCATATTGCACTAAGTTAAAATCCAGCTACCATAGGGGGCCCAAATATGAGCCCAAGGGCACGATTTGAACGAACTTGAATTTGCCCCCCCCCCCCCCCCCCCCCCCCCCCCCTCCCCTAGAGAATTTGTATACCAAATATGAAAGGATTCCGACTGGTGGATCTGAAGTAAATTTTTTAAAAGAAATTTCCTCACATTGCACTAAATTAAAATCTGGGCTCCCATATGGAGTCCAAATATCAATCAAGGGACCCAATTTGAACAAACTTAAATCTGACCTCCCTAGAGATGTTGTATACCAAATATGAAAGGCTTCTGACTAGTGGATCTGAAGTAGAAGATTTTTAAAGAAATTTCCTCATATTGCATCAAGTTGAAATTTTGGGCTGCAAAAGAGAGCCCAAACATGAACCCAGAGACGCGATTTGAACAAACTTGAATCTGAACGGCCTAGAGATGTTCTACACCAAATATGAAAGCATTCTGACTGGTGGGTCTGAAGAAGATTTTTAAAGATTATCCCCCTTTTTTGCCCTAAGTTAAAAATTTGGGCTCCTGTATGCCCAAATATGAACAAAAGAGCTTCATTTTAACAAACTTATATCTGAACCCCCTCCACACCTTATAGATGGATGTATACCAAATATCAAAAGATATTTTTTTTAAATTTTTGCAAGTGTGCAGACTCAGCATTTTTTCAATGCCTGACCCCCCCCACACACACACACACAACCGATATCAATTTTTTTTTACCATTCAGTTCTATGGGTCTTAAGAATGCTTCATACCAAATAACAGTTCTCTGTTCCGTGGGGTTTGGGAAATATTGAGAGTTCGAAAATATTTCTATTTTCAGCTCCTGGGGGGACACAGGAAAAGTGTTTTGGCATGAATCAAGTACTTATGACCCAATAATATCACAATCCAAATTTGGTTCAAATTGGACCATCGGTTCAGAAAATAGAAATTTTGGGCGGGACCAAAAATGTTGCCCCTCCCATTACAAAGGCAAATATTGCTTTACAAACTTCGTTTAAACAAACTTGAATCTATGCCTCAAAAGGAACTTCACACCAAATATCAAGTTGTTGTATCCACTGGTTCATTAGAAGATTTTTTTAAATGTTGCCGCATTTTCCCCCACCCCCTCCCTAAGGGGCTGGGCATGTCGAGTTGAACAAAAATCAAATTTGCTCTCACTCACACAAACTTTCACTTGAATTGGCCGAGTGGTTTTGGAGAAGAAGCCAAAACATGGTGTGGACGGACGACGGACAGAGAGCGATTAGATAAGCTCAGTTGGACTTCATCACGGTGAGCTAACAAAATTTTGATTGGCAATTTTTATGAATAGCACTGGCCGCTTTGGACAGAGAAGGGTTAAAACATTTAAGATCTCATTTTTTTCAGAGATAATTTTTTGGGTAAATAAACAACTAGAAAAGAAACACTTTTTCCACTTTTATTTTACATCATTTGCATCTTTTTTTCTTTTCACAAACGTCACATGTTCACATCTTTTTTCAATCATTACACTGCTTTTTAAAGTTTTTCGTCTTTTTCTTTTTTTTTCACATTCTTTTTTTTTATATTTTCACTTCTTTTCAATTAATCAGTGTTCTTTATTTTCAAGTGTTTCTTCGTCTTTTTATTTTTTCTTCAATATATTCCCTTCTTTTCATTTCTTTATATCTGCTGAGATACTTTTTTTCAAATTTTCAAGTGGTGAAATATTTTCTTTTTTTCACCTATTATTTTTTTTTACAATGAATATTGAAGATACATATTTAAAAACATTAAAAAAATGAACTTCACATGGATACGATAAAAATTGAACAATGATGAATGAAAACACATTTTCTCAAGTAATATATGAATTCATTGGAAAGCCAGTTGGCAAAGTCACAATCATGCAAAAGGTTCAACAACAAGAGGGGGGGGGGGGGGGGGGGGGGGGGGGCATACCCCCACAGTGTATACCACCAACCAATGACAAAAAGAAATGAACCATGATACTGTGAACCTTATTCCCAAAACTATCTTCATTCCAAATTTCATTGAGAGTCACTAACCAGAGATACGAGGCAAACAGACAAAACATTGGCTATTTTACAAGGCAAACAGCAAAATTATTGTCTTTGTTTTATAGCAAGGTAATTGTGAAGGCCATAAACATCCATTACTGAAGTCTTAGTACCGGTCGGACCATCCACATAAGAGATGTAGAACAAAGAAATAATGCCACATTTGGGGAGGTGATTTGCATGTATTTTCTTTGTTTTACTACAGGGACATGACTTATTTGAAAGCCTTTCCTATAAACAATCTTCATTCCAAATTTGATTGAAATCTGATATTCATTTATTTATTGGTGTTTATGGTCATATACTTATGCACAATGGCTCATCATGACCGTGACAGTTTTATGGGTGGAAGAAGCCGGAGTACCCGGAGAGAAGCAATGACGAGCAGCTGCCAGCTAACTAACATCGTAACTCCACTGAAATATGATAACCCAAACGTAATATATGAAGCAGACAGACAAAAAATTTGCTATTTTACGAGGCAAATAACAAATTTTCAAAGTTAAAAAGGGGAATAAGAAGAAAGAGTGAAAAGTAAGAAATATCGTTAGAGACTCATTTGAAAGCCTTTCCCATAAACAATATTCATTCCAAATGTCATTGAGATTCAATAAGCCAAACCCGAGATACAAAGCAAACTGACAAGAGCGGGGCAACATACGCCTATCAAAAATTGGAACATGCACAAGTTTCTCTGGGGTAAAGTTTGAAATTTTTGTTGACTCCACTATGTTCCCCCACCCTCCCTCCAATCATTGCCCATTCCCCTGTCCTGTCTGGGGTAGAGGGTTTCAAATTGTATGCTTGTGTACACACATTTCATATTGTTTTTGTGAAATTTTAGTATGCAGAATGGAAATGCAAACAATTTTTAGATGTAGAAGATTCTCCTCACCATTTACAAGGGTAGCGTTCATTCAATGACAGGTTAACTTCATTGATAGCAATTGCTGATAGGTGGCACCAAGTAAAAGGACATTTTGAGGATCATAACAGCTATAAACGGCGAGGATTCTCGTCTTTTTAAAATAAAATGGAGTTATCTACTCCTGTCACATGCACAACGACAATTGATGATCATGGGTGCAAAGTCTGAACAATAAAGCAAATAAAATGTTGAAGGAGTAGGCAACATATTTATTTATTTATTGATGTTTAAGGTCACATATTTATGCACAATGGCTAATCATGACCGTGACAGTTTCATGGGTGGAGGAAGCCGGAGTACCCGGAGAGAACCACCGAGCAACGACGAGCAGCTGCCAGCTCCCCAACATCGTAACTCGCGTTAGATTGGTTGGAGACATGCGCACCATCGACGTGCAGTACGCCATAGTACACGGCGTCATCGTGCCCCCACGCGGGCAATGGAGATGAAGTGTCTTGCCCAAGGACACAACGCGGTTGCCGCAGGTGGGATTCGAACCGAGGACCTCTCGGCTTGCAGCCTGCACCTCTACCAACTGAGCCACCGCGCTCCCAAGGAGTAGGCAACACAATAGTGTAATGTTCGAAGTACTAAAAGGGGGCATAACTCTGGAAATACAAAACAGAGTTACCTGCTCTTGTCACATGGAGAACGGCAATTGGTGATCAACATGTGTGCAACATTTGAACAATATAGCATGTAAAACGCTGAAGGAGTAGGCGACACAAATACTGTAATGTGTTAAGTACTTAAAAGGGGCATAACTCTGAAAATACAAAATGGAGTTACCTGCTCTTGTCACATGCACAACGGCAATTGGTGATCACCATGTGTGCAAAGTTTGAACAATATACCATGTAAAATGTTGAAGGAGTAGGCGACAATACTGTGATGTTTCAAGTAAAACTAAAAGGGGGCATAACTCTGGAAATACAAAATGGAGTTACCTGCTCTTGTCACATGCACAACGGCAATTACTGATCAACATGTTTGTAAAGTTTGAACAATATGGCATGTAAACCTTTGGAGAAGTAGGAGACACAAAAATGAAAAATTTTAAGTAATTTGTATATTTTTTATACTTACCAATGGCCCAGACTAGTTGGTGCTAACTTTATGGTATTCAGGGCCAAACACAAATTTTTCCCCCACCCCACCCACCCACCCCACCCCCCCCCCCCCCCCAATCCCCCAGATTTGCATCAAAACACTAAAATTTAAGTTCTAAATGGTCCTCCATATTTTTTTATCACTGCGCATGCGCAGTATCCAGGAAAGTCCGCCAAATTGGCACCAACCATCATTCTTCCTTCAGTGCTGCTAAATATTTAAATAGCGGGGAGGTATGAGTGCCCACTCATGGGAGGGCCATACCCATCTGGGCCATTGGTAAATATAAAACATGTACAAATTACTTAAAATTTTTCATATTTTTATACAACAACCAATGGCCCAGACTAGCTGAATCGTAAAAAGGCTGGAGGGCCTAGGACTTAGAGGAAAATCCAATCGCTCAATTACTTCTGTCAAGAGTAGCTCCTACAGGAGAATAGGAGAAGATAGGAATTGTGGATGTCTGTCTCTTTTTCGAGAAAAGAGGACATAACACCAACAATGTAACTGAGTATTACATAATATATAAATCTCCATTTAATGACAGCATAACCCGTTATGCTAATTCAGTGAAGGAAAACCAATATATAAAGATAGTCCAGAGAATGAGACTCTTTATGCTCATTTAAAAGTGACCGAGGATTGTATATTAACGCCCGTTTGACACGCGACATATACAAATGCTTCACAGTGAGCTACACTTTAAAAACCAATACATAAATGAGACATAGTATTTGTTTGCTTCACACCGAGCTACACACTAAAACTACCCAGCACCGATCCTGGACTACTGTCTCCAGAGGAGGTATGCCCTTGCTTTTCACTATAAATCTAGATGATATAAGGGAAAAAAACGTACTCCCCCCCCTTCCCCTTGTTCTGGGATAAATTTTCCTCAGAACGAAGAGGGCAGCGGAACAGTCAGAGCTCGAGCAGTAGATGGACTCTAAATTTCTAAGGTAAAACTTCGTAAATGTAGATGGTTGTGTCCAGTAAGCAGCCTTCATGAGATCAGTAATGGCTATACTGTTAGAATAAGCCCAGGAATAGGACAGAGCTTTAACTTCATGCACTGTAATCTTGTTGACAGAACGTTGATTCGAAGATAGATTTCCATAGGCAATACCTATTGCCAACTGAATCCATCTAGAAATAGAATGAACAGATATATCTTTTCTATTAGGAATCAGAGAAAGAAAGAAACGTTTTCTTCCTTTCCTGATAAAATCCGATCGACGTTTATAAATGCGTATTGCCCTGACTGGACACAGTAATGGTCTACGGTTATCCGATGGCGGTAAAGCCTTAATGACATTAGGATCCGGCCGCTTATCTGGAATCTGATTCTTAGCCAAAAAACCCACTTCCGTAGTAAGGGTAATGGTATTACCCACACTACGATAATGAGATTCATCAACAGATAATGCATGGAGTTCACTAACTCTTCTAGCAGATGCAAATGCTAAGAGAAATGCTGTTTTATAGGTCAAGAATTTGAACTCTACAACATTTACCGGCTCAAAAGGAGCATCTTGAAGCTTCACCAGAACCCAAGCTAAATTCCACTTAGGAATTAATTTGAGGGTTCTATGTCTATTAATAGAAAAATTTCTAACTAATTTGGATAAAGAAACATCTGATCCAATAACCAAATTATCAAGATGAGCGTAAGTGTCTGATAACATAGACCTGTTGCCCTTAATAGTAACGGGCTGCAGTTTGAGTTCGTCAAACAAGTAAACCAAGAAATAGGCGATTTGTGGAATGGACGGATCGTATACATCTATCGACTGATCCACACACCAACGGAAAAAGAGCCTCCTCTTTGCTGCATAATTCAACGAAGAGGAGGCCCTCCTACAGTTAGAAATTGCATCCACTGCTTGTCCTGTAAACTGCTTCCTGTGGAAGAAGGACTGCACAATGGAAAAACTTGAAGGTTGAGACCTTCCGGGTTGTGATGCAGTGCGCAGGACTTCCCCTGATGAAGAAGGTCCTCTCGTGGAGGAAGCTTCTGGGGAATGTCCTATAACAGACACCTGAGAAGATTGAACCAAGGTTTCTGTGCCGACAGAGGTGCTACTAGCAGGATTTTGGATTTTGCAGTGAGACTGTTTGATCTTTAACAGAATCTGCTGGATCAATGGAGTTGGAGGATATGCGTATCCTATAATCCCGTCCCATGGAATTGACAGAGCGTCTACTGCGTACGCTCGGTGATCTGGACACGGCAATACGAATGTCAGCAACTGATTGCTTAGGTATGTTGCAAACAGGTCTATCATGGGACGATCCCGTTGGTAGCAAATCTGATTGAATACCCGCTTGTTGAGAGTCCACTCAGATGGCAACAGGCAACCTTTCCGAGAGAGCGAGTCTGCTAATACGGTCAGACGACCCGGTATATGACGGACAGAGAGATGAGTGTGACAATTCAGCATGTAAAGAAGAATTTTCTCTGTTAATTCGCAAATCAAATGAGTGCCGCCTTGGTTCATGAGATACGCCACTACTGTCGAGTTGTCCGACAGAATCTGAACATGGGTGTTTAGTAAATAGCCTTTCCAGTGCTGTAGTGCTAACCATATTGACATCATCTCTTTGATGTTTATGTGTTTCTCTAGGAACCGGGAGTCCCAAAGTCCCTGGCACTTCAAGCCTGCTGGACTTAGGGTCGTGCCCCAGCCCATCTGACTCGCATCCGTCATAATCGTGAAAACCGGATCCAGCAATTGCAGTGGAACTACTTGAGTTAACCACTGAATGTCTGCCCAAATCTGAATCTTTTGTTTTACTAGTTCCGTTAATACAATACTGGTTTCGAGCGATTGTGTCTTCACACTCGAGTTCTGTATAAAGAAAATCTGGAGGGGACGCGAGCATAGGCGACCCATCAGAATAAGATACGCAGCCACTCCGCACAGGCCCATCAGCCTCATGAACTCCCTTGCCGATACTTTGTGAGAGTTTAGACAATAGCGGGCAAAGCAACTGACTAATTTCGCTCTGGATAATGACAGGCGAACCAAATTGTTGTGGGTTTCAAAGTTCATTCCTAAGTGGATGAACGACTTGGACAGAGCTAGATCCGACTTTTTCTCGTTTACTATGAAACCGAGACGACAGAGCAATTGCAACAGACTCTGAACGTCGCTCTGAAGAATGTTTCTGTTGCTGTATCTCTGCAAAATGTCGTCCAAGTAAGCCGACGTAACCACTAACGAATGAGCCTGGAAATAAGACATTACCGAGTTCATTATTCGAGTGAATGCCCAAGGGGCCAGGTTTTAACCGAAACACATTGCTCTGAACTGATAAACCTGCCCCTGTACTGCAAAGCGCAGGTACTTTCTGAATGCCGGATGTACCATGATGTGAAAGTAGGCATCTTTTAGATCTATGCTTGCTGCATAGTCGTCCACTCGAATGCTCGCTCTTACAGACCGGATAGTTTCCATGTAGAACTTTGGAGCCATGATTAACTTGTTTATCCAGCTCAAGTCTATCACCGGTCGGAACGAGCCGTCTTGTTTAGGTAAGAGGAACAGGTGACTGTAAAAACCTTGAGAATCTTGTTTTTCTATGACCTCTATTGCTTCCTTTATTAAGAGAGCCTTTACCTCCTGTAGGAGCGACTCTATGTTGAAAGGATCCGCCAGAAGATTTGTCCATCGCGGACATCTGGTAAGTGGGGGTTTTTCATGGAGACTATACTTCTCACCCACTTATCTTCCGTTACGTCTATCCAGTTTCTCGCGAAGATTGATAACCTTCCGCCAACTGGCTCGCAATAGAGGTCTGGTCCATCACCTGTACGATTTGCGAGGTTTGCAGGAGGAGAAACTACGTCCTCCTCGTGAAGCATCTCGGCCTGTTGACCTAGGGGCCTCTGATCGATATCCCTGATCAGACCTGCCCCCCTTACCCGAGTCGTATACTGACAATGTCTGGAGTAGTCATACAAGCAACTCGGAGAGAGGTCTTCACCTTGTCATCTATCAGAGGTGACGACGCAAGGGCAGCATCACATCTTACCAACTCCAAATTAGCCACTGTCAGTGCGGAGTTGTACATGGCATACATCAGTGCCCTGGAAAGGACTCTAAGTGAGGAACAAATGTCTTCAAATTCCTTTCTGTTAAAACATTGCGCCAAGGCTCTGGTAAGGTGGTCTGCGTAGGACAACGCGTCCAGATTCGCTCTGATGAAATTGCACATTCCATCACTTCCGAGCATACATTGAATGATGCGGGTAAGGACATCTCTAGGTCTGCGGCCCGCCCACCCAAACGCAGAGGAGCTCTATGGACATCTTCAAGAACCGTTCTAAAAGTGCGTGGCCCAAGGAATGGCATATTAATAGAATATGTAACCGCCCTTTCTCCTGACACTGTAGAGGTTATATACGGCGGCGTCAATATGACCAAAGGCCTGCAAGACCTGTCTGGACTGCATCCGAAATGAAAGAACATCCTCTTTCCTCTGTACGTACTCTTCGCCCAGAGACGATAGCGGTTTCTCCCTCGTTGCAGCATGCTGATCACTTGGAACAGCTTCAGGGTAGAACTGATGGATGAAATCCATGGCTTCCAAATGCTGTTCCAAAAGGAAAGGGTAATCATCCTCCTTGTCTCTTTCGTCATCTGGTTCGATCAGCTGTGACGCCTGGTCCTTAGACTCCTCTGTATCTCGCTGTAGAGATTCGTGGACCGACCCAGCACTGTCCGACAGTTCGCTTCCGGGAACTGTGGAAGTTTGTTGTGCCTGCTGCGATAAGCTGCGCTATTTGCGTCAGCAAGTCCATAACCGAGGCCTGAGGAGCGGCAGTCTTCTGTTTCTTCGCCGCCTGAAGCTCCTGGGATGATGATGCGGAGGTGGATCTTTTCTCCGATCGTCCCGTCAATGGCTGCCTCGGTTCACTAGCTATTGGATGACTCCGACTTGGCACTGTTGGCTGGAACAGTGAAGTCGCATAGCTAGATTGCGATTGTGTGTCTATGAAAAACGTAGCAGAGGAAGTCGTTAACTGCAGCCGTCCCCGGCTTCAGTGTAGAAGGAGCGTCCGGAACGGGGGGTGGACATATGCTCCGACTCGTGCAGGTTTCTCAAAACAACATCTGGTCCCAGATGTTGCTGGGTTCGAGAGGTGGCTCTCCCGCTCGCGGCCTTATTAGACCTCGCCGAGCCTCCTGAAAAGAAACCTGCCGACTTCCTCCCTATCTCCGTCGTTGCTTGGTGAGCTTTATATTTTAAGGTGCTCGCTCTACCCAAATCATCACTTCCTTCAACTGCAACGGACTTACCCGGTCTTACGACTCCTCCGGGTGGAGAAGCCACTTCACCGGTCGAACTGGCTGCTTGCAATGGAATGAGGGGCCTCATTCCTTGCCGAATATTCAAGAGCACCTTTGCAGCCAGCTCAGTTTGCTCATCTGAGCGCGACGACGATTGCACACTCTGAATGGATGTTACAGTATCAGTATCATGTTCTTGTTCCTCTGAAAAAGAAACGGAGAAGCTTGTATTACCTTGCGGTGAGAGATCCGACATGGAAATCCCACCACCAACAATATACCGTGACACCCATCTCCACCGTTTAGAGTCCCAATGTTCACATGTGGGACAACAATCTTTGGGGGTGCATTGACTACAAGCAAGACAACAAGCATGCAAAACCGAGGATGATTTCCTCGCCTTGCATTTAGAGCAGAAAGCTTTCATAATTTCAATATAAAGAATAAAGTCGATGACACTCCCAAATCTGCAAAAAATATATGATTAGATACTTGAATATTGCAATCAAAATTTCAATCGGAAAATTGAAAACAAAATTTTTACGAAAAATAATTTTTTTTGAAAAAGACTAAGTTCCCAAAGGGAACATGGAGAGCCTAAAGGCTTCCCGATAGAGCCTAAGTGTGGACAAAATTCCAATTTTTTTTGTTGCTACACTACCGGAATAATAATCTATGTATCCTACAGTAATTTATACTCATATAATATAATATACCACATATATTTGAGACGTTGCTATTGTCAACAACATAAGAAAAAAACGGAAACAATACCTCAGGCACACAAAAATAGCCCGAAGTCAGTAACCAATTTACAAGCTATCAGATGTAAAGCAAGGTCTTCCTATGAAGAAAATACAATACATCTGATAGAAGATGCAAGAGCAACATGCCCCAACACCGACCGGATGAGGAAGTAACCAAGGGGATTTTTACAGAAAAAAACATTCTGTAAACATGCTAAACTTCCAGGAAATTTATATAAAAAATTTCAATAAAAATAGCCAAAAGGCTGGAAGTTTAGCAGGAGGGCTCAAGAAAGGATAGGGAAGGAACACTTAAACAGTGGAAATTACATTAGCAAGAATGATGACACCAGGCAATTTGTCTCGAAATTTGGAGACATGAAAAATTTATAATATTATTTATAAAGTTACAGCCCTGAATGTCTCCAATCACCGTTGCTCCTTTCCTTTATCCATTAGCAGTCTTGTATCCACCAATTCGTGTAATGACATGTGTCTGGCATCTTCATAAAGAGAATTTTAATAGCACAGATGTCAGAGCATCTTACTGACGGAAGGGCCAAACAAAGAATGATGGATGGTGCCAAGTTCGGACTTTCCTGGATGTTGCGCATGTGTAGTGATCAAAAAGTATGGAGGACCATTTAGAACTTAAATTTTAGAGTTGGGGGGGGGGGGGGGGGGGCAAAAATTTGTGTTTGGCCCTGAATACCATAACATAAAGTTAGCACCAGCTAGTCTGGGCCATTGTATAAAAATATTGCTTATGGACAGACAGACAGACATACAGATAGACAGACAGACGGACAACGCCATAACATAACACGTCCGCCAAAAAATGACGGGCGTATAAAAAATGAAAAAATTTATAGTAATTTATATATTTTTTATTCTTACCAATGACCCAGACTTAGCTGGTGCTAACTCTAAATTGTTCAGAGAGCCAAACACAAATTTTGCCCCCGTCCTCCCCCCCCCCCCCCCCCCCCCCCCCCCCCCCCAATCCTCAAAATTTGCATCCAAATCAAAAAATCCAATGTCCTATATGGTCCTCCATACTTTTGCCTACTGGGCATGCGCAGTGTCAAGGAAGTACCAAAACTGGCGCCAAATCCTCATTCTTACAACCAGTGACTGGTAAATGTTATATGGTCAGCGGGGAGGTATGAGTTCCCAACTAGGACAAACAGAAGGATTCTTTGTTAAGTTGAATAACGGAGTGGAATGAGTGCCTCCCTGGTTCCGAATGTACGCTATTACTGTCAATTGTCGGACAGTATCTGAGCATGTGAATTCTGAATTACGTTCATCCAATGACGTAGCGCAAGCCAAATTGACATCATCTCTTTGATGTTTATGTGCTTGTTCAGGAACTGTGGATCCCAAAGACCCTGGCAGCTCGAATCTGTTGGGCTCAGTGTCGCGCCCCAACCTGTTTGACTCGCATCCGTCATAATGGTAAAAAACAGATCCGGCAGTTGCAGTGGAACTCCCCGAGTCAACCACTGAATATCTGCCCAAGTCTGAATCTCTTGTTTTATTTGGTTCGACAAGAGGATGTTTGTTTCGAGCGAATGAATCTTCACACTCCAATTCTGAGTGAAATATAACTGGAGTGGACGAGTGCGTAAGCTCCCCATCAGAATAAGGTCTGGATCGGCTCCGCACAAACCCATCAGTCGCATAAACTCTCTCGCTGTTACTACATCTGAGTGTAGACAAAAGCGAGCATAACAACTGATTAATTTCGCTCTGGGTAACGGCAGACAAACCAGATTGTTGTGCGTCTCGAAGCTCCCTCCCAAGTGAATGAACAACTTGGACGGAACTAGATCTGACTTCTTTTTGTTTACTATGAAACTGACACGTCGGAGCAATTGAAGCAGACTCTGAACATCGTTCTGAAGAGTTAATCTGTCGCCGTATCTCTGAAGAATGTCGTCCAAGTAAACCGACGATACCGCAGACGAATGAGCTCGGAAATGAGTCATTACCGAGTTCATTATTCGAGTGAAAGCCCAGGGCGCTAGATTCAGTCCAAAGCACATTGCTCAGAATTGATAAATGACTCCAAGGACGGCAAAACGAAGGTACTTTCTGAATGTCGGATGTACCATGACGTGAAAGTACGCATCCTTAAGATCTATGCTCGCAGCATAATCGTTCACTTGAATGCTCGCTCTCACTAATCGAATGGTCTCCATATAAAACTTTGGAGCCACGATCAGCTTGTTTATCCAGCTTAGATCTATAACTGGACGGAACGAGCCGTCTGGTTTTAATACCAGGAAAAGGTGACTGTAAAAAACGGGAGATTCCTGGTTTTCTACGACCTCTATTGCATTCTTCTCCAGAAGGGATTGTACCTCTGATAGAAGTGAATCTCTCTTCTGAGGGTTGGACGGAAGCTGAGTCCATCGTGGACTTCGTGTTAACGAAGGTTTTTCCCTGAAGGACAGTTTTAGACCTTCCGAAATAACCTCCTGTACCCATTGGTTGTCCGTAATTGACAACCAATTGGTTAAAAATCTTGACAGCCTTCCGCCCACTGGAGTGCAATAGAGGTTCTGACCTTCACCTCCTGGACCTGCGAGGCTTGCGGGAGGAGAAACGTTCTCCCCTTCCAGCGCTTCAACCAGTCGACCTAGGGGCATCTGACCAGTTGTCTCGGCCAGCATTACGTCCCCTACCTGAGTCGCTACTCTGACGGTCTCTGGAGTAAGAGCTAGAGGATTTTTTAGATCCTCTATAGGAGCTTCCCTTGGACGTACTTGCTCCAGAAGCTCCTGACTTACTCCTCTCTACTGAGTCCGGTTTCTTAGAAACAGACTTAAAGAGTAGAGAATCTGAAGCTTTCTTGGTAATCTGATCATAGATTAATGAAAGCTTACCATCAAAGAGAAATTCTCCTGAAACCGGAGTGACTCGAAGAGAGTTTTTCACCTTAGAATCCACCCTAGTGGATGAAGCCAGGGCAACATCACATCTGACGAACTCCAAATTTGCCACTGCAAGGGTGGAGTTATACATGGAAAATGCGACTGCCCTAGAAAGAACTCTCAAGGAAGTTTGAACATCCTGGAATTCTTTACCATCGAGACGTTGCGCTAACGCTCTGGTAAGGTGATCTGCGTATGATAAGGCACCTAAACTGGCTCTGTTAGATGATATTGTCGTTTCCAACGTACTGGAGAGAACTGACATAGATGCCGGCAAAAACAATTCCAAGTCTTCAGCCTGGTCGTCTAAACGCAGAGGAACTCTCGGAACGCTCTTTCCTGCCATTTCAAATTTATTCCTATTGTTGATGAACGGCAGATGTAGAGCATGTTTCGATAAGAAACTGGATCTGTCTGTCTTAGAGGCTAGCCTAAATATAGCGTCATTCAGCAATTCAAACATCCGTGAGACATTGCTGGACTAGACTGGAAACTCAGGAACATCATCCTTAGTCTGGCCAAAAAAGTCTGTATCCAGTGACGCTATCAGTCTCTTATCTGGTATCGCAGCTCTCTGGTCTGATGGAACAACCTGTGGAAGGTGTTGACGGATAAAATCTACCACCATCTTCTGCTGTTCCAGAAGGGAAAAATCCAGCTGCGCAGATTCCCTTTCACCATCCGAATGGACCAGATGCGAATCTCGGTCGTCCCTGTCTGACACTGCAGAGGAACGTACCGACCCAGCTTCCTCCGACAGTTCCTGATCTGAAACCGTTTCCGAAGGTTGCTGGGATGCTGCGATAAGTTGTGCTATCTGTGATAGCAAGTCCGTCACGGAGGCCTGTGGAGCTGCGGTCTTACGTTGTTTAGCTGCTGGAAGCTCCTGGGACGGTACCTCTTGCATAATCCTTTTATGCGTACGTCCCGACTGGTGAGGCCTCGTATCCTTGGCTACCAGATGGAGTGACCTAGGCAACATGGAATCCTTTGTCGGTGAAGCAGGCTGGATATCTGAGGTCACGAAGCCAAGGTGCGGCCGTGTGTGCTGGCGTGTGGAAGAGGAAACCAATAGACTAGCCGACCCCGGCTGTCTATGTGACGAAGTGTCCCGAGCAGGAGGAGTGGACACATGCACCAGCTGATGAAAGTTATGCACAACAACATCTGGCCCCAGATGTTGTTGTAAGAGAGGGGCCTCTCTCGTTCGCGGTCCGGGTAGACCTGAACGAGCTAGTTACCAGACTGACTGGCTTCCTCTGATCCATCCTCCGATCCGTCGTCACAGGGTGTGCATGATCCGAGATTATAGGGCTCGCAACACCCTTTCTCCTCTCCTGGACCGCAACGGACATACCCAGTGTCACATCATCTACATACGAGTGAGATCCACTGGTCAAGCAAGCTGGCGACAAGGTCGTCAATCCTACTAAGGATCTAGACACCTGTCTGATTTCCTTGAGTACTTTTGCCGCTAGCTCTTCATTGCTTTGCGACGACGGCAGCACACTTCTGGAAGACATCATGGAAACATCACCCTGTTCTTGTTCCTCTGAAAAAGAGACTGAAAAAAAATGCCGCTCAGGATCACAGATCCAATGTCGAGTTGTGACCTTGACCTTTGACCTGGCGAGTCCAAGGTCAATAGGGTTCTTCCTCGCACCAAGGCCAACACACCTATGAAGTTTCATGACTCTAGGTTGAACCACTATCAAGTTCTCATCCGGAAACCAATTGTTGCGATATACTATGTTCAAGGTCACTGTGACCTTGACCTTTGACCTGGTGAGTCCAACATCAATAGGGTTCTTCCTCGCACCAAGGCCAACACGCCTGTAAAGTTTCATGGCTCTAGGTTGAACCACTATCAAGTTATCATCCGGAAACCAATTGTTGCGATATACTATGTTCAAGGTCACTGTGACCTTGACCTTTGACCTGGTGAGTCCAAGATCAATAGGGTTCTTCCTCGCACCAAGGCCAACATACCTATGAAGTTTCATAACTCTAGGTTGAACCACTATCAAGTTATCATCCGGAAACCAATTGTTGCGATATACTATGTTCAAGGTCACTGTGACCTTGACCTTTGACCTGGTGAGTCCAAGATCAATAGGGTTCTTCCTCACACCAAGGCCAACACACCTATAAAGTTTCATGACTCTAGGTTGAACCACTATCAAGTTATCATCCGGAAACCAATTGTTGCGATATACTATGTTCAAGGTCACTGTGACCTTGACCTTTGACCTGGTGAGTCCAAGATCAATAGAGTTCTTCCTCGCACCAAGGCCAACACACCTATGAAGTTTCATGACTCTAGGTTGAACCACTATCAAGTTATCATCCGGAAACCAATTGTTGCGATATACTATGTTAAAGGTCACTGTGACCTTGACCTTTGACGTAGCGAGTCCAAACTCAATAGGGTTCTTCCCCTCACCAAGGCCAATCTACCTATGAAGTTTCATGAATGTGAGTTGAACCATTATCAAGTTATCATCCGGAAACCAATTGTTTAAGATTTACTATGTTCAAGGTCACTATGACCTTGACCTTCGACGTAGCATGTCCAAAATCAATAGGGTTCTTCCTCCCACCAAGACCAACCTACGTATGAAGTTTAATGAATGTGAGTTGAACCACTATCAAGTTATCATCCGGAAACCAATTGTTTACGCCCGCCCGCCCAATCGCCCGCCCGCCCCGCCCGCCATTCACCAAACTATAAGTCGAGTTTGACTTTGTCACAACTCGACTAACTAGAGTGACCCCGAGGTGAGAGGACCGGCATCGACCTCTCACCACTAACAATATACCGTGACACACGTCTCCAACGTTTGTCACCCCAACTGGCACAAACTGAACAAGAATTAGTGTGAGTACAGTGACAACAGCAAATACAATGAGCATGAGAATCGGAGGACGACGTCCTCAAATTACAATTTGAACAATATTCTTTCATAATTAAAAGCAATATTATACAGCCATAGTACTCGCACTAACCCTCGAAAATACAAAGATACATAATAATAATACAATCCATAACACAATTTCAAAAAATAATTCAAAAAGAAAATTTTTGAAAAATTTTTGACATGAGCCCAAGTTCCCAATGGGAAAGATGAGCCCAAATGGATCCCCAAAAAGCCCAAGTGTGGACAAAAATTTTAAAACATTTCTAAAAATTAATGTTACACTTACGGATAATATTAATGTATCTGACTATATAATAAACCTTACAGAAGACAAGGAATCACTAACAGAAAGTAACCGTTGTCAATGTAAACAAAAGTCAATAAAAACCAGAAACAAGACTCCAGGCACTGAAAAACATGGCCAACGTTGTCATTCCAATTAGCACACACGAAGCAAGAATTAGTGCGAGTACACTGACTACAAGAAACACAATGAACATGAGAATCAGAGGAAGATTTCCTCGCATTACAATTTGAACAATATTTTTTCATCATGAAAAAATATAAACAGTCATAGTACTCACACTAACCCTTGAAACAAAGATACATAATATAATATAATCCATTATAACATTTCAAAAAAATAATTTAAAAAAAAAAATTTGGGGGAAAAATTTTCAGAAGAGCCCAAGTTCCCAATGGGAACAATGAGCCTAAATGGATCCCAAAAAAGCCTGAGTGTGGACAAAGTATTTTAAAACATTTTTAAAAATTAATGCAACACTTCCAGACAATATTAATGTATCTGGCAATGAGCAGAACTAATAGAAGACAAGTAATCACTATCAGAAGTAACCGTTGTCAACATAAACAAAAGTGTACAAAAACCGGAAACATGACTCCAGGCACTGTAACCATGGCCCATAATCAGTCACCAATTTAAAACACTATCTGATGTAAAACAGAATCTTCCACAGAAGAAGCTGCAATACATCAGATGGTAGATGCATGACCAAAACGCCTAAAAACCCCAAGGGTGAGGACGTAACCATGGGGATAACAGAATAAACATTCTGTAACTAAGCTAAAACTCCCAAGAAATTTCAATAAAAAAATTTCAAAAATTATACAAAAAGCATGGGAGATTAGCAAGGGGGGTTTCAAGGAAAGGGAGAGAGGAAACACTCAACAGTTGAGATTTCATAGCAAGAATGAAAACATCAGACCCATGCCCCGAAATTAGGGAACATGAAATAATTTTACATAAAAATTATAAGTTACAGCCCCGAACACATCCATCCACTGTTCCTTCCTCTCATCCTCTTACTTCATCCTTGGATCCACCATTTCCATCATGATTTTGTGTCTGGCATCATTTTAACTGAGATTATAAACACAGATATCAGTGAGATGTTTCTGATAGAAGGGCCAAACAAAGAATGAGGATTTTGCGCCAGTTTCGGTACTTCCTTGACACTGCACATGCGCAGTAGGCAAAAGTATGGAGGACCATATAGGACATTCGATTTTTTTATTTGGATGCAAATTTTGGGGATTAGGGGGGAAAAATTTGTGTTTGGCCCTGAATAATTTAGAGTTAGCACCATAAGTCTGGATCATTGGTACAGTATAAAAATATAGCCTATTTTTGTGTGTTCAAAGGGCCAAAACTTACAGAAAAAATATTCCAACAGCAAAATGGCTGATGCTACTTAAAGACCTCATGAGAGTGAACATCTGTATGAAATTTCATCGAAATCTGAGCAGTAATGTTGAAGTTGGAACGCGAACTGACATCTGAGTGCATAAGGACAGATGCACAGACAGGCGCAATCAAGTATACACTTTTTCAAAAAGGGGGGTATAATTATCAAATCAGAGGGAACAAGAACCCTGTTAATTGAATAGCCACTTTGCCAGTGAAAATTATTCAGTTAACAGGAGTATTCAATTTACAGGCATTTGGTCAGATACCTGTATTTTAGAGATAAAATGAGCACTTAATCTATTATGTCTTGTTTGACAGCGATCATGCAGTCAATTTGCATGGCAAAATATACCTCATGTTCAAATGCATCTTAATTTACTACAAGAACTAGAAAAATTGGAGGCATTAGTAATTTTTTTCAAGTTATTGCTCAGATATGGCAGCAATGTTGGATTTGCCAGAATGCTGGTTATCGAAACGAACCTTCCTGCAGTCACTTGCAGTTGAAAAGACAAATTGGATCCGCTGATCATTCCAATTTCAAGTGATTGAACAGACAAGCAAAATTCACAAAAATAATTAAAGATGGCTGTGTTGGCCATGTTGGATAAGGCAGATTACTGATTATCATAAGGAACCTTTTTATAGTCAAAAGTAATGCACCACAAAAAAATTGGAATCATCAGTAACTCCTTTTTTAAGTTATTGCTCAGACGAACAGAAATTACCCCAAATCCTAGATAGCCACTATGATAGCCACGTTGGATTTGCCAGAATGCTGATTATTGAAACGAAACAATTCTTTTGTCATCAATAATGCACTGGAAATAGATTCCATCCATTTGTCATTCCTTTTCTAAGTTATTGCTCAGACAAGCAAAAATCACAAAACATTCAAGATGCTGTTGACTATCGATAAGAACCTTCTTCTAGTCATGCCCAATCCACTATAAACACATGAGCTGCATTGGTCATTCCTTTTTCAAGTTATTGTGAGGACAAGCAAAATCACAAAAAAAATTCAAGATGGCTGCCATGGGATATTGGATATGACAGAATACTAATTATCAAAAGGAACCTTCCTCTATTCATGCCCAATCCACCATAAACAAGACTAACAGTGACCGCCCGGCCACAGATGCCCACGAACTATGACCTTCATCTGTGACCTTGACCTCCATCAATCCCCAAAACATTTTGTGTGAGACACATCGTCTCCCCATAAGCAACAAGTATGCAAAGTTTCAACAAAATCCAATGAAGTTATGGTGCGGACACGAACATCTCACATTATAATTTCATTATGTTGAATGGCTTCTAAGTGAGTGTGTGGTTAGACCATTCAATATTTCCAACGTGCAGCCCTAAGACTGCATGATGAAAATATTAATTGGCCTACCCCAGATGAGTACGGACTCTTCCAATTTCAGTCATTGAAGACATGGAGGATACCACTAGGGTTCAAAGGATTAAATGTCAATGGGCAGATGAAGAGACAAAGAGACATATATGCAAAGAGAAACACTGAACACTGTTAAGTATAAACTGAATGGAACCTTACAAGAAGAGGAATAATCAAAAAGAATCATCAGCTGAATTAATCCTTATCCTGCCACAACCAATTTTAACCTTTTAGAGGCCTAATTCAGACTTTGATCACATTTAAAGCAGCAGAATATGTGCCGAAACATGCAGTTTCTGGGGAAATTTAAAAGTTACATTCTAAATATCTTGGCATTTGTTTCTGTTAATAAAATTTACAGCACAGTTGAAACCATATCATCTGACTGTTAAAAAGAGGGCTGTGCACTTTCCAACAAATGAACAGATGTTGGCACTAACCCTTTACCTAACGTAATGGCCAAAACCGGCCAGCGCTATTCTCAAAAATCGCCAATTAATTTTCAGTATTTTTTTCATTTTTTGTCTCAAAAACATAGGTTATGACCCCTCGTTGGAACGAACTCGTCGAGCTCGTTCCAACGATGGGTCATAACCTATGTTTTTGAGACAAAAAATGAAAAAAATTAGTTATTCAAGAATTATTTTTGCAAGTGTCGTTTGCTTTTCCTGTTAGGTAAAGGGTTAATCATCGCATTCCAGATTGTGCAGAACATCATAATAAATAACAACACAGGCCAACATAGTTTACAATAGTCTTTTCAGAAGGATAAGGTTTAATATCTATGCAGTAGGTAAGGTCTGGGTAACACTTAGTAAATACAGCTATTATGAAGTTTGTGGGATTTTCAGTATAATATTTAGAATATTTAGAAGTTGATGACCATCATGAAAGCTGGAACAAAATGAGATAAGATGTTAAAAACTCCTTGCTCACAAAAAACCACTATTTCATTGAAGTAAAAGTTAAAAAATTTAACACTTCATCTCACATACCCAGGGCTTATATTTCATCTAAATTTGGGAGAATCCATTTGGATTATCATGAAAATGTTTGCGAGAATCCATACCTGCTACAAGTGTCTGAGGATCCCATGAGGCCCCTATGGTTGAAACCCTGTTGTATACTGATAACACATGTTAACCCTTTACCCAACACAGCTTTTTAATTTTTAAAACATAAACTGGATTGGATAATTTAAAGAAAAATAAAACACTATTTACCAATAAAACCTTACAAATGTGGATGTCACTGAAACCAGCTCATTGAGCCGGGTCCCAATGACATCCATATTTGTGTAATTTTATTGACAAAATGTCAGAATATTTCAGGCCATGTTAGCCTTGAATTGTTTAATTTGCTGCCGCTATGTTAGGTAAAGGGTTAAATTGACTCAATTCTTCTCACGCGAATCTTAGCAGAGGAGCAGTGAGAATCTATATAGATTCTCACAGATTTTGTGGCATGAATCTTTGCATGAATCGATTCTTGGATTCGCATCAAAATATAAGCCCTTCATAACTACCATATCTGGTCAGTGCTATTCAAAGCAAGAATCATCGGTCAAATTTTGTTATTATTTCAATTTCTGGCTTCAAAACATAGCTTATGACCCCTCTTTGGAATGCGCTAATTAACCACATTCCAATGAGTATTTATAAGATATTTGTAGGGCCAAAAGTAAAAAAAAAATTCAGATTTCCATACAATTTTTGTCCTCGACCTGTCTTCATCAAAAGGTAAACCAATTATATTTTGTTTGGAGAATCAGACTGGGCTTGTCGGTCTTACAAGAAAACAATTTGGATCATAAAAATGGGGGTATATTGACATGACAGTGCACTAAGTTGCCGTGAGATTCTATCAGCATTTCTTATCTGAAAAAGAGAAGAGCATTCACCATTAATACTTTCAGTACTCCTTTCTACACAAATATGTCTCTGAGAGGAATATATTTGTTCTTTTTACATGTGAATCGCAACCAAACTATATTAGTCTTGTTCTTATTTCAACAAAATTCTTGCACTGGTTTCACCTAGAACAATCCTTCTGTCACAAGCAACTGCAACAAACCAAAGGCAGCTTGAGTTGAAACTGGAATAAGACATGGTCAGTTTATGTTAAGAGTCAAATAACATATTTTCTTTTCAATACCTATGAATGTGTTTTGTCAATGTATTGTAAAAATACTCCAACATTCCACGTATCACTCGCATGCCCTGGCAGCTGGGTGTTAAATTATTTTTAGTTGCCATAATTTGTCATATATATCTTGCCTTGTTGCACTCTCCTTTAAATTGTAACAAGGAATATCCGCAAGGATAAAATTGCAACATGGATATAAAGTCAAGTCCAGTTAATCATTTATACTCATGTTGCACATTTTAGAAGACTTCTACCACATGTATTGGTAACCAGTTTCTATTTACAACTGAAACAGAGCGTGTTTATCTCAGTAAACAAGCACTGCTTCACTTTCCATGGTTCCCACAGGGATCGACATAAAAGTATGTTTTATTCAATTAACAACAGTTTACTCTATGACATATCTACAAATAACAGGTCAAATTGGTACTGAAGGTATGGTAAATGGTTTTGTGTTTAATAGTTCTATTCAATTAACAGGGGGTAGTTAATCATAAGTAATGCAGTTAAGAGGGCATCAAATATGATACTGACTCATGCTATCAAGATATACCACTCTAAATTAGATTAATTCTTTTAACCCTTTACCCAACGCAGCCGATATCAAAATTTATCATTTTAAATATCATTTTTTCAAATTTTTCAAAAAATTTCAACAAATCCGTATCATGTGACCCGTCGTTGGAACGAGCTCGTTCCAACGAGGGGTCACATGATATGGTTTTGTTGAAATTTTTTTAAAATAATATTTTTTCAACTGCTGAATTTGCATATTACGCGGGCGGATGCGGGCGATTCGTTGGGTAAAGGGTTAACTGTAATTTTTACCAAATGCTACTGAATTTTTCATCAAACCAAGTCATGACTGACTTGCAAGAAAATACTGGACATAAAAGATTTATTAATGCTTAAATTTACAAAAAAGTTAAAAAATTTATAGTAATTTATATATTTTTTATACTTACCAATGACCCAGACATAGCTGGTGCTAACTCTTAAAAATGTAGGGCCAAACACAAATTTTGCCCCCCAATCCCCAAAATTTGCATCTAAAACCAAAGAAAACATGTCCTGAATGGCCCTCCATACTTCACCTCTACTGCGCATGCGCAGTGTCAAGGACGTCCCGAAACTGGCGCCATTAATCATTCTTACCATCAGTGCCTGGTAAGCGCTATGTCCTCAGTGGGGAGGTATGAGTTCCCAACTCGTGAGAGGGCCATCCCCGTCTGGGTCATTGGTAAGTATAAAAAATATATAAATTACTATAAATTTTTTAACATTTTTATACTGTACCAATGACCCAGACATAGCTGAATAGTAAAAAGGCTGGAGGGCCCAGGACATAGAGGAAAATCCAATAAGCTCAACTATATAAAATAAGGTCATCCCCTCGAGGAGAAAAGGAGTATTAGGCTTTACATGTATCTTTCTTATTTATGACAAATTAGAAAGACACAATACCTTCTTTAATTGAGCATCATAACATCCATATTCTCTATTAATATCCAGTATAATTCTTATATTAATTATTTTTAAAGTAAGCCAATAAATAAAGTTAGTCCAGAGAACTGAGACTCTTTATACTCTTTTAAAAGTGTCCGAGGATAGTATAATAACGCCCGTTTGACACGTTACATATTCAAATGCTATACTTTAAAACTATGACATGAACGAATTTAAAACCTAACTTTTCACTAAAAAACCATCCCAGTAACAGCTCAGAATTACTGACTCCGGAGGAGGTATCCCCTTGTTTTCATAATAAAACAGGTGACCCAAGGGAACACCCTCACCCCCCCCCCCCCCCCCCCCCCCACCCTTATTCTTGCCCTGGGTCAAATAGCCCAGAGCGAAGAGGACAGCAGGACGGAGTCACTGCCGGAACACGAAGCCTACATAGCTATAGTTGCAATTGTTAAGTGATCGACATTCTGAGCAGCCGATAATGGACCTAAACAATGCAGGCCTCCAGAAATGGACTCGATATTTCCGAGATAAAAATTCGTGAATGTGGATGGCTGAGACCAATATGCAGCCTTCTTTAAATCTATAATAGCAACACTATTTACGTAAGCCCAAGATGTAGAAGAGCTCTTACTTCATGAGCCGAAATCTTAAGCACAGACTGCTGAGTTAAAGATAGATTATCCTAAGCAGTACCGATAGTTAATTGAATCCATTTAGCAATAGAATGGACCGTAATGACCTTTCTATTAGGCATCAGAGCCAGAAGAAGCTTTACGTCCTTACTGATAAACTGAGATCTGTTAATAAATACATAAAGGTCTAGCCGGACAGAGTAAAGGCCTATGCCCGTTCGAAGACGGAAGGACCTTAAAAACAATAGGTTCCGGATATTTATTAGGAGCCTGATTCTTAACCAAAAATCCAACATCAGTAGTGAAGGTAATAGAGTTTCCGATACTACGAAAGTGAGAATCGTCCACCGATATTGCATGAAGCTCACTGACTCTTCAGCAGAAGAGAAGACTAAGAGAATTGCTGTCTTAAAAGGCCAGAATTTGAAACTACTGTCTCAAGAGGTTCAAATGGTTGCTTTAGTTTAATAAGAACCCAAGCTAAATTCCGTATAGGAATTAATCTAAGGATTCTAGGTCTATTTATCGAAAAGTTTCAAACTAACTTAGATAAAGAGACATTAGGCTCAATTGTAAACTATCATGGTGTGCATAGGTATCAGATAACATAGACCTATAACCTTTAATAGTAACTGGCTGCAGTTGATCTCGTCAAACAAGTATACTAGAAAGTTTGCAATGTCTGGTATGGAGGGATCAAAAATATCAACATAAAGATCCCTACACCAACGACGGAAGACCCTCCACTTTAGCCGCATAGAATAGCGAAGAGGAGGTCCTCCTACAGTTAGAAATCGCGTCCACTGCTCGTCCTGTACAATGCTTGCCATGCAAGAAGGACCGCACAATGGAATACGTGAAGGTTGAGACCTTGCGGGTTGTGATGAAGTTGATACGATTTCCTCAGCGAGAAAAGATCCTCTCGTGGAGGAAATTTTCACGGTAAGTCCCACAGCAGACACCTAAGTAAATTTATCCACGGTCTCTGTGGAGACAGAGATGCTACCAACAGAATTGTATTGTGAATGTATAATCCTAGCAATACTTGCTGAATCAATAACGCTGGAGGATACGCATATCCTATCATCCGGTCCTACTAGATCGATAGAGCGTTAACTACATATGCTCGGGGATCCGGACACGGTGACACATACGTCTGCAACTGATTGGTGAGTTGTGTCGCAAATAAATTATCACTGGGCGCTCCCATTGGTAGCAAATCTGATTGAATACCTGTTTGTTGAGAATCTATTCTGACGGCAACAATCGACCCTTAAGTGAAAGGGAGTCTGTTAATACGATCCGACGACCCAGAATATGACGGACCAAAACAAAACTTGGTGTTCTATAACAAACAGAAGGATTCTTTCCGTTAAATTCAATAACGGAACCGAATGAGTGCCTCCCTGGTTCCGGATATACGCAACTACTGTCGTATTATCGGACAGGATTTGGACATGCGTTTCTGAATAATGTTCATCCAATGACGTAGTGCAAGCCAAAATAATATCATTCCTTGGAAGTTAAGTGCTTGCCTAAAAACTGCGGAACCCAAAGACCCTGGCACTTCGAATCCATTGGGATCAATATTGTGCCCCAACCTGTTTGACTGGCATCCGTCATAATCGAAAAACTCGGATCCGGCAACTTACAGTGAAACTCTCTGAGTCAACCACCGAATGTTTGCCCACGTCTGAATCTCTTGTTACACTTGATTGACAAGAGAACGTGTATATCGAGCAATTCAAAGATTGCTGAAAGGTTGCCGTCGAAGAGAAGCTTCTCCGAGACCGAAGCGACTCTGAGAGAGTTCTTCACCTTACTATCCACGCACGTGGATGTAGCTAGGGCTGCGTCACGTCTAACCAACTCCAGGTTGCCACTGAAGGGCGGAGTTATACGTGGAAAACTACTGCCCTTGAAAGAAATCTCATTGAGGATCATATCCTGAAATTCTTTCTCTTGAAGACGTAATGATAACGCCTCAGTAAGGTGGTCTACATATGATAAAGCGTCTAAGTTAAGTCTATTAGACATCATTGTCGTTTCCAACGTCGTGGTTGGAATTGACATAGACGGCGAAAAAGACAATACCCAGTCTTCAGCCTCGTCGTCTAGACGCAGAGGAACTCTCAGTATGCCCTGTCCTGCCATTTCAAATTCCTAGAATTGATGAAAGGCAGATTAGAGCATTTGCGGACAAGAAACTAGACTAGTGTGGTTTGGTAGCAAGCTTATATATATATAGCGTCATTCAATAATTCGAAGGTTCTAGTGACATTATTGGACTGTGTCGGCAACTCAGGGACGATGTCCCTGAACCGATCAAAAACTCTGTGTCCAATGACGCTATTAGTCTCTTATCCAGCATCGCAGCATTCTAGTCCGACGGAACAACCTCTGGAAGATAATGCCGAAAGAACTGAATGGCATCTTCTGTTGCTCCGAAAGGGAAAGCTCGATATCGTCTGAATCCCTTTCGCCATCCTGTCAGACCCTATGAAGTGTTCGGTCGTCCGTACCTGATGCATCAGCGGAGCGAACCGACCCAGCGTCGTCGGATTATTCCTCATCCGACAGAGATTCTGTCATTTGCTGGGATGCTGCGATAAGCTGTGCTATTTTGGATAGCACGTCCGTCACTGAGGCCTGTGGAAAAGCGGTCTTACGATGCTTTGCCGCTGGAAGCTCCGTGTTCGTTACCCCGTGTATACTTCTACTATGCGAGCGACCGGAGTGTACAGGCCTCGTGTCCCTCGGCTACCGGATGGCGTGACCTGTTCACCGTGGAATCACTGAATGACGAAGCTGGCAGGATACTCGAGGTCACATAGCTAAGTTGAGGTCGTGTGCGCTGCCATGAGGATGAGGAAGCATTATCGACAGTCTCTCGGACTGTCTATATAACGGAGCGTCCCGAGCGGCGGACATATGCTCCGAATGCGAAACGTTTGTACCACAACAACCGGTCCCAGATGTTGTTGTACGAGAGAGGGACCTCAGACGGACCTGGACGAGCTAGGAACCGGACTAACAGGCTTCCTCCGATCTCTCCTCCAATCCGTCATCACTGGGTGTGAACTATTGTCTATTATAGTGCTCGCATCACCCAAATCTCCTTCCTGGACCGCAACGGACGAACCCGGCTGCCGAGCCATTCGATGAATGGACGCTACACCGGGTGAGCTAGCGAATGTCAACGCCGTCGATCCTACTAGGAACCTCTTAGGCGATTGACGTATTCCATGAGCACTTATTGCCGCTAGCTCATCATTCAACTATGACGACAGAGGCACACTTTCGAAAGACATCTCAGTAACTTGCGAACAAGAAACCAGACTTGCTTGTAAATAGCAAGCATATATATATAAATAGCGTCGTTAAATAATTCGAAAGTTCCTGACATTATTGGACTGTGTCGGAACTGAGGGACGATGTCCCTGAACCGATCCAAAAAATTTTTGTGTCCACCAACGCTATCAGTCTCTTATCCGGCATCGCAGCATTGTGGTCCGACGAAACAACCTCTAGAAGATAAAGCCGGATGACATATACAGCAGCTTATGTTGTTCGAAAAGGGAAAGCTTGAAATCCTCCAAATCCCTTTCGCCATCCTGTCGGACCATATGAAGTTTTCGGACGTCCGCACCTGATGCTTCAGCGGAGCGTCCCGACCCAGCGTCGTCGGATATTACATGATGCGACAGAGATACTGTCGTTGCTGGGATGCTGCGATAAGTTGTGCTATTTGGGATAGCACGTCCGTCACTGAGGCCTGTGGAGTAGCGGTCTTACGATGCTTTGCCGCTGGAAGCTCCGTGTACGCTGACTCCTGCATACTTTTCTTATGCGAACGTCCCGAGTCTACAGGCCTCGTGTCCCTGGCTACCGGATGGCGTGACCTGGTCGCCGCGTATTCTCTGATTGGCGAAGTTGACTGGATATCGGAGGTCACGTAGCCAAGGTGCGGTCGTGTGCGCTGCCATGAGAATGAGGAAGCCTTATTGACAGTCTCTCCGGACTGTCTATATAACGGAGCGTCCCAAGCGGCGGATGTATGCTCCGAATGCGAAACATTTTGTACCACAACATCTGGGGCCAGATGTTGTTGTACGAGAGAGGGGCCTCTCTCGCTCGCAGCCTGGATGGGCCTGGACGAGCTATGAACCGGACTAATAGGCTTCCTCCGTTCTCTCCTCTAATCTGCCGTCACTGGGTGTGCACTTGGTTGTTTTATAGTGCTCGCATCACCCAAAACTCCTTCTGGACCGCAACGGACGAACCCGGCTGCCGAACCATTCGATGAATGGACGCTACACCGGGCGAGCTAGCGGACGTCAAAGGCCGTCGATCCTACTAGGGACCTCTTAGGCAATTGGCGTATTTCCATGAGCACTTTTCCGCTAGCTCTTCATTAATTGTAACGACGGAGGCACACTTTTGGAAGACATCACGGATACATCACCCTGTTCTTGATCGTCTGAAATAGAGATTGATAAACTAGAGTGACCCTGCGGAGAAAGGACCGGCATGGCCATTTCCCCGCTAACATACCGTGACACACGCTTCCCATGTTGTTATCGAAAATAACACATACTGAACAGGAGTTAGTGCAAGTACACTGACTACATTTTGCTAAGATTATGAAAGTCAGAGGAAGATTTCCTCTTAATCCAATTGAACAATATCCTTTCATTGTGAAAAGAAAACAAAGTCCTAGTACTCGCACCAACCCCTGCAAATCAAAATACATAATAACATGATCCATTAACATAGAAAAAATAATTGAAATCAAAATAATTTTTTGAAAAAATATTTTTTCAGAAAAGCCCAAGTTTCTGAAAAGTAATGTTGAGCCCCAATGGATCCCAAGCCTAAGTGTGGACAAAAATTTTTAAAATATTTTAAAAATTTAATGCAACACTTACGAATAATAATAATGTATCTTGATATGATTAAACTAATATCAATATATTATTTCAAGAAATCCCCCTCACACAGAGGCTGTTGACAATGTAAACAAGAAGTGTAAAAACACCAGAAACATGACTCCAGGCACTGATAACCCTGGCCCGAAATCAGTTACCAATAATACACTATCTGATGCAAAACAGAGACTTCCAGGGAAGAAACTACAGATCAGATGGTAGATGCAGAACACTACGCCTAAACACCCATGGGTGAAGACGTAAACAGGGGGAAAAGAACAGAACTGATTCTGTTATCCAGCTAAAACTCCCAAGAAATTTTAGTAATAATATTACAGAAAATATGCCAAAAGCATGGGAGAATAGCAAGGGGGGACTTAAAGGAGAAGGAGAGAGGAAAACACTGAACAAGCAGTGTAACTTTATAGCAAGAATGACCACAACAGGCCGTTGCCTCGAAAATAGGTAACTTAACACAATTTCCTTAAAAAATTTTAAGTTACAACCCTGATTATTTTCTGTCACTCATTTTTCCTCTCCTCCTTCTATATCCTCCTTAGAACCACCATTTCTCTAATATTTATGTGTCTGGCATCATTTAAACTGAGATTTACAAGCACAAAGATCAGTCAGATGTTAACTGATGAAGGGCCAAACAAAGAATGATTAATGGCGCCAATTTCGGGACGTCCTTGACACTGCGCATGCGCAGTAGAGGTGAAGTATGGAGGGCCATTCAGGACATGATTTCTTTGGTTTTAGATGCAAATTTTAGGGATTGGGGGGCAAAATTTGTGTTTGGCTCTACATTTTTAAGAGTTAGCACCAGCTATGTCTGAGTCATTGGTACAGTATAAAAATAGGGTCACTAAATTATCACACAAAATTCATATGACAGGTCTGGCAAATTAACTTTTCATATTTATTAAGGATCAAAAATCTTACCACAATCATCTCAATACAACCATATTAAAATCATTCTAGACTCCCATAAAAACACTTCAATGCTTCATGAATTCCATGAAGTTCTGCTTTTCAATGATGTGTAAAAACTAACAAAGCCACCAATCACAACATGTGATACAAATCTCCGCAGTATAATTTCTGTTTCTGTATTTAGTCACCAACTGAGAAATATCCAATCGACTTCTCATTCATTTATTTATATTGAAAGCCCACTAGTATGTATTTTTAACTTTTCTTATTGATGGGAGAGAACGGACAGATGGCCTAAATACTCTGCTTCCTTGTTTGTTTCTGACATTTAAGTTAACCATTGAGAATCTTGATATCATTATATATTTTTACAATTCTGACAGTGTAGATCTACCAGCATTCGCAGTTGTTTCTCGGCATGTTTTGGCTGCCTATAAAGGCAGCCAAAACATGCCTAGAAACAACAGTCAAGAATATAATGTGTAATACCTAAAGACTGCATGTTGGGGAACTTGTTTTGTTTAGTAATTGGGCTCCTAATGGCTGATAATTATTTCAGTTTACTGAGGTGCTTAAACCAATTTGCATCAATTGAAGCCATTTGTACAAATGTGATAATATGCTTTAACATGTCGCTTCCACTCTTTATCATGGTGGGTTTATTATCTTACTTAAGACACATTTATTAGACACATTCAAAGCCAACCATAACTGACTTTCTTTACGCAATGCCAAGCTATTATTCATCAAATTCAAAATCACAGAATATGTTTCTGCTCCTCTGAAAGTTCAAAATTAATATCTGAAAACTAATTCAGAAAACAGATACTATGATCACTCTTCTTGATTAATAATGGATTTATTGGTGTTTAAGGTCACAAACTTCTGCACAATGGCTAGTCTTGACCGCAATTAATACGGGATAAAATGTCGATGAATTTTTGTGACGAGTACAAATGATTTATCTCAAAAATACCTTTTTACTTACAGTGTATGATTGATTGCCACATAAACATTAAATTGTAGATGATCACAGGGTTCCCGCAGGCAAGGACTGATACATTTCAAAGCTATTCAGGGCCATTTCTTGACACTTCTCAGCTTTTTAAGGCCCTGCAATAGCCAAATTCAAGGTTTTTCAAGACCCAGCCATCACTAGTCATAACTAAGACCCTCCAGTTATTACCCCTCCCCCCACTTCCCTTCAAGGGAAGTGAGGGTGGGAGGGGGGGTGGGGTGGGGTGAGGTGGTTAATGACCAAAGGGTTCTAGTTAGGACTATACCTTCATGATCTCTAGAATATAAATCTATATAGTTATGATTAGGCCCATTTATTTCATGAATATTCAAAGTCAAGGCTGTTCCATAAAGTCGAATTCAAGGTTGTTCCTTAAATCCAAGGCCCCCACTGGAACACCAGATCACATATGCATTTAATGGTCTTGAAGATAATTAAGACAAAGTGAAAAAAGATGACTGAAGGTACACAAGCATATGGCAGAAGCCATTATGAGGTTTCTAAAAACAGTTAAGACCTCACGATATTACAAAAGAAAATATATTTTAGTTTTCAATCGGAGATTGAAAGCAAACTCCAAACATATATTCTTTCCTACCTGTCATTATATTTTGCTGTGAGCTGCATATCTCACAGCAACAGGATTTGTTTTAAAAATATGTTGTTTTCACTAAAAATATTTGTTCTTCATATCGTTATTTTTTTAAGAGCATGACAATTGTTTTCAGTTAAACATTTATCAGAAACCTGATTTGTTCTGAGATACTGTCATTCATCAAGCATCCAAATTAAAATCTGCTTATCAAACTTTCATGGCTAATATGGAGAGTACCATGAGCCTCTACGACCCCTGAAAATAAAACAAAATACATAATTAACTAGCAATGGAGGATAATGTTGTATTAGGTAGAATTCCCACATCTGAGCCAAAACAAGAGGTGCGCATCGGAGATGCATGCATCAAGTTGTGGTAGCAATCGGAGAGTGTTGCATGTCCATAACCAGGTTATCATATGCCGGTTGCCAAAATATGGAATCTTTGTTAAAGTTATAATGCTAATAAGTACAGAATTTGTAAAAATTAATTTGGGCCCATAACTCTAATGAAATAGCGGGCCAGGCCAATTTTCAAACCCACTTTAACTATTATTGCAAATGACCTCTATGGCAAATATTAATCAAATACAAATATGAGAATGTTTGTTCCAAGTTATTGCACTAACAAGCTAAAAATTCATAATGAAAGTGTCAATGACACTGTAGCTTAACTTGTCTGTGTGTTGTGTTTGATGAAAAGGATAATGTTCAATGTTTATGAAAGGATTATGAAATAGGACAAGAATTGTGATAATTGGGAATATGTTAATTTCTGTTCCCTGTATGCTATGTTTTTAATAAAAATAATATGAGGTGTACACTGTACTAAAGAGCTGAGGGGTGGGTTAATATGATCTCACAGTTAATGTATGTGGCCCTCACAGTTAACGTATGTCAACGAAAGTTACCAAGTTACGGTAAATTTATTCCAAAACGAGTCATCCTATCAAGTTACATTGAATCCTTTCATAAATATGGCCTGTAGACTGTGCTAAAGGTTTTCGGGCTTCAGGACTGTGTAGCCATGATGGTAGACCGATTGCAACTAAAAGGGGATGTCCTCATCTTGACATTATACTGAGTCATTCTACTAAGTTACAATGAAATCCCTTCACAAATACGACCTGTACTCTGTACTCAAGTTTTTCGGGTTCGGGAAGCCATCATGGTTGAAGGATCGCGACCAAAAGGGTGCGTTGTCATCTGGGCATAATCTGGAGTGATCCTACGAAGTTACAATGAAATCCCTTCATATATATGACCTGTAGACTGTGCTCAAGGTTTTCAGGCTTCGGGCCCCTGAAGCCATCACAGTTGACCAATCACAACCAAAAGAGGATGTAATCATCTAGGCATTATATGGAGTCAACCTAACAAGTTACAATGAAATTCTTCCATAAATATGACCTATAGACTATGCTAATGGTTTTGGGCTTGGGCAGCCATCAAGGCTGAATGATCGCGACCAAAAGGGGACATTCTCATCTAGACATTATTTGGAGTCATCCTACCAAGTTACAATGAAATCCCTTCATAAATATGACCTGTAGACCGTGCTAAATGTTTTCAGGCTTCGGGCCCCTGTAGCCGTCCGTCACAGTTGCCCAATTGCATCCAAAAGGGGGCGTTCTCATCTAGACATTATATGAAGTCAACCTACCAAGTTACAATGAAATCCCTCCATAAATATGACCTGAAGACTGTGCTAAAGTTTTTTGGGCTTCAGGCTCGGGCAGCCGTCACGGCTGACAGATCGCGACCAAATGGGGAAGTTCTCATCTAGACATCATACGGAGTCATCCTACCAAGTTACAATGAAATCCCTCCATATTAAATATGACCTGCAGTGCTAAAAGTTTTTGGGTTTTGGGCTTGGGCAGCCATCACGGTTGACAGATCAAGACAAAAAGGGGACGTTTTCATCTAGGCATTATACAGAGGTATCTTACCAAGTTACAATGAAATCCCTTCATAAATATGACCTGTAGACTGTGCTAATGGTTTTGGGGTTTTGGGCTCGGGCAGCCATACCGGTTGACCGATCACAACCAAAAGGGGACATTCTCATCTAGACATGACCCCAAACCTGCATATGAAATTTTGTGACAATCAGACAAGAACTACGGGGTGTAGCCTGTGCTAAAGAAAATGTGAAGAGACTCGCAGACTAAAAGACTTCCGCATACGTAATGGCAATAGCTTATTTTGACTTTGTCAAGTTAAGATAAAAATCAACTAATTAAGGCCCATAACACTGTAACGAAAAATCGGATCAGGCCAGTTTTCGAACTTGCTTGAGATATTATTGCAAAATACCTGTATGGAAAATATTTGTCAAATCGAAGAGCATTTGTTCAAGTTATTGCACTAACGAGCTCCAAATTTGTAAAAATTGACTAATTAAGGGCCTATATAAGTAATGAAATTTTGTTTATTTTGAAAATTCTCACCTCTCGTATTCCTTAAATTCAAATTAAATATACACAAATTATACATCAAAATGAAGATTGCGATGTATAGAACACGGAACACATATGTAATCAACTCATAGAGTTGACAGCAGGCACCACTGGTTCCTGGAAGTCTGCTACTGTATTCGCACCAGAACTGATAATAAAATATTTCATCAGAACAACTTGTGGCCAAATGTGCTTCAAATATCCAAGAACAAAGCTAGGCATTCAAAACACTTTCAAATACAGCGATAGGACTGCATTTGGGAAAAGGACAACACTGTCTGCATTTTTTATTGAAGATGGTTTCCATGCATGACAGACATGCGCAAATCACTCGATACCACAAATTTCCATCGAAAGACAAAATCGTAATTCTAAGAAATTTCAACAGGTATCACGATACCTTGCACTGAATATAGCAACTGTGCAATCTCTATCTAATAACAGTATACTGTTTTAAGGCGATCTTTTTCATTATTTGATTTTAGACGGCGTTGTTTTTACATGCTTTTTTCCGTCCGATGACGTCGACCGGAAATCGAAAGTATATTCATACGAAAACAAAAGCAAAGGCTTTGAAATTTACCCCCATGCAGCTCTGTCGCTGTGTTTTGAAGAATTTTTATCCTCTAGCTTTGTTCTTGGATATGTAAAACACATTGGGCCACGAGTTGTTTTCGTGAAATATTATTAAATTATCAGTTCTGGTACGAATACGGCAGCAGACTTCCAGGAACCAGTGGTGCCAACAGTCGACTCTATGAGTTGATTACACATGTGCTTCGTGTTCTATACATCTCAATCTTCATTCTGATGTACAGTTTGTGAATATTTAATTTGAATTGAAGGAATATCAGAGATGAGAATTTTCAAAATAAACAAAATTTCATTACTTATATTGGCCCTTAAGGCCCATAACTATGTAATGGAAAATTGGGCAGGGCCAGTTCTCGAACTTGCTTGAGATATTCTTGCAAAAGACCTGCATGGTAAATATTAATCAAATGGGAGAACGTTTGTTCCAAGTTCGTAAAATATTGACTAATTAATCCCCATAAATCTATAACGATAAACTGGGCTGGGACAGTTTTCAAACTTGGTTGAGATATTCTTGCAAAAGACCTGTCTGGTAAATATCAGGCAAATCGGAGAACATTTGTTCAAGTTATTGTGCTAACGATTTAAAAATTCGTAAAAATTGACTAATTAAGGCCCATAACTCCAACGATAATCGGCAAATATTTGTAAAGTTGGAGAACGTTTGTTAAAGTTATTGCGCTAACAGTGCAAGGATGCCCACCGACCATCGCCAAACCATAGGTCTCTGTTGCTAACACAACTCGACCAATAAAATACAAGTATTGATTTCAATGAGTTTTCAAGAAGTCTTATGAAAAGGTTCAATGAGATTTACCTATCTAAAATACCATTATCTGAAATAAAAAAATGTCATTACATTACAATCCCACCGCAATTTATTAATTTTATTGGAGTTTAAGGTCACGTACTGATGCACAATGGCAAATCGTGACCGTGACCCCCACCACAATTACGAAAGCATATTGGGATGGAGCTATCATGAGAGTCCAAAAGAGTATTAACCCTTTACCAAAAACAGATAAAGTCAAAATTTATTTTAATTAATGTTTTCATGTTAAATTAAATTTTTTTTAACAAAACCATATCATGTGGTCCCTCACTGGAACAAGCTCGTTCCAAAAGAGGGGGTGTGTGGGGTTGAAATTTTTAAAAAATACATTTTTTTCAACTGCTTAATTTGTAAATTACATGGGTGCCCAATTCGTTTACCTAGATAAAGGGTTAAAGTACAGTTCTGTGATTACAAAAGTGCTCTTTTTCATGATTGCAAACATCTATACCACTGGTTAAAGATTTCATAAATAAAACACTGCAAAATCAAACTGCTTTCAACGCTGAAAGAAAACAGTATCCCAGATTCAATGTTCTTGTATTTCTTCTTCGCAAGTGAGATTCTGCGGGGGGTGGGGGTGGGGGGGGGGGGAGGAGGAGGAAGCAGATATAGAATTTCAATCGGTTCACAACCCAGTCACGATCCGATCGAAATTCTCTGTCTGCTTTTGTGGTTGCAGTAGTGGTGTACGGTTTGCAAGCAGTACAATGTCAACAAAAGTTATCTTCAATGAATTGTTCAAGGATTTGCTTTTAATTATGATGACACTATTACAGTATTTTCACTCACTATAAACTGTTGTATGCCAAGGTAAAACAAGGGTTCGCATCACTGATGCAGGGTCGAGTTTTCATGGCTAATGCAACAATGGCTATGAACTAAAAGGCATTAGAGTACCTTTTCTAAATAACTAATTGGCAAAAAAATGACTAAGTCACCCAATAATTCTCCTGCCGTATAGCCCATTTTCAAACTCGATCGAGACAATTTTCCTGGAAAAGCATATAATAAAAAAAGAATCAAATCGGTTAACATTTGTTCAAGGTATGGTGCTATCAAGAACAAAATTTGCAAAAAATCACAAAGTCAGCCCAATAATTCTGCTGCCGTATATATCGCTCCAAGCCCATTTTCAAAGTCGATCAAGAAAATGTTCCTGGAAACCCACATAATGACAATGAATTGGCTCAGTTGACGTTTGTTCAAGTTATTGCGCTATCGAGCATAAAATTCGCAAAAAATGACCAAGTCAGCCCAATAATTTTGCAGCCGTATATCACACCGAGTCTGTTTTTGAACTCGATTGAGATAAACTTCTTAGAAAACCTATCACAACTAGAGTGAAGTCACGCATACAGCCCGACTGTCCCAGCAATGGCAATGCTTAGACAGAAAATAGTTAGAGCCATTTTTTGTTAACCGTTTACCTAATGAATCTGCCATATCTGCATTCGTGGTGTACAAAATTTGCTATTCAAATTTTATTTTTTCATTTCTCCACTCCAAAACATACCTCATGACCTATTAATGGAACAACCTTGATGAGCTTAATAAGGACTAATAAGCCATAAATCCGATGTTTCAGAAAAATAATTTGTAATGTTGGCTTCAACTTGTGTTAGGTAAAGGATTAAATCATTTCATTCATTTATTGGTGTTTAAGGTCACATATTTCTGCACAATGGCTAATCATGACCACGACAGTTTTACGGGTGGAGGAAGCCGGAGTACCCGGAGAGAACAACCGAGCAAACGCGAGCAACTGTCAGCTCCCCAACATACTAACTCCACACACGCAGGATTAGCATTGGTTGAAGACAGGTGCACCATCGACGTGCAGTACACCTTAGTACACAGCGTCACCGTGCCCCCACGTGGGCAATGGGGGTGAAGTGTCTTGCCCAAGGACACAACGTGGTTGCCGCAAGTGGGATTCGAACCGAGGACCTCTCGGCTTGCAGCCTGCACCTCTACCAACTGAGCCACCGCGCCCCCGGTAAAGGATTAAAGATGCAGTACATAAAGCAATGTTGGGCTATAGGAGTAAATTTTCTTTTTTGCATGTAAAAACTCCTAATCCTTCAAAATGCATTTTGGGAATAATTGCCTAAGTGACGTGTGTGTGTGGGGGGGGGGGGGGGGGGGGGGGGGGGAGGAGGGGGGGAGGGGGGGGAGGGGGGGTTGAGATGTGGCAACAATTTTCATTGGTTGGACCTAGAGACATGTTCTGAAAAGAATTTTGTTTAAGTTATGGCATAAAGAAAGGAAAGTTCGGACAGACAGATGGACGGATGGAGCAATCTCTGTGCTATATCCCTCCCTTGTGGGAGGGGATACAAAGTAATAAAGTATGTGGTAGAAACCCAATTTGAAATTTAGAGAAACTAAGTTCGAAAAGCATTGTGAAAAGGGTTAAATGAATGCCAATATTATTTGTGTATAGCTTCAGTAGACCTAGGCCGAAATGAAAAAAATGCTGCTCAGGATCACCGATCCAATGTCGAGTTGTGACAACAGAAAAGGTGGGTTTGATCATTATGAAGTTATTGTCTGCAAATGAATTATTGAGTGTGTGCTGGGTCTGTGACCTTTACATTTGACGTACTGAATTCGAAGCCGAGTCCAAAATCAATAGGGTTCTTCGTCGCACCCAGGTCAACTTACCTATGAAGTTTATTGAATGTAAGCTGAACCACTATCAAGTTATCATCCGGAAACCAATTGTTGTGATTTACTATGTTCAAGGTCACTGTGACCTTGACCTTTGAACTGGAGAGTCCAATATCAATAGGGTTTTTCCTTGCAAGAAGTCAACCCACCTATGGAGCTTCATGAATGTAGGTTAAGACACTATGAAATTATCGTCCACAAACCAATTGTTGCGATTTACTATGTTCAAGGTCACTGTGACCTTGACCTTTGACCTGGCGAGTTCAAGATCAGTAGGGTTCTTCCTCACAGCAATGCCAATGCAGCTATTAAGTTTCATGACTATAGGCTGAACCACTGTCAAGTTATTGTCTGGAAACCAATTGTTGCAATTTGGTCACTGTGACCTTGACCTTTGACCTGGCGAGTCCAAGGTCAATAGGGTTCTTCCTCGCACCAAGGCCAACACACCTATTAAGTTTCATGACTCTAGGTTGAACCACTATCAAGTTCTCATCCGGAAACCAATTGTTGCGATATACTATGTTCAAGGTCACTGTGACCTTGACCTTTGACCTGGTGAGTCCAACATCAATAGGGTTCTTCCTCGCACCAAGGCCAACACGCCTGTAAAGTTTCATGACTCTAGGTTGAACCACTATCAAGTTATCATCCGGAAACCAATTGTTGCGATATACTATGTTCAAGGTCACTGTGACCTTGACCTTTGACCTGGTGAGTCCAACATCAATAGGGTTCTTCCTCGCACCAAGGCCAACACACCTATGAAGTTTCATGACTCTAGGTTGAACCACTATCAAGTTATCATCCGGAAACCAATTGTTGCGATATACTATGTTAAAGGTCACTGTGACCTTGACCTTTGATCTGGTGAGTCCAAGATCAATAGAGTTCTTCCTCGCACCAAGGCCAACGCACCTATGAAGTTTCATGAATGTAGGTTGAACTACTATCAAGTTATCATCCGGAAAGGAATTGTTGCGATTTACTATGTTCAAGGTCACATTGACCTTGACCTTTGACGTAGCGAGTCCAAAATCAATAGGGTTCTTCCCCTCACCAAGGCCAATCTACCTATGAAGTTTCATGAATGTGAGTTGAACCATTATCAAGTTATCATCCGGAAACCAATTGTTTAAGATTTACTACGTTCAAGGTCACTGTGACCTTGACCTTTGACATAGCATGTCCAAAATCAATAGGGTTCTTCCTCCCACCAAGACCAACCTACGTATGAAGTTTAATGAATGTGAGTTGAACCACTATCAAGTTATCATCTGGAAACCAATTGTTTACGCCCACCCGCCATTCACCAAACTATAAGTCGAGTTTGACTTCGTCACAACTCGACTAAAAAGAAATGACATTGTAACAGAGTGTTTGGAGAATGAAATTGCTTGGCAAAAGAGGGGTGTGTGGTGTTTGTCTGGATTTTTAACCACAAACTTTTAAGTAAAACTGTAAAAATGCATTTTTGACGAAAGAAAAAAAGTGGGGTAAGTGAGTTTAAAAAGTTATGCATGTAGTGACTGTAAATAGTTAAAAATGCATATTGGAGGAAAGGAAAAAAAAATGCCTAATTGGCAGGGGCTGGGCAGGCCAATAACTACAACAATTTTCATTGGATGATTGTGGTCATCAAACTTGGCCTAGAGACATGTACTGAAAAGAATTGAAATCCGTTAACTTTTCTTTAAGTAATGGCATAAAGAAAGTTCGGACAGACAGATGACTGACGAACGAACGGACAGACTGACGGATGGACTGACAGATTGACAGACTGACGGAGCAAGCGAGCTCTGTGCTATATCCCTCCCTTGTGGGAAGGGATAATGAAAGTGTCAATGACACTGTAGCTTAACTTGTCTGTGTGTTGTGTTTGATGAAAAGGATAATGTTCAATGTTCATGAAAGGATTATGAAACAAGACAAGAATTGTGATAATTGGGAATATGTTAATTTCTGTTCCCTGTATGCTATGTTTTTAATAAAAATAATGAGGTGTACACGGTAATAAAGAGCTGAGGGGTGGGTTGATATGACCTCACAGTTATGTGGCCCTCACAGTTAACGTATCTCAATGAAAGTTACCAAGTTACAGTGAAATTATTTCAAAATGAGTCATCCTATCAAGTTACATTGAAATCCCTTCATAAATATGGCCTGTTGACTCGACATTATACCGAGTCATTCTACTAAGTTACAATGAAATCCCTTCACAAATACGACCTGTAGTCTGTACTAAAGTTTTTGGCTCGGGAAGCCATCATGGTTGAATGATCGTGACCAAAAGTGGGCGTAGTCATCTGGGCATAATCTGGAGTGATCCCACAAAGTTACAATGAAACCCCTTCATATATATGACCTGTAGACTGTGCTCAAGGTTTTCGGGCTTCGGGACCCTCAAGCAATCACAGTTGACCAAACACAACCAAAAGGGGATGTCATCATCTAGGCATTATATGGAGTCAACCTAACAAGTTACAATGAACTCCTTCCATAAATATGACCTATAGACTCTGCTAACGGTTTTGGGGTTTTGGGCCCGGGCAGCCATCAAGGATAAATGATCGAGACCAAAAGGGGACGTTCTCATCTAGACATTATTTGGAGTCATCCTACCAAGTTACATTGAAATCCCTTCATAAATATGACCTCTAGACCGTGCTTAAGGTTTTCGGGCTTTGGGCCCCTGTCGGCATCACAGTTACCCAATTCCATCCAAAAGGAGATGTTTTCATCTATACATTATATGAAGTCAACCTACCAAGTTACAATGAAATCCCTTCATAAATATGACCTGTGGACTGTGCTATAGTTTTTCAGGCTTTGGGCTCAGGCAGCCATCATGGTTGAATGAGCACAACCAAAAGGGGACATTCTCATCTGGGCATCATCTGGAGTGATGCTACAAAGTTACAATGAAATCCCTTTATAAATATGAGCTGTAGACTGTGCTCAAGGTTTTCGGGCTTCGGGCCCCTGTAACAGTCACAGATGACCAATCATGACAAAAGGGGATGTCATCATCTAGGCATTATATGGAGTCAACCTAACAAGTTACAATGCCTTCCATAAATATGACTTATAGACTATGCTAAAGGTTTTTGGGCTCGGGCAGCCATCAAGGCTGAATGATCGTGACCAAAAGAGGATGTCATCATCTGGGCATTATATGGAGTCAACCTAACAAGTTACAGTGAAATCCCTTCATAAATATGACCTGTACAGTGTTCTAAAGGTTTTTGGGCTTCGGGCCCCCGTTGCCGTCACAGTTGACCAATCATGACAAAAGAGGATGTCATCATCTAGGCATTATATGGAGTCAACCTAACAAGTTACAATGAAATCCTTCCATAAATAAGACCTATAGACTATGCTAAAGGTTTTTGGGCTCGGGCAGCCATCAAGGCTGAATGATCACGACCAAAAGGGGACGTTCTCATCTAGACATTATTTGGAGTCATCCTACCAAGCTACAATGAAATCCCTTCATAATTATGACCTGTAGACTGTTCTAAAGGTTTTCAGGCTTCGGGCCCCTGTTGCCGTCACAGTTGCCCAATCGTGTCCTAAAGGGGATGTTCTCATCTAGACGTTATACGAAGTCAACCTACCAAGTTACAATGAAATCCCTTCATAAATATGACCTGTAGACTGTGCTAATGGTTTTCGGCCTTCGGGCTCGGGCAGCCATCATGGCTGAATGATCACAACCAAAAGGGCACATTCTCATCTGACTGTGCTCAAGGTTTTCGGGCTTCAGGCACCTGTAGCCATCACAGTTGACCAATCACAACCAAAAGAGATGTCATCATCTAGGAATTTTATGGAGTCAACCTAACAAGTTACAATGAAATCCCTTCATAAATATGACCTTTTGACTATGCTTAAGGTTTTTGAGCTCGGGCAGCCATCAAGGCTGAATAATCCAGATCAAAATGGGACTTTCTCATCTAGACATTATTTGGAGTCATCCTGCCAAGTTACAATGAAATCCCTTCATAAATATGACCTGTAGACTGTGCTAAATGTTTTTGGGCTTCGGGCCCCTGTAGCCATCACAGTTGCCCAATCACGTCCAAAAGGGGACTTTCTCATCTAGACATTATATGAAGTCAACCTATCAAGATACAATGAAATCACTTCATAAATATAACCTGTAGACTGTGCTGAAGGATTTCGGGGTTTGGGCTCGGGCAGTCATCACAGTTGACAGATCACGCCCAAATGGGAAAATTCTCATCTAGACATCATACGGAGTCATCGTAGCAAGTTACAATGAAATCCCTCCAAACTTTTACCAGAACTCCAAATGTTAACAGACAGACAGAAGAAAGTCATGACAAAACAGGAAAAATGAAAAAAAAAAACACAACTTGAAACTTCAATAAAAAACTTTAACCACAAACTTTAACCAAAACTCTGTTAACAGACGGACGGACAAAAGTCATGACTATAGCCCTCACTGTAAACAGTCGGGCTAAAAATGATTCGAATTGGTGGACATTTGTTTAAGTTATCGCGCTATCAAGCACAAAATGAGCAAAAAGTTAAAAAATTTATAGTAATTTATATATTTTTTATACTTACCAATGACCCAGACATAGCTGGTGCTAACTCTTAAAATATAGGGCCAAACACAAATTTTGCCCCGCAATCCCCAAAATTTGCATCTAAAACCAAAGAAAACATGTGCTGAAAGGCCCTCCACACTTCGCCTCTACTGCGCATGCGCAGTGTCAAGGACGTTCCAAAATTGGCGCCATTAATCATTCTAATAACCAGTGCCTGGTAAGCGCTATGTACTCAGCGGGGAGGCAAGAGTTCCCAACTCCTGGGAGGGCCATCCCCGTCTGGGTCATTGGTAAGTATAAAAAATATATAAATTACTATAAATTTTTTAACATTTTTATACTGTACCAATGACCCAGACATAGCTGAATAGTAAAAAGGCTGGAGGGCCAAGGACATAGAGCAAAATGGAATACGCTCAATAAAATAAAATAGAGTCATCCCCTGTAGGGAAAAAGAAGTAATAGGCCTTACATGTATCTTTCTTATTTATGATAAATTAGAAAGATACAACACCTTCCAAAATTGAACTTCATACATCCATGTACTCTATTAATATCCAAAATAATCCTTATACTAATAATTTTTAAAGTAAGCCAATAAATAAAGTAAGTCTAGAGAATAGAGACTCTTATACTCCTAAAAGTGTCTGAGGATTGCATAATCATGTCCGTTGACATATGCAATATTCAAAAGCTATACTTTAAAAACTAAGACTTGAATGAATTTTAAAAACCTAAACTTCTCACTAAACAACCATCCCAATAACAGCTCAGAATTACTAACTCCGGAGGAGGTATCCCCTTGTTTTCATAGTAAAACAGGTGACCCAAGGGAACACCCTCCCCCCCCCTTTTTCTTGCCCTGGGTCAAATAGCCCAGAGCAAAGAGGGCAGCAGAACGGAGACACTGCCGAAACAGACAGCCTACCTAGCTATAGTAGCAACTGTTAAGTGAATGACATTCTGAGCAGTAGATAATAGACCTAACAATAGAGGCCTCCAGAAATGGACTCGATATTTCTGAGATAAAAATTCTTGAATGGGGATGGCTGAGCGCAATGAGCGGTCTTCAAAAATCTATAATAGCGACACTATTAATGTAAGCCCAAGAAGTAGAAGAACTCTTACTTCATGAGCCGAAATCTTAATCACATCTGCTAAGTCAATGATATACCATAAGCAGTACCGATAGTTAATAGAATCCGTTAACAATAAAATGGAGCGTAACGTCCTTCTACTAGGCATCAAAGACAGAAGAAGCTTACGCCCATAGTAATAAACAGATATCTGTTTATAAATACATAAACTCTACCCGGAAAGAGTAAAGGCCTATGCCCATACGAAGACGGAAGGACCTTAAAAATAATAGGTTCCGGATAATAGGAGCCTAACTCTTATGCAAAAATCCAACCTAAATAGTAACGGAAGTAGTGATTCCGAAACTACGAAAGTGAAAATCATCCATCGATAGTGCATGAAACTCACTGACTCTACAGTAAAAGAGAAACCAACAGAATTACTGTCTAAAAGGTCAGAATTTCAAAACTACTGTTTCCAGAGGCTCAAATGATTACTTAGCTAAATAAGAACCGAAGTTAAAATCCATATAGGAATTTAATCTAAAGATTCTAAGTCTATTTATCAAAAAGTTACTAACTGACTTAGATAAAGAGACATAAGACTCAATTGTAAACTGTCGTAGAGTGCATAGGTATGAGGTAACATAAACCTATAACCTTAATAATAACAGGCTGCAGTAGATCTTGTGAAACAAGTATACTAAAAAATTGCAATGAGTAGTATGGAGGGATCAACAATATGAACATAATGATCCCTATACCAACGACGGAAGAGCCTCCACTTTAGTCGCATAGAATAGCGAAGAAGAGGATCTCCTATAGTAAGAAATCGCGTCCAAAGCTCGTCCAGTACAGTGCTTACAATGCAATACGGACCACACAACAGAATACATGAAGGTTGCGACCTTGCGGGTTGTGATAAAGATGACACGATTTACCCAGTGAAAAAAGATCCTCACATAGAGGAAGATTTCACGTTAAGACCCACAGTAGACAAGAGAGTAAATTACCCATGATCTCTGTGAAGATAGAGATGCTATCAACAGAAATGTATTGTGGTTGTTTATCTTAGCAATACCTGCTGAAACAACAGCGCCGGAGGATACGCGTATCCTATCATTCCGTCCTATAGATTAATAGAGCGTTAACAACATTAGCTCAGAGATCTGGACAAGCCAACACATACGTCTGCAATTGATTAGCAAGCTGTGTCGTAAATAAATCATCATTAGGCGCTCCCATAGATAGCAAATCTGATTGAATACTTGTTTGTTGAGAGTCCGTTCTGACAGCAACAAGCGACCCGTAAGAGAACGGGAGTCCGGTAAAACAATCAGACGACCCGGAATATGACGGACCAAAACAGAACTTGGTGTACTATAACCAACAGACGGATTCTTTCCATTAAATTGAATAACGGAAACGAAAGAGTGCCTCCCTGGTTCCGGAGATACGCCACTACTGTCGAATTAAAGGACAGGATTTGGGCATGCGTTTCTGAATAATGTTCATGCAATGACATAAAGCAAGCCTAAAAAACATTATTCCGCGGAAGAAAACTGGTTGCTAAGAGACTGCGGAACCCAAAGACCCTGGCACTTCGAATCCGTAGGGATCAGTATTATATCCCAATCTGTTTGACTGGCAACCGTCATAACAGCCACACTCGGGTCCGGCAACTGCGGTGGCACTCTCTGAGTCAACCACCGAATGTTTGCCCCAGTCTGAATCTCTTGTAACACTAGATAGACAAGAGAACGTGTAAATCGAGCAATTCATGGATTGCCGAAAAGTTGCCGTCGAAGAGAAGCTCCTCCGAGAACGAAGCGACTCTGAGAGAGTTCTTAACCTTACTATCCACGCGTGTGGATGTAGCTAGGGCTGCGTCACGTCTAACCAACTCCAATCAGCCACTGAAGGGCGGAGTTATACGTGAACAAACTACTGCCCTCAAAAGAAATTACATTGAGAATAATATCCCGTAAATCTTTTCTTGAAGACGTAATGATAACGCCTCAGTAAGGCGGATTACGTATGATAAAGCGTCTAAGTTAAGTCTACTATACATCATGTCGTTTCCAACATTGAAGTTGGAAAAGACATAAACGGCGAAAAAGAATATATCCAGTCTTTAACCACACCGTCTGGACGCATATGAACTCTCGGTATGCCCTGCTCTGCCAAAATAAACTATTCGTATAAATGATAAAACGGCAGAAATGAGCAACGCGGACAAGAAACTAAACTATCATGCTTGGTAGCAGGCTTGTATATATATATATATATAGCATCGAAAAAATAAAACACATGTTGTAATGACAATATTGGACTGCGTCGGTAAGTCAGGGACAATGTCCCTGAACCGATCGAAAAATCCGAGTCCAATGACGCTATAAGTCTCTTATCCAAGATCGCAGCAATGAAGTCCGAAATAACAATCACTGGAAGATAATGCCAGAAGATATGAAAGGCAGCTTCCGATACTACTAAAGGGAAAACTCGAAATCTTTCGAATCCCTTTCGCCATCCTGTCGGACCCTATAAAGCGTTCGGTCGTCCGTACCTGATGCAACCGTGGACCGCACCGACCCAGCGCCGTCGGATAATTCCTGATTCGACCGAGAAACTGTCAATTGCTGGGATGCTGCGAAACAACTGTGCTAACTCGGATAGCACGTCCGTCACTGAGGCCTGAGGAGAAGCGGTCTTACGATGCATTGCCGCTGGAAGCTCCGTGATCGTTACCCCGTGCATACTACCAATATGCGAGCGAACGGAGTGTATAGGCCTCGTGTCCCTTGGCTACCGGATGGCGCGACCTATTCGCCGTGGAATCACTGAATGACGAAACTGATCGGATACTCGAGGTCACGTAGCCAATGTGCGATCGTGTGCCCTGCTGTGAGGATGAGGAAGCATTAAGGACAGTCTCTCGGACTGTCAATATAACGGAGCGTCCCGACCGACGGACATATGCTCCGAATGTAAAATATCTGAACCACAACTTGCGGTCCCCTATGTTGTTGGACGAGAGAGGGACCTCTCTCGCTCACAGCCCGGACGGACCTGGACAAGCCAGGAACCGGACTAACAGGCTTCCTCCGATCTGTCCTCAATCTGCCGTCACTGGGTGAGTACTAAAGTAATTAAAGTGCTCGCATCACCCAAATCTCCTTCCTAGACCGCAACGGACGAACCCGGCAGCCGAACCATTCGATGAATGGACGCTACACCGGGTGAGCTAGCAAATGTCACTCCGTAGGCGATAGACATATTCTATGAGCACTTATTGCCGCTAGCTCTTCATTAACTATGACGACAGAGGCACACTTTTGAAAGACATCTCCGTAACTTTGCGAACAAGAAACCAGAAATGCTTGGTTATAGCAAGCATAAAATAATAATATATATAGCGTCGTTCAATAATTCGAAAGTTTGTGTGACATTATTGGACTATGTCGGAACTGAGGGACGATGTCCCTGAACCGAACCAAAAATTTCTAAGTCCACCGACGCTATCAGTTTCTTATCCGGCATCGCAGCATTCTGGTCCGACGAAAGAAGCTGTAGAAGACCAAGTCAGATGACATACACAACAGCATATGTTGTTCCGAAAGGGAAAGCTCGAAATCCTCCAAATCCCTTTCGGTATCCCGTCGGACCGGATGAAACTTTCGGACGTCCGTACCCGCTTCCGCGGAGCGTCCCGCCCCAGCATCGTCGGATAAAAAATATGCGACAGATTCAGTTGATGCTGGGATGCTGCGATAAACTGTGCTATTTAGGAAAGCACGTCAGTTCCCGAGGCCTGTGCAGTAGCGGTCTTACGATGCATTGCCGCCGGAAGCTCCGTGTACGTTGACTCCCGCACACTTCCTATGCGAACGTCCGGAGTCTGCAGGCCTCGTGTCCCTGGCTACCGGATGGTGTGACCTGGTCGCCGAAGAATCCTTGATCGGCGAAGCTGGTAATATATCGGCGGTCACGCAGCCAAGGTGCGGTCATGTGCGCTGACGAGAAGAGGAAGCCTTAGCAGTCTCCGCGGACTGCCTATACAACGGAGCGGCCCGAGCGACGGACGTATGCTCCGCTTGTGACACATTTTGTACCACAACATCTGGGGCCAGATGTTGTTGAACGAGAGAGGGGCCTCTCTCGCTTGCCGTCCGGATGGACCGGAACGGACTATGAACCGGACTAAAAGGCTTCCTCCGTTCTCCCTCCGATCCGCCGTCACTGGGTGTGCATTAGGTTGATTTATAGTGCTCGCATCACCCCAAAATTCCTTCTAGACCGCAACGGACGAACCCGGCTGCCGAACCATTCGGTGAATGGACGCTACATCGGGCGAGCTAGCGGACGCCAAAGGCCGTCGAACCTACTAGGGTCCTCTTAGGCAATTGGCGTATTTACATGAGCACTTTTCTGCTAGCCCTTCATTAATTGTGACGACGGAGGCACACTGTTGGAAGACATCACAGATACATCACCCTAATCTTGATCGTCTGAAATAGAAATTGATAAAGTAGAGTGACCCTGCGGGGAAAGGACCGGAGTGTCCAATTCCCCAATAACATACCGTGACATACGCTTCCCATATTGTCATCGAAATCATACGATACAGAACAGGAGTACAGAATGCGAGTACACTGACCACATATAGAATGATTATAAAGTCAGAGGAAGACTTCCTCTTAATACAATTGATCAATATCCTTTCAATGTGAAAAGAAACAAGTCCTGGTACTAGCACTAACCCCTGGCAATCAAAATACATAATAATAATATGATCCATTAATAAAGAAAAAATAATTGAAATCAAAATATTTTGAAAAAATATTTTTTCAGAACAGCCCAAGTTTCTGAAAAGTAACGTTGAGCCCCAATGGATCCCAAGCCTAAGTGTGGACAAAAATTTTAAAAATATTTTAAACAATTTATTCAACACTTACGAACAATAATAATGTATCTAGTTATGATTAAAATAACATCAAGATATTATTTTCCAAAAATCCCCCCCTCACACAGAGGGCTGTTGTAAATGTAAACAATGAGTGTAAAAACACTAAAATAAGACTCCAGGCACCCAGGCCCGAAATCAGTTACCAAAAATACACTATCTGATACAAAACAGAGACTTCCAGGGAAGAAACTGCAGAACATCAGATGGTAGATGCAGAACACAACGCCTAACCACCCGTAGGTGAAGACGTAAACATGGGGAAAAGAACAGAATTCATTCTGTTATTCAGCTAAAACTCCCAAGAAAATTTAGTAATAATAATTACAAAAACTATGCCAAAAGCATGGGAGAATAGCCAGGGGGGACTTAAAGGACAGGGAGAGAGGAAAACACTTAAAAAACAGTGTAACTAAATAATCAGAATGACAACAAAATGGCTGCAGCCTCGAAAATAGGTAACTTAACATAATTTCATTAAAAAATTTTAGGTTACAGCCCTGATAATATTCTGTCACACATTTTTTCCTCTCCTCCTCTATCCTCCTTAGAATCACCATTTCACTAATATTTATGTGTCTGGCATCATTTAAACTGAGATTTACAAGCACAAAGATCAGTCAGATGTTAACTGATGAAGGGCCAAACTTAGAATGATTAATGGCGCCAATTTCGGAACGTCCTTGACACTGCGCATGCGCAGTAGAGGCGAAGTGTGGAGGGCCTTTCAGGACATGTTTTCTTTGGTTTTAGATGCAAATTTTGGGGATTGCGGGGCAAAATTTGTGTTTGGCCCTATATTTTAAGAGTTAGCACCAGCTATGTCTGGGTCATTGGTACAGTATAAAAATATTACCAAGTGAGCCCAATAATTCTGCTGTCGTGCATCGGACCAATCCCGTTTTCGATCTCAATCAAGATATTGTTCCTTGAAACCCATGTTTCACATATCAGTCAAATTGGTAGACGTTTGAAGTTATCGTGCTATCAAGCTCAATATTAGTAAATTTTAACAAAGGGTCATCACTATTGTGAAAAAGCATGGACCCGCCCTATTTTACGTCATCAGATGTTGAACATGCATATCAAGTCACATACCATAGTGAAAGTGTCAATGACACTGTAGCTCAACTTGTTAAGACATGTACATGTATATATGTGACACAGCAATGACAAACATCTAGGTAATGACCTGTTAACAAAGGTACATATAAAGTATTGTAACGGTCTGTACATAAATACTGACTGTAGCCTGTAACAAATGTATAGGTAAAGTATTGTAAAGGTGGGTGACAGTCAGATGCTAAACTAGAAAAGAAATCTTTGAGTCCCAGAGTGGGTCTGACTGAACCCCCAAAATATTTGTTCTCATAGCACAGTAATAACAAAGGCACCCCAAAACACACTCGTACCTGTCCCAAGGTGAAAACAAAGGTACCCAAGAAGTTTCGAGAAGATCAGTTCACAAATACGAGCTGTATAGAAGTTGTGACAAAAAACTGATTGGACCTAATTTCGGTACAAAATGGCCACTGGCAGCCATCTTGAATTTTGGACTGCATCCAGAAACACTCGTTCTCGTCCCCAGATGATAACAAAGGTACCCAAGACGTTTCGTGAAGAACAGTTCATAAATAGACACTAGCCCGAGCCGTATTGACATGCAAGTAGCACTGAAAAAATCAAAGTTCATCTAATTTGCATAATTTCTGCACAAGAGAAAACCTGTATTATATGTGATGTATCCCATGGTACAAAACATTCACACAAAAAATTATTCAAATCAGTGCTTTCATATGGAAGTTCTGTGCAAAAATCTGATTGCACCAAATTTTGTACAAAATGACTGCCATTGGCCATCTTAAATTTCGGACCGGACCCAAAAACACTCGTTCTCATCGCACGGTGATAACAAAGGTACCCAAGGAGTTTCGTAAAAATCGGTTCATAAATACGGCCTCTATCCCGAGCCGTATTGGCATTTGCACTTACAGTGCTGAAAGCAACACCAAACAAGAGGCCCCAAGGGGCCTGAGGGCGCTCACCTGACATGGTAGCCTAAATATCAACCCAGAGAATTGATTTCAACAAGTTGCATCTGCTCCTCTTAAGAAAAGCTTATACCAAATATCCAAAGATTCTGACCAGTGAATCTAAAAAAAAGAGAAGATTTTTAAAGAATATTCCTCATATTGAACTAAGTTATAATTCGGGCTCCCACAGAGAGCCCATATATGAACTCAGGGACTTGGCTTTAACAAACTTGAATCTCCCCCCACCCCCCCCCCCCCCCACCCCCTCCTAAGGATGCTGCACACCAACTATCAAAACATTCCGACTGCTGGATCTGAAGAAGATTTTTAAAGAAAATTCCTCATTTTGAACTAAGTTACAATTCAAGCTCCCACAGTGAGTCCAAATATGGACCTAGGGACATGGCTTGAACAAACTTGAATTCCCCCCCCCCCCCCACCCCCCCCCAAGGATGCTGCATATCAAATATCAAAACATTCCAACTACTGGATCTGAAGAAGATTTTAAAAGAAAATTCCTCATTTTGAACTAAGTTATAATTTGGGTTACCTCAGTGAGCCCAAATATGAACCCAGGGACTTGGCTTGAACAAACTTGAATCTCACCCCCCTAAGCATGGTGCATACCCAATATCAAAAGATTCTGCCTGCTGGATCTTGAGAAGATTTTCAAAGAAATTTGCCTGAAATGCACTAAGTTCGAATTCGAGCTTCTATAGTGAACCCAAATATGAATCTAGGGAGCCGATTTGAACGAACTTGAATCAGATCCACCCCACAATGTTGCATACCAAATATCAAAAGATTCTGCCTGCTGAATCTGGAGAAGAAGATTTTTTAAGAAATTTGCCTGAAATGGATTAAGTTCGAATTCAAGCTTCTATAGTGAGTCCAGATATGAATCCAGGGGGCCGATTTGAACAAACTTGAATCAGATCCACCCCTCAATGTTGCATACCAAATATCAAAAGATTCTGCGTGCTGAATCTGGAGAAGATTTTTTAAGAAATTTGCCTGAAATGCACTAAGTTCAAATTCGAGCTTCTATACTGAGCCCAAATATAAACCCAGGGGGCCGATTTGAACAAACTTGAATCGGATCCACCCCACAATGTTGCATACCAAACATCAAAAGATTCTGCCTGCTGGATCTGGAGAAGAAAATTTTTTAAGAAATTTGCCTGAAATGCACTAAGTTCGAATTCGGGCTTCTAATAGTGAGCCCAAATATGAATCCAGGGAGCCGATTTGAACAAACTTCAATTAGATCCACCCCACAATGTTGCATACCAAATATCAAAAGATTCTGCCTGCTGGATCTGGAGAAGATTTTTTAAGAAATTTGCATGACCCAGGGGGGCCGATTTGAACAAACTTGAATTAGATCCACCCTACAATGTTGCATACCAAATATCAAAAGATTCTGCCTGCTGGATCTGGAGAAGATTTTTTAATCTTTTTCCCATTTACTGCAGTGTTAAAAAGTGCTGACTCAGCACTTTTTCAAAGTCCTGAAAAAAGTACCTTGTGATCAAACCGATAGGGATTTTTTTAACCAATCTATTCTACTCGATAAAAGTAAGCTTTATACAAAATAAGAATTCTCTGTGCCGTGTAGTTTTGGAGATATGGCAGTTTTAAGGTTTTTCCTGTTTTTAGCTCCCAAGGTTCCCACAGGGCAACAAGATAATTTTTTTTTGCATCAATCAACTACTTATGATCCATTATCATCTCATTTTAAAATTTGGTTCAAATCGATCTGACGGTTCTGAAAATAGAAAATTTAGGCGTGGCTAAAATTTTTGCCCCTCCCATAACGAAGGCAAATAATGCCCGACAAACTTCTCTTGAACAAATTTGATTCTAAACCTCAAAAGGACTCTTTATACCACATATCAAGTCTCTGCTACTGGTGGTTCATTAGAAGAAGATTTTCAAAAAATTTGGCCATTTTTTCCCCACACCTCTGCTCAATATGAGCCAAAACCTATTTTGGATAAAAATCAAAATGCTCCTATATAATCACTATTTACATGAAATTTAATTAAAATGTGGCCAGTGGTTTCGGAGAAAGAGGCTCAAACACCACCTTCACGCAGGACGACGGACGACAGACGACGGACGAAGAGTGATAAGAAAAGCTCACCCTGACTTTCAGTCAGGTGAGCTAAAAACATCAAAGTTAGTTTAATTTGCATAATTTACACACGAGAAAAAAACCCATATTATATGTGATGTATCCCATGGTACTAAACATTCATACAAAAAATTATTCAAATCAGAGCTTTCATATGGAAGTTCTGTACAAAAAACAGATTTCTGCATAGTCGGTACAAAATGGCGGCTGGCAGCCATCTTGAATTTTGGACCGCACCCAAAAACACTCGTTCTCGTCCCACGGTCATAACAAAGGTACCCAAGAAGTTCCGTAAAGATCGGTTCATAAATATGGCCTCTAGCCCGAGCCGTATCCAATTGTTGACGTACGGCCAGACGGACGATGGGCCATGTCAAAAGCTCAAATTTGGCTTCGCCAAAGTTGAGCTAAATATGTCCAGAAACAACTAAGTTATAAGCGAAAAGGGCCGCCCGCCCAAACACGCGGCAGACCCTCGCCATACCAATAGTAAAGTTGTTTTTTTTTAAAACTCGACTAAAAACTGATCTAGTCTCTCTTGCAGTGAACAGCAAATCAATGACCCTCTCATTGAAGTAACTTTTCAGATATGGCATTGCTTGCAACACGACTTAACTACAACAAATGAAGATAAAAAGATAAAATTCAAAGCGATTTAAGACACTACCTCAACATTCAAGGAATGTTTAGGCCCCTGGAATTCATGCTTTCAAATTCAATGAGTGTCTTGGAATTCAAGAGGGTGTGAGAACCCTTACTGGTTTATTAAGACAGAACACAACTCTGCTAGAATACGGGGGACCAGAATCAATGACTCCGAGTTGGGAGTTTTTTCTTGTATTTCACGTGCACCCAAGATGCATGTGAAATACGGGAAAAAAAACTCCAACAAGGGTCATTGATTCCTGTCCCCTGTATGCTACCAGAGTAGTGTAACTTGAATTAACTGAATGAAGCTGATATCTTTAAAGAAAAATATCACCCTCCACAGTCTGGTAACTTTCTTGCTTAACTCTGCTTTGTGTCAAAGTATCATTCAAGCAATAACACACCACTCAGATGCATAACGTCCAATCAGATGCACTCTTACATGAGACTATATGACATTCATACACATAATCCAGATTCCACGCCTGGTAAACCCAACACATTTCCCAATGTCTATATTGTATTGCTTAACATTGATTGTTGAATATGCACAGCAATCATGGTAAAATAAAAATTACCCGAAGTTAGTTACGTATTTTAACAAAATTACTCATGGCCTAACAGAAATAGCTATTTTATAGTTAGCTTCATTAACAAGAACTTCCTTTATTGGAGGACAAGAGTTTTCCCAATATTAGAAAAGAGTGATCACTCAAGATGAGTGGTCTCTCTAATATAAAAGACTTCTTGTCATTTGCACAGGGAAATTGTTTGTTTGTCACCATTTTCATAATAGAAGTACATTTCAACATATTTAACAAAATGTTAATGCCATTTGTTTTACTTTCGTCCATTGGTTATCATCATGATCAATGAACGACTTTGTACAAACAACAATTTGGGTTCATGAATTACACCTTCAATATTGCACAGTGGAACCTTATTAATTGAAAAGATATTTTACCTATGAAAAATATTTAATTAACAGGAGTATTCCATTAACAGAAGTATGGAGAGATTTCCTGTAAGCTAGTGATAAACTCAAGATTTATTATATACACCTGGAACTTAATTAAGCACCCCCTGGAATGTTTCATGACAGTGAAGTTGCTGTTACCGATTATGTTTTAATGATTACTTTGTCTTGCAGTACATTTCATCTAGTGAAACATGATGTGTCTGGTCGATAGCGTACCCCAAACACATCCCCTTGTCCACATGAAGCATGCTTCCCACGAATGTCACAAAAAACACAATCATCCACATGCAATATCTGCATATAAAACAAGAAACTTTGTAACTTCTTTTATCAATAAATGTTGACTTAGCAAGGAGGAGACTGTCAGAGGCACTAGGATGGCAAATCGTTGGCATGCATGCAACAGGCATGTAATTCAAAGCTATTGGAAGGCAACCTGGCTGTAGTCATTCTGTCATCAGCAGACTTGTCTGAAAACATCAATAAACCCACAATGTTAAGGACCGACCAAGGCTTTACTTCAAGTGGGGTTCTGAAATGCCTTTGGCTCCCCAACAGGTGTTTGTGCAACAGAACTGTTCGAAACCTCTCAAAGCACTAGGTATGAGGTCCATAAGGGTCATCAAGCATTCTGCTCTCAAAGCAAACAAGGAGTTACCTCCTCATCCATCCCCTCCCCCCCCCCCCCCCTGCCTCTTCGTGATATACATTCAAATAAAAAAACGTTGATGATCCTGAGCCAAACATTTGCATGGGGTTTCTGCAATGCTAGAAGGGTGCAAGACATTCGTTTGATTACGAAACGTAGCAAAACATTTATGCTATGGCATCATTAACAGACAAGGCACAGAAAAATGTCAAAATTATTTACAGGGCTGGTTATCTAATAACATGAGGTTCCAAACAAGTAGATGAAATTTTTCAACCCGACCACAACTTCCAATGATATGACATCATTGCTGTCAAGGCTGTACCCCTACCTATTTGTGATACGTGTTCAGAAAAAAACTGTTGAAGTTTCCGAGCCTAACTTTTACATGAAGTTTCTGCAATGGTAGAAGGGTGCGAGACACTTTTGATTTGAGAACGTAGCGAAACTTGTACGCTATGACATCATAAACAGACCAGATGCAGAAAATGTCACATTTATATTTAATCACAAGAAGCTGAAAATTAGCAAGCTAATAATGGAGGTCCCAAATAAGGAGCTGAAAACATTTTCAACATCTGAAAACAACCTCCGGTAATAGGTCATTGCAGTTAATGCAATAACCCCTATCTCTTTGTAATATGCATTCCGAAAATAAACTATAATTGATCTTGAGCCAAAATTCAGCATGAATTTTTGCAATGACAGAAGGGTGAAAGACAAGCTTTTGGTCTGAAAATGTAACACAATGTTTAAGATATGATGTCATGAACTTATTTTTAAACTTTTATGTGGGAACATTTCTGAAATATACAGGAGTAGTTTGTACCTAGGCCTGAATCTGGGTCTCGGAGAGTAACCACCATAGTATGATGGAGCTCGAGCACGCCTGGATCTGCCTCGAGGTGCTCTATTTGTTGTGCTTATACCAGGTCTGTTGGTTCTTTTTGCTGCAACCTATTAAAAAGAAATTGAAGAAGAAATTTGAATTTCCTTGTAAATTTTGTTTTTAATCTATCACAACTCTTCACTAATAGCTTCAGAATAAGACCATTACTTCCAACTGTGTAAGAATCCTTTCTAAAGAAATTTTGGTAAAAGAAAAAAGGCAACAAAGATCGAATATGGGTGAAGCACAAAAAGCACTCACCCAACACAGACTGCTCTTCCAGGTTCTATAACAGGGCTCCTGACGCATATGCTCAATTATATAAAATAGAGTCATCCCCTCTGGGGGAAAAGGAGTATTAGGCCTTACATGTATCATTCTTATTTATGATAAATTAGAAAGACACAACACCTTCCAAAATTGAGCATCATAACATCCATGTACTCTATTAATATCCAGTAAAATCCTTATATTAATAATTTTTAAAGTAAGCCAATAAATAAAGTCTAGAGAATAGAGACTCTTTATACTCCTTAAAAGTGTCTGAGGATTGTATAATAACGCCCGTTTGACACGTGAAATATTCAAAAGCTATACTTTAAAAACTATGACCTGAATGAATTTTTAAAACATAAACTTTTCACTTAAAAGCCATCCCAGTAACAGCTCAGAATTACTAACTCCGGAGGAGGTATCCCCTTGTTTTCATAATAAAACAGGTGACCCAAGGGAACACCCCCCCCCCTCCCCCCTTTTTCTTGCCCTGGGTCAAATAGCCCAGAGCGAAGAGGGCAGCAGGACGGAGTCACTGCCGGAACAGAAAGCCTACCTAGCTATAGTAGCAAATGTTGAGTGAATGTCTGAGCAGTAGATAATAGACCTAACAATGGAGGCCTCCAAAAATGGACTCAATATTCTGAGATAAAAATTCATGAATGTGGATGGCTGAGTGCAATGAGCAGCCTTCAAAGATCTAAAATAGCGACACTATTAGTGTAAGCCCAAGATGTAGAAAGAGCTCTTACTTCATGAGCCGAAATCTCAAGCACAAACATAAGCAGTACCGATAGTTAATTGAATCCATTAGCAATAGAATGGAGCGTAATGTCTTTCTATTAGGCATCAAAGACAGAAGAAGCTTACGTCCGTACTAATAAACTGATATCTGTTTATAAATACGTAAACTCTAACCGGACAGAGTAAAGGCCTATGCCCGTACGAAGACGGAAGGACCTTAATAACAATAGGTTCCGGATATTATTAGGAGCCTGACTCTTAACCAAAAATCCAACCTAAGTAGTAAAGGAAGTAGTGTTTCCGTCACTACAAAAGTGAGAATCGTCCACCGATAGTGCATGAAGCTCACTGACTCCTCAGTAAAAGAGAAGACTAACAGAATTACTGTCTTAAAAGGTCAGAATTTGAAAACTACTGTTTCCAGAGGCTCAAATGATTACTTAGCTAAATAAGAACCGAAGCTAAATTCCGTATAGGAATTTAATCTACTGATTCTAGGTCTATTTATCGAAAAGTTTTTAACTGACAGATAAAGAGACATAAGACTTAATTGTAAACTATCATAGAGTGCATAGGTATGAGGTAACATAGACCTATAACCTTAATAGTAACAGGCTGCAGTAGATCTTGTCAAACAAGTATACTAGAAAGTTGCAATGTCTAGTATGAAGGGATCAAAAATATCAACATAATGATCCCTACACCAACGACGGAAGAGCCTCCACTTTAGCCACATAGTATAGCGAAGAAGAGGTTCTCTTACAGTAAGAAATCGCGTCCAAAGCTCGTCCTGTACAATGCTTGCCATGCAAGAAGGACCACACAACGGAATACGTGAAGGTTGAGACCTTGCGGGTTGTGATGAAGTTGAAATGATTTCCCCAGCGAAAGAAGATCCTCTCATGGAGGAAGTTTTCGTGGTAAGTCCCACAGTAGACACCTGAGTAAATTTACCCACGGTCTCTGTGAAGACAGAGATGCTATCAACAGAATTGTATTATGGATGTTTATCTTAGCAATACTTGCTGAATCAACAGCGCTGGAGGATATGCATATCCTATCATTCCGTCCTATTAGATCAATAGAGCGTTAACAACATAAGCTCAGGGATCCGGACATGCAAACACATACGTCTGCAAATGAATAGTGAGTTGTGTCGCAAATAAATTATCATTGGGCGTTCCCATTGATAGCAAATCTGATTGAATACTTGTTTGTTGAGAGTGCATTCTGACGGCAACAAGCGACCCTTACGTGAAAGGGAGTCTGCTAATATAATCAGACGACCCGGAATATGACGGACCGAAGCAGAACTTGGTGTACTATAACAAACAGAAGGATTCTTTCCGTTAAATTGAATAATGGAATCGAATGAGTGCCTCCCTGGTTCCGGAGATACACAACTACTGTCGTATTATCGGACAGGATTTGGACATGCATTTCTGAATAATGTTCATCCAATGACATAGTGCAAGCCTAAAGAACATTATTCCCTGGAAGATAAGTGCTTGCCTAGAAACTGCAGAACCCAAAGACCCTGGCACTTCGAATCCGTTGGGATCAATATTGTACCCCAACCTGTTTGACTGGCATCCGTCATAATCATAAAACTCGGATCCGGTAACTGCAGTGGCACTCTCTGAGACAACCACCGAATGTTGTCCCAGTCTGAATCTCTTGCTACACTTGATAGACAAGAGAACGTGTATATCGAGCAATTCATAGATTGCTGAAGAATTGCCGTCGAAGAGAAGCTTCTCCGAGACCGAAGCGACTCTGAGAGAGTTCTTCACCTTACTATCCACGCGCGTGGATGTAGCTAGGGCTGCGTCACGTCTAACCAACTCCAGGTTGCCACTGAAGGGCGGAGTTATACGTGGAAAAACTACTGCCCTTGAAAGAAATCACATTGAGGATTATATCCTGGAATTCTTTCTCTTGAAGACGTAATGATAACGCCTCAGTAAGGTGGTCTACATATGATAAAGCGTCTAAGTTAAGTCTATTAGACATCATTGTCGTTTCCAACATCGTGGTTGGAATTGACATAGACGGCGAAAAAGATAATTCCCAGTCTTCAACCCCGCCGTCTAGACGCATATGAACTCTCGGTATGCCCTGTTCTGCCAAAATAAATTATTTCCTAGAATTGATAAAAGGCAGAAGAGCATTGCGGACAAGAAACTAGACTATCATGCTTGGTAGCAAGCTTATATATAGCGTCGTTAAATAATCTGAATGTTCTAATGACATTATTGGACTGTGTCGGTAAGTCAGGGACAATGTCCCTAAACCGATCCAAAACTCCGTGTCCAATGATGCTATTAGTCTCTTATCCAGCATCGCAGCAATGTAGTCCGACGGAACAACCTGTGGAAGATAATGCCGGAAGAAATGTATGGCAGCTTCCGTTGTTCCGAAAGGGAAAGCTCGAAATCGTCCGAATCCCTTTCGCCATCCTGTCGGACCCTATAAAGTGTCCGGTCGTCCAAACCTGATGCAACAGCGGAGCGCACCGATCCAGCGGCGTCGGATAATTCCTGATCTGACCGAGAATCTGTCGATTGCTGGGATGCTGCGATAAACTGTGCTAACTTGGATAGCACGTCCGTCACTGAGGCCTGTGGAGAAGCGGTCTTACGATGCATTGCCGCTGGAAGCTCCGTGTTCGTTACCCCATGCATACTACTATTATGCGAACGAACGGAGTGTATAGGCCTCGTGTCCCTTGGCTACCGGATGGCGTGACCTGTTCGCCATGGAATCACTGAATGACGAAGCTGGCCGGATACTCGAGGTCACGAAGCCAATGTGCGGTCGTGTGCGCTGCTGTGAGGATGAGGAAGCATTATCGACAGTCTCTCGGACTGTCAATATAACGGAGCGTCCCAAGCGGCGGACATATGCTCCGAATGTGAAATATCTGTACCACAACATCCGGTCCCATATGTTGTTGTACGAGAGAGGGACCTCTCTCGCTCGCAGCCAGGACGGACCTGGACGAGCTAGGAACTGGACTAACAGGCTTCCTCCGATCTGTCCTCTAATCCGTCGTCACTGGGTGTGTACTAAAGTTTATTATAGTGCTCGCATCACCCAAATCTCCTTCCCAGACCGCAACGGACGAACCCGGCTGCCGAACCATTCGATGAATGGACGCTACACCGGGTGAGCTAGCGAATGTCAACTCCGTCGATCCCACTAGGGACCTCTTAGGCGGTTGACATATTCCATGAGCACTTATTGCCTCAAGCTCTTCATTAACTATGACGACAGAGGCACACTTTTGAAAGTCATCTCCGTAACTTTGCGAACAAGAAACCAGACATGCTTGTTAATAGCAAGCAAATAATAATATATATAGCATCGTTCAATAATTCGAAAGTTGTGTGACATTATTGGACTATGTCGGAACTGAGGGACGATGTCCCTGAACCAAACCAAAAATTTCTGTGTCCACCAACGCTGTCAGTTTCTTATCCGGCATTGCAGCATTCTGGTCCGACAAAAGAACCTCTAGAAGATAAAGTCAGATGACATAAACAACAGCTTATGTTGTTCCGAAAGGGAAAGCTCGAAATCCTCCGAATCCCTTTCGGCATCCCGTCGGACCGGATGAAATTTCGGACATCCGTACCTGCTTCCGCGGAGCGTCCCGACCCAGCGTCGTCGGATAATACATGATGTGACAGATTCTGTCGTTGCTGGGATGCTGCGATAAGCTGTGCTATTTGGTATAGCACGCCCGTCACCGAGGCCTGTGCAGTAGCGGTCTTACGATGCATTGCCGCCGGAAGGTCCATGTACGTTGACTCCCGCACACTTTCTAATGCGAACGTCCGGAGTCTGCAGGCCTCGTGTCCCTGGCTACCGGATGGTGTGACCTGGTCGCCGATGATTCACTGATTGGCGAAGCTGACTGGATATCCGAGGTCACGTAGCCAAGAGCGGTCGTGTGCGCTACCATGAGAATGAGGAAGCCTTATTGACAGTCTCTCCGGACTGACTATATATCGGAGCGTCCCGAGCGGCGGACGTATGCTCCGAATGCGAAACATTTTGTACCACAACATCTGGGGCCAGATGTTGCTGTACGAGAGAGGGGCCTCTCTCGCTCGCAGTCCGGATGGACCTGGACGAGCTAGGAACCAGACTAAAAGGCTTCCTCCGTTCTACCTCTAATCCGCCGTCACTGGGTGTGCATTTGGTTGATTTATAGTGCTCGCATCACCCCAAAACTCCTTCTAGACCGCAATGGACAAACCCGGCTGCCGAACCATTCGATGAATGGACGCTACACCGGGCGAGCTAGCGGACGTCAACGGCCGTCGAACCTACTAGGGTCCTCTTAGACAATTGACGTATTTACATGAGCACTTTTCCGCTAGCTCGTCATTAATTGTGACGACGGAGGCACACTTTTGGAAGACATCACGGATACATCACCCTATTCTTGATCGTCTGAAATAGAGATTGATAAAGTAGAGTGACCCTGCGGGGAAAGGACCGGAATGGCCAGTTCCCCACTAACATAACGTGACATGCGCTTCCCATGTTGTCATCGAAATTAACACATACAGAACAGGAGTTAGTGCGAGTACACTGACTACATATACATGATTATGAAAGTCAGAGGAAGATTTCCTCTTATTACAATTGAACAATATCCTTTCATTGTGAAAAGAAAACAAAGTCCTAGTACTCGCACCAACCCCTGACAATCAAAATACATAATAATATGATCCATTAATATAGAAAAAATAATTGCAATCAAAAAATTTTGAAAAAATATTTTTTCAGAACAGCCCAAGTTTCTGAAAAGTAACGTTGAGCCCCAATGGATCCCAAGCCTAAGTGTGGACAAAAATTTTAAAAATATTTTAAACAATTTATGCAACACTTACGAACAATAATAATGTATCTAGTTATGATTAAATTAACATCCAGATATTATTTTCAAGAAATCCCCCCTCACACAGAGGGCTGTTGTAAATGTAAACAATAAGTGTAAAAACACTAGAACAAGACTCCAGGAACCCTGGCCCGAAATCAGTTACCAATAATACACTATCTGATGCAAAACAGAGACTTCCAGGGAAGAAACTGCAGAACATCAGATGGTAGATGCAGAACACTACGCCTAACCACCCATAGGTGAAGACGTAAACATGGGGAAAAGAACAGAATTCATTGTTATCCAGCTAAAACTCCCAAGAAATTTTAGTAATAATATTACAGAAAATATGCCAAAAGCATGGGAGAATAGCAAGAGGGGACTTAAAGGAAAGGGAGAGAGGAAAACACTGAACAAGCAGTGTAACTTGATAACAAGAATGACCACAACAGGCTGTTGCCTCGAAAATAGGTAACTTAACATAATTTCATTAAAAAATTTTAAGTTACAGCCCTGATAATTTTCTGTCACTCATTTTTCCTCTCCTCCTTCTATATGCTCCTTAGAATCACCATTTCTCTAATATTTATGTGTCTGGCATCATTTAAACTGAGATCTTCAAAGCCCTCCTGCCATCACTAGCCCTAATCAGGACCTCTGGTCATTACCCCATCCCCCACTCCCCCTGAAGGTCCAATGCCTCCACGAACACGGCATATAAAACTACACAGTTATGGTAATGCACTTCAGGGTTCCTGCACATTTTACAAAATGAAATTCAAGGGTTTTCAAGGACTTTCAAGGACATATTTAACCCATATTCAAGGATTATGCACACAATTCTACATGGAATTCCAGGATTTTCAAGGACTACAGCCCTAGCTTTCCCCATAAAATAAGAGGAATAATACCTGGAAATTACTTGATTCATATTCTTGTCCCAGAACCTGATATGCATGTCAAGTTGTTTCTTCTGAAGTTTCAAATTGTGAAATTCATCAAACATTACAACAAAATTATCAATGTCATCGTTTATCATTTCTGTCAAAAGACTGTCACAGTATGGTTTAATCCCAAAATTGACCAGGTAGCTGCATTTGTTTTCGCCACAAGCGAATGCTGCTGCTAATTTGCTATCAGGAAACATCTTTGAAATGTTTTTTTCTCTCTTTTTTATGGAGATTCATAAATATACTCTGCAGAGTGCAAAAGGGATAAGTTGCTGCACAAATGCAGTAAGTTCAAAGGCAGGTGATAACGACAATAATTTTTTATGGAAATGAAAAAAAATCAATAGCTCACATATAGAGGTCACCCCGAAAACACATATCAAGTTTCAAAGTGATCCGATCATAAATGTGCCCCGAAGAGTGTGCCAATGGGAAATATTGAAGCCTGACAAAACTAAGTTCAAAGGTTGTTGCCAGCGGCAACATTTTTTTACAGAAATGGAAGAAAATCAATAACTTCCATATAGATATCACTCCACACAAGCACACAAAGTTTCCAAGCGATCCAATCATAAATGTGCCCTGCAGGGTGTGTCAAATGGAAATATTGATGCATAACTGAAATAAGTTTTTACTAAGTTCATCAGAGGTCGTTGCCAATGGCAACTCTCTCTGACAGAAATGGAAGAAAATCGATAGCTCCCATCTGGAGGTCGCCCCAAACAAGCACACCAAGCTTCAAAGAGATCTGGTCAAAAATGTGCACTGCAGGCTGTGCCAAAGGGAAATATTGATGCATAACTGTACGAAGTTCATCGAAGGTCGTTGCCAGCGGCAACATTTTTGGACAGAAATTGAAGAAAATTGAAAAATTTATAGTAATTTATAAATTTTTTATACTTACCAATGACCCAGACTTAGCTGGTGCTAACTCTAAAATATTTAGGCCCAAACGCAAATTTTACCCCCCAATCCCCCAAATTTGCATCTAAAACCGAAAATTAATGTCCTATATGGTCCTCCATACTTTTACTCCACTGCGCATGCACAGTGTCAAGTAGGTCTCGAAATTGGCACCAAATGTCATTCTTACAACCAGTGCCTGGTAAGCGTTATGTACTCAGCGGGGAGGTATGAGTTCCCAACTCATGAGAGGGCCATCCCCATCTGGGTCATTGGTAAGTATAAAAAATATATAAATTACTATAAATTTTTTAACATTTTTATACTGTACCAATGACCCAGACTTAGCTGAATAGTAAAAAAGGTTGGAGGGCCTAGGACATAAAGCAAAATCCAATAGACTCAATTACATATAACAGAACTATCCCCTCAAGGAGAAAAGGAGAGATAGGCTTTACATGTATCTTTCTTATTTGTATCAAAAAGGAAAGACACAACCCCATTCTGTAATTGCGCACAATAACATCAATGATCTCTATTAACATCCAGTATAACCCTTTATACTAATATTTTTTAAAGGAAAGCCAATAAATAAAGGAAGTCCAGAGAAATGAGACTCTATATACTCATTTAAAAGTGTCCGAGGATTGTATATTAACGCCTGATAAACACATGACATATACAAATGCTTCACACCGAGCAACACTTTAAAAATATTACATGGATGAGTAAACATCAGCTTTACACTTTAAAACCATCCCGGTACCGACTCGGAATTACTGACTCCAAGGGAGGTATTCCCTTACTTTACACTATAATGCAGGTGACCTAAGGGAACACCCACCCCCCCCCCCCCCCCTTCCCCTTGCCCTGGATCAAATACTACAGAGCGAAGAGGGCAGCAGGACAGAGTCACTGCCGGAACCGAAAGCCTACACACATATAGTTGCAACTGTTTAGTGGACAACATTCTGAGTGAAAGATAACGGACCTAAACAATACAGATCTGCAGAAATGGAATAAGAGCAACATTATTAGCGTAAGCCCATGATGTAGAAAGAACTCTTACTTCATGAGCTTAAATCTTAAGCACAGACTGCTGATTGAAGATATTATCATAAGCAGTACAGTAAAACCTGTTTTGAGAGACCACTGTTTTGAGAAACCACCTGTCTTGAGAGACACTGTGACCTTGCACAATGCGGTTGTTTTACTCTGTAATGAACCTGTCATGAGAGACCACCTGTTTTGAGAGACCACTTTTGCCTGGCAAAAAGGGAGGTGTCTCAAGACAGGTTCTGCTGTACTGATAGTTAATTGAATCCATCTGACCATAGAATGGACCGAAATGTGGAGGAAGCTTCCACAGCTTGTCCCACAACAGACGCCTGAGTAGATTAATCCACGGTCTTTGTGGAGATAGAGATGCTACCAACAGAATTTTGCATTGAGATTGTTTAACTAGAGCAATATCTGCTGAATCAATGGCGCTGGAAGATACGCATATCCTATTATTCCGTCTCACGAGATCAATAGAGTGTCTACTGCAAACGCTCGAAGATCCGAACATGGTGACACATATGTCTGCAACTGATTGTTGAGATGCGTCGCAAATAAGACGATCATTGGCCGCTCTCTTTGGTAGGGCTGCACAATATTCGGATTTCAATACCGGTAACAGTATTTTAAAAAATATCGCGATATACCAGTATATCGTCAAGTTCAAAACATGTAAGATTCTCACCCAAATCGTCGCAGTATTTATTTGACATTCGAAGTCAAATAATTATGTTTTAAAAGTATTGAAATAATAAGCCTAGTAACTTGTCTTAATTCATTCTTGTATAAATATTTTGAAATAAACTTCATGATGGCACAACAAATATCATTTATTTTGAGTCGATAATTTCAAAATAATATATACTATTTGATCCATAGCTTTACAAAACAAAAACGCTTAACCTGCATTTTGTCGTGTACATGTGAATAGATCACCACTAGTGGGCGTTTGCCATGTACTGGTTAAGCAGGACGCCGCTAGAGGGCTAGGAGTTTCTACACTTTTCCACAAATGAAAGCAGTCAGTTTTGTCATGCGGTATCACAAACAGCTGAAACGCACATGCTCGATAGGCACGTTTTGATGTACCGGTGAACCACCTCGTGCAGTGGGTGAATGCTGAATACTATTTTAATGTTAAATCACTCTTAACAAGGTGAAAATAAACAATATTATTCCCTTTATATTTTTATTAGTGTTTTGATGACTATCTAATTTTTCAGATGTGGCATACAAGTCAGTTCAAAACGTTCACCTAGTTTTCAAAACATCAACACGTGCAAACCGGTGTTGACAAAAATGAATAGTAATTACCGCAGCGCTTGGAATTGTGGGTTCCTTAATACGTATGGGATTTGTTCATATTGAAAAGCACATTCCAAGTGTGCCGTTAATAAAATAAAAAAATATTACTGCAGCGCTTGGAATTGCGAGAACAAGTGCAATGAAGTTGGAGGAACTATCAGATTTAAACCAGAAATTTCCCGGTCCAACAAAAGCCATTATTAATGGACATACGGTAATCATTCTTCACGGTTTACGTTCGAAGCCATACTGTTTGGGGAAAATCTGTACTTACATGTACCTGTGTCATCGAAGAAACAAAAATAAAACAGCTTATGGGAGACTATTTTACTAGTACCAGGACATGAAGTGTATTGATAAAAAACAAACAAACTGCTTTCACAGTTTCTGTTTATATACACTTTTTTTCAATCAGCTGTGAGATTAAATAGAATTTTTACGGAAAATGTCTGTCACCAAAAACCGAGGCCCGAAATGAATATCGTGACAGACGATATACCGGTATTTAAAAAAATGGACGATATTTAACCAGTTAAGATTTCAATATCGGTATTATTGGTATATCGAAATACCGTGCAATGCTACTCCTTGGTAGCAAATCTGATTGAATATTCGTTTGCTGCAAGTCCATTCTGACAGCAACAAGCGGCCCCTCCGTGAAAGAGAGTCCGCTAATACGTTCAGACGACCCGGAATATGACAGACCGATAGGAGAACTGAAGTTCCAGTACAAACAGAAGGATTCATTCCGTTAACATGAATAACAGAATGGAATGAGTGCCTCCCTAGTTCTGAAAATAAGCTAATACCGTCAAATTGTCGGACAGAATTAGCACGTGAGCATTCTGAATAACGTTCATCCAATAACGTAGCGCAAGCCAAAATGACATATCATTCTTGATGTTTATGTGCTTGATTAGGAACTACGGATCCCACAGACCCTGGCACTTCAAATCCGCTGGACTCAATGATACATCCCAACCTGTTTGACTGGCATACGTTAAAACTGAAAAAGTGGGATCTGGCAATTGCAGTGGAACTCCCTGAGTTAACCACTGAAAACCTGCCCAAGTCTGAATCTCTTATTCACTTGATTTGACAAGAAGATGTCCATATCAAGCGAAAGAATCTTCACCCTCCAATTCTGGATCAGAAGAAATTTGGAGAGGACAAGTGCGTAACCGCCCCATCGGAATAAAATCGCGGCAGCTTCTCACAACGCTGAGACCTTGTCTGAGTGAAGAATATAGCGATCATAACAACTGATTAATTTCGCTCTGGTTAACGGCAGACGAACGAGAATGTTGTGCGTCTCGAAGCTCATCCCCCGGTGGGTGAATGACTTGCGACGATACCAGATCCGACTTCTCGTTTACTTATGAAACCGCGACCTCGGATCAATAGAAGCAGATTCTGCACATCGTTCTGAAGTGTTAACTCATTGCCGTACCTCTGAAGAATGTCGTCCAATTAGGTCGACGTTATCATAGATGAATGAGCTCGGAAATGAGTCATTACCAAGTTCATTATTCGAGTGAAAGCCCAGGAGGCTAGATTCAGACCAAAGACACTGCTCGGAGCTGATACAAGACTCCCATGATGAGAAAGCGAAGATACTTTCTTAACGCCTAAGGTACCATGACGAGAAAGTACGCATCTTAAGATCTATGCATGTAACATAGTCGTACACCCGAATACTCGCTCTGACGATCGGATGGTCTCCATATAGAAACTTGGAGCCACGATCAGCTTGTTTATCCAGCTCAGAATTATGATTGGACGGAAAGAGCTGTCTGGTTTTGGAACCAGAAAAGGATGGCTGTAGAAACCTGGAAATTCCTGGATTTCTACGATCTCTAACGCGATTATTCCAGAAGAGACTGGACTTTTGATGGAAGCGAGCCTCTTCTTGAGGACTTGACGGAAACTGAGTCCATCTTAGACTTCGAGTTAATGGAGGTTTTCGTTTGAAGGACAATTTAGTCCTTCCGAAATCACCCCTAGAATCCAAAGGACGTCCGTAATAGTGCTGAAACGGTTACTAAATTTTGTAACCGGTTAATCGTTGAGCTGTAACCGTGCCATTACCGGTTAACCATATATATTGATTTGGAGAAAGTCATGCAGTGACTGGACAGTGGGTATCAAGTAAATTCAAGTTATCAACAGATTAAACGAGAAAGATATAATATCTGAGTTCAATCCAGGATTGTGCAGCAGTTTTTTAACTTTTAATGCCTCTGGTTGTCTATCACTCCACTATAAATGCGAACAATCCATTCTGTTTATCTGTTACTATGATTTTTTTAATGCACACACGTCTGTGCCTTTACTTTGAGACTCCATGTTGACAGTTCTCAATCACGTGCTGTGAAATGTCAAGGTTGGGGGATTGCCGAGACTGGGAAAATACCCGTAGTGCATTTTATTCGGCTTGATTTTGAAACAGTAAAACCGACCCATTTGCTCCGTGTCACAAACTACCGCACACTGAAGATATAGATAGGCTTAGAAATATCTGCGTTGATGTAAAGTGTAAACTTGGCGGACATTAATTAGCATATGTACTGCGTCCATGACTTCTCTAAGCGAAGTGATGGGTGCAGTACATATATGAATCATCCGAATGAAGACCAGTGTGTCATTCAGTAAACTTGAGTAAAGAAATTAATTGTAGGCCGCAGGTGTGATACATGCATTGGTTGCTGCCTGGGTTGCATTTCAGTGATTCATTGAAATGGAAAGGCTGGGGGGAGCAGGACGTTTCGGCCCTTTACCAGTTCGGCCCCGGGACGTTTCGGCCTCGGGACGTTTCGGCCTCGATATATATATTTTTTTTTAAGTTCTCGGGGAACACACCGAGGCCGAAACGTCCCAAGACGGAAACGACCCTTCGAAGGGGACGTTTTGGCCTTCGGATTTGAGAAATTTTAAGTCTTTTTCTACTCACCAATATATGAAATGTAAAAAAAGCAGAGCATCCATTAATGAAAGTTAATGAAATGAATAATGAAAAAAAGACACATGATGTCACACATCCTTCGGCCACAAAATTTCTCACTGAATGAACCTTGCTTATTTAGATTAAAATTTCACTTTTTGGCATCGGACTGGTTGTTTTGATTGTTCTGTCTTTGAAGGCTTAGTCAATAAAACGTTTCAGCTTCATAATCAACAAGGGGGTTTCATTCAACACATTAACTGCTGTTTCATGACATCAACACAATACCCGTGAAAGACCACTTGTCAGGACTAATATAAGTGTTAAATGTTGTGAAAACAGTGGCTGTAATAGGAAAGTCTGAGTTAGCTTGACACTTTGTTTTGAAAGTGCGTTTGGCCCCACACTTTTCGAACTGAGTTCCCCAAATGACTGGACAGTTCAGCTTAATAGGGCTTTCAACTAAGCCTTCACTTTGAACTCCACAAGCTGCATCTCCGAGGCACCTTGTCTTTCATATTTGTTATCCAAGTCAACATGCTGTGTGAAATTCCGTAGGCTTAGCTATCGGATGCTTTAAGGAATGCTGGAAGTTTTATTTCTTTAATGTTTGAAGCTCCGTGTATGCTTTGTAGTATTAGATAAAAATTGTTGTTGGTAAAAAGTTATGAAAACTGAAAATTGGTTGCGAAAATATATCCGTCAACAGCGCTTCGGTTTAAGGGCGTTGCGGGCGAAATTGTGAAGGAAGGTTTTGTTTTGTTCTCAATTTTCTCATTTCTCGGATGGATTTAATTTAACGACTTTCAGACTAAGGTAACTTTCTTTCAAGTTATTTGGCACTGCATTTTTCACCATGGGGGGGGGGGGGGGGGGGGGGGGGGGGGGACATACCTCCTCACCCCCCAGAAAAAAAAACTGAAAAAAAAAATTACCAAAAAATCGGGACGTTTCGGCCTCGACAGGTGGGGCGTCTCGGCCCCAGTCGAGGCCGAAACGTCCCGAAAAAAACACCGAGGCCGAAACGTCCCGAGGCCGAAACGACCCTGAACTGGTGGGGGGAGGGGGGGGGGGGGGTGGCACACTCCCGGCGAGACCGCTGGCGAGAGTTGCGTATTGATTTATGTTTCGGTCAACTTTCGGAATCATTTCCTGTCATTTTTTCTGTTGTTTGAAACTTTGAATTGAAATGCATGTGAACCTTCGGACGATGGTGGTTTGTTCAAATGGTTAACCGGTTAGGAAAAACGTAACCGGAATATACTCATAACCGTTCCGTTACCGGTTAACCGAGTAATCGTTTCAGCACTAGTCCGTAATCTACTCCCAATTGATTGAGAAACTTGACCATCTTCCGCTCACTCACTAGAACACAATAGAGGATAATACCATTACCTCCTGGTCCTGCGAGGCTTGCGGAAGGAGAAACCATGTCCTCCACGGCCCGCACCTCGCCCCGTCGACCTAGGGGCATCTGACCGGATGTCTCGGCCAGTATTACAGCCCCTACCTGAGTCACTACCCTGATGGTCTCTAGAGTAAGACGTAAAGGACACATAGGAACCTCTATAGGAACTTCCCTTGGACGTATAGGAACTTCCCTTGGACATATTCGCCCCAGAAATGCCTGTCCTACTTTTCTCCGCTGAATCCGACCGTATGGAAGCCGATTTAAATAGCAGAGAGTCTGAAGCTTTCTTAGTTATCTGATCATAGAATGCGGAAAGCTTGCCGTCGAAGAGTAACTCTCCGGAGACCGGAGCGACTCTGAGAGAGTTTTTCACCTTACTATCCACACGCATGGATGTAGCCAGGGTCGTGTCACGTCTAACCAACTCCATATCGCCACTAAAAGGGCGGAGTTATACATGGAGAATACGAAGGCCCTTGAAAGATCTCTTAAGGAGGTTGTACATCCTGGAATTCTTTTCCTTTGAGATGTAATGATAACGCTCTGGTAAGGTGATCTGCGTACGATAATGCGTCTAAGCTAATCTTGCTAGACGATATTGTCATTTCCTACATCATGGTTGGAACTGACATAGACGACGGTATAGACAATACTAGGTCTTCGGCCTGGTCATCTAGATGCAGAGAAACTCTCGAAATGCTCTGTCCTGCCGTTTCGAAAATCCTTGAATTGATGAAAGGCAGATGTAGAGCATTTGCCAATAAGAAGCCTGACCTGCCCGTTTAGGTAGCAAGTTATATATATATAGCGTCATTCAATAGTTCAAATGTCCATGAGACATTACTGGACTATGTCGGAAACTGAGGGATGATGACCCTAAACCGATAAGAATTCTGAGTCCAGTGGCGCTATCAGTCTCTTATCCGGCAATGCAGCATATTTGGTCCGGAGGAACAACGTCAGAAGATAATGCCGGATGCACTCTACGGCAATTTTGTTGTTCCGAAAGGGAAAAATACAACTCCTCTGTATCCCTTTCGCCATCCTGTTGGACACTTGTAATTCTTGGTCGTCCGTGCCTGAACCTGCAACGGAACGTACCAACCCAGCTTCCTCAGATAATTCTTGATCCGACAGAGTTACTGTCGGTTGCTGGGATGCTGCGATAATTTGTGCTATCTGCGATAGCACGTCCGTAACAGAGGCCTGTGGAGCTGCGGTCTTACAGGATTTAGCTCCTTGGACATTGACTCCTGCATATTTCTTATATGCGAACGTCCGGAATATGAAGGCCTCGTACCCTTGGCTACCGGATGGCGTGACCTGGTCGCCGTAGAATCCCGGGAGGGCGATGTTGGTTGAATATAACTGGTCACGTAGCCAAGGTGCGGGCGCGTGTGCTGCCGTGAGGATGAGGAAGCCGAAAGAGCAGTCTCTCCGGACTGTCTATATACCAGAGCGTCCCGAGCGGTGGATGTATGCTCCGACTGAGGAACATTTTGTACCACAACATCTGGGCCCAGATGATGTAGTACGCTCACAGCCTGGATGGACCTGGACGAGCTAGGAACCGGACTAATAGGCTTCCTCCGTACCATCCTCGTATCCGTCATCATTGTATTTTATAGTGCTCGCATCACCCAAATCTCCTTCCTGGACTGCAACGGACAAACCCGGGTGCTGAGCCATGCGGTGAATGGTCGTGACACCGGGCGAGCTAGCGGACGCCAAAGCCATCGATCCTACTAGGGAACTCCAGGCAATTGACATATCTACATGAGCACTTTTGCCACTAACTCTTCATTTGACTGTGACTACGGAAGCACACTTTACAAAGATATCACGGTAACAACATCTTGTTCATGTTACCCAATGAGACCTGTGGAGCCGCGGTCCTACGTAATTATCCGCTGGAAGCTCCAGGGACGTTCTTTCCTGCATTTATATAATATGCGAACGTCCCAACTGGAAAGGCCTCGTGTCCTTGGCTAGCAGATGGAGTGACCTGGTCGACATGTATTCCCTGGTCGGTGAAGTAGGCGCACCAGTGACGTTCAATCCTGCATTTATATAACATGTGAACGTCCCCTGGAAATCTGTGGTCACATAGCCAAGGTGCGGTAGTGTGTGTTGACGAGGATGCCAATATAACAGCTGCATCGGACTGTCATGTGACGGAGCGTCCCAAGCAGGAGGAGCGGACGTAAGCTCCGACAAACGAACAAACATACAACATCGCTGCGCAGATGTTGATGCAAGAGAGAGGGGGCCTCTCTCGCTCGCGGTCCGGGTGGACCCGGACGAGCTAGCTACCGGAGTGACAGGCTTCCTCCATATTATTCTCGGATCCGTCGTTGCTGGGTGTGCACATTCAATGTTTTATAATGTTTGCATCACCCAATCTGCTTCCCTGGACCGCAACGGACGAACCCGGAGGATTCGGTGAATGGTCGCGACACCGGGCGGACTAGCGGGCGATCAATGCCTTCAATCCAACTAGGGAACTCCCGGCATTTGTCGTAATACCCTGAGCACATCCCGCTAGCCCTAATATTGCAACGACGGAGACACACTTGTTGAAGACATCACGGAAACATCACTCTGTATTCTGAAAAAGAAACTGATAAAATAGAGTGACCCTGCAGAGAGAGGATCGTAATAGACCTCTCACTGTTATAAAAATACCGTGACACACGTCTCCAACGTTGTCATTCCAATCAACACACACAGAGCAAGAATCAGTGCGAATACATTGACTATGAGAAACACAATGAACCTGAGAATTAGAGGAAGACATCCTCGCATTACAATTTGAACATTATTTTTTCATCAAGAAAAAATATACGCAGTCAAATTACTTGCACTAACCCTTGAAACAAATATGCATAATATAATATAATCCATTATAACATTCAAAAGAAAATAATTTTAAAAAAAAAAAAAAATTTTTGAAAACTTTTTCAGAAGAGCCCAAGTTCCCAATGGGAACAATGAGCCCAAATGGATCCCAAAAAAAGCCTAAGTGTGGACAAAAATTTTAAAACTATTTCAAAAAATTAATGTAACACTTACAGACAATATTAATGTATCTTGCTATGAACTGAACTAAGCAGAGGACAAGTAATCACTATAAGAAGTAACCATTGTCAACATAAATAAAAAGTGTACACAAACCGGAAACATGACTCCAGGCACTGGTAAACATGGCCCGAAATCAGTTACCAATTTAAACCTATCTGATGCAAAACAGAGACTTCCAGGGAAGAAACTGCAGAACATCAGATGGTAGATGCAGACTAAAATGCCTAAACACCCAAGGGTGAGGACGTAAACATGGGGAAAAAACAGAAAATAATTCTGTTTCCAGGCCAAAACTCCCAAGAAATTTTAGTAATAAACATTACAAAAAATAAGCCAAAAGCATTGGAGAATAGCTAGGGGGGAATAAAGGAAAGGGAGAGAGGAAACACTGATCAAACAATGGAACATTCATAGCAAGAATGACCACAACAGGGTCATGCCTCGAAAATAGGTAACATGAAATAATTTCGTAAAAAAATTATAAGTTATAGCCCTGAACATTTCCTTCCACTGTTTCTCCCTCTCCTCCTTCTATTTCCTCCTTATATCCACCATTTCTCTCAAAATTATGTGTCTGGCATCATTTAAACTGAGATTTACAAGCACAAATATCAGTCATATGTAACTGAATTGAGGGCCAAACAAAGAATGACATTTGGCGCCAATTTTGAGACTTCCTTGACACTGTGCATGCGCAGTGGAGTAAAAGTATGGAGGACCATATAGGACATGTAATTTTCGGTTTTAGATGCAAATTTTGGGGATTGGGGGGCAAAATTTGCGTTTGGCCCTAAATATTTTAGAGTTAGCACCAGCTAAGTCTGGGCCATTGGTACAGTATAAAAATACCAATAGCTCCAAACATACCACGTTTCAAAGCGATCCAATAATAAATGTGCTCTGCAGGGTGTGCCAAAGGGAAATTTTGATGCATAACTGCAGTAAGTTCATCAAAGGTCGTTACCAGCTGCAACATTTCTTGGCGGATATCGAAGAAAATCGATAGCTCCCATCTAGAGATAACCCCAAACCAGCATACCAAGTTTCAAACCATTCTAATAAAAAATGTGCCCTGTACAGGGTGTCAAAGGAATATATTATTGCCTGACTAAACTAAGTTCAAAGGTCGTTGCCAGCGGCAACATTTTTGGACGGAAATGGAAGGAATCAATAGCTCCCATCTGGAGGTCACCCCAAACAAGCATGCCAGGTTTCCAAGCAATCAGAACATAAATGTGCCCTGTAGGGTAAGCCAAAGGGAAATATTGAGGTCTGACTAAACTAAGTTCTAAGAACGTTGCCAGTGGCAACATTTTTTGAAGGAAATTGAAGAAAATCGACAGCTCCCATCTAGAGGTCACCCCAAACAAGCATACCAAGTTTCAAATTGATCTGATCATAAATGCGACTTGTGAGGTGTGCCAAAGGAAATGGTGTACGTACGTACGCCCGGATGTATGTACGTACGTATGTACGTATGCCGACGGACGAGAAGTGATGGCAATAGCTCAGCATGACTTTGTCAAGTTGAGCTAAAAATATACAAATTACTTAAAATTTATCATATTTTTATACGACAACCAATGGCCCAGACTAGCTGAATGAATCATAAAAAGGCGGAGGGCCTAGGATTTAAGAAGTAGCAGACCAAATATAGCTCCTAAGCCTACATTCCAAGGTGAAAGGAAAATAAATTTAAAAGGAATTACATGTAGGTCTCTCTATACAACAATACAGAAGACATATCATAAATAAGGAGCCATATCCAAGTAATTCCATATTCTTAGCATGAATGATTATGCTAATTGGGTGTAACGAGCCCCCAATTTTTACTGCTAGTCCAGACTAAGCCCCATAAAACAGGATGGTGTATTTGAGAGTGAGAGACTAACCCCCACAAACATATGCCATATATAAATCATAAACAAGCTGTATCTGGGATCAATAATAATCTTCAGACAAAACAGCTTCACTCATATTTACACACTTATTAAGCCAGAGGAGATTTTACAAGAAAATGATAAATTTAAAGTAATTTGTATATTTTTTATACTTACCAATGGCCCAGACTAGCTGGTGCAAACTCAAAGTTATCAAGGGCCAAACACAAATTTTGAACCCCCCAATCTCCAAAATTTGCTTGCAAAACCGAAAATTATAAGTCCTATCTGGTCCTCCATACTTTTACTCTCCACGCATGCTCAGCCATCAGGAAGTGACCGGAATTGGAGCCAACATCATTCTTTGTAGAAAGAGAGTACTACATAATAACTCAGCAGGGAGGAATGAGTGCCCACTCATGGGAGGGCCATACCCCATCTGGCCCATTGGTAAGTATAAAAAATATACAAATTACTTTAAATTTATCATATTTTTATACTATAAAGCAATGGCCCAGACTAACTGAATCATAAAAAGGCAGAGGAAAGGAATTACATGTACGTCTCTCTATACAGTAATAGAGGAGACATATCATAAATAAGGAGCCAAATTCAAGTAATTCCGTATTTTTAGCATAAACGACTATGCTAATTGGATCTAACGAGTTCCCAATTTTAAGGCTAGTCCGGACTAAGCCCTAAAAATTAGGATGGCGTATTTGAGAGTGAGAGGTTAACCCCCCATAAACATGCGCCATGCACAATAATACACAAGCTGTATCCAGGATATAATTTACGGACAAAACAGCTTCACTCATAGTTACACACTTATCAAGCCGGAGAAGATTTAAAAAATCACCCCCACCCCCTTTTTGAAGGAAATCTCTTCAAAAACAAAGAGGGGAGCACTCTGAAATCAGTAAAAGCGGAACCAAATAACAGTATATATTCGTCGAACAGGCACCCAGATATTAATTATTATTAATAAATTGGTGCTCAACGCCACTTCAGAAGCTAAGGCTATCATGGCGATCCCGGTAAGTAATAGTGCCCGCTCGTAACATATACTGGAGTCGGCATATGTAGAAAGGTAAAAAAACAGTGATATAATATATACAACATACACATGTCCAATAGAATCACAATGGGCAATCTCTAGAGAGTAAACACACTTCCAAGGTAACCCACAGGCGACCCCGTTCAGGTGTACAATAAATTCCAATAGATAACACTCCCAGACATGTTCCATCCAATATCTATGCATCCAAACCCATGCGAATATACAAGAATGTATAAACAAGTCATATCTGATTGGGTACCGAAATTAATGGAAACCTGGATTCAGAAATGGAACGAGCTGTGATTAACAGACTCGTCAATCATAATAATTCATTGTTTCTAAGGTCCATAACATACAATAATGCATCTGCCTAATAATACACTTATTATGTACGTGAACATTGAAATCCCACATGTAATCATCTGAATACCAGTTAACTGACTAGACAGCCTTACAGGTACCCAAAGGCTAGCAATTTATTGATGATGAATCATATGCTCGTATATGACATATAGACGAACAACCACAGGAGATAAACCAACTAAAAAGTGGATGTGTCCATGAGGTCGCCATAGAACACGAGCCAGCCGCCAATCGAGAAATCATGAAATGCATAAATATACTTAAATGCATACAAGGCTTACAGGAAGAAAATTACATCTTGCCTGGAAATCGCCTCTTAACACATTGGCGGTGGTGAGTGGGGGGGGTGGGGGGGGGGGGATTCAAAATCATATCAAACCCCCCTCACCCGCATTACTTGAATCTTTCTTGTGTTGGTCATCAAATAGTATAGGAACCGCAACGCTCCCCCATGTCTGACCGACTCCATAATCCCATTAGGGGCAGAGAAGGACGTGAAAAACAAATACAGCGTATTAACCTAATAACTCACACCAAACCATACAGGTTTGAAGAGAATAACCTCCTCTAACAACAGTATATGTCCGATAGGACAACTAACTCAGCCTAGCTGAGGCAGCTGTGAAGACCATTAAAAGCTGATAACTGAGGCCCTAGAAGCTCACCAAGGAGACTTACAACACTAGCCAAAGCTTATGTCTTCATCTCTGTGAAGACAGATATATCGGTGTAAGTTGAAACCTTGAAGGCTCACTGAACAGACTTACAACTATCGCCGCGCAAGGTAGGGAATGAAGAGCCGCTATTTAACAGTCCTAAATTCCCAAAGAGACAGCAGTCCCAAGAGAAAATAAATTCAGTTATGATGTCACTGCATAATTACTGAAACAATCTCGCTTATGATTCTAGCTAGGCTACTATGGTGTAAACAATAAGACTCAAGTCTATGACACCTATGAAAAGAAACCGAAAAGCACTGTACCTTATCGGTTTTATTCTCAAAAGACAGCAGTCAGAGCCTGGCTAACATAGCTAGAAGTCTTCCTCTCTGTGAAGACAGATATCTCGGTGTAACTAGCGACTTGAAAGCTCACTAAACGGAGAATTACACCCATCGTCACGCAAAGTAGGGAATGACAAGGCGCTATTCTAACAGCTGTAATTCCCAAAGAGACAGTAATCTCAAGGTAGCCACGCAGTTATGTTTTCTGCAGCTACCTGAAGACATATCTGTGTCACTTGCGGCCTTGAAAGCTCACTAAATGGAGACTTACAACACTAGCTGCAAGAAAAGACCGCTGTAACAGTACCTACGGCGACTATGGCATCCACAATGACATTAAATGTCTTGATGCCAAGGAAGAGAACATCGAGAGGGAAAAGACGTACCTATTCCCTCTAATGGCTCAATTCCAAACAAGACAGCTGTCTCAACCTATCTATGTACTATTCGTCTGACATCAGGACGAAAAACAGGTGATTTGAGAAACCTGGAGAATATTCCGACGACCTCTATTGCTTTTCTTCAATAAGAGAGTCTATACCTCCGCAAGGAGATGTCAGGGAACACCTGAGGCCCCGTAAGGCCTGGGCTGACGTGGGGTTATTTAGTCCCGCTGATGAAGTTGCGGGAAAAATTAGACCAACGTGGAGGGTCGGAAACCAAGTGTCGCGAACTCGGCGCAGAGAGCTGAGTTAGACCGACGCCGTGATTCCTTCTCTGCCAAATTGTCCTGAAATAGGTTCGATTTCCGTTAGGTGTGATTCCTAATCACTTCAGGCTGTATAATGGAAAGAATGATTTAAAGTAACAACGATTCTTTTATTTACACATAAAAATAAATCCGTTTCAATATTTCAACAATCAACAATTCAATTCTTTTCACAGAAAATGGGTCACTACGGTTAAATAATTCTAAACAATCATGTAGTCATTCTATAGCCCTGTACTGGCACTATAGTCTACACACTGGAAATGTTACTACCGTGAGCTCGCCATAAGAGCTTCACAAATCTGAAATGTTATTACTGTGAGCTCGCCATAAGAGCTTCACCCGCTTAGGCTCAAATGTCAACGTCTGCGCGTAACTGTACCTCTGGCTGTCGGAGGGTTCCGACCAGCAATGTTCGTCATCTATAAACCACCGTACTTCTGATTTGGGTCAGATATTGTCTACTCATACCTTATGCGCCTTTTGAAAGTCCTCCGTGAAAGTCCTATTGAAATATCCACCGTTCCTGGTTGAATTCACGATTCACAAATGCCCCTTTTGTGCTAGGGCGAAATTGTCACTCACACCGATCTTCAGTCGGTATTACGATGTTCCGAAAGCAAAATAAACTACTCAGAACGCAATCAGGCTGACGCTTCAAAGGGTTAATACGCACAATACAATTAACCTACACTTCTGACTATTGCAGGACGATACCTGCTACTCGACAATCTAAACTTATACGTTCCACCTGGGGTGTTCCTTCTCACGAATTCGGCCCCGTAGCCGCCTATCAACGTTAAACTAAATCAATCATGGAATGCCCTCTCTGGCGATTCCAGCCGTTTCAGGGTCCTGTGATCGAAGGTACCCTTATGCCAGGAAACAGAGTCCGCCTGTCCTGGACTTCACCAACGTGTGTGTGACCCCAAGTGTGTGTCTAATGCTCTGCTCTTCCAGGTATATATACTTTTTACCCTAAACTGTCAGGTGGACCGACGCTCATCTGTCCACCTGTCAAAACGGTGGGAGATGACGTATATCGAGGCAGAATCAATACAAGTCATCTCACGCGTGACTTCACTTGTCGAGAAAACCGATTCGTTCTTGCCATGATTGTTATAACTTATGATGACACGACATTTCTATCTTTTAGAATCTCGTTTCTCAATTTACCGTGACGACATCTTGACATCAACCGATTACGTCTCGTAAGACTCCGACTACTGTATAAATTAAACGAGATGATTAGACCTTATCTAACATACCGTTTCTCCCCTGGGTCCCTGCGCTAAAGCTGGATATACACCACGTGTGTTTTTTCTATGTCCAGCTTTACAGAGAAGTGAAATTCACGTGGGTTTTTCGCCTTGATGCGGAATATATTTTGAACTTACAATATCTTTAAATATGAGGCCCCTTGCCCCTATATTTAGGCTGGCTTTGCCCTGACAACTCCCTTCCCGAGAGAAACACCCTGTGTATCTCTTAAAACGCAAGGGGCAAAGCCACGCACGCTCGCCTCTCACACCCTTTTACAATCTACCATCATGTTCAAGACTACAAAACTGTACCCTAGTGGTCGTGGGGGGTCATGACCGGGCTCATGCGTCGGCCATGTCGATTCCCACGACACACACGCTACCACATGCTCCCGTCTTGCGGGTTTACATATGATATGGGGAGTAGCCTTATCCTCAGATTTGCAGCACTCTCTCTCTCTGTAATACTATATATTTACACCTAAACATACACATTTTTATACACGTTCGCCCATTTTGCAAACAGTTCACTTGGCACTCACTCCGACGAGTAACACCGTCCGCGCCTTTGCGTCAGATGGGTTAATTCCAACGGAGTGTAACTTCGCCTCCCGTTCCCCTATGTCTTGTGAAGGGGCCAACGACCCCTGCATTATGTTGAGCCTCACCCTCGCAAAGCTCAACCAGGGGATTAAAATTGTGCCTCACACACTCACACATTCAACACACAAATTTCCCGACCGCGCCTTTGCGACAGACGGGGTTAGTGTGCCTCACACTCACAACAAACTCTCGTCAATAAAAACAAGCGCGGTTTCCCCGGGCCTTAACACCGGGTTTGTGCATCCCGTACTTACAAAACTCGACACACAGGCTCCCCGTCCACGCACACGCGACAGACAGGGCAGTGTATCTCACATTCGCACTCACAACCAACTCTAGTCAGCAGTCAGAGCAATAATAATAATAAAATAAGAAAATTTCTTCCGGGCCTTAACACCGGGTTTACGAAACTCATCACCTCACCCACAAAAATATTTGCGACTGGAGCCCCCGTCCCAGACACTAGGCCCACAGCCACCCAACTATTGCTTCTTTATAACCACCGACCATTGGTAGGGGCCCGGTTCCCAGTATCCCCTTGGGTAACCCTTGACACACCCCTACTTCTCGCCCCGCCATTTCTACGGGTATTCCACCAGGGTCCCCATACCCTGTCGTTGTCGCATTCCCAAGAGCTTCCCTTGGCGCTATATCCCCCAGGCTCACTCGTCCCGGCGATTACCGTCGTTCGAACGACACTGGCCGTCCTTGGCCCTTGTGCCGTCGACCCCCCGGTCCATTGCGACGACTTCTTGCGCATATTGGGCACTGTGCGCCCCCGGCACTCTCTACGTGGTCTCCGCCACCTAGGATGCTTCTCCTTTGATTTGTGGACCCTTTTCTCGGTCCCCTGGGCGCCCACCTTAGCGGTCCCATCCACTTTAACATACTCAACTTGTGTTGACCCGTGCCCTCTCAATTCTGGGGAAGTTTGCCCAGCCATTTGCGTGGGTCTGGCCTCCCCTCTCCACACGGGTGACACCGACTTCTTGGGGCGCTCAACTCCCCCACATAAATTTTCTTGAGGGTCTTTCCCCAATGATCCCATCGGTTTCCCTCGCTGTTTGGCGTTTAGCCTGGACCGCCTGCGGCCCCTTCTCCCTAATAGGACAGGAGTCGTCCCTCCTGAAACTTCCCGACATTTCGTCGTGTAGGGGCCATCCCCTGGACCATCGGATTGGTTCCCCCTGGGAACCTTCCCTTCATTACTCGTTGGGCCCTCACTTGGCCCCCTATCCCTGGACCATAACTCATCAGGGCTTGCCCTCACCCCTGGGATATTACCTATGACCAGGTCATACACAGGTGATTCAATGCACATGGCTTCCACTTCGCCACAATAAAATGGGGTATCCACAGTTATCCTCGCGATGGGGAACCTTCTAACGGTCCCATCTATCAAAATACACAAATGGTCGCGCCCCAACAATTGCTTGTCGTCAACCAGTTGCTTTCTAACCGCTGCAGAGGAGCACCCAGAATCCCGGAGCAGACGAATCTCCCTTTGTCCCACATACCCTGGGTACACTGGCATATCAACCTTCTCCTGCGAAGTTGTGAGCCTCTCACACATGCCACTTATTATCGGGACAACCTTCCCGCCTTCCAGCCTTAATTCTCCCTCTTGTATACATTCCCGGAGGGGGTTGTGTTCTGGACCGATGGTTTGACAGAACGCTGCCGTCTGTCTACTGGGCCCTGGATCTACGCGGTCACCTTGCTTCCAACCCCTTGGTGCTGCGTTCCAGGCCCCCTGCTGGGGTGGCCTAATGTTCCCAGTGGTCCTTACCTGTTTCTGCCAGCAGTCCCTGGCAATATGACCCCGCTTGTTGCAGATAAAACAAGTGGTGTCCTTGGGAGCGCTCCCCTTCCGGCTGGCCTGCGACGCAGGAGGGTCGGGGTGGTGTTGCCTTACGGGTGCCATTGCCAACCCGTTTGCCCCACCCCTAGCCGATTTGGGTGCGTTCACACTCCCGCCGTGGGCCTCGATGTAGCGTTCTGCCACAGTTGCCATCTCATCATAGGTGGACGGACCCCTTTCCTTGATGAACAGGCCCAACTCCTTGGAGCATGTAGTTAAAAACTGCTCCCGGAGAAATAGATCTCGCAGGGCTCCATACGACTCATTCACTTCTGCGAGATCAGTCCAGCGGTCAAAGTACCGCCTAGCTCGGGCAAAATACTGAGGTACTGTTTCTCCCTTCTCCTGCTTAATCTCTCGGAACTTGGTCCGGAATCCTTCTTCAGTGAGCTGGTATCTCCGAAGGATGGCATTCTTCAGCTCACTGTAGTCGTTAAGAAGTGCAGGAGGCATACTGGTATAAGCCTCGAGGGCTTTACCTGACAACAAAGGGCTCAAGCACATAGCCCATGTGTCTTCTGGCCACATTTGACTGGAGGCAAAACGCTCGAACCTCTCCAAGTACGAGTCCAAGTCATCTGTGTTTTCATTGAAATGAGCGAGATGGGGGCGTGGGGCATGAATTGCTACCCCTGCACTCCCATCCCCTGAGCGCCGACTTTCATTCTCCACATCGGCCCTTGCTCTGAGGAGCTCTAATTCTCTCTCGTGCCTCTGTTGTTCGAGCTCTCGCTCTGCCTCCCTTGCCTCCCTTGCTAATTGGGCTTCCCTCTCTCTCGCCTCATTTGCTAATTGAATCTCTCTCTCTTTCGCCTCTCTTGCGTCTTTCTCACGCTCTCGTTCTAATTGGGCTTCTCTCTCCCTCGCCTCTCTTGCGTCTTTCTCACGCTCTCGTTCTAATTGGGCTTCTCTCTCCCTCGCCTCTCTTGCGTCTTTCTCACGCTCTCGTTCTAATTGGGCTTCTCTCTCTCTTGCGTCATTACGTAAGGCAATCTCCTTGGCCTCACGTTTCTGCTCATCTTTAACGAACTTATGAAGTTCGGCCCCCTCAAGGCCCATTTCCTTGCCTAATGATACCAGTTGGGCGAGGGGTGTAACAACATCCATTTTGATTTTTTCTTTCTATCTTCAACACTCGTCAGAAAGAACGAAGAAGGAAAAGAAAAAAAAAATATGGCAATTAATCTTAATTTACCTCTGTAATTTAACGTAATTAAACGCACCAAATATTCTGAAACCTACCGCAGTTATAGTGGCTATTAAGTATCCTTTTGGGGACTACTGTATTGCGATATTAAACCCTTGAACGGCATCAACTGACCGAACTCGTCAAAACCTAAACAGAACCGCCATTAAAATAAAACAAAATTTCCATATAGCCATTTTTTACCTTTTAGAAATATCCTGGTAGCCTCGCCAATCAATGTCAGGGAACACCTGAGGCCCCGTAAGGCCTGGGCTGACGTGGGGTTATTTAGTCCCGCTGATGAAGTTGCGGGAAAAATTAGACCAACGTGGAGGGTCGGAAACCAAGTGTCGCGAACTCGGCGCAGAGAGCTGAGTTAGACCGACGCCGTGATTCCTTCTCTGCCAAATTGTCCTGAAATAGGTTCGATTTCCGTTAGGTGTGATTCCTAATCACTTCAGGCTGTATAATGGAAAGAATGATTTAAAGTAACAACGATTCTTTTATTTACACATAAAAATAAATCCGTTTCAATATTTCAACAATCAACAATTCAATTCTTTTCACAGAAAATGGGTCACTACGGTTAAATAATTCTAAACAATCATGTAGTCATTCTATAGCCCTGTACTGGCACTATAGTCTACACACTGGAAATGTTACTACCGTGAGCTCGCCATAAGAGCTTCACAAATCTGAAATGTTATTACTGTGAGCTCGCCATAAGAGCTTCACCCGCTTAGGCTCAAATGTCAACGTCTGCGCGTAACTGTACCTCTGGCTGTCGGAGGGTTCCGACCAGCAATGTTCGTCATCTATAAACCACCGTACTTCTGATTTGGGTCAGATATTGTCTACTCATACCTTATGCGCCTTTTGAAAGTCCTCCGTGAAAGTCCTATTGAAATATCCACCGTTCCTGGTTGAATTCACGATTCACAAATGCCCCTTTTGTGCTAGGGCGAAATTGTCACTCACACCGATCTTCAGTCGGTATTACGATGTTCCGAAAGCAAAATAAACTACTCAGAACGCAATCAGGCTGACGCTTCAAAGGGTTAATACGCACAATACAATTAACCTACACTTCTGACTATTGCAGGACGATACCTGCTACTCGACAATCTAAACTTATACGTTCCACCTGGGGTGTTCCTTCTCACGAATTCGGCCCCGTAGCCGCCTATCAACGTTAAACTAAATCAATCATGGAATGCCCTCTCTGGCGATTCCAGCCGTTTCAGGGTCCTGTGATCGAAGGTACCCTTATGCCAGGAAACAGAGTCCGCCTGTCCTGGACTTCACCAACGTGTGTGTGACCCCAAGTGTGTGTCTAATGCTCTGCTCTTCCAGGTATATATACTTTTTACCCTAAACTGTCAGGTGGACCGACGCTCATCTGTCCACCTGTCAAAACGGTGGGAGATGACGTATATCGAGGCAGAATCAATACAAGTCATCTCACGCGTGACTTCACTTGTCGAGAAAACCGATTCGTTCTTGCCATGATTGTTATAACTTATGATGACACGACATTTCTATCTTTTAGAATCTCGTTTCTCAATTTACCGTGACGACATCTTGACATCAACCGATTACGTCTCGTAAGACTCCGACTACTGTATAAATTAAACGAGATGATTAGACCTTATCTAACATACCGTTTCTCCCCTGGGTCCCTGCGCTAAAGCTGGATATACACCACGTGTGTTTTTTCTATGTCCAGCTTTACAGAGAAGTGAAATTCACGTGGGTTTTTCGCCTTGATGCGGAATATATTTTGAACTTACAATATCTTTAAATATGAGGCCCCTTGCCCCTATATTTAGGCTGGCTTTGCCCTGACAGGAGACTCTCTTGGAAGAATTTGCTGGAGGATTTGACCAACACGTACTTGTATTAAGTGGAGCTTTGCTCGGACTGATAGCCGCATGCCTGTCGAGACTACATTCTCATCCACTTTTTTTGCGAGGTTGATAACCTTCTGCTGAGTGGAAAGCAACAAAAGTCTATTCTTGACGACCTCTATTGCTTCCTTCAATAAGAGAGTCTGTACCTCCACTAGGAGTGACTCCCTTTTGAAAGGATCCACCAGAAGATTTGTCCAACGCAGACATCATGTAAGTGGGGGTTATGTTCGGAATCATAGCTATAAGCCTTCTGAGACAATACTTTTTACCCACTCATCTTCTGTGACATAAATCCAGTTTCTCACGAAGGTGATAACCTTCCGTCAACTGGTACGCAATAGAGGTCTTATTCATCACCTGTACGACTAACGAGGCTTATGGAAGGAGAAACTACGTCCTCCCCATGAAGAACCTCGTCCCATCGGCTTAGGAGCGTCTGACCTATAGTCTGGATCAGACCTGCGCTCCTATCCCGAGTCGCTATACGGACGACCTCCGGAGTAAGTATAAAAGGATTTATTGTACCCTCGCGAGGAGTTCCCTTAGATGATTAAGTGGAACAGCCTAGCTTACCCCAGTCTGCTGAAGCGTGTTGAGGCGCAGACTTCAGTAGCAGTGTACTGGAAGCTTTCTTGTAGTCTGTTCATAGACTAACGAAAGCTTGTCGCCAATAGAGTATATCCGGAGACGGGAGCGAATCGGAGAGAGCTTTTCACCTTGTCATCTATAAGTGATGATGACGCAAGGGCATCATCACATCTGATCAACTCCCAATTTGCCACCGTCAGGGCAGAGTTGTACGTGGCATACATGACTGCCCTGGAAAGAACTCTAAGCGAGGAACAAACGTCCTCAAATTCCTTCCATTAAGACGTTGCGCAATAGCTCTGGTGAGGTGATCTGCGTAGGACATCACATCCAGATTTGCTCTATTGGATGAAATAGCACATTCCATTCCATCACTTCCGAGCGTATATTGAATGATGCAGATAGGGACATATTTTTATCCCTGGCCTGCTCATCTAAACGCAGAGGAGCTCTCTGGACATCTCTAACTGTTTTAAATGAACGTAGTCCAAGGAACGGTATATTTATTGAAGATGTCGACAAGAAACCGCCTTCCTCTTAGCACTAGAGAGGTGAATATGGCGTCGATAACATGGCCGAAAGCCTCCGTCACCGTCGAGACTGTTTCAGGAAGGAAAGAACATCCTCTTTCCTCCACACAAAATCTGCTTCAGAGAGGGCAGCAGTTTCTCTATAGTAGTCGCAGCTTGCTGATTAGGTGGAACAAAGTCAGTATAGTATTGATAAATAAAACTCATCGCTACCATATGCTGTTCCGAAAGGGAAGGGTAATCCTCTTCCTTGTCCCTTTCATCATCCGACTGATTCAGCTGTGACATTCATTTGCATCTGTGTGTACAGATGACTGGACCGACCCAGCACAGTCCGACAGCTCACCACCAGTCTGTGGGAGGCTGCTCTTCCACTTGCTGCAATCAGCTGTGCAATCTGCGTCAGTAAGTCTGTTACAGAGGCTTGAGGAGTAGCGGTCTTCTGTTTTTTTCGTCATTTGCTACTCCTAGGACTAATATCCAGAGATAAATCTCTTCTCCGAAAGTCCCCCGATGAACAAAGCCTTGGATCTCTAGCTACCGGAAGGTCCGACCTCACGGGTCGAAGACTGGCTCCGTCTTCACAAAACTGACTGAATATCCGAAGTCGGGTAGCTAGCATGCAGTCGTGAGTGCTTTTATAACATAGTGGAAGAAGCCATGACTGAAGCTGACACTGGCTGCAGTCTAGACGGAGCATCCTGAGCGGCGGACGGACATATGCTCCGACTCGTGCAAGTTTCTTAAAACAACATTTGGCCCCAAATGTTGTTGGGTTAGAGAGGGGCCTCTCCCGCTCGCGGTCTTATTTAGACCTCGCCGTGCCTCCCTAAAAGAAACTTCCTCCCTATTTCCGTCATCGCTGGGTGAGTTTATTTATATTTAAGTGCTCGTTCTCCCCAAATCTACACTTCCTTCGACCGCAACAGACTTACCCGGTGTCATGGCTCCCATGGATGGAGTAACCGCTTCACCGGACGAGCTAGCTGCTTGCAAGGGATTAAGAACTCGAACAAGAGGCCTTAACCCTTGCTTATATTCATGAGCACCTTGCAGCTAGCTCTATTTGCTCAACAGAGAGCGACAACGGTAGCACACGTTGGATGGGTGTCACAATACCATCATCATGTTCCTTTGAAATAGAAACTGAAAAACTTGAATTATATTACGGTGAGAGTTCAAGATAGGAACCTCACCACCAACAACGCATCGCGACACCTGTCTCGAATGTCTGTCATGCCAATATTCTCAGTAGGACAAGAATCTGCAGGTGTGCATCGACTACAGGCAAGGCAACAAGCATGTAAATCTGAGGAAGACTTCCTTGCCTTGCATTTCATAATTACAATGAAAAGACAAAGTCGATAGAACTCCTACAAACTCCACAACAAAATATATGATAAAGATACATGAATAATCGTAATCAAAATTAAATTAAAAAATTTATAAAAAAAAAGTTCGAAATTTTTGGGGGAAAAAATGCTCAAGTTCCCAAAGGGAACATAATGAGCTCAAGGGCATAAGTGTGGACAAATCCCAAAATTATGAGCTACACTACCGGAATAATAATCAATGTATGCTAAAGTAATTCTACAGTAACATAATATGAAATACTACATATGTTTGAGGACATTGCCAATGTAAACAACGTCAAGGAAAAATCCGGAAACAAGACATCAGGCACCAAAAGGCCCAAAGTCAGAAACCAATTTAAATGCTCTTAGATGCAAAGCTAGATCTTCATATGAAGAAAAAACAACACATCGGATAGAAGATGCAAGACTAAACGACCTAACACCCCTAGAGTGAGGATGTAACCATGGGGATAAACAGAATGAATATTCTGTAATACACGTTAAACTCCAAAGAACTTTAAAAAAAAATAAAAAATGCCAATAAAAAACAGCCAAAAAGCTTAGGAGTTTAACAGGAAGGGTTCATGGAAGGATAGGAAAGGAATACTGAACAAACAGTGGATAAATCATTAGTAAGAATGATGATGTCAGGTGTATGTCCCGAAAATGGGAAACATGAAATAATTTTTATAATTATTATAAAGTTACAGCCATGAACGTCTGAAACCACCGTAGTTCACTTCCATCATCCATTAACAGCCTTGGATCCACCAATTCTTCCATTGATTTGTGTCTGGCATCCTCAAACAAGAGGCTCAAGTGAGCCTGAAACGTTCACCTGGCTCAAATTGTCAAAAGAGATGAGTGTATCAGTAAGTGAACAGAAGCAAGAGCAATTTTTTTATTTGCTATGACGCAGCCAAAGGCAACTTTTTTGATCATTCATTTCTGTTGTCCTAGGAAAGGTTCCTAGCAAGCTCTGTTCAGTGAAGTATTAAAAAACAATAACCGAACAAAATTTTTGTCTTGTTTTCAACTACTGTGGTTCCCTCTAGCACTCCCCCCCCCCCCCCAAATATAAATGAAAGTGTCAATGACACTGTAGCTCAACTTGTCAAGACAAAGACATGCACATGTATAGTATGTGACACAGCAATGACAAACATCTAGGTAATGATCTGATAACAAAGGTACATATAAAGTATTGTAACGGTCTGTACATAAATACTGACCGTTGCCTGTAACAAATGTATAGGTAAAGTATTGTAAAGGTGGGGGACAGTCAGATGCTAAACTAGAAATGAAATCTTTGAGTCCCAGAGTGGGTCTGACTGAACCCCAAAATATTTGTTCTCATAGCACAGTGATAACAAAGGCACCCCAAAACACACTCGTTCCTGTCCCAAGGTGAAAACAAAGGTACCCAAGAAGTTTTGTGAAGATCAGTTCATAAATATGAGCTGTATAGAACTTGTGACAAAAAACTGATTGGACCTAATTTTGGTACAAAATGGCCACTGGCAGCCATCTTGAATTTTGGACCGTACCCAGAAACACTCATTCTCATCCCAAGGTGATAACAAAGGTACCCAAGAAGTTTTGTGAAGATCGGTTCATAAATACAGCCTCTACCCTGAGCCGTATTGACATGTGTGCTCACATTGTGTAAGTAGCACTGAATAAATCAAAGTTCATCTAATTTGCATAATTTCTGCACGAAAAAAAACCCTTACAATATGTGATGTATTCCATGTTACAAAACATTTATACAAAAATTTATTCAAATCAGAACTTTCATACAGAAGTTCTGTACAAAAGACTGATTGCACTAATTTTGGTACAAAATGGCTGCTGCTGGTGGCCATCTTGAATTTCGGACCACACCCAAAAACACTCGCTCTCATCCCACGGTGATAACAAAGGTACCCAAGAAGTTTCGTAAAGATTGGTTCATAAACATGGCCTCTAGTCTGAGCTGTATAGAAGTTGTGTACAAAAAACTGATTAGACCTAATTTCGGTACAAAATGGCCACTGGCAGCCATCTTGAATTTTAGACCGCACCCAGAAACACTCGTTCTCGTCCCAAGGTGATAACAAAGGTACCCAAGACATTTCGTGAAGATCAGTTCATAAATACAGACTCTAGTCTGAGCCGTATTGACATGTGTACTTACTGTGTGTAAGTCGCACTGAAAAAATCAAAGTTCATCTAATTTGCATAATTTCTGCACGAGAAAAAAACCCATATTATATGTGATGTATCCCATGGTACTAAACATTCACAAAAAAATTATTCAAATCAGCGCTTTCATATGGAAGTTCTGTGCAAAAATCTGATTGCACCTAATTTTGTACAAAATGGCTGCCATCGGCCATCTTGAATTTCGGACCGGACCCCAAAACACTCGTTCTCGTCCCACGGTGATACCAAAGGTACCCAAGAAGTTTCGTAAAGATCGGTTCATAAATACGGCCTCTAGCCCGAGCCGTATTGGCATTTGCACTTACAGTGCTGAAAGTAACACCAAAAAACATCAATATTAGTCTAATTTGCACAATTTACGCACGAGAAAAAAACCCGTATTATATGTGATGTATCCCATGGTACTAAACATTCATACAAAAAATTATTCAAATCAGTGCTTTCATATGGAAGTTCTGTACAAAAAACACATTTCTGCATCATCGGTACAAAATGGCGGCTGGCAGCCATCTTGAATTTCGGACCGCACCCAAAAACACTCGTTCTCGTCCCACGGTCATAACAAAGGTACCCATGAAGTTTTGTAAAGATCGGTTCATAAATACGGCCTCTAGCCTGAGCCATAGCAGCTTGGCACTTACAGCTCTGAAAGTAACACTAAATAAATCAAAGTCAGTCTAATTTGCATAATTTACGCACGAGAAAAAAACCCGTATTATATGTGATGTATCCCATGGTACTAAACATTTATACAAAACTTTATTCAAATCAGAACTTTCATACAGAAGTTCTGTACAAAAAACTGATTTTTGCATCATCGGTACAAAATGGCCGCTGGCAGCCATCTTGAATTTTGGACCACACCTAAAAACACTCGTTCCCGTCCCAGGGTCATAACAAAGGTACACAAGAAGTTTCGTAAAGATCGGTTCATAAATACGACCTCTAGCCCGAGCCATAGCCAATTGTTGACGTACGGACAGACGGACGGACGGACGGACGGACGGACGGACGGACGGACGGACGACGGGCCATGACAATAGCTCAAATCTGACTTCGTCAAAGTTGAGCTAAAAACAAGAAAAAACAAGCGACTCGATTTGAACAAACTTGAATTTGACACCCCTGAAGATGTTACATACCAAATATGAAAGGATTCTCACTGGAGGACCTGAAAAAGAAGAATTTTCAAGACATTTTCTTATATTTGACAAAGTTAAACTTTGGGCTTCAATAAAAAGCCCAAATATTAATCCAGGGACCTCATTTGAACAACCTTCAATCTAACCCTCCCAGAGGTGCTGTACACCAAATATCAAAAGAATCTGACTGCTGGATCTGGAGAAGATTTTTAAAGAATATTCCTCATATTGAACAAAGTTACAATTTGGGCTCCCATAGGGAGCCTAAATATGAACCCAGGGACTTGGCTTGAACAAACCTGAATCTCCCTTCCCTAAGGATGCTGTATACCAAATATCAAAAGATTCTGACTGTTGGATCTGGAGAAGAAGATTTTTAAAGAATATCCCTCATATTGCACTAATTTCAACATCTGGGCTCTTGTAGAGTGCCCAAATATGGACCCAGGGGTTAAATTTCAACAACCATGTGAATCAATCTTCCATAGATGTTATATGTGAAATATAAAAGATTATTTTATATTTTTCCCATTACCTTCAGTGTTAAATAATGCTGACTCAGCATTTTTTCAAAGTCCCGAAACTGTACCTTAGGACAAAACCGATAGCGATTTTTTTTCACCATTCCTTTCTATTGGTCCTAAGGAAGCTTCACACCATATAAAAAGTTTCAGTGCTGTGCAGTTTTGGAGATATGGGCGTTTGAATTTTTCTCTATTTTTAGCTCCTGAGGTTCCCACGGGGCAGCAGGAACAATTTTTTGGGCATGAATCAAGTACTTAGGACCCAATAATACCTCATAGCAAATTTGGTTCAAATCGGCCTCTCTGTTTGGAAAATATAAATTTTGGGAGGGGCACAAAATAGGGATCCTCCTGTAGCGAGCCCAAATATTGACAGAGAAAATTTCTTTGAACAAACTTGAGTCTTGAGCAATCTCACAGCATTCTGACTAGTGGTTCATAAGAAGATTTCAGGAGAAATTGATGCTTTTGGGGCATCACTCCCACCCCAGTGGGAGCACCGAGTTCATTTTAACAAACTGGAAAGAGGATACCTCCAATATACTGTTTATCAAATCTGTTTAGGTTTGGGCTAGTGGTTTTGAAGGAGAAGACCGAGTTGCAAAAGTTAATGGACCACGGACGGATGACAGACAACAGATGCCAAGTGATGCAAAAGCTCACACTGACTTTCAGTCAGGTGAGCTAAAAAGTAGATTTTGAAGCACAGATGTCAGCTCATTGTTACTGACTTTAAGGCCAAACAAGAGCAATGCTAATGCGTGTGCTAATGCCCCCGAAGGTAGCCATGTCATACTCACATGTGGATAATCAGACAACAGCTTCACTGCTGATACATTGCAGAACAACACTACACTGCAGAATAATACTAAAGAATGGCAAAGTGCCAATAAAATTATTATTACTTATATTTTGTTAATATGTTTTGTAACAACAGCTTCACTGCTGCTACATGGCAGAACAGCACTAAGGAGTCAGTAATAGAGAAAAAATTATAAAAATAATTGCAGATGACTTGAATGGTGTCACACTGAATAATAACTGAAAGAGGCAAAAATAGGAATAGTACATACCTTTGTTAAAAATTCTCAAACCAGTGAAAAAGTAAAACTGGTTTTGCATCTTTTCCAAGTGAAAAAGGGGGCATAACTGCATCAAAAATTGCCGAGTCAAACCTCAAATTGAAACCGACCTGAACTTTGACATAAGTAATCAGCATAGAAAATTTGAAACTCATCGGTTCAGCCAAACAATTTTAATTGTAGGAAACCAAAAAATCATCAAAGAACATTAAAATCCGACAACTGATGTTCGAGTTATAATACAAAATGTTCGTACGGACGGATGGAAAAAGTAAATAAGGGACATAACTCCTGTAAGATTTGTCGGACGAAACCCTAGGTACAAGGGCATCCGTTCCCCCAAGCTGCCCTATCACCATACCAAAGAACATTAAAATCCGACAACTGATGTTCGAGTTATAATACAAAATGTTTGTACGGACGGACAGACGGACGGACAGACGGACGGAGACCTCCACTATATACCCCTCGAAAAATTTTTTCGGGGGCATAACAAAGAATGATGTTGGCGCCAATTCCAGTCTCTTCCTGGCCACTGCGCATGCGCAGAGAGTAACAAAAATGGAGGGCCAGATAGGACTTTTAATTTTCGGTTTTGTAGGCAAATTTTGGGGATTGGGGGGTTCAAAATTTGTGTTTGGCCCTTGATAATATCGAGTTTGCACCAGCTAGTCTGGGCCATTGGTTGTCGTATAAAATATGTGTCTGCACAGAAAAATTTAAACAGATATTTATTTATTATTTATTGGTGTTTAAGGTCACATACTTATGCACAATGGCTAATCATGACCGTGACAGTTTTACGGGTGGAGGAAGCCAGAGTACTCGGAGAGAACCACTGAGCAATGACGAGCAGCTGCCAGCTCCCCAACATCGTAATGCAGCACAGCTGCACAGGCAGGGTTAGATTGGTTCAAGACATGTGCAACATCGACGTGCCCGAGTGCATGGCGTCATCGTGCCCCCATGTGGACAATCAGGGTTAAGTGCCTTGCCCAAGGACACAATGCGGGAGTCCAAATCGAATGCTCAGACAGTCACCCATCCGAGAACTAACCAGGCTCGACGTTGCTTACCTTTGGTGATCTGATGAGAACCGGTTACCGCAATGCCACCGCATCCCCATTTAAACAGATGAAAACACTGGTTCAAATATAGCAGAAGACTCATTATGGCTTGCCAATGACCAATCCAAACAGCCATTAATTAACATGCAGTGCACTGATGTCAGCTCTCATTTCTCTTATCAGTCTGTTTCTAAATAAGTAACTGATTTTTCTATTGCGTCAAACATTTGAGTGATTGCAAATACGTTTTCAGAAACACTCTCACAACAAAATTCAAGGATGGCCCATAAGTCAAATTCGAGGCCATTCCTTGAATCAAAGGCACTGCAGGAGCCCTTAAAATTTGGACTTATAGTATACAAGACTATAATGTATTGTCAATTGCTCCCACACAAGTAGGGTTAGCATTGGTTAGAGACAAGTGCACCATCAAAGTGCAGTACACCGCAGAACACAGACCCACCGTGCCCCCAGGTGGACAATCAAGATTAAGTGCCTTGCCCAAGGACACAATGCAGTGGCCACTGGCAGTGATCGAACTGTGAACCTTTCGGTTTGAAGTCCAATACCATAATCACTGGGCTGGATAAAATAATTTTGACAATAAGAATTATAAGCTCATTACTATTGAAGCAGTGACTGCAAAACAAAAATTGGGAAGGCATTTGAAAAATCATATTTACCTTAATTTGTCTACCTCTAAATAAGGAATCATCTAAAGCAGTGGCTGTGGTTACAGAATCTTTATCAGCAAACTCTACATAAGCAAATCTGAAAGAAATTAAATTCATCAAATACATGTGTGAACACAAACTGAATGTAAAAAGTTAGGCAAAGGTCTCAAGTTGTTTGTTGGAAAAGGAGGAGTAAATGAGGGCTTTTTGTTGATTTACTTGACTAGGCTATTTATTTATTGTGGTTTAATGACACTTTTGACAGCCAGGGTCACCTCATGTCAGACAGTTTTACAGACTCCCCAACATACTAACTCCACACATGTAGGTTTAGCATTGGTTGAAGACAAGTGCACCATTGACATGCAGTACGTAGTATACAGCATTACCATGCCCCCAGGTGGGCAATCGTGATTAAGTGTCTTGCCCAAGGACACAATGCAGCTGCCCCTGGGAGAGAATGACCTGTGGACCTTTCGGTTTGAAATCCAATGCCATAAGCACTGAGCCACCCCGCTCCCACTTGACTAGGCTAAGAAACTTCTTTAAATATGATAACACTACACATAAGGATATGCTATAGCAAATAGCCAACATCTGTCTCATGCTGCATAGAAAAATTTAAAGTAATTTGTATATTTTTTATACGTACCAATGGCCCAGACTTAGCTCGTGAAACCTCAACAATATCAGGGCCAAACACCAATTCTGAACCCACAATCCCCAAAATTTGCATACAAAACCAAAATTTGAAAGTCCTATCTGGCCCTCCATACTTTTAGTATTGCGTATGCGCAGTACCCAGGAAGAGACCGGAATTGGCACCAAGCATCATTCTTCCTAGTTGTGCCTACTAATGTTATAACTCAGCGGGGAGGTGTGAGTGCCCACTCATGGGAGGGCAATCCCCGGCTACGCAATTGATAAGTATAAAAAATATACTAATTACTTTAAACTTTTCATATTTTTATACTAGAACCAATGGCCCAGACTTAGCTGAAGAGTAAAAAGGGTGGAGGGCCTAGGACTTAAAGGAATAGGTGATAAAATTTCAGCTCCTAAGCCTGCAGGAGGACTCCCAAAGGTGAATAGGAGATTAAAATATGTAATAAGGAATTACATATATCCCTCTCTATACAACATTAGAAAAGGATATACCACCAAAATATAGGAGCAATATCCAAGAGAATCCTTATTACTTAGCATAAATGATTACGCTAATTGGGTGTACCGAGCCCCCAATTTTAAGGCTAGTCCAGAATAAGATGCTTAAAATTAGGAAAAGCATGTCCAAGAGTTGGAGACTAACGCCCACAGACACACACCGTATACAATGCAATGAGCTGTACATAAAGATAACAGCTTCACCAATAGTTACACACTTACTATAAGGCCAGAAGAGGTAAGGAGAACTCCCTCCCCTCCCCCCCCCCCTCTTTTTTGAAGAAAAAAACCTACAAAACAAAGAAGAAAGTGGCCTGGAATCGGTGACGAAGCGGGTACTGAATAATATCAGAAAAGAAACCTAATACAGGGATCTCCTCTGAGCAATAAAAGACAGACTGAAGTACATATAATCACCTAAAAGACACTTGGTTACTAAAATCAAAAGCTTTTAAAATGTATGCCGCATCCGGAATACGGAGATAGGACGAGAACCGGTGATATTAATATGTACAGCCTTAAACCTGTCCAATCGAATCCCCAATGGAAAGTTATCTGAGAAAACTCATATGCTTCTGAGTCAACAAACAGACGACCATGTTCCGGTGTACAAGTAAATCTCAGTAATGAATTTCCAAATTGCAACCATTCAATCTACGAGAATGAGAGAGTAGAATTCACCTTTGGGTACCGCTTCTGGTTGAAGACTGGATTCAGAACCTGGAATGGGATATGATTAAAAAACTGTCAGGGACTGTCCCCAAATAAATCATTGTTCCCTAGGTCCATTAAAACCAATGACTGTTCGGAGAATGAATATACAACTCCGAATAATGAAGACAAAAATAGAGAACGTATGCATAGACGGTCTGTATGAATATCCATTACTGATTCAAATAGCCCAAAATTCTCTCAAGCTACTGACACTGAGCAAGAATTTAAGAGAATCTATTAAGAAATACGTCTGCCTAATGATTAATACATATTAAGCACGCAAAAAAACAGAATCCCACATGTATCCTGAATACATCTTGTATCATCTACGAAACCCGAACGATAAAAATATAACCAGGAAACTGAGGGAATAAAATGATGTTAATGCAATTTTATAGTATGAGGAATAGACTCATACGTCGTAACAAAGCCGACGACTCTGAACGAAACTTCTCAAGAGTGGACCAATTGCCATATTTGGAGAATGTCGCCCAGATAAACCGACATGCCGAACGCACAGGTTGCACGAAGGCTAGCAATATCAACTGAATGTATTCATGAAAGAATTTGGAATCCCAAACAGTTACTGTCCAGGAATCATATGGTCTCATATGAACTATGAATGAACAACCGCAGGAAGCAAACCACCTAAAGAGTGGATGTGCCCCTCCTGAAGTCCCTGTTAGAACAAAAACCACCCGCCAATCGAAGAGCAATGAAAGACTTGAATATAATTGAATGAATACGAGGTTTTCGGGAAGAGAACTACTGCCCTGTAATGGCCCTCTTAACATATTGGTGGTAGTGGTGTGTGTGTGTCCTGCCCTGTAATGATGGTGGTTGGTGGGTGGTGGTGGTGGTGGTGGTGGTGTGTGTGTGTGTGTGTGTGTGTGTTTGAGGTTAAAAAATCGCACTGGCACAGACATTTCATACTGAAACGTTTTTTTCTTTTAATATGCCGCCGAAAAATTGTTTTCATTTACTGAACCCTGATTGGTTTCAAACATGACAAAAAAGTACACAAAATTGATTTAAACTAAGTGATGAGCTTAGGAACTGGTTAAACTGACTGGCAGAAATTGGTGTTATTCATTGATGGGCTCTAATTTAGTCCTTACAAGGATGTTACGCAAGCTTTTGTTTTTCTTATAGGCGATGACAGGTCGAAGATTCAAAGGTTCATTTAATTTAGCATTGGTAAAATTGAATTCATCTTTTAACATTTTTGCTATTTCGATATTCATTCTGTTGTACGTTAAAGTGAAAGGAATGATGGACCTCCTTTCACATTCGCCCTCTGATATGTTCATACCCAATGGCCAGAGGGTTTGAAGCGTATTGATCCAAAAAGCTTCACGTTTTTTTCTAAATTCATCCGTTTCTTCTAATGTGTCTTTAATTGGTGGTTGTTCAATTGGGTGGATTTCGAAATCGTCCAAAGAATGGCCAGGAAGGTTAAAATGTTGTGCTACTTGGGTATCAGCATTATGTTTTATATCCTGTTTGTGTCTAGTAGCACGTTCTCGGAAAGGATTTTGACTTTGACCAACATACTGTTTCCGACATCGCTTACAAGTGATAAGGTAAATAATGTTTGGTGAATCACAATGGAGGGGGTTACGGATCTGATAATGATTTTTCGTTTGTTCGGAGGAAAATTCCTCTTTTCTGATCAGGCATAAAAGTATGCAGTCTACAACGAGGCTTTTTGCAATTAAATACCGCGCCACTACTATTTTGCAACCGTCTGTTGTATGTATGTATGTATGTATGTATGTATGAGGTTAAAAAATCGCATTGGCACAGACATTTCATACTGAAACGTTTTTTTCTTTTAATATGCCGCCGAAAAATTGTTTTCATTTACTGAACCCAGATGGGTTTCAAACATGACAAAAAATTACACAAAATTGATTTAAACTAAGTGATGAGCTTAGAAACTGGTTAAACTGACTGGCAATAATTGATGTTATTCATTCATGGGCTCTAATTTAGTCCTTACAAGGATGTTACGCAAGCTTTTGTTTTTCTTATAGGCGATGACGGGTCGAAGATTCAAAGGTTCATTTAATTTAGCATTGGTAAAATTGAATTCATCTATTAACATTGTGTGTGTGTGTGTGTGTGTGTGTGTGTGTGTGTGTGTGTGTGTGTGTGTGTGTGTGTTTTACCAACTTGACGAGGTAACTAGACAAAAGAGTTTGCGTGTTTTGCCTTACCGAGGTACAAAAGACAAAAGAAACCCTTTACCTCGGTTGTTTTCCCAGAACTGTACCGGCAAAACGAGGTAGAAACCGTTAGTTCACACAAAGGACAAACAATGGGGTACCTCGGTATGTAGGGTAAACAAGACTCTCTGTGTGTGTGTGTGTGTGTGTGTGTGTGTGTGTGTGTGTGTGTGTGTGTGTGTGTGTGTGTGTGTGTGTGTGTGTGTGTGTGTGTGTGTTTGTCTTACCAACTTGACGAGGTAACTAGACAAAAGAGTTTGCGTGTTTCGCCTTACCGAGGTACAAAAGACAAAAGAAACCCTTTACCTCGGTTGTTTTCCCAGAACTGTACCGGCAAAACAAGGTAGAAACCGTTAGTCCACACAGAGGACAAACAATGGGGTACCTCGGTATGTAGAAGACAAGACTGTGTGTGTTTGTGTGTGTGTCTGTGTGTGTGTGTGTGTGTGTGTGTGTGTGTTTGAGGTTAAAAAATCGCACTGGCACAGACATTTTCTACTGAAACGTTTTTTTTCTTTTAATATGCCGCCGAAAAATTGTTTTCATTTACTCAACCCTGATTGGTTTCAAACACGACAAAAAAGTACATAAAATTGGTTTAAACTAAGTGATGAGCTTAGGAACTGGTTAAACTGACTGGCAAAAATTGATGTTATTCATTGATGGGCTCTAATTTAGTCCTTACAAGGATGTTACGCAAGCTTTTGTTTTTCTTATAGGCGATGACAGGTCGCAGATTCAAAGGCTCATTTAATTTAGCATTGGTAAATTTGAATTCATCTTTTAACATTTTTGCTATTTCGATATTCATTCTGTTGTACGTTAAAGTGAAAGGAATGATGGACCTCCTTTCGCATTCGCCCTCTGATATGTTCATACCAAATGGCCAGAGGGTTTGAAGCGTACTGATCCAAAAATCTTCGTTTTTTTCTAAATTCATCCATTTCTTTTAATGTGTCTTTAATTGGTGGTTGTTCAATAGGATGGATTTCGAAATCGTCCAAAGAATGGCCAGAAAGGTTAAAATGTTGTGCTACTGGGGCATCAGCATTATGTTTTATATCCTGTTTGTGTCTAGTAGCACGTTCTCGGAAAGGATTTTGACTTTGACCAACATACTGTTACCGACAGCACTTACATGTGATAAGGTAAATAATGTTTGGTGAATCACAATGGAGGGGGTTACGGATCTGATAATGATTTTTCGTTTGTTCGGAGGAAAATTCCTCTTTCTGATCAGGCATAAAAGTATGCAATCTACATCGAGGCTTTTTGCAATTAAATACTGCGCCACTACCATTCTGTAACGGTCTGTTGTGTTCAATCTTCAGTGGTTCGAAATCAGTAGTTTCAGCTGGACTTTCGAGCTTTTTCAGAGTTTGAGATTTTAAGGTACGCAAAAAGCGCAGTGAGTATCCTCTCGATCTGAGGGTGCCAAATAGAGTGGAACAAGCCTCATTGAAATTTACCTTATCACTTGAATTGCGGTGGAAACGAATGAGTTGTGATTTGATGATACCTTTAAATGTATGTTGAGGATGAAATGATTTTGTGTGCAACAATTGATGTGAATCAGTTGGTTTAAAATACACTTTATAATCTAAATGACCGGACGCCTGAAATTGCTTGCCTTTATACACGGTCACATCTAGAAAATCAACAGAATTTTCACTGATAGTAGCTTTCAATTTAATATTTGGATTGTGATTGTTCAAAATTTTTAAAAATTCATCAAAATCTTCTTTTGAATGTTCCCAAATAATGTTTGTTTGTTGGTGGTTAACGTCACATATTTATGCACCATGGCTAATCGTGACACAACATGGAGATGAAGTCAAGTTTAGTCAATCGTTGATCAACATGTTGCCCATTTTAGAGGACTTTCACCCCAAGCATTGGTGACTGGGTCCTATTTTACTAGTAAAGCGGAACTGGTTTACCACAGTAAACAAGTGCTGCTTACTTCCTGGGGTTCCCACGGGGAGTTCCCAAATAATAAAAATGTCATCTAAATACCTGAGATATACGAGAGGATGCTTTGCACATTTGCTTAAGGCATTTTCCTCCCATTCCGCTACATAAATGCCTGCAAAATTAGGACTGAATCTTTTGCCCATAGGACAACCCATTATTTGTAGAAAATATTCTCCATTGAATTGAAAGTCATTACCTTTTAAGCTCAGCTCTAAAAGATCCAAAATTTGTTCATCCGGGCATTTCACATCCGGATATTTTTCAAATGCATTTTTAACTGATTTAACACCTTTATCAATATCAATGTTCATATACATACTGTCGATATCCAAAGTAGCCAGAATTGCATTTTTCGATATTTTCAATTTCGAAATTTTTGACAGGAAATCCTGTGTATTTTTTAGATAGCTCGGATGTCTATTTGCTATAGGTTTCAGATGATAATCAATTAATTCTGAGATCGCATAAGATTCCGAATTACAATCTGATACAATTGGCCTCCCGGGTGGAGTTAAGTCATCCGTCCATGAAGAACGGTCCTTGTGGATCTTTGGTAGGATATAAAATTGTCTTGTTTGAGCACTGAGCTTAGCTGTTAAATATTTCAATTGTTTTTTGGTAATGTGACCTTCGTCGAGGAGAAGTTTTAAGATCTTATTGAATTTTTCGATATTACTAGGCCAAATAAGTGAATCTATTTTCTTATAATGTTTAGTATTGCTGAGTTGTCTCGTGGCTTCCTTTATATAATTATCCTGAGATAGAACAACTACTGACCCACCTTTGTCGGCTGGTTTAATTACTAATTTCTTATTTTTTCGAAGTTTCGTGAGGGCACACCGTTCACCAGCTGTTAAATTGTCTTTATCGGAGAGTATGTTCATGCTGAACACCTTTTGGATGATTCGTTTGCTAGCCTCAATAATTTCGGGATCTACTTCACTATCTGGAGATGACCAACCAGATGGTCCTGTAAAAGGAAGTTTCCGACCGCTGGAGTTTCTAAAGCGGTTTGCTAATTTCATTTGCCTAAGAAAATTACAGTTGTATGATGGTAAATTTGTTTGGTTATCAGTTTTTGGCTTTGGTGCTGGTACAAAAGTTAAACCACGATCTAAAAGAGATTTCTCTTGGGTTGTTAGGTCATTGGTGCCAGACAGGTTAACCACATTAGTTCCTAATCCCACATCTGTTAGGCAGCTGTTACCTTTGCCTTTACTTAGTTTAAATTTAGGTGGTTCAACCAGTGATCGTACATAATATTGGCGGTTCTCGTGGTCCAATGGATTGAATCCTGAGCAACATCAAACTTCGCGTCATCAATTTTTGGTATAACGTCAACGTCCTTCACTTTCCGAATGGTTTCGTTGATGATGCTCAGGGTTCCCCTCTCAGCCTGAGGGAGTTTTTGCGAAAAGTTTAATTCAGCGAAATAAATTTTTGCTGATCTAAACTTGACCGTGATATCGCTAAGCATACTCCGCAACTGCCTAACTACGAGATCAGAATTATCGTTTCGAGAATTCACGCCAATATTTAATAAAATTTTTTTGGGACTGGACTGACCCCTGTGCCCTTTAAACATAGAGCGCAGATGATTGAATTTGGCGCCGGGGTAACACTCCACCTGGATGTCCGGATGGGGATTTCGATCAATGCGTCCTAAATTTGAACTTCCAATCATAAGGATGTTTTTACAAACATCGGGGAAGCGCCAATTCCTTTTGTCAAAATTAACTCCGCTTTTATGCCGAAACTGGGAGAATTTAGAATCAAATGAGCGGCCCGAGTTGCGGCTCGGTGATTTGACTTTCTCTGAGTACGATATACCTGGTTGAACCACACTAGAGGCAGGAGAAGGGGGGAGAAGGGGGGAGAAGAAACAGAAGCAGGAGAGGAAACAGAAGCAGGAGAAGAAACAGAAGGAGGAGGAGGAGTTCTAGTGAGAGCACTAGGAGAACTAGGGGGGTCAACGTAAAATCAAATATCAAACACTCCCCTCCCCCCCCCCCCCCTCCCCACATTACTTGAATTGCTAGGTCTGTATGGCCGGTGCAGTAATACTAAAGCTTGGAACTACGAAAAATTCCTTTTCTCAGCTATAGGAAAATGGAAACTTCACGCTTCATTCCCGAAGCTATGCTGCTGCTGCTGCTATTCTCAATAAAAGAGTAACAACAGCGAATAGAAGCTTATCACAACAAAATAGCTTATCACAACAAAATAACAAGTCAAAAACCAAGCATGATCAGTTTTTTGACCCGGCGTGACTCGTAACGCTCAAATGTTAGTCATCTAGAATAGTATAAAGCCAAAGGGCTCCATCACGTCTGACCAACTCCATATTGCCACTAAAGGACAGAAAGGAACGTGATGAACGTGGCACTACTGTAAGGAATACACCCAACGATATAGCATCGACATATCCCTTGAAATGAAGACAGTACACCAGGTCCCCAAAGAATACACCATATAGACATAATATCCATAATCCTCCGAGTGGAATCATAATCCACGACAATAGATTGGATATAAAATGAAGCGGGCGAAGAAAAATCATAAATTTAAAGTAATTTGTATATTTTTTATACTTACCAATGGCCCAGACTTAGCTGGTGCAAACTCAAAGTTATCAAGGGCCAAACACAAATTTTGAACCCCCCCAATCCCAAAAAATTTGCTTGCAAAACCGAAAATTAAAAGTCCTATCTGGTCCTCCACACTTTTACTCTCCGCGCATGCGCAGCCGTCAGAAAGTGACCGGAATTGGCGCCAACATCATTCTTTGTAGAAAAGAGCACTACATAATAACTCGGCGGGGAGGTATGAGTGCCCACTCATGGGAGGGCCATACCCATCTGGGCCATTGGTAAGTATAAATGAAAGTGTCAATGACACTGTAGCTCAACTTGTTAAGACATGTACATGTATAGTTATGTGACACAGCAATGACAAACATCCAGGTAATGACCTGATAACAAAGGTACATATAAAGTATTGTAACAGTCTGTACATAAATACTGACCGTAACCTGTAACAAATGTATAGGTAAAGTATTGTAAAGGTGGGTGACGGTCAGATACTAAACTAGAAAAGAAATCTGAGTCCCAGAGTGGGTCTGACTGAACCCCAAAATATTTCTTCTCATAGCACAGTGATAAGAAAGGCACCCCAAAACACACTCGTTCCTGTCCCAAGGTGAAAACAAAGGTACCCAAGAAGTTTCTTGAAGATCAGTTCATAAATATGAGCTATATAGAAGTTGTGACAAAAAACTGATTGGACCTAATTTCGGTACAAAATGGCCACTGACAGCCATCTGAAATTTTGGACCGCACCCAGAAACACTCGTTCTTGTCCCAAGGTGATAACAAAGGTACCCAAGAAGTTTTGTGTAGATCGGTTCATAAATACAGCCTCTAGCCCGAGCCGTATTAACATGTACACTTACAGTGTATTAGTAGCACTGAATAAATCAAAGTTTATCTAATTTGCATAATTTCTGCACGAGAAAAAAACCCGTACTATATGTGATTGTATTCCATGTTACTAAACATTCATACAAAAATTTATTCAAATCAGAACTTTCATACAAAAGTTCTGTACAAAAGACTGATTGCACCTATTTTGGTACAAAATGGCTGCTGGTGGCCATCTTGAATTTCGGACCACACCCAAAAACACTCGTTCTCATCCCACGGTGATAACAAAGGTACCCAAGAAGTTTCGTAAAGATCGGTTCATAAATACGGTCTCTAGCATGAGCCTTATAGAAGTTGTGTACAAATGAAAGTATCAATGACACTGTAGCTCAACTTGACAAACTTGAACTTGGTAAGTTATAAATGAAATGGCAAAATTGAAGATCATTGGTACCAATGTCATTTTTTTTGCCAGTGGCAACATTTTTTGACAGAAACCGAAGAAAATCGATAGCTCCCATCTAGAGGCCTCCCCAAACAAGCATGCCAGGTTTCAAAGCAATCCGATCATAAATGTGCCCTGTAGGGTGTACAAAAGGGAAATATTGTGGTCTGACTAGACTAAATTCTAAGAACGTTGGCCGTGGCAACATTTTTTGACAGAAATGGAAAGAAAATCGATAGCTCCCATCTAGAGGTCACCGTAAATAAGCATACCAGGTTTCAAAGTAATCAAATCATAAATGTGCCCTGTAGGGTGTGCCAAAGGGAAATATTGTGGTCTGACTAAACTGAGTTCTAAAAACATTGGCTGCAGCAACATTTTTTGACGGAAATTGAAGAAAATCGATAGCTCCCATCTAGAGGTCACCCCAAACAAGCATGTCAGGTTTCAAAGCAATCCGATCATAAATGTACCCTGTAGGGTGTGCCAAAGGGAAATATTGAGTCTTCTGACTAAACTAAGTTCTAAGAACTTTGGCCTCGGCAACATTTTTTGACAGAAATTGAAGAAAATCGATAGCTCCCATCTAGAGGTCTCCCCAAACAAGCATACCAGGTTTCAAAGCAATCTGATGATAAATGGGCCCTGTAGGGTGTACCAAAGGGAAATATTGAGGTCTGACTAAACGAAGTTCTATGAACGTTGGCCGTGGCAACATTTTTTGCCGGAAATTGAAGAAAATCGATAGCTCCCATCTAGAGGTCACCCTAAATAAGCATACCAGGTTTCAAAGCAATCAAATCATAAATGTGCCCTGTAGGGTGTGCCAAAGGGAAATATTGTGGTTTGACTAAACTAAGTTCTAAGAACGTTGGCCGCGGCAACATTTTTTGACGGAAATTGAAGAAAATCGATAGCTCCCATCTAGAGGTCACCCCAAACAAGCATACCAGGTTTCAAAGCAATCCGATCATAAATGTACCCTGTAGGGTGTGCCAAAGGGAAATATTGAGTCTTCTGACTAAACTAAGTTCTAAGAACGTTGGCTGCGGCAACATTTTTTGACAGAAATTGAAGAAAATCGATAGCTCCCATCTAGAGGTCTCCTCAAACAAGCATACCAGGTTTCAAAGCAATCTGATCATAAATGTGCCCTGTAGGGTATGCCAAAGGGAAATATTGAGGTCTGACTAAATTAAGTTCTACGAACGTTGGCCGTGGCAACATTTTTTGCCGGAAATTGAAGAAAATAGATAGCTCCCATCTAGAGGTCACCCTAAATAAGCATACCAAGTTTCAAAGCAATCAAATCATAAATGTGCCCTGTAGGGTGTGCCAAAGGGAAATATTGTGGTTTGACTAAACTAAGTTCTAAGAATGTTGGCCGCGGCAACATTTTTTGACGGAAATTGAAGAAAATCGATAGCTCCCATCTAGAGGTCACCCCAAACAAGCATACCAAGTTTCAAAGTAATCTGATCATAAATGCGACCTGTGAAGTGTGCCAAAGGAAATTGTGGACGTACGTACGTACGCCGACAGACGAGAAGTGATGGCAATAGCTCAGCTTGACTTTGTCAAGTTGAACTAAAAACTGATTAGACCAAATTTTGGTACAAAATGTCCACTGACAGCCATATGAAATTTTGGACCGCACCCAGAAACACTCGTTCTAGTGCCAAAATGATAACAAAGGTACTCAAGACGTTTCGTGAAGATCAGTTCATAAATACAGACTCAAGCCCGAGCCGTATTGACATGTGTACTCACTGTGTGTAAGTAGCACTGAAAAAATCAAAGTTCATCTAATTTGCATAATTTCTGCACGAGAAAAAACCCCTATTATATGTGATGTATCCCATGGTACTAAACATTCACAACAAAAAATTATTCAAAATCAGCACTTTCATATGGAAGTTCCGTGCAAAGATCTGATTGCACCTAATTTTGTACAAAATGGCTGCCATTGGCCATCTTGAATTTTGGACTGAACCCCAAAACACTCATTCTCATCCCACGGTGATACCAAAGGTACCTAAGAAGTTTCGTAAAGATCGGTTCATAAATATGGCCTCTAGCCTGAGCCGTATTGGCATTTGCACGTACAGTGCTGAAAGTAACACTAAATACATCAAAGTTAGTCTAATTTGCATAATTTAAGCACAAGAAAAAACCCGTATTATATGTGATGTATCCCATGGTACTAAACATTCATATTCAAATCAGCGCTTTCATATGGAAGTTCTGCGCAAAAAATCTGACTGCACCTAATTTTGTACAAAATGGCTGCCAGCAGCCAACTTGAATTTCGGATCGGACCAAAAAAAACTTGTTCTCGTCCCAAGGTCAAAACAAAAGTACCCAAGAAGTTTCGTAAAGATCGGTTCATAAATACGGCCTCTAGCCCAAGCCGTATTGAATAGTTGACGGACAGACAGACGACTGGCCATGGCATAAGCTCAAATTTGGCTTTGCCAAAGTTGAGCTAAAAATATACAAATTACTTAAAATTTATAATATTTTTATACTATAACCCAATGGCCCAGACTTAGTTGAATCGTAAAAAGGCAGAGGGCCAAGGACTTCAGAATTAGTAGACCAACATAGTTCGAAGCCTGTAATCCAAGGTGAAAGGAAATTAAATTTAAACGGAATTACATGTATGTCTCTCTGTACAGTAACAGAGAAGACATATCATAAATAAGGAGCCAAATTCAAGTAAGTCCGTATTCTTAGCATGAAGACTGTGCTAATTGGATGTAATGAGTTCCCAATTTTTAACGCTAGTCTCGACTAAGCCCCAGAAATTAGGATGGCGTATTTGAGAATGAGAGGATATCACCCGCAAACATACACCACATACAATAAAACACAAGCTGTATCCAGGATATAATCTACAGACAAAACAGCTTCACTCATAGTTACATACTTATCAAGCCGGAGGAGAGGTAAACCCCCCCCCCCCCCCTTTTGAAGGAATCTTCTTCAAGAAGAGGGGAGCTCTCTGGAATCAGTAAAAGCGGTACCAAATAACAATATAGATATTCATAGAATAGACACCCAGGTATTAATTATTAAAAAATGCCGCTCAGGATCACAGATCCAATGTCGAGTTGTGACCTTGACCTTTGACCTGGCGAGTCCAAGGTCAATAGGGTTCTTCCTCGCACCAAGGCCAACACACCTATGAAGTTTCATGACTCTAGGTTGAACCACTATCAAGTTCTCATCCGGAAACCAATTGTTGCGATATGCTATGTTCAAGGTCACTGTGACCTTGACCTTTTACCTGGTGAGTCCAACATCAATAGGGTTCTTCCTCGCACCAAGGCCAACACGCCTGTAAAGTTTCATGGCTCTAGGTTGAACCACTATCAAGTTATCATCCGGAAACCAATTGTTGCGATATACTATGTTCAAGGTCACTGTGACCTTGACCTTTGACCTGGTGAGTCCAAGATCAATAGGGTTCTTCCTCACACCAAGGCCAACACACCTATAAAGTTTCATGACTCTAGGTTGAACCACTATCAAGTTATCATCCGGAAACCAATTGTTGCGATATACTATGTTCAAGGTCACTGTGACCTTGACCTTTGACCTGGTGAGTCCACGATCAATAGGGTTCTTCCTCGCACCAAGGCCAACACACCTATGAAGTTTCATGACTCTAGGTTGAACCACTATCAAGTTATCATCCGGAAACCAATTGTTGCGATATACTATGTTAAAGGTCACTGTGACCTTGACCTTTGACGTAGCGAGTCCAAAATCAATAGGGTTCTTCCCATCACCAAGGCCAATCTACCTATGAAGTTTCATGAATGTGAGTTGAACCATTATCAAGTTATCATCCGGAAACCAATTGTTTAAGATTTACTATGTTCAAGGTCACTGTGACCTTGACCTTCGACGTAGCACGCCCAAAATCAATAGGGTTCTTCCTCCCACCAAGACCAACCTATGTATGAAGTTTAATGAATGTGAGTTGAACCACTATCAAGTTATCATCCGGAAACCAATTGTTTATGCCCGCCCGCCCGCCCGCCCGCCCGCCATTCACCAAACTATAAGTCGAGTTTGACTTCGTCACAACTCGACTAAAAATTGGTGCTTAACAACACTTCAGAAGCTAAGGCTATAGCGGTGATGCCGGTAATTAATATCGCCCGCTTGTAACGTATACTGGAGTCGGCATACACAGATAGGTCGAAAAATGGTGATATAATATATAACATACACATGACCAATAGAATCACAATGGACAATCTCTGGAGAGTAAACACACTTCCAAGGTAACCCACAGGCGACCCCATTCAGGTGTACAATAAATTCCAGTAAATAACACTCCCAGACGTGTTCTATCCGATATCTATGTTCCTAGAAACGTGCGAATATACAAGAGTGTAAGACAAGATGTATTCGATTGGGTACTGCAATTAATAGAAACCGGGATCTAGAAATGGATCGAGCTATGATTAACGGACTCGTCACGGACCGCCCCCGAAATAATTCATTGTTTCTAAGGTCCTTAACATACAATAATGCGTCTGCCTAATAATGCAATTATTATGCGCGTGAGCATTGAAATCCTGCATGTAATCATCTGAATACCAGTTAACTGACTACACAGCCTCCCAGGTACCCAAAGGCTAGAAATTTATTGACGATGAATCATATGCTCGTATATGACATATAGACCAACAACCTCAGGAGTTCATTATTCGGGTGAATGCCCAGGGATCCAGGTCCAGACCAAAGCACATTGCTTTGAACTGATACACCTTCCTTTGTACAGCAAACCGCAGGTACTTTCTGAATGCCGGATGTACCAGGACATGAAAGTACGCATCCTTTAGATCTAGGCTTGCCGCATAGTCGTTCACTCGATCGCTCGCTCTTACCGATCGAATGGTCTCCATATAGAATTCTGGAGCCATGATAAGCTTATTTATTACTGGTCGGAATGAGCCATCTGGCTTCAGTACGAGGAACAGGCGACAGAAAAACCCTAAGAATCATGATTCTCGACAACCTCTATTGCTTCCTTTAATAATAGAGCCTGTACCTCCACTAGGAGAGACTCTCTTTTGAAAGGATCCGACGGAAGATCTGTCCAACGCAGACATCTTGTTGGTGGGGGTGCCGATCGGAATGATAGCCATAGGCCGTCCGAGACTACACTTCTCACCCACTGATCTTCCGTGACTGCTGTCCAGTTTCTCGCTAAGATGATATCCTTCCGCCAACTGGCAAGCAATAGAGGTTTTAAACATCACCTGTATGACCTGCGAGGCTTACGGGAGGAGAAACTACGTCCTCTCCGTGAAGAACCTCGTCCCGTCGGCCTAGGGGAGTCTGACCGATAGTCCTGATCAGACCTACGCCCCTTTCACGAGTCGTTATATTGACGACCTCCAGAGTAATTGTAATAGGGTTTCTTGTACCCTCGTGAGAAGTTCCCTTTTGACGTTTAGATCTGGAACGTCCTCCTTTACTCTTGTCTGCTGAAGCGGGTTGATGAGACGCCAACTTCAACAGCAGATCACTTGACGCTTTTTTAGTAGCTTGATCATAGACTAACAAAAGCTTGTCATCCAAAATAGTATGTCTGGAGACCGGAGCGACCCGGAGAGGGCTTTTCACCTTGTCATCTATAAGTGATGACAACGCAAGGGCAGCATCACGTCTGATTAACTCCAGATTAGCCACTGTATGGGCGGAGTTATACGTGGTATACAAATTGTCCTGAAAAGAACTCTAAGAGGGGTACAAATGTCCTCAAATTCCTTCCCGTTGAGACGTTGCACCATAGCTCTGGTAAGGTGATCTGCATAAGACATTGCTCCCAATTCCCTCTGCTTGATGAAATTGCTGTTGTAATGGTGTCTGAGCGAAAAGTGAATGATGCAGGCAAGGATACATCTAGATCCCCGGGCTGCTCATTCAAACGCAGAGGAGATCTCTGAAATATTCTCCAACCGTTTTTAAATGAACGTAGTCCATGAAACGGTATGTTTATGGAAGATGTAGTTAAGAAACCGCCCTTTCCTCGAACTCGCAAGGTGAATACTGCATCATCTACATGGCCGAAGGCCTACGACACCTACCTAGACTGAACCGGAAAAGAAAGAACCTCTTCCTTTGTCCATATAAATTCTGCGTCCAACGGCGCCAGCAGTTTCTCACTTATCGTCACAGCATTCTGATTCGTCAGAACAAATTCAGGGTAGTATTGATGGATGAAATCCATCGCAACCCTGTGCTGTTCCAAAAGGGAAGGGTAATCCTCTTCCTTAACCCTTTCACCATCCGAGAGAATCAGTTGCGAATCTCGGTCCATTGCATCTGTGTGAACAGACGACTGGACTGACTCAGCACCGTCCAACAGCTCAGGTTCTGAGCCTAAGGGAGGCTGCATCTGCACTTGCTGTGATCAGCTGCGCAATCTGGAACAGCAAGTCCGTCATCGAGGCCTGAGGGGCAGCGGACTTCAGTTTCCTAGCCGTTTGCTGCTCCTGGGACGGTGTGTCGGAGATGGATCTCTTCTCCGAACTTCCCGATGATCAAGGCCTCATCTCCCCAGCTACCGGCTGGTCAGACTTCACAGGCAAAGAGTGGTCCCTTCTTCGTGCAGAAGGCTGAATATCCAAAGTCGGGTAGCTAGGATGCGGTCGTGTGTGCTTTAATAACGTAGCGTAGGAAGCCGAGACTGAAGCTGACCCTGGCTGCAGACTAGACGGAGCATCCCCAGCATCCCTCCAGAAAACTTCATTTCAGCTTGTGAAACGTAGTGGAGGAAGCCGTGACTGAAGCCGACCCCGGATGCAGACTAAACAGAGCGTCCCGATTGGAGGGCGGACATAAGCTCCGGATCGTGCAAGTTTCTCATAACAACATTTGGCCCCAAATGTTGCTAGGTTAGAGAGGGGCCTCTCCCGCTCACGGGCTATTAGACCTCGACGAGTACAAGAAACTTCCTGACTTCCTCCCTATTTCCAAAGTCGCTGGGTGAGCTTTTTTATATTAAAGTGCTCGCTCTATCCACATCTACACTTCCTTCAACCGCAATGGACTTTCCCGGTGTCACTGCACCCACGGACTGAGTACCGCTTCACCGGTTGAGCTAGCTGCTTGCAGGAGATTAAATCCCTTAACAAAAGGCCCTAACTCTTGCAATCATGAGCACTGCAGCTAGCTCTATATGCTCAACGGAGCGTGACAACGGTAGCACACTTGGATGGGTGTCAGAATATCATCACCATGTTCATGTTCCTCTGAAATTGAAACTGACAAAATGAATTATAATGCAGTGAGAGGCCTGGACTCAGAACCTCACCGCCAACAACGTACTACGACACCCGTCTCCATCATTAGTCATCCCAGTGAACACAAGAATGACAAAAGTCTGCAGGAGTGCAACGACTAAAGTCGATATCAGTCCTCCAAACTCCACAACAAAATATATAATTAAGATACATGAATAATAACAGTCAAAATTAAATTCAAAATATTTTTTGGAAATTTTTTTTTGGAAAAAGCACCTAAGTTCCCAAAGGGAACATTAAGAGCCCATAGGCATCCCGATAGAGCCTAAGTGTGGACAAAATTCAAATTTTTCGAGCTACACTACCCGAATAATAATCCATGTATCCTACAGTAAGTCTACAGTAAGAGAATACAAGAGGCCCCAGGGGGCGTGAGGGCACTCACCTGACAAGGTTGACTAAATATCAACCCAGGGAATTGATTTCAAAAAGTTGCATCTGCCCATCCTAAGAAAAGCTTATACCAAATATCCAAAGATTCTGACCAGTGGATCTAAAAAAAAAGAATATTCCTCATATTGAACTAAGTTATAATTTGGGCTCCCACACGGAGCCCAAATATGAACCCAGGGACTTGGCTTTAACAAACTTGAATCTCACCCCCCCAAGGATGCTGCACACCAAATATCAAAACATTTCGACTGCTGGATCTGAAGAAGAATATTTTTTAAGAAAATACCTCATTTTGAACTAACTTACAATTCGAGCTCCCACAGTGAGCCCAAATATGGACCTAGGGACATGGCTTGAACAAACTTGAATCTCACCCCCCTAAGAATGCTGCACACCAAATATCAAAACATTTTGACTGCTGGATCTGAAAAAGAATATTTTTTAAGAAAATACCTCATTTTGAACTAACTTACAATTCGAGCTCCCACAGTTAGCCCAAATATGGACCTAGGGACATGGCTTGAACAAACTTGAATCTCACCCCAGTAAGGATGCTGCATACCAAATATCAAAACATTCCGATTGCTGAAACGGAAGATTCCTAAAGAAACATTCCTCATATTGAACTAAGTTATAATTCGAACCCAAATATGAACCCAGGGACTTGGCTTGAAGAAACTTGAATCTCACCCCCCTAAGGATGCTGCATACCATATATCAAAAGATTCTGAATGGTAGATCTGAAGAAGGAAGATTTTTAAAGAATATTCCTCATATTGCACTAATCCCATAGAGAGCCCAAATATGGACCCAGGAAATTGATTTCATCAAATATGTGAATGAATCTTCCAATGATGTTATATGTGAAATATGAAAGCTTTTGGATCAGTGGTTTGGGAGAAGAAGATTCTTTAATGTTTTTCCCATCACCCAGTGTTAAAAAATGCTGACTCAGCACTTTTTCGAAGTCCTGAAAAAGTACCCTATGATAAAACCGATAACAATTTTTTTTGACAATTCCATTCTGTTGGTCCTAAGAAAGCTTCACACCAAATAAAAATTCTCACTGCAGTGTAGTTTTGGAGATATGGGCGTTTTAAGTTTTTTCTATTTTTTGCTCCTGCGGTTCCCATAGGGCAACGTAAAAAGATTTAAATTAACTACTTATGACCCAATAAGTCCTCATATCAAATTTGGTTCAAATCAGCCTCTCGGTTTGGAAAATAGAAATTTTGGGCGGGGCAAAAATTCTTGCCCCTCCCATAACAACGGCAAATATAGTCCCTCGAACTTCTCTTGAACAAATGTGAGTCTACACCTCAAAAGGAAGGTGCACACCAAATATCAAGTCTCTGCTACTGTTGGTTCATGAGAAGAAGATTTTTTAAAATTTTGGCTCACTTTTTGGTCATGGCCCTGCCGAGGGGCGGGTCAACCTGATTTGAACAAACTTGAATTGACATATGATAGGGAACATGCACACCAGATTTGGTTCAATTTGGTTGAGAAGTTTGTGGGAGAAGTCGATAATGTAAAGTTAATGCCGGACGACGACAAACAGAAAGTGATTAGTAAAGCTCCCTTTGAGCTTCGCTCAGGTGAGCTAAAAAGGTCACTCCTAATACTAATATGGCATCAACAAAAGGACTAAAAGCCTCAGACACCTAAGAATACAACACCGAGAAGGAAACAGCATACTCTTTCCTTCTAACGGCCCTAATTCCAAAGGGAGAGCAGTCTCAGCTGAGCTAACGCAACCTAAAAGTCTCATATCTGTTAAGACAGATATCTGCGTGTTACCCTGCAGCTTTGGAAAGCTCACTAAACGGAGACTTACGAAGTTAGCCGTTAGCCGCTAATGTATAAGAAAAGATCACACTAAAATTACATAAGGCTATTATGGCGTCAACAATAGAAATGCCACCGAGAAAGAAAAAAACATACTTTTTCCTTCTGATGGACCTATTCCAAACAAGACAGCTGTCTCAGCCTAACTACGAGCTGAGCTAGCAATCTTCTATTCGTGAAGAAAAGATCTTTTGCCTTTCTTATACTATTGCTAGGCCAAAATTCATAGTCTTCAGGTGATGATCCGTAAGGGATGGAGAATCGTCCTCCGAAGCCCTCTCACCATCTGATAAACATGGTCAACACCATCTGAATGAACAGATGACTGGACCGATCCAGCACTGTCCGCCAACTCACAACCGGAGACTGTTAATGGCTGAACCTGCGACTACTGGGATGCTGCGCAGTCTGTGACAGGTCTGTGAATGAGGCTTGGGGAGCAGTAGTTATCCGCTTCTTCACCATATGCTGCTCACAGGACAGAGATCTGACCCCTAATCTTTCGACGCATATCCCGTATGTATATGCTTTCGAACCACCAGCTGCACGTTAATTTGACTTCGGTGGTGAAGACTGGGAATGCCTCCATGGAGCAGCTGAACATCCGAAGTCGGACAGCTAGTCTACGGTCTAACGTGCTTCGTTGATGAAGCAGAGGAAGAAGTCATAGCGGCAACCGGCCACGCCTGCAGTGTGGAAGGAGCGTCCCAGACCGCAAGCTTGAACGGATGCCCCCACTCACTAAGCGGAAACAGTCGACCCCAACTGCTGATGGAATGGAGGGTTCTCCAAGTTGCGATCTGACTCCAGATCTTGCCGAGGGTTCCGTTGAGAAACATGCAGGCTTCTACCCCTTAGCATGCTATTCCATGGAAGAAGAGGAAGCCGTAACAGCAGCCAGCCCCGGATGAAGTGAGGAAGGAGCATCCCGAACCGCAAACGAGGACGGGGGCTCCGACTCAATGAAGTTTCTCACGACGGAAAGACGACCCCGACTGCTGTTGGGACAGAGAGTGTTCTCCAACTCGCGATCTGACCCCAGATCTCGCCGAGTTTCCTGTTGAGAAACTTGTAGGCTAATCCCTTTTTGTGTGTTTTTCCATGTAAGAAGAGGAAGCCATAACAGCAGCTGACCCCAGCTGCAGTGTGGAAGGAGTGTCCCGAACCACAAGCGAGGACGAGTGCTCTGACCCACTGAAGTTTCTCGCGATGGAAACTGTCGACCCAGACTGTTGACAGGACGGAAAGGGTTCTCCAATTCGCAATCTGACCCTTGATCTTGCCGAGTAAGAAACTTTCAGGCTTCTTCCCCTTTTTTGCCATTGTAGCTGGGTGAGCAGTTTGTTGAGGTGCTTGCTCTACCCACGTTTACACTTCTAGACCACAATGAACCTACCCGGCATCCCGGCTCCCACAATAGGGAAACCGCTTCACTAGTCGAGCTAGCTGCATACAGAGGATTAAGAGAACTAACTAGAGACCTCAATCCCCTGCTAATAATCATAAGCACCTTGGCAGCTAGCTCTGTTTGCTCATCAGTGTGTCGAAGACTGCAGCATGTAACGAACAGGTGTCAAAGTACCATCACCATGTTCTTGATCCTCTGAAAGAGAGATTGAAAGACTAGTATTAGCCTGCGGTGAAAGTTCTGACATTGGAAATTCACCGACCACCACACAGTTTGACACCCGTTTCCAATTTTTGCATCTACAGTAAAACTATTGAAGGAGTGCAGAGACTACAGGCAGACAACAACTATGTAAATCCGAGACAGACTTCCTGGACTTTCGTTAGGTACCAAATTATTTAAAACAATAATAATGAAGCCAAAATCATAAGTCTGTATAATAAAACAGAACAAACATCGCAAGGATACATAACATAAACAATCACAAAAATTTTCGAAACAAATTCAATAAATTTTTTCGAAAAACTTTGAATGAAGCCCAAGTACCCCAAGGGAACCTCATGAGCCCAAGGGCATCCAGATAGAGTCTAAGTGTGGACAAGCACTACATAATTAAAGCTAAACTACCAGAATAAGATATAATATTATCCTAATATAACAATAACTGTTTTAAACTAAACACTGAATTAATATGCATCCAAAACGTTGATGAACAGACATCAAGAGGAAAAACCTGAAACTAACCAACAAACAGGCACAACAGAGGCCCATAGTCAGTAACCGATCAACAACCACCTGATGCAAAGCTAGATCTTCATAGGAAGAAAAACAATGCATTTGGAAGAAGATGAAAGAATACAAAACGCCCTGAACAGTAAAAGAACAGGACATAAACACAGGGGATAAACGGAATACCATTCTATAAAACAAGTTAAACTCCCAAGAATTTTAATAAACAAGAGGCCCCAGGGGGCCTGAGGGCGCTCACCTGACATGGTAGCCTAAATATCAACCCAGAGAATTGATTTCCACAAGTTGCATCTGCTCCTCCTAAGAAAAGCTGAAACCAAATATCCAAATATTCTGACCAGTGGATCTAAAAAAAGATTTTTAAAGAATATTCCTCATACTGAACTAAGTCATAATTCGGGCTCCCACAGGGCGCCCATATATGAACCCAGGGACCTGGCTTCAACAAACCTGAATCTCACACCCCTAAGGATTCTGCACACCAAATATCAAAACATTCCGACTGCTGGATCTGAAGAAGAAGATTTTTAAAGAAAATTCCTCATTTTGAACCAAGTTACAATTTGAGCTCCCACAATCAGCCCAAATATGGACCTAGGGACATGGCTTGAACAAACTTGAATCTTACCCCACTAAGGATGCTGCATAAAAAATATCAAAAGCATTCATCTGCTGGATCTGAAGATTTTTAAAGAAAATTCCTCATTTGAACTAAGTTGTCATTCAGGCTCCCATAGTGAGCCCACATATGAACCAAGGGACTTGGCTTGAACAAACTTGAATCTCAGCCCCCAAGGTTGCTTCATGCCAAATATCAAAACATTCCAACTGCTGAATCTGAAGAAGAAGATTTTTAAAGAAAAATTCCTCATACTGACTAAGTTATAATTTGGGCTCCCACAAGGAGCCCACATATGGACCCATGGACTTGGCTTTAACACACTTGAATCCCCCCCTCCCCCCCAAGGATGCTACTCACCACATATCAAACCATTCGGACTGCTGGATCTGAAGAAGAAGATTTTTTAAGAAAATTCCTCATTTCGAACAAAGTTACAATTCAGGCTCCCACAGTGAGCCCAAATATGGACCTAGGGACATGGCTTGAACAAACTTGAATCTCACCCCCTAAGGATGCTGCATACTAAATATCACAAGATTCTGCCTGCTGGATCTTGAGAAGAAGATTTTCAAAGAAATTTGCCTGAAATGCACTAAGTTCGAATTTGGGCTTCTATCGTGAGCCCAAATATGAATCCAGGTGGCCGATTTGAACAGACTGGAATCAGATCCACCCCACAATGTTGCATACCAAATATCAAAAGATTCTGCCTGCAGGATCAGGAGAAGAAGATTTTTGAAGAAATTTGCCTGAAATGCACTAAGTTCAAATTCGAGCTTCTATAGTGAGCCCAAATATGAATCTAGGGAGCCGATTTGAACAAAATAGAATCAGATCCACCCCACAATGTTGCATACCAAATATCAAAAGATTCTGCCTGCTGGATCTGGAGAAGAAGATTTTTTAAGAAATTTGCCTGAAAAGCACTAAGTTCAAATTTGGGCTCCTATACTGAGCCCAAATATAAACCCAGGGAGCCGATTTGAACAAACTTGAATCAGATCCACCCCACAATGTTGCATACCCAATATCAAAAGATTCTGCCTGCTGGATCTTGAGAAGAAGATTTTCAAAGAAATTTGCCTGAAATGCACTAAGTTCAAATTTGGGCTCCTATACTGAGCCCAAATATAAACCCAAGGGGCCGATTTGAACAAACTTGAATCAGATCCACCCCACAATGTTGCATACCAAATATCAAAAGATTCTGCCTGCTGGATCTGGAGAAGAAGATTTTCAAAGAAATTTGCCTGAAATGCACTAAGTTCAAATTTGGGCTCCTATACTGAGCCCAAATATAAACCCAAGGGGCCGATTTGAACAAACTTGAATCAGATCCACCCCACAATGTTGCATACCAAATATCAAAAGATTCTGCCTGCTGGATCTGGAGAAGAAGATTTTCAAAGAAATTTGCCTGAAATGCAGTAAGTTCAAATTTGGGCTCCTATACTGAGCCCAAATATAAACCTAGGGGGCCGATTTGAACAAACTTGAATCAGATCCACCCCACAATGTTGCATACCAAATATCAAAAGATTCTGCCTTCTGGATCTGGAGAAGAAGATTTTTTAAGAAATTTGCCTGAAATGCACTAAGTTCGAAATCGGGCTCCTATACTGAGCCCAAATATGAACCCAGGGGGCCGATTTGAACAAACTTGAATCAGATCCACCCTCCAATGTTGCATACCAAATATCAAAAGATTCTGCCTGCTGGATCTGGAGAAGAAGATTTTTTAATGTTTTTCCCATTGCCTACAGTGTTAAAAAGTGCTGACTCAGAACTTTTTCAAAGTCCCGAAACTGTACCCTATGATAAAACCGATGGCAATTTTTTTTTACCAATTCTTTCTGTTGGTCCTAAGGAAGCTTCACACCAAATAAAAATTCTCGGTGCCATGCAGTTTTGGAGATATGGGCGTTTTAATTTTTTTCTATTTTTAGCTCCTGCGGTTCCCATGGGGCTACGGGAAAAAAAAAATCAGCATAAATTAGGTACTTATGACCCAATAAGCCCTCACATAAAATTTGGTTCAAATCAGCCTCTCGGTTTGGAAAATAGAAATTTCGGGCGGGTCCAAAAATTTTGCCCCTCCCATAACGACGCCAAGTATAGCCCCACAAACTTCTCTTGAACAAATCTGAGTCTACACCTCAAAAGGAAGCTGCACACCAAATATCAAGTCTCTGCTACTGCTGGTTCATGAGAAGAAGATTTTTAATATTTCAGCTCACTTTTTGGGTGTGGCCCTACCCACAGGCGGGGCAACTTGATTTGAACAAAATCAAATTGCGATGTCATAACAAACTATTATCTCAAATATCAATTAAATTGGTTCAGCGGTTTGGGAGGAGAAGATGCAAACACCATGTTCACGGACGACGGACGACGGTCGGTGAGTGATCACTATAGCTCTCCTGACTGAAAGTCAGGTGAGCTAAAAAGCCGAAAGAGCTTGGGAGTATAACAGAAGGGTTCAGGAGAGGAAAAGGAAGTAACAATAAAAAACAACAGTAAAAAATAGTAAAAACTAGAGGGCTGCCACATCCACGGGGCAGCTGATCCCCCCGAAAAAAGTGTGGTCATCATCCAGAAACTTAAAAGTACATTGAATTTGGCATAACTCTGAAAAAATTGACCAGACCACACTTTAACCCTTTACCTAGCAAACTGACAAAAAACAGCAAAAAAAAATAGCCTGAATCGGGCTAAATCAGACCACAATATGTCGCAACAGTTTCACTAAAAACACACGATATAGATGTTATTGTAACTGGCTTGATGAGCTGGTTACAATGACATCCATACTGGTGTGATTTTAGAGAAGAGGGAGATAAAATTTCCTCATTTTTCTCGAAAATTTTTTGGGGGGTAAAGGGTTAATTCTTACATAACCTGTATTTGGTATGATGATCCACATATCAAGTTTGCTTTCAAATTATTCAACAGAAGTTATCAAGCAAAAAACAAGAAATCACAGATTTTATAGTGTAACAATAAAGAAATATGATGCAAATAAAATGAAAATTAGCCCTATTAAGTCTATTCTGAAAACATGAGAACATTAAAATAGTAATACCAGCCTACTTTTTCTTCTTTTAGATTACAATATTATATGATGTCAAACTATTGCACATGTATAAACAATAAATCATTGGTGAAATACAGAACTGTGAACTTGAAACTCATGATTTGTTTTTATTATTAAATTGAATGCATGCATACTTTATTTCTTGAGTTAATTGTCAAATGAAGCCATGGCTTCTGAAAAGCAGCCATGAATATCTCAGCAGTCATGATTTCATTTTACACTGAACTGAAGGAATAATATACGGACAAAAAAAAAAATGCGTGACGTCTATATCCTGACCCGTATTTTGATATGTTTGTGCCACATATCAAGTTTGGTTACAATCAAACTATCTTAAGGGAATTTATCATCCGGAAACCAAAAATCATAAGATTTTCTAAGTTGAAAAGGGGCATAACTCTGGTAAAATTAATCAGAACAAACCCATTTTCGAACTTGACCCGTATTTTGATATGTTTGCACAACATATCAAGCTTGGTTACAATCAAACTATCTTAAGGGAAGTTATCATCCGGAAACCAAAAATCATAAGATTTTCTAAGTTGAAAAGGGGCATAACTCTGGTAAAATTAATCAGGACAAACCCATTTTCGAACTTGACCCGTATTTTGATATGTTTGCACCACATATCAAGTTTGGTTACAATCAAACTATCTTAAGGGAAGTTATCATCCGGAAACCCCAAATCATAAGATTTTCTAAGTTGAAAAGGGGCATAACTCTGGTAAAATTAATCAGGACAAACCCATTTTCGAACTTGACCCGTATTTTGATATGTTTGCACCACATATCAAGTTTGGTTACAATCAAACTATCTTGAGGGAAGTTACCATCCGGAAACCAAAAATCATAAGATTTTCTAAATTAAAAAGGGGCATAACTCTGGTAATATTAATCAGGATGAACCCGGATTCGAACTTGACCTGTATTTTTATATGTTTAAGCCACATATCAAGTTTGGTTACAGTCAAACTATTTCAAGGGAAGTTATCATCCGGAAACGAAATGTAAACGGACGGACGGATGGACGTACCTACGGACAAAAAAAAAACCCGTGACGACTATGTCCCCCGAAATTTTTTTTCGGGGGGATAATGATGACATTCCGACGCATATCTCAGAAATGGGAAACATGAATAATTTTATATAAAAATTATAAAGTTACAGCACTGAACATCGAAAACCACCATTATTCACTTCCAACATCCTGCTACGCTGTTGATTCCCTGAAAACCATCATTGATTTGTGTCTGGCATTTTGAAAAAGAGAATTTATTGCACAGATGTCAGTTCAAATGTTTACTGACTTGGGCCAAACAAAAGAATGATGCTTTGCGCCAATTCTGGGCTCTTCCTGGGTACAGCGCATGCACAGTAATAAAAGTATGGGGGGGGCGGGGGGGGGGGGGGGGGCCAGATAGGACTTTCAAATTTCGGTTTTCTATGCAAATCTTTGGGATTGGGGGGGTTCAAAATTTGTGTTTGGCCCTTGATATTATTGAGGTTGCACCAGCTAAGTCTGGGCCATTGGCTCCAGTATAAAAAATAGGCCGATGAAATCGTCAGATGTGTACCCATACACGCAACTAGTAGAAAGCTGTATGACGGAGGGCCACCCTGGATGCCGACATTATGTACACCATATACATGGTATGGGTACATACAGAAATGGATTGGAGGAGTGCCTAATTTGATGGATAAAGGGTTAATATCTCCGGATCAAATTATTAGATTTACATAAAAAACTATACAGCACAGCACATCAGTAACCTGAATACATATATAATGTAACCTTATAATCGGATTAATATTTTTTGAGTTATCGCATGCCGAAGAAATGGATTGGAGGAGTTCTCAATTTGAAGGATAAAGGGTTAATATCTCTGGATCAAATTATCAGATTTACATAAAAAACTATACAGCACAGGAAATCAGTAACCTGAATAAATATATAAAGTAACATGACAATCGGATTGATATTTTTTGAGTTATCTCATGCCAAAGGGATTGGAGGAATTTTCAATTTGAAGGATAAAGGGTTAATATCTCAGGATCAAATTATCAGATTTACACCAAAAACTATACAGCTCGAAACATCAGTAACCTGAAAACAAATATAAAGTAACTTCACAATCCAAGCAATATTTTTCCAGTTATAGAATGCCAAAGGGATTGGTGGAATTTTCAATTTGAAGGATAAAGGGTTAATATCTCAGGATCAAAATGACAGATTTACACCAAAAACTATACAGCTCGGTACATCAGTAACATGAACACAAATATAAATTAACTTGACAATCCAAGCAATATTTTTCAAGTTATCGAATGCCAAAGGGATTGGAGGAATTTTCAATTTGAAGGATAAAGGGTTAATATCTCAGGATTAAATTCTCAGATTTACACCAAAAACTATACAGCTCGGCACATCAGTAACCTGAACACAAATATAAAGTAACCTGACAATACAAGCAATATTTTTCAAGTTATCGAATGCCAAAGGGATTGGAGGAATTTTCAATTTGAAGGATAAAGGGTTAATATCTCAGGATCAAAATAACAGATTTACACCAAAAACTATACACCTCGGTAGAGACTTGCAGTATTTCGGTTTTCCGGTTCGGTTTCGGTTCTTGGCAAAAACCGAAAAAAACGAACCAAGATGTTCCCAAAAAACCTTCTCCACTGTATTCTGCGAATTTCTGTCAATTACTGAATCCTGCTAACTGTTGGTCAATGCATGGAAACCAAGTCGCGCAATTTGTATTTCCGGCCTGCGGTAATTGCGTCAATGCATTGGTGCATTGGAATACTTTGTAAAGATGTCGACTCCGTGTGATTTAAAGCGAAAAAGTAAATGGGGAGAACAGTTTGAAAGAACTGACCACAAATATTGCCTGTGCAAAATGTGTAAAAAGAATGTGGCTGCTGAGCAAGGCAATACATCAAATTTGAAAATGCATTTCAAACACGCACACGTTGAAAAATTTCTCAAAATCCAGAAAGAAATTGAGAATGAAGACCGTAAAAGAAAAGATCCCGTTTCTCAGGTAAGAATTTTTTTTTTCGTTAGTAGAAAGTGGAATCAAATTAAAAATACAATAATGGTCTGTCTTATTGTCTTTTGTTTAAACTTTTAAGTTATCACCCGACTCATCAATCACCCTCACTCATTATAATTCAGGGGCAATCAGGGTACGAAATAAAAATTAGGTACATGGTAATCCATAATTTGCTTGCCCAATCTGATACGATTAATCAAGCCACGAGACAACGGACTGCAGAAGGCCCAAAGATCCAAACAAAGTGTGTGGTGTGTGTGTGTGTGGTGTGTGTGTGTGTGTGTGTGTGTGTGTGTGTGTGTGTGTGGGGGGGGGGGGGGGGGGGTAACCGTCTCGAGGGTATAGGGTTAGTAACTTGATGAACCCAATAATCAAATGACACGTATGGTACTCTATATGTTTATATCAGAGGCACTTATCCCCCCCCCCCCTGCCAGACAGTAACATATGATAGAAAAGCCAAAATTACACCCTGGACTGTCAGTTATTTAATTGTTCTGACAGTTCTGCATACATGTATCAAGGACTTCTATTACACTTTCCGCAGGAATGTTAGAATTTAAATAATGTATATTGGAAATATTTGAATTGACTCTGAGATTCTATCAACAGTTTTTGATGAAAAACACAACGCTGTCACATTCCAACTTGACAATGTCAAAGTCCTTCCTCCCTGCTATGTGCTATCAGTATCAATGAATGTTCTGTTTCTGTAGTTAACACTGTAACTGTTATCTCTACACAATCCACAATCGTTCACACTGCAGGGGTCCGTGTAACCGTAGGCATTGCAGGATTAGGAGCAGAGCTAGTATTTATAATGGGTTCTTAACAGTCTCATCGCGAATTCGCGTCTGTCATAAATGTGGATGAACATTATGTGCAATTCCAGAAAGAGAACGTGATCATGTCTATGTTTTATCATATTCTAATAATTTAAACCCAAGGTCAGTAACATAATTTTCAACTCGGTTCGTCCAATTGCCGTACCAAACCCTAAAATTATATTACAGACATTGGCTTCAAGTCTATGCAATGTGTGCATATTCGACTCAACTTTGGAATAATTCCTGTTTGTGTACCTATAATTGCTGTAAAAAGTGTATTGACGTGTATGTAATTTATCTCATGCATAATAAACTATCACATTCAAATCATCAATCTTCTCTAAAGATTGTGTTTTGTGGGGGACGTGACACTGTTTGAACCCCAAACAAACCCGTTGCCAGAGCCAGGTGCAATACTGGCAACGCAACTTCAACTTTTAAAAACCGTGGAATCGTTTGTTCATAGAATTAAATAAGAAATAAATTTCTATGATGTCGTGGTTACGCACGGAATAGAAAATTCGAACTAAAATTTCAGGGAAATAAACTTCATTTCTTTTAGTTCCTTATTTTGTGACTGTTGTACACAATGTCAGTCTGAACATCAATTTTTATATCAAATTTAATGAACAACAACAACAACAACAACAAAATCTAGGCATAAATAAAAAAAATGAAGTTTATTTCTCATGAGGACTCAGTCATTCAGCCTGCCTCAGGACTTAGGAGAGTATCATAATTCGCGGAAGGATGGTGGGGGGAGGGGGGTGGGGGTTGGCTCCATTTTTATAATTTGTGGAATAGGTAAAAAGTATTGGCTTACACCTATCGTTCTATTCTACTGTAAGTGAAAGGCTGGGGGGGGGGGGGGGGGGATCTCCAGCACAGCTCCTCCCAACTATCTGTGCTACATTTGTCCGTCTGTCTGCCTATCCTTACGGCCAATTTTTAATGTAGTACGTGCATACCTTTGTTGGCTTTGTAAGTATGCATCTGTCCACAGTACAGCCCCCTATATTGCCCTATAAGACAATACTAAGACTGTGTGTGTGTGTGTGGGGGGGGGGGGGGGGGGGGGGGCTTAAACACGAACTTTTAAGGAATACTCAAAAGCAGTTTTTCTATCTTTATATCCTACAGGGTGAACAAACGAAGAGTAAACAGAGAAAGATTGGGCAGTTTCTTGCAGGATGTAAGGCATGGGATGCAAGTGAAAGAAAGAAAAAGGCCAACAGAAAACTTGCTGAAATGGTCGCGTTGGATATGCAACCCCTAAATATAGCAGAAGATAGAGGTTTCAGAAGTTTTGTTGAGAGCATACAACCATCATATCAACTGCCATCAAAAGGATGCTACGTTCCAGTTTGCTGCCAGACTTGTATCATGAAGTACATAAGGGTGTAGCGAGTCAATTGATGGATGCAGACTCAATTGCAGTAACAACCGACCACTGGACTTCTAAAGCAAATGAAGCCTATATGGGTATTACTGCTCATTTGTTATCGGATAGTTTCAAACTGGTGGATTTTTGCCTTAATGTATCATACATGCCTGAAAACCACAATGCCTTGAATATAACTGAAGCACTGACAACACTGAAAGAATGGCAGCCACAAATTAAGAAAATTAAAATTTACGCCATATCGGACAATGCCAGTAATGTGCAGGCTGCATGTAAACTGTTACCAGACAATTACACGTCACTTTCATGTTTTGCTCACACTTTGCAGTTAGTAATAAATGACTCACTGAAAGAATTCACAGGAGCAAAGCACGTCTTTGCTAAATGTAAAAGCATTGTTAACCATTTCCACCATAGTTGTAAGTCCAGTGAAATTCTAAAACAAATGCAAGAAAACATGAGCAATCCGCAACAAAAGTTGAAAACCCACTGCGAGACACACTGGAACAGTTTGTATTTTATGATAAAACGCATGGTTAATCAAAAAGCTCCACTAACTGCAGTATTGGCAAGCATTGAAAAGGTGAGCAACCTGATTGCAAGTGACTGGAAAATTACACAGTCTTATGTACAGGTGTTGGAGCCATTTGAAACAGCCACAAGAATGATGTCATCATCTAAATATCCAACAACTTCTATGATTGTACCAGTGTTGAATAGCCTACTTGACCAAATGCGTTCCATTGAGATGGACTGTTTTGGAGAAGCTATCATTGCAAATATAAGTGAACGGTGGCCAACCTTCGAGGAAAACAAACTGTTCTTGTTATCTACATGTGTTGATCCACGATTTAAATATGTAGCTTTTTCATGCAAATCAAAAGCTTTTGCTTTGAATCTTCTTGAAGAACTAGTCAATGTCTCTACTCAAGTATCGCAATCTGAATCTGCTGAACCTGGTAAGGGGTTTGACGACAAGTGTAGAGATATGGCTGGCATGGAAGTTAAGAACACGACAGATGTTACCTGTGAAATGTCTGCTGATAATTCATCGGCATCGTGTAGTGGGAGTTCAGCTTCTATCATACACAAAGCTGACTTTTGGATGTCTTTCAGAAAAAAAGCACTGGCAATGAGAATGGAAGAACAAAAGGCGGCGGACAAATCAGCCGAGGCTCTTAAAACAATGCTAGAATTCGAGGTTGACCAGTACTTCAAACGTGACTTGACAGTCACCATTTGAGTGGTGGCAAAAAAATCAACAAACTTACCCGCACATTGCCACTCTTGCGAAAAAGTACCTTTTCATTCCAGCCACGAGTGTACCAAGCGAAAGATTATTCAGTAAAGCGGGCCTAGTAATATCCAATCGCAGGTGTAATTTGAAACCAGAACACGCCGAACAGCTCATGTTTTTGAATCACAATTTAAACCAACAGTTCCAACATGTTGAATGACTGGTTTCAGTGGTTTGACTGAGCGACTGACAAAAATAATTGTGTACAGCACACTTTACAGTTGTTGACCCATGATCATGACGTAATGATTTTATTTTCTTATTAAGTTGACTTACTAAGTCGTTCTGTTGAGTCGTGTTGAGTGTTGACCGACCAATTCTGTTAGCATTTTGCCGATTTTGGAGTTGGGACCTAAAATTGTTTCAATTCATTAAAGTACTTTTTCGACCTTTGTAACTTTGTACATGCATGTAGTTTTATATTTTTCACCTCAGAATATTTCAAGTGAAAGTTGAAACGTTTAGGCAAATGTGTTGTTTGAAAGAATACTTGGACCCCATGTATCAAAGTTTGAACTGTGCCCGCCTCCGGTTACGTACTGTAGGGCGCAGCACTATAAACAATATTACTGCTTTTGCACCAAAAGCAGTAATATTGTTCATAGTGCTGCACCCTACTGTACGTAACCGGAGGCGGGGCACAGTTCAAGCATTGATCAAAAGTCAGTAATACAATTTTTTAGTGTGGCACGGCTTAAAAACTACCACACCAACAAATTATATTATGGATTTTTAATCTTTCAGTACATGTTTCGACTAGGCACCAGGCTACTGGCTTATTGTGTGTTTGTGAGACAGCACACATCATACTGAACCATAGGCAGCGAGTCTGAGTGGGCACAAATCTACGAGATGAATGTCTACTGTCTGTGTCCTCTTCTCTGACTCTAAAGTGGGAGAACAGGGGAAATTTCATTTTGCCGGGATGTCAAAGGATGAGCTTTCTTGATTTCGACACAGTGCCATGAATTTCGCTTGGGTTTTTGGAGGAATGAGGTGAAATAAAACTTGCGTAAGGTCGAAAGTTTGAAACTCTTCTTCTTCCAAAATCGGGGTTCCAACTTCCAATTACATTCTGAAAGCTGGGATTGCAGTCCATTACTCCAGTAGAAAATCGAACGAAGTCAACGGACCCCCATTAATGCCGGTCCCAAATTGCCACCTGCGTGCTCAAGTTCTCTATGTGCCAAAGGGACATAGAACACTTCACCACTCAGGGGACGAAATGTACTGCATCGTTTTTTCCCCATCTCAACGGCTTTGGTGGCCCGATTCCGTGTGACAGTTGCGTTTTCTCGGATTTTGAAGAAATATTCTATGCACAAAATGACAACTTCAACAAGAGGAACACGTGCTGTGGATTGAATGGATTTGATTGTTTTATTTTTAATTTCACCAAAACACGTTACGTATCATTACAGTAAGATCTGCACTGCAATAAATTTCTTTCTTGCCCAGATTCTGCCCTTACGCCCGTTGTTCAGTTTGTCACCTAGCAAAAACAAACTGTCTACTAGAATAACTTGTTCCAAGTCTTGGATGTGAAAATATGTTTGATACGGCAGCTATAATGGCCATGTCTTTTAGCTACAATAACCATTATCAAATTACGAATGTTCCTGAATGGAACCTGTAGAGGCTGTCGTAGAAGCTATATTCAACGAATATTCGTAATGTATTCAGTACTTTCAAAGCCTTATAAAATTTCCCGATAAAAAAACGAAACCGGAACAAAGTCCGTGTTTTTTTCTTTCCAAAAAACCAAAACCGAAATTCAAAAAATGAAACTGCAAGTCTCTACACCTCGGCAAATCAATCAGTAACCTGAACACAAATATAAAGTAACTTGACAATCCAAGCAATATTTTTCAAGTTATCGAATTCCAAAGGGATTGGAGGAATTTTCAATTTGAAGGATAAAGGGTTAATATCTCGGGATCAAATCATCAGATTTACACCAAAAACTATACAGCTCGGCAAATCAGTAACCTGAACACAAATATAAAGTAACTAGACAATCCAAGCAATATTTTTCAAGTTATCGAATGCCAAAGGGATTGGAGGAATTTTCAATTTGAAGGTCAAAGGGTTAATATCTCAGAATCAAATTATCAGATTTACACCAAAAACTATACAGCTCGGCAAATCAGTAACTTGAACACAAATATAAAGTAACTAGACAATCCAAGCAATATTTTTCAAGTTATCAAATGCCAAAGGGATTGGAGGAATTTTCAATTTGAAGGATAAAGGGTTAATATCTCAGGATCAAATTATCAGATTTACACCAAAAACTAAACAGCTCGGCACATCAGTAACCTGAACACAAATATGAAGTAACTTGACAATCCAAGCAATATTTTTCAAGTTATCGAATGCCAAAGAAATGGATACGGACACCAGATGGACAGATAGACGGACGGACGGACGGACGGAGAGATGGACGGACGGACAGACAAAGGATGGACGAACGACGGATGGCCACCCCCGGATGCCGGCATTATGTGTACCATACATAGTATGGGTACACATAAAAATAATAGACCTTTGGAACTTTTTTTTTATTTTCGTCAATAATGGGATTCCAACTTGTGTGTGTGTGTTTATTTATTTATTGGTGTTTAAGGACACATATTTCTGCACAATGGCTAAACAGGCACTGCTTCACTTACCGGGGTTCCCGCGGGGAAGCTATTGTAACTGCAATGTGGAGATAAAGTTAAGTTTAGTTGATTTGTTTATACCCATGTTGCCGATTATCGAGGACTTTCACCCCAAGTATTGGTGCCTGTGTCCTATTTTACCAGTAAAACAGCTTGTTGAGGATAATATCAACCAATTGGTTTCAAATGTTAAACAAGAGTCCCATGCAGCCTGTGGCGCTCACCTGACCAAAGTTCTTTAAAGAAAGATTTATTTAGCATTTATGGCTAGTTAACACAACAGAGGAAGGAAGTTATTGAATTATTTATTATGTTGTCAATGCCAGACAATTTTTTTCTTGTATCAGGATACTACCAGAGAAATAATGCTGTAATGCGAAACTAGGGAGACTAAATATCAATCTAGGGATTTAACTTGAACAAACTTGAAGAATCTGGCCCCTTCCCCTCTACCCCCAGGATGCAGTATGCCAAGTATCATAGGATTCTGAATGGTGGATCTGAAGAAAGAAATTTTTTTAAACATTATTCGGCATATTACACACGAAAATTTTCTTGATGGACAGCTGACCTTGATCTCTGACCTTGCCTTCCATCCAACAAAAAAAAATTTGTACGCGACACATCGTCTCCCCATAAGCAACATGTATGCCAAATTTCAATCAAATCCAACGAAGCATCTCTTGAGTTATGGAGCAGACACAAAAATCTTCCTGATGGACGTAAATGACACACTATATACCCACCCCCCCCCTCCCCCACCCCCCCCCCCAAAAAAAAAAATGTTCGGGGCGCATAAAAAGACTTGTTTTGAACAATCTTGAATCTAGTACCCCACCCTCCCATAAGAATGCTGTATACCATATATCAAAAGATTCTGAAAGTGAATCTTAAGAAGAAGATTTTTAAAGATTAATCCCAATATTGGACCAAGTTAAAATTTGGTTCCCATAGGGAGCCCAAATATTAACTGAGGGATTTGCTTTCTTGTATCTGACCCCGTAAGGATGCTGTATACCCAATACCAATAGATTCTGAGTGGTGGATCAGAAAAAGAAAGATTTCAAAAAATTATTCCCCATATTGATTTCAAAAAATTATTCCCCATATTGCATTAAGTTAAAATTCAGGCTCCCATAGAAAGACCAATTATTGACCGATGGACTTGCTTTGAACAAACTTGATACTGACCCTTGTAAGGATTATGTATACCATATAACAAAAGATTCTATCTAGTGGATCTGGAGAAGATTTTTGAAAATTATTTCCAATATTGCGCTTACCTAAAATTCAGGCCCCTGCAGGAAACCCAAATATTAGCTGAGGGACCTGATTTCAACTGCCCCTGTAGGAAACCCAAATATTAGCTGAGGGACCTGATTTCAACTAACTAGAATCTGACCATTGTAACAATGTAACAATGATGTGTAGCAAATATTAAAAGATTCTGAGATGAAGATATTTTAATGCTTATTCCCCTTATTGCCCTAAGTGTCAATTTGGTCTCCTGTACTGACACCAAATATGAACCGAGTGGCTTCATTACATCAAACTTGCATCTGACCCCTATTGATTCTGTATCGAGATTCTGAGCAGTGGTTTTGGTAAAGCAATTTCGTCCTCCAATAAGGAAAAAAGTTAGTTCAAATCGGTTCATTGGTTCAGAAAATAGAAATTTTGGGCAAGGCTAAAAATCCTGCTTTTCCCATTACAAAGGCAAATATTGCTTTACGAACTTTGTTTGAACAAACTTGATTCTACATCTCAAATGGAAGCTCCATAGCAATTATCCAGTCATTGTACCCACTGGTTCATGAGAAGAATTAAAAAAAAAAATTGGAGCATTTTCCCCCACCCACTCCCTATGGGGCCGGGCAAGTTGATTTGAATAAAAACAAAATGCGATGTTAGAACAAGAAATTTAACTAATGGCAGTTTTGGAGAAGGTGCAAACACAATGTTCACAGAGGACTGATGGTTGGCAAGTATTTTTTTATTGGTATATTAGGTCACATATTTCTGCAATGACTAAACGCAACCACAAATTGGAGATAAAGTAAAGTTTAGTCAACTGCATATGCCTGTGTCGCCCATTTTAGAGGACTTCCACCACAAGCAATGGTGACTGGGTTCTATTTTACCAGGAAAACCAAAGCTGGTTTACCACAGTAAACAAGCAAAGCATCCCTTCCCCGAGTCTCCGTGGGGGCCCAGATGGACGGTGAGTGATCAATATAGCCCACTCTGACTTTCAGTCAGGTGTGTTAAAAATCTAGAAACAAAAAGATGAGTGAACAGTTAAGTACACCCGAGCCTTTGACTGAGCTAAAAGGATGAAACAAAACAACCATTTGGATAACTTTCATACACATCAATATTTTCTTACCCTTTTGGATGTCCCGAAAATTTGTCACAAAGAATAGTGACTCTATTTACAGAGCCACAACCATGAAAATGCTGTTCTAATTCTTCTGCTGTTGCACCATAGTCCACCTGAAAGATCAAAGTTACTTGCAATTTATTACTTGGTGGTTTTACTCCATTGGCACTGGGGGGGGGGGGGGGGGGGGGGCACATTGTATGATTTGGGTTCCTATCCTAATCTGCATTCATGTGAGAGCAAGATTTTATCAGATTTCATAATTCACAACACTGGGTGCTTAATAGGGTTCTCTGGAGCCATTCTGGGCATAATAATTTATGTTACTTTAATTACTTAATTCAATAAATTATGTTTTTCACACAAGTTTGGTCAGTTGTTTATGGTTAGAATTTTGTGACCCACTGTGGAGAACTCGCAGTCCAGACTGTGGTTGCAAGGTCCTATTATCTCAGTAATGCAGAAACTTTTATTAACCCAGTAAAAAACAAGAGGCCTCAATCGCTCAACTTATAAAATTGTTTAAAGAAGGATTTAAGGTCACATTCAGCATCCTCATGTTAATATAGTTAATCCAATTTAGCTAGGGTAAGGGTGGTAGAAGGGTCTGTTGCATGAATTGAGTTGTTTTGTTTTTTTTAGAAAAATCACCCAAACTCCTTCAAAACTCATTTTGAAGCAGAAAGAAAAAACTAGATGGTCTGTCGTCCGTGGCATACCGCCTAGTGTGGGTGACTGAAAGAGATATTCAAATTTTGTAAGAAAAAAAAATCCAACATGGCCACCAGTCGGCCATCTTGAATCTGATCGGGAAAAAAATTATGTCACGCACTGCTCATCATGTCGATCATTTATATTGAGTTTCATGACAATGCAGCAAAAACTGTAGAGGTAGTTCACTCCACAAGTATTTTGTAAAATCCAATATGGCCACCATTCGGCTATCTTGAATCCGATCAGGAAAAAAATTATGTCACACACTGCTCCTCATTATGTTGATCATTTTTGTGAAGTTTCATGAAAATGTGGCTAAAACTGTGGAAGTAGTTCGCTTCACAAGTTTACATGTGCAACAGACCAACTACGACGACAGACCGATCGACTGACAAGCTGACTCCTATATACCCCTCTAAAACTTTGTTTTGTGGGGGTATAAAAATCATCCAGCTGGTCCCTTCACCCTCAACCTCCCCAATAAGATGAAAGGTGTATTTTGTATAAAATCACTCAGGCTCCCACACGGTGCCCAAATTCACTCCGGAGACTTAATTTGAACAAACTGCAAGCTGACTCCCTAAGGATGAAGTATACCAAATATCAAGAGATTTTGACTGGTAGATCTGAAGAAGATTTATAAATACATTTCCTCATATTGCACCAAGGGAAAATTCAGGTTCCCATACAGTTAGAACAAGAGCTATTGCTGAAGGCAATTCATACCCCCACTGCAGTGCTGGACCAATGAAGCATAAATGAATTAAAAACAAATAACAACCATAACTCTGATGAAAATAATATTCTCGGATGGACTCACACACAGACATACGCACGGACACACAGACGGATGGATGCATGTAATCCAGTATACCCCCCCCCCATTTTCTTCGAAAGTGGGGGTATAATTAAAAATCCTGTCACAAAATGTGTGCCGTCTGCTGCGTAGAAGCGCACTCAGATAACGTGCCGTTCTGACCCCGTTAGTAAATTAAAACATGTTGATCTTTCACGATCTATGTATATTTTGAGTGCGTAGAGGAAACCTCAGCAGTCAGACAGGACAGGTAAAATTTTGTGATAGCGCAAGGTACACACTACAGGTTGGAAGGAGATGTAGCAAAACATCAATTATCTTGAGGTTTTATTCGTGGTTAAAAAATATTTAATGAACGCGAGATGCGTTTGTTGAATATTTTTAAAACCGATAAAATCGTTTGCCTGTTGCTTGGAAACAGAGTGGAAAACGCAAATAAATGCCAGAGCTTTATTTGTAATAGGTCTTAGAAATAAATTTTTGAACGTTTTTTTCATTTGGTTGATCAGTTGATTGTGCAATTCAGCCTCGAGGTTCTGAGACAAGTCCATGATCTCAGAAGATGATTTCCACCAAACTGTTGATGATACTGTAAGGCGGGGCAGCGTACTTAGTAATTTCGCATGCATTCTAAATGGGAAGCAAAAACGCCGTGACAGACACCGAGTTGAAATATGACTTGTCTTTCACAAATTTTCTAATTCTTCGACTACATGGCCAATTCTAGCTCCCATGGGGAAGGGGGAGGGGGGGGGGAGGGGGGGAGGGAGGGTCAAATATTAACCCAGGCTCTTGATTTGAACAAAGTTGAATCTGACCCCCCCCCCCCCCCCCACCCTAGTGATGTTGTATACCAAATATGAAAGCATTGACAGGTTGATCTGAAAAAGAAAATTTTTTAAAATTATCCCCCATATTGAACTACCAAATATGAAAGCATTCCATTTTTTAAAAGATTTTTAAAGAAATTTCCTCATATTGCAGTAAGTTAAAATTTGGGCTACCATAGCGAGTCCAAATATACACCTAGGGACCCGATTTGAACAAACTTAAATATGCTCCCTCCCCTCCCCTCCCCCCCCCCCCTCCCACTAGAGATGCTGTATACCAAATATGAAAGCATTTTGACTGGTTAATCTGAAAAAGAAGATTTTCAAAAATTATCCCCCACATTGAACCAAGTTAAAATTTGGGCTTCCAGAGGAAGCCCAAATATTAACCCAGGGACTTGGTTTGAACAATCTTGATTCTGACCCTCATAACAATGATGTATACCAAACATTAAAAGATTCTGACTGGTGTTCTGAAGAAGATTTTTAAAGAATACATGTATTCCCCATATTGCCCTAAGTTAAAAATTAAATATCAACCAATGGGCTTTATTTTAATAAACTTGTATCTGACCCCACCCCCCCCCCCCACCCCCTATCAATAGTGTATACCAAATATCAAAAGATCCTGACCATTGGTTCTGGAGAAAAGATTTTTTAAAATGTTTGCAAATATGCTGACTCGGCCTTTTTTCGATGCCCTCTACAGAATGCCCTACCATAACTGATGGTAATTTTTTTTACCATTCAATTCTACTGGTCCTGAGGATGCTTCATACCAAATAACAGCTATCTGTTCCGTGTGGTTTGGAAAATATGGGCATTTCAAAATATTTCTATTTTTAGCTCCTGGGGTTCCTATGGGGATACAGGATTTTTTTTTTTGTTGTTTGCACGAGTCAAGTACCTATGACCCAATAATACTACATACCAAATTTGGTTCAAATCGGACCATCGGGTCAGAAAATAGAAATTTTGGGCGAGGCCAAAAAATCATACCCCTCCCATTACAAAGCCAAATATTGCTTCACGAACTTCGTTTGAACAAACTTGATTCTACACCTCAAAAGGAAGCTCCATAACAAATATCAAGTCATTGTACACACTGGTTCATGAGATTTTAAAAATATTTTGGAGCATTTCCACCTACCCCCTCCCTATGGGGCTGGGCACTTTGGGTTGAAAAAAAACTGAAATGCCCCTTTGGGACCATCACTCACGCAAACTTTCACTATAATTGGCCCAGTGGTTTTGGAGGAGTAGACCAAAACATGGTGTTGACAGACGGACGATGGACGGAGAGCGATGAGATGAGCTCCGCTTGACTTTGTCAAGGTGAGCTAATAAAAAATGCCATAAAATTAATTGTTGGGACACCGATACGATACCGCCTTCCCTCTCAGCGCCACCGGAGAGAGCACGCACACCCCCTCCTCCCCCCCCCCCCCCCACCCTCAGTAAATTGCACTGAACAAAATTGGTGCCCTCTCTGGTCCCCTGCCCTCTGGCAGTCCTGGTCCCTCTCAAATACAACTGCAATTCAAATTTATTTTTTAAATTCTTTCCTCATTAATACAGCTTGTGAATCCTCATCGGATGTGTTTGTTGCAGTGTTGGGGCAGAAACTTTTTTCCATCATGAAAGCTGGCCTGCTGCAGAAATTGCAGAAATTTGTTCATCCTCCATTCGCGCAAGGCAAAGGTTAACTAATATTAAGTCATTCAAATGTTGATTTCAAGAAAACGTTCTTAATCAAGTAAGCTAAATCTACCTCAGGGAGAGGCAAAACATCACATCGTGACTGAAAAAAGTGGTAGAGCCTACCACGTCCAAGTACCCCCCCCCCCCCCAATGCCTCTGTTTGACCTACAAATGATTATGATTTGTGTTGTCAGGGGTGTAGTCAGGATTTTATAATGGAGGCGGGTGGGGGGGGGGGGGGAGCACTAACCAGTTTTTTGGGGGGCTACCATATTTGGAAGGTTGTGGGGTTTTGGGCCCCCCCCCCCCCCCTCCATCTGAGATATAATGCATAAGGCAACTTTGTGCCAAAAGGTTCGATCCATCGTATTAACTAGAAGGGGTATTGGTATCCCGTCGCTCACCAACGGGTGGCCAATGTAAAGTGTGGCTATCCAAAACCTGCACACAAAAGTTCAAAATTAAGGTAAATAAGCAGGGAAGGGGGTTAAATAATATAATACTAGCCCTACGAAGCATGCTAACATAAAACACCATGGCAATACAGTTAAAACTAGAAGTCCTGTCCCGAACTGTGCGCTTTTCTAGGCTTAACTGCGCATAGGAATTGCGCGCAATTGCCATATCGAATGGCATCCAAAGCACGGCAGGTTCTCCTGGTTTCTCATAGCAAACACAGGCAATGATTCTGCCAATGGACATCCGGGTTACCCAGGGGTCCATTGGCTGAAATATTGCTTGTGCACAGGCCATATGTACAGAATTTGATAGCCTTACTATGGTCGTAACGCGTAGATTAACACGCAGACCCATGTGCTATTTGCGCGCATTTCATGACAGGACTTCTAGTTTTAACTGTATGCTGCAGGTTAAATCTCCTCTTGGAAGAGAAGAAAGACAAATATCAAAACTTGCATACAAAAGTAAAAAAAATTATAACATTTGTTTCAAAGGGTTAAAATTGAGAAACATAGCCTGAAAATGTTAAAGAAACAAGCATGGCAATATGCCAGTAAGATAAAACTTCACTTGAAAAAAAAAACATTACCAAAACCTGTACACAAAAGCCAAAAACCTTTACACAAAAGACCAAAATTAAGGTAAATAAGCAGGGAAAGGGTTAAATAATATATTACTAGCCGTAGGAAGCATGCTAACATAAAACAGGAACCATGGCAATATGCTGCAAGTTAAATCTCCTCTTGGAAGAGAAGAAAGACAAATATGAAAACATGCACACAAAAATAAAAAAAATTATAACATTTGTTTCAAAGGGTTAAAATTGAGAAACGTAGCCTGAAAATCAAAAGGGTTAAAATTGAGAAAATTACAAGGAAAATGTTACAGTAACCACCATGGCAATATGCCAGTAAGATACAACTCCACTTGAAAAGACCATTACCAAAACCTGTACACAAAAGTCAAAAAACCTGCACACAAAAGTCAAAAACCTGCACACAAAAGTCAAACATTAAGGTAAATAAATAGGGAAAGGGTTAAATAATATAATACTGGCCCAAAGAAGCATTCTAACATAAAACTAGAACCATGGCAATATACTGCAATTCAAATTACTCCTTGGAAGTAAAGAATGATAAATATCAAAACCAACACACAAAAGTCAAAAACCTGTACACAAAAGTCCAAAATTCAAGTAATTGTAACTAAGCATGGAATGGGTTGAATAAAATATTACTATCCCTGAAAAGCATGCTGACATAAAAAAAAATCAAAATAAAAAAAAAATCAAAACCTGCACACAAAAGTTTAAAATGTATGAATCCTGACGCCGACGCTGACATGAGGGCTATGCCATAGGCTCACACAACTATCGTTGGTGAGCCAAAAATTAAATTAGACACCGTTCTTAAAATATTTTGATTTTCCATTGTCCTGTAAGCTCAAGCAAACTCAAATTCCCTTGGGTCAATTTTGAAATCGCACGACCTGGCAGTGGTGCACTGATTTCTGCACCCACCCAGGCCTAAAAATAAGCAGTTTGACATTTGCAAAATGATGTTCCCAGAGGGTGAATTTGATGATGCTGTCCCTTACAGTGGGCCATTTTATCCTCTGGGTACTTCTTTCTGTTTAGTTTTGAGACCCTAATTCAGATTGAGGTTCACAGAGGGTAAATTTAGTGATGCTACCCTGCTGTGCAGGGTAGCATTACTAAATTCACCTGCTGGGGACCTCATTTGCAGATGACCGTCTGCTTATTTTCTGGCTTGCACCCACCCCAGCATATGCCTTTATCTGTTGATGGTAGACTTGGAAATTTCTAATCACGAATTCATATGTAATGTGCCTGATGCTGATTCATCATCATCGTAAATACTTTCATCTGGTAATTGTCTTTGGATGTCTGTTAGTTTTCTAGGTCGACCACTCCTTGGTTTATCTGCAATAGTTCCATAACATTCAAATTTTTCAATTAATCTCTAAAGGGGTCGATTTAACCGGTATCGCATCGCATTTTTCGACGCATTTTTCGATTTCAGCGATGCATTTCATTTCTCTGTATATCATTTTGCGATTCATTATTTAAATATTAATTACCAGTGCCTGGGTCCGTCCTCACGTCCTGGTAATGTATCTAGTGTGCTAGTCCAATAATATTAGCCTTCGCCTGTGCTCCGAATTCGGAGCACAGGCGAAGGCTAATATTATTGGACTACTAGTGTGCACGTTATTGTTTTGATTTTCGATAGAAGGTTAATCATCGAGACAGACACTTCCCGTCATTGGATACAAAACTTGTTTCTGCTATTCATTATGCCAATCGATAACCTTGTAACATAAAAACACGTGGCTGTGTTTTTATGTCCTAGAGGGGTCAGTTATCATGTATTCATGTTTAACCAATGAGAAGTACTCTTGGTATGAACACACATGGTTTTAATGTTTGTCTTTAGTTCAAATGGTTGACCTGAATGACAATATAAGAATTACAATGTCTTCGAGCAGTGAAATGCCGATCGCACTTAACACAGGAGGTCCCGTCAAACACCGGAGGTCCCCTAAAATAAATTATGATTTTAGTTCTTATCATCTGACACAAGTGGTAAATCATTCAACACAACTGCCAGCATTCGTACTCCCGTCCGTTTATGAGTATTCGTTAAAGGCTAAATACCACAATCACTATTTTGGTCGTTTCGCCCCAAATCCTGTTCGCCCCTTGGGTCGTTTCGTCCCAATTCCTTTCCCCCCGGGTCGCTTTGCCCTGGGTTGTTTCGCCCCACGTTCGGAAGTGGGTCGTTTTGCGCCCCCTCTCCCCTAAAATTATATTGGACATGTATTGAGACATGTAATTTATTTGTTTTGTTTTGGTACACTTTATCCGGCAAAGTAAAGAATTAGATTCCAGAAGTTGCAACTCTGGAGTAAATATTGTATGATAGAATAGCCCAGCTACACATATTTATTTACTTTGGTACGTTTCCTCAAAGGGTGTATCGAAGTGGTGCACGGACATCCTTCGGACAACTGCCTACCTTGACATTTGTGCATCAGACAAATACCCCTCACAGTCCATCTTTTCCTTTCTAGACATGATCACAAAGATGAGAGGAAAGTTCAAGAAACTGTTTTTTCATTTGCTCACTGGTAATGGTTATGGGGTATTTTTCACCACATATACGACACATAGATATGATAAGTGAACAAATTGTTAAAAACTATATAAACTATTCAAATTAAATAAAAAAGATCACCTCTGACCCGGGTCGTTTCGCCCCAAATCTTGGGGGGCGAAACAACCCGGGTGAACGGGTATTGGAGCGAAACGACACCTCACAGGATGAAAGGAAATGACAGGCACTCGCTCTAAATCTCACAAAATCATGCACAATCACCCGAAATCACACACATCGCAACATCGCAAGAAATAATGTTGGCAATGGATCAATGGTGTAACCACCCAACATTTATTGATTTTTCTTTACATAACATTTATTGATTTGTTATTGACTGAGGAGAGATGGAGTGCTGCATTCCCACGACAATCTGTGTTTTAGGGGCCTTAAAAAACAAAAATAATACAATTTGAAAATAGCTACGCAATTTTTCAAAATTGCTACACATTTCTCCTACACTTGTAGCAAAATGCTATGCAATTTTTCAAAATTAAATCGATCCCTGAATCTCTGCATACATCGTTTGTGAACTTGACTGTCAAAATTTTCAGAAAGTATGGCGACAATGTCTTTAAAGCTGCTCCCATCTCTGTGTAAACAGACAATCTTTTGTCGAATATCTGGTGTTATATTTTTCCACGAGGTCTGCAAGCACGACAACATTGTTAAAACGTATTTAATATATTGTTTTCAGAGGGCTGTTTAAGTTTCAAATGACATTATCTCGTCGATTCAAATATGAAATGATAATGATTGGCTACTGTTAAAACACCAATCAGTTGTGTGCTTCCTTAGAAGGAGTGACTTCTGTGGAGTGCCTCAGTACTTATAGGATAATCAAATGTCTCTGTTGCTATATTTTTTATGATCTTATCTTTTGTGCGACATATTGTATTCGTTATTTTGATCATTTGAGTGCTTCTTTATTATCAATTAATTATAGCTGATGATATTATATTGTCTTTCGACAATTTGAGTGTTTGTTTCGTTATTCTAGTTTCTATTTCAGGTCTTTTCATGACAAACATTAATTAAAGTGTCAATGACACTGTAGCTCAATTTAACAAACTTGAACTTGGTAAGTTATAAGTGAAATTGCAAAATTGAAGATCATTGGTACCAATGTTATTTGGTGAAATTTCAACATAACAGCATTGTGTGTGCACAACGTCAGAGTAATCCATGTATTTTTAAATGTAAACTGTAAAATTGGCTAAAGGAAGAATATTGATACACAAATGCAGTAAGTTCAGAGGTTATTGCATTTGTCACCCTGCATAAACATACAAAGTTTCAAAACAACCTGATAATGAATGCGCCCTCCGAGGCATGCCAAAGGAAGATGTTAATGCACAAATGCACTAAGTTTGAAGGTCATTGCTTGTGGCAATGTTGTTTTCTCTCTCTTTTTTATGGAAATTCATAAATATACCCTGCAGAGAGTGCAAAAGGGATAAGTTGCTGCACAAATGCAGTAAGTTCAAAGGCTGGTGATAACGACAATAATTTATTATGGAAATGAAAAAAATCAATCGCTCACATCTAGAGGTCACCCCGAACACACATACCAAGTTTCAAAGTGATTCGATCATAAATGTGCCCTGAAGGGTGTGCCAAAGGAAATATTGAAGCCTGACTAAACTAAGTTCAAAGGTCGTTGCCAGCGGCAACATTTTTTTACAGAAATGGAAGAAAATCGATAACTCCCATACAGATATCACCCCACACAAGAACATCAAGTTTCCAAGCGATCCAATTATAAATGTGCCCTGCAGGGTGTGTCAAAGGGAAATATTGATGCATAATTGCACTAAGTTTTTACTAAGTTCATCAGAGGTCGTTGCCAATGGCAACCATTTTTGACGGAAATGGAAGAAAATTGATAGCTCCCATCTAGAGGTCACCCCAAACACGCACACGAAGTTTCAAAGTGATCCAGTCAAAAATGTGCACTGCAGGCTGTGCCAAAGGGAAATATTGACACATAACTGCACGAAGTTCATCTAAGGTCATTGCCAGCGGCAACATTTTTTGACAGAAATTAAAGAAAATCGATAGCTCCTATCTAGAGGTAATCCCAAACAAACATACCAAGCTTCAAACCATTCTGATCATAAATGTGCCCTGTTGGGTGTGCCAAAAGAATATATTGATGCCTAACTAAACTAGGTTCAAAGGTCGTTGCCAGCGACAACATTTTTTGACGGAAATGGAAGAAAATCGATAGCTCCCATCTTGAGCTCACCCCAAACAAGCATACCAAGTTTCAGAGTGATCTGGTTAAAAATGTGCACTGCAGGGTGTGCCAAAGGGAAATATTGATGCATAGCTGCACTAAGTTCACCGAAGGTCGCTGCCAGAGGCAATATTTTTTGACGCAAGTTAAAAAATTTATAGTAATTTATATAATTTTTATACTTACCAATGACACAGACTTAGCTGGTGCTAACTCTAAAATATCTAGGGCCAAACGCAAATTTAACCCCCCAATCCCCAAAATTTGCATCCAAAACCGAAAATTACATGTCCTATATGGTCCTCCATTCTTTTACTCCACTGCGCATGTGCCACGTCAAGGAGGTCTCCAAATTGGCGCAATAATCATTCTTACAACCAGTGCCTGGTAAGCGTTATGTACTCAGCGGGGAGGTATGAGTTCCCAACTCATGGGAGGGCCATCCCCGTCTGGGTCATTGGTAAGTATAAAAAATATATAAATTACTATAAATTTTTTAACATTTTTATACCGTACCAATGACCCTGACTTAGCTGAATAGTAAAAAGGTTGGAGGGCCTAGGACATAAATGAAAATCCAATAAACTCAATTACATATAACAGAACTATCCCCTGAAGGAGAAAATAAGAGATAGGCTTTACATGTATCTTTCTTAATTGTATCAAAAAGAAAGACACAACACAATTCTGTAATAGAGCGCAATAACATCAATGATCTCTATTAACATTCAGTATAACCCTTTATACTAATATTTTTAAAGGAAAGCCAATAAATAAGGAAGTCCCGCAAAATGAGACTCTAAATACTCATATAAAAGTGTCCGAGGACTGTATATTAACGCCTGATTAATATGTGATATATACAAATGTCTCACACCGAGCAACACTTAAAAAATATTACATAGATGAGTAAACCTTAGCTTTACTTTAAAACCATCCCGGTACCGTCTCAGAATTACAGACTCCAAGGGAGGTATTCCCTTGCTTTACACTATAAAGCAGGTGATCTAAGGGGACCCCCCCCACCCCCCCACCCCCCACCCTTCCCCTTTCTCAGGATCAAGTACTCCAGAGTGAAGAGGGCAGCAGGGCAGAGTCACAGCCGGAACCGAAAGCCTACATGTATATAGTTGCCACTGTTTAGTGGACGACATTCTAAGTGAAAAATAACGGACCTAAACAATGCTTATCTGCAGAAAAGGACTCAATATTTCTCAGATACAAATTTGGGAAAGTGGAACAATATGCAGCCCTCAATAGATCTGTAATAGCAACATTATTAGTGTAAGCCCATGAAGTAGAAGAGCTCTTACTTCATGAGCTTAAAACTAAAGCACAGACTGCTTAATGAAGATATAATCATAAGCAGTACTGATAGTAAATTGAATCCATCTGACCATAGAATGGACCGAAATGTGGAGGAAGCTTCCACGGCATGTCCCACAATAGACGTGAGGAGATTAAATCACTGTCTTTGTGGAGATAGAAATGCTACGAACAGAATTTTGCATTGAGATATATAACTTGAGCAATATCTGCTGAATAAACGGCGCTGGAAGATACGCATATCCTATTATTCCGTCTCACGAGATCGATAGAGTGTCTACTGCAAACGCTCGAAGATCCAAACATTGTGACACATACTTTTGCAACTGAATGTTGAGATGCGTCACGAAAAAGTCGATCATATGCCACTCTCCTTGGTAGCAAATCTGATTGAATACCCGTTGTTGAAAGTCCATTCTGGCGTCAACAAGCGTCCCCTCCGTGAAGGGAGTCCGCTAATACATTCAGACAATCCGTAATATGACGGACCGATAGGAGAACTTGATGTTCTAGTACAAACAGAAAGATTCCTTCTGATAACATGAAAAAACAAGAGGCCCCAAGGGGCCTGAGGGCGCTCACCTGACATGGTAGCCTAAATTTATATCAACCCAGAGAATTGATTTCAACAAGTTGCATCTGCTCCTCCTAAGAAAAGCTTATACCAAATATCCAAAGATTCTGACCAGTGGATCTAAAAAAAAAAGATTTTTAAAGAATATTCCTCATATTGAACTAAGTTATAATTCAGGCTCCCACAGGGAGCCCATATATGAACCCAGGGACTTGGCTTTAACAAACTTGAATCTCACCCCCCTAAGGATGCTGCACACCAAATATCGAAATATTCCGACTGCTGGATCTGAAGAAGAAGATTTTTAAAGAAAAGACCTCATTTTGAACTATGTTACAATTCGAGCTCCCACAGTGAGTCCTAATATGGACCTAGGGACATGGCTGAAGAAGAAGATTTTTAAAGAAAAGTCCTCATTTTGAACTAAGTTACAATTCGAGCTCCCACAGTGAGTCCAAATATGGACCTAGGGACATGGCTTGAACAAACTTGAATCTCACCCCCTAAGGATGCTGCATACCAAATATCAAAACATTCCGACTGCTGGATCTGAAGAAGATTTTTAAAAAAAATTCCTCATTTTGAACTAAGTTATAATTCGGGCTACCACGGTGAGCCCAAATATGAACCCAGGGACTTGGCTTGAACAAACCTGAATCTCACCCCCCTAAGCATGGTGCATACCCAATATCAGAAGATTCTGCCTGCTGGATCTTGAGAAGAAGATTTTCAAAGAAATTTGCCTGAAATGCAGTAAGTTCAAATTTGGGCTCCTATACTGAGCCCAAATATAAACCCAGGGGGCCGATTTGAACAAACTTGAATCAGATCCACCCCACAATGTTGCATACCAAATATCAAAAGATTCTGCCTGCTGGATCTGGAGAAGAAGATTTTTTAAGAAATATGCCTGAAATGCACTAAGTTAAAATTTGGGCTCCTATACGGAGCCCAAATATAAACCCAGGGGGCCGATTTGAACAAACTTTAATCAGATCCACCCCACAATGTTGCTTACCAAATATGAAAAGATTCTGAAGCTGGATCTGGAGAAGAAGATTTTTTAAGAAATTTGCCTGAAATGCACTAAGTTCGAATTCGAGCTTCTATAGTGAGCCCAAATAGGAAACTAGGAAGCCGATTTGAACAAACTTGAATCAGATCCACCCCACAATGTTGCATACCAAATATCAAAAGATTCTGCCTGCTGGATCTGGAGAAGAAGATTTTTTAATAAATTCGCCCGAAATGCACTAAGTGCGAATTCGGGCTTCTATATTAAGCCCAAATATGAATCCAGGGGGCCGATTTGAACAAAATTGAATCAGATCCACCCCGCAATGTTGCATACCAAATATCAAAAGATTCTGCCTGCTGGATCTGGAGAAGAAGATTTTTTAATAAATTTGCCCGAAATGCACTAAGTGCGAATTCAGGCTTCTATATTAAGCCCAAATATGAATCCAGGGGGGCCGATTTGAACAAACTTGAATCAGATCCACCCCGCAATGTCGCATACCAAATATCAAAAGATTCTGCCTGCTGGATCTGGAGAAGAAGATTTTTGAAGAAATTTGCCCGAAATGCACTAAGTGAGAATTCAGGCTTCTATATTAAGCCCAAATATGAATCCAGGGGGGCCGATTTGAACAAACTTGAATCAGATCCACCCCGCAATGTCGCATACCAAATATCAAAAGATTCTGCCTGCTGGATCTGGAGAAGAAGATTTTTGAAGAAATTTGCCCGAAATGCACTAAGTTCGAATTCGAGCTTCTATAGTGAGCCCAAATATGAATCCAGGGGGCCAATTTGAACAAACTTGAATCAGATCCACCCTGCAATGTTGCATACCAAATATCAAAAGATTCTGCCTGCTGGATCTGGAGATGATGATTTTTTAAGAAATTTGCCTGAAATGCACTAAGTTCGAATTCGAGCTTCTATAGTAAGCCCAATTATGAATCTAGGGAGCCGATTTGAACAAATTTGCATCAGATCCATCCCACAATGTTGCATACCAAATATCAAAAGATTCTGCCTGCTGGATGTGGAGAAGAAAATTTTTTAAGAAATTTGCCTGAAATGCACTAAGTTCGAATTCGAGCTTCTATAGTGAGCCCAAATATGAATCTAGGAAGCCGATTTGAACAAACTTGAATCAGATCCATCCCACAATGTTGCATACCAAATATCAAAAGATTCTGCCTGCTGGATCTGGAGAAGAAGATTTTTTAAGAAATTTGCATGAAATGCACTAAGTTCAAATTCGAACTTCTATAGTGAGCCCAAATATGAATCTAGGAAGCCGATTTGAACAAACTTGAATCAGATCCACCCCACAATGTTGCATACCAAATATCAAAAGATTCTGCCTGCTGGATCTGGAGAAGAAGATTTTTTAAGAAATTTGCCTAAATGCACTAAGTTCGAAATCAGGCTCCTATACTGAGCCCAAATATGAACCCAGGGAGCCGATTTGAACAAACTTGAATCAGATCCACCCTACAATGTTGCATACCAAATATCAAAAGATTCTGCCTGCTGGATCTGGAGAAGAAGATTTTTTAAGAAATTTGCCTGAAATGCACTAAGTTCGAAATCGGGCTCCTATACTGAGCCCAAATATTAACCCAGGGAGCCGATTTGAACAAACTTGAATCAGATCCACCCCACAATGTTGCTTACCAAATATGAAAAGATTCTGCCTGCTGGATCTGGAGAAGAAGATTTTTTAAGGAATTTGCCTGAAATGCACTAAGTTCGAATTCGGGCTTCTATAGTAAGCCCAAATATGAATCCAGGGGGCCGATTTGAACAAACTTGAATCAGATCTACCCCGCAACGTTGCATACCAAATATCAAAAGATTCTGCCTGCTGGATCTGGAGAAGATGATTTTTGAAGAAATTTGCCTGAAATGCACTAAGTTCGAATTCGAGCTCCTATAGTGAGCCCAAATATGAATCTAGGGAGCAGATTTGAACGAACTGGAATCAGATCCACCCTACAATGTTGCATGCCAAATATCAAAAGATTCTGCCTGCTGGATCTGGAGAAGAAGATTTTCAAAGAAATTTGCATGAAATGCAGTAAGTTCAAATTTGGGCTCCTATACTGAGCCCAAATATAAACCCAGGGGGCCGATTTGAACAAACTTGAATCAGATCCACCCCACAATGTTGCATACCAAATATCAAAACATTCTGCCTTCTGGATCTGGAGAAGACGATTTTTTTAAGAAATTTGCCTGAAATGCACTAAGTTCGAAATCGGGCTCCTATACTGAGCCCAAATATGAACCCAGGGGGCCGATTTGAACAAACTTGAATCAGATCCACCCTACAATGTTGCATACCAAATATCAAAAGATTCTGTCTGCTGGATCTGGAGAAGAAGATTTTTTAATGTTTTTCCCATTGCCTACAGTGTTAAAAAGTGCTGACTCAGCACTTTTTCAAAGTCCCGAAACTGTACCCTATGATAAAACCGATGGCAATTTTTTTTTACCAATCCTTTCTGTTGGTCCTAAGGAAGCTGCACACCAAATAAAAATTCTCAATGCCGTGCAGTTTTGGAGATATGGGCATTTTAAATTTTTTCTATTTTTAGCTCCTGCGGTTCCCACGGGGCTGCGGGAAATTTTTTTTTGCATAAATCAAGTACTCATGACCCAATAAGCCCTCACATAAAATTTGGTTCAAATCAGCCTCTCGGTTTGGAAAATAGAAATTTTGGGCGGGGCAAAAAATTTTGCCCCTCCCATAACGACGCCAAGTATAGCCCCACAAACTTCTCTTGAACAAATCTGAGTCTACACCTCAAAAGGAAGCTGCACACCATATATCAAGTCTCTGCTACTGCTGGTTCATGAGAAGAAGATTTACAAAGATTTTGGTGCCCCTTGGGGGCGTGGCACCACCCAGGAGGAGGGGCAACTTCATTTGAACAAATCTGAATTGGCATTAGGTAATAAACATTTAGCCAACATTTGAATAAAATTGGGCCAGTAGTTTAGGAGAAGAAGTCGATAATGTAAAGTTAATGCCGGACGGACAACGACGGACGCCGGACAGAAAGTGATTAGTAAAGCTCCCCTTGAGCTTCGCTCAGGTGAACTAAAAACAGAATGGAATGATTGTCTCCCTAGTTCCGAAAATACGCTAATACCGTCGAATTGTCAGACAGAATTAGCACATGAGCATACTGAATAACATTTATGCGATAACGTAGCGCAAGCCAAAATGACATCATTCTTGTTAATGTGCTTAATTTGGAACTACAGATCCCAAAGACGCTGGCCCTTCAAATCCGTTGGGCTCAATGATACGACCCAACCTGTTTGACTGGCATCCGTCAAGACTGTAAAACTCGGATCCGGCAATTGCAGTGGAACTCTCTGAGTTAACCACTGAAAACCTGCCCAAGTCTGAATCTCTTATTCACTTGAATGACAAGAAGATGTCCGCATCGAGCGAAAAAACTCTTCACCCTCCAATTCTGGATCAGAAGAAATTGGAGAGAACAAGTGCGTAACCGCCCCATCAGAATAAAATTGCGGCAGCTCCGCACAAACGTATTAGTATCATGAGATCTCTTGCTGAGACTTTGTCTGAGCGAAGACAATAGTGAGCTTAACAACTGATTAATTTCGCTCTGGTTAACGGCAGACGAACAAAAATGTTGTGCGTTTCGAAGCTCATCCCCCAGTGGGTGAATGACTTGGATAATACCAGATCCGACTTCTCCTCGTTTACTTATGAAACTGAGACGTCGGAGCAATAGAAGCAGATTCTGCACATCGTTCTGAAGCGTTAACTCATTGCCGTACCTCTAAAGAATGTCGTCCAGGTAGGCCGACATTATCGCAGACGACTGAGCTCGGAAATGAGTCATTACCGAGTTCGTTATTCGAGTGAAAGCCCAGGGGGCTAGATTCAGACCGAAGCACATTGCTCGGAACTGATACATGACTCCTATGACGAGGAAGCGAAGATACTTTCTGAACGCCTGATGTACCATGACGTGAAAGTACGCATCTTGAGATTTATGCATGTAGCATAGTCGTACATCCGAAAACTCACTATATAAACTTGGAGCCACGATCAGCTCGTGTATCCAGCTCAGAAAAATGATTGGAACGAAACGAACCGTCTGGTTTTTGGAACCAGAAAAGGATGGTTGTAGAAACCTGGAAATTCCTGGATTTCTACGATCTCTATCGCGATCATTCCAGAAGAGACTGGACTTCTGATGGAAGCGAGCATCTTTCCTGCTGACTTGACGGAAACTGAGTCCATCTTGGACTCCGAGTTAACGGATGATTTCGTTGAAGGACAATTTAGTCCTTCCGAAATCACTCCTCGAATCGAAGGGGCGTCCGTAATCTATTCCCAATTAATTGAGAAACTCAACAGTCTTCCATTCACTAGTACATGATAGAAGTTAATACTATTACCTCCTGGTCCTACGAGGCTTGCGGAAGGAGAAGCCATGTCCTCCACGGCCCGCATCCCGCCCCGTCGACCTAGGGGTGTCTGACCGGATGTCTCGGCCAGAATTACGGCCCCTACCTGAGTCACTACCCTGACGGTCTCTAGAGTAAGACCTAGAGGACGCATAGGAACCTCTATAGGAACTTCCTTTGGATGTATTCGTCCCAGAAGTGCCTGTCCTACTCTTCTCTGCTGAATCCGACTATATGGAAGCGGATTTGAATAGCAGAGAGTCTGAAGCTTTGTTAGTTATCTGATCATAGACTGCGGAAAGCTTGCCATCGAAGAAAACTCTCCGGAGACCGGAGCGACTCTGAGAGAGTTTTTCACCTTACTATCCACACGCGTAGATGTAGCCAGGGCCGCGTCACATCTAACCAACCCCATATTGCCACTAAAAGGACAGAGTTTTACGTGAGGCCCTTGAAAGAACTTTTAAGGAGGTTGTACATCCTAGAATTCTTTTTCCTTCGAGACGTTATGATAACGTTCTGGTAAGGTGATCGGCGTACGATGATGCGTCTAAGCTGACCCTGCTAGACAATATTGTCGTTTCCAACATCGTAGTTGGAATTGACACAGACGACAGTATAAACAATACTAGATCCTGACCTGGTCTTCTAGACGCAGAGAACTCTTAGAATGCTCTGTCCTGCTGTTTCAAAATATTCCTTGAATTGATGAAAGGCAGATGTAGAGCATTTGCCGATAAGAAACCTGACCTGCCCATTTAGGTAGCAAGTTATAGCGTCATTCAACAGATCAAATGTCCGTGAGACATATCTGGACTATGTCGGAAACTGAGGGATGAAGTCCCTAAACCGATTAAGAATTCTGTGTCGAGTGGCACTATCAGTCTCTTATCCGGCAACGCAGCGTTTTTGGTCCAGAGGAACGTCAGATGATAATTCCGGATGTACTCTACGGCAATTATGTTGTTCCGAAAGGGAAAATACAACTCATCCGTATCCATTTCGCCAACCTGTCCGACCACTTGTAATTCTTGGTCATCCGTGCCTGAACCTGCAGCAGAACGTACCAACCCAGCTTCGTCAGAATATTCCTGATCCGACCGAGTTACTGTCGGTTGCTGGGATGCTACGATAATTTGTGCTATCTGCGATAGCATGTCCGTAACAGAGGCCTGTGGAGCTGCGGTCTTACAGGATTTAGCCACTGGAAGCTCCTTGGACATTAACTCCTGCATACTTCTTATATGCGAACGTCCGGAGTATGAAGGCCTCGTATCCTTGGCTACTGGATGGCGTGACCTGCTCGCCATAGAATCCCTGGTCGGCGATGTTGGATGAATATCACTGGTCACGTAGCCAAGGTGCGGTCGCGTGTACTGCCGTGAGGATGAGGAAGCCGAAAGAGCAGTCTCTCTGGACTGTCTATATAACGGAGCGTCCCGGGTGGACGTATGCTCCTCTCTCGCTCAAAGCCCGGATGGACCTGGACGAGCTAGGAACCAGACTAATAGGCTTCCTCCGTACCATCCTCGTATCGGTCATTACTGGGTGTGCACATTGTATTTTATAGTGCCCGCATCTCCCAAATCTCCTTCCTGGACTGCAACGGACGAACCCGGGTGCTGAGCCATTCGGTGAATTGTCGCGACACTGGGCGAGCTAGCGGACGCCAACTTGGGACCTCTTAGGCAATTTATCTGTATGAACACTTTTACCACTAGCTCTTCATTTGACTGTGACGACGGAAGCACACTTTACGAAGACATTACGGTAACATCACCTTGTTTATGTTACTCAATGAGGCCTGTGGAGCCACGGTCCTACGTAATTATCCGCTGGAAGCTCTGGGACGTTGGGGATTGGGGGGTAAAATTTGTGTTTGGCCCTAAATATTTAAGAGTTAGCACCAGCTAAGGCTGGGTCATTGTACAGTATAAAAATATCAGTTTTCATCGAAAGGCTCTTTGGGTATTAATTCGAAACGTTAAGACTATGCTAAGGTGTTGCTAAGGAAATGCGGGGACACACCATTGTGTGCTTTGCACACAAATAACTCAATCTAGTTCCATTTTGTTTTGATATTGATTAAATGCCTTTAATGGATGTACTCATGCCAAATAGGTCTATTAAAATGGACGAAGTTGGTGATTGTTGGGGTAATTTCTTAACATAATACAAAATCTTTTATTTAATTAACAGGAGTTCGCTCTATAACCAATATGCAATAAACAGGTCAAATTAGTACAAAAGGTATGGTAAATGGTGTGTTTGAAAGTTCTATTCAATTAACCCTTTACCTAACACGAAAAGCAGATGAAACTTGCAAAAAAAAATTCTTGAATAACTAATTTTTTGTCTCAAAAACAAAGGTTATGACCCCTCAATGGAACAAGCTCAACGAGCTCGTTCCAAAGAGGGGTCATAACACATGTTTTTGAGACAAAAAATGAAAAAATAATGAAAATTAATTGGCGATTTTTGTGAATAGCGCTGGCCGGTTTTAGCCATTAGGTTGGGTAAAGGGTTAATGAGGTTATTGAGTTATGAGATCTCCAATTAAATGGGCACAACTTTACCCAATTAACTGAGCTCTACTGTATAAAGTGAAACAAAACTTGTTTACCACAGTGAACAAGGTTATTTGGGTTAGGTAAAGAGTTCAAAGTGTGTACTGAGTATTACTGCACTCACATTTCCAACATGTATAGATCTATTGTCTGCTTCTACCTTTTCTTCTAAGGTTGGAAATCCAGCTGAAATGGAAAAAGAAGCCATACACAAATGGAAACTTCATAAATGGAATTTTTTCTCCAGTTGATAAAGGCATGCTAGCTGTTATAGTTAAAACAGGGGTTCCTAATTTTATTTACATGTATTTAGGTTTTGTTTAACCCTTAAACTCTGGTAGTGCATCAGAGTTTTCAACAATAACTCTGTTTTTCTCTACTTTAATTATGAATTTAACTAAATATACCTTGTTTGACAGAGCTCTGTGAGCTCTGTCAAACAAGGTATATCTGGTTAAATATCAAACTGCATTGTGGGAAAAATTTGCTGCTGAACATTTTTGCTATTTTGACATCAGAGTGCAGAGGGTTAACCTTTACTAAGGAATCAGCCGCATCTGCCAGAGTAATATACAAATTCATCATTTAAAAGAAAAAAAGTTTTCACAAAATTTCAACAAAACCATAATATGTGACCCCTCATTGGAATGAGCTCATTCCAATGAGGGGTCACATAATCTGTTTTTTTAGAAATCTTTTGAAAAATTTGAAAAAATAAGATTTACAATAATAAATTTTGATATCAGCTGCGTTGGGTAAAGGGTGAAGTGAACTATTCCGGTTCATTAGGAATACTATTTCATGTAAACATAAACTGTGATTTGATATTTGCAATGGAAGGGCACGTCTAGTGAGAATTTTATACCCGTGGAAACTGTTGTCTGATAGTCGCAATGAATCGTGCTCAGATCATTATTCGGATATGTATATACATTTCCAACATTAACCAAGTAAACTGGAATAGTCCACTGAAATATGCCCTTAGCACATTCACATAAGTGATGATGATCATTCTAACAAACTATTAATAAGTGGAAATGGGAAAATGTAAAGAAAATGAACACTTCAAAAAGAGGGGTTTCTCTTCTTCAAATGCACTGGAGAAAATGCACACATGCCTATGGTTGATGATGTCACAAGTGCTTGGAACTAGGGTTCAAACGACTCTGGAGTTCCAAGGTCGGCTAGTCGGTACCCCCAAAGTCGAGTCGACGTCGACTAGTCGAGGCTTTCCTGTCCCCATAAATTTAAATTTTAAAGTTGATCATCGGATGTACAGATAATAAAGTGGATTTTTCCGGGCCGCAAGTCCACTCCACAATCGGCATCTAGCACATCAGTACTCACGAATTCCTGTGCACATATAAACACAAAGGCAATCGTAAACTCTTATGTGCTTCCATCCGAGGTATAGGTATTTAAACAATTGAAGATCTTGTTATTTATCATCACAAATAAATCGAATAATATCATGTTACTGGGGTGAGTTATTTATTTATTTATTTATTGGTGTTTAAGGTCACATATTTTTGCACAATGGCTAATCAAGACCACAACATGAGTATCAACTCAAGACCAGGAGTGAGCATTAATAAGCCATGTTGCCCATTTTACAGAGGGTTTGCACCTCCCAAGCATTGGTGACTAGGTCCTATTTTACCAGTAAAACAGAGCCTGTTTACCGCAGTGAACAGGCACTGCTTCACTTCCCGGGGTTCCCGCGGGGAACTGGGGTGAGTTAATTTCTGTAACAGTCACCAAGTGATTCTCACAGGTTAGCGGTTTTCAAAAGTTGACTCCATCCACAGTAATCGGTGTTCTAAATTAAAAGCTATTTATGTCGTTTTAATACAAGTACCCCCTGGGAAATGAAACCAGCGGTGTACTGAAATTTTCTAAAGTTAATCCTAATAACGGATTTTATATGGCTGTATTTCCAGTCAACTACCAGTCAGATATAGCTGGGACATTGCGAATATCAAATTCAACAATAATTATCACTTTTCGACATGGGTTCTTATTACAATCATTCTGAGTCAGATGCAATTATCGAAGAAGGAAAAGGAAACCATAAAAGAACGACAAATGACCTGCTGAAGCGTCATGGCCGTATCTACGCTCCGTGCAAAGTATCATTCTCCCAGAAACTGATAATATTCTCTTCAAGTTTTAGGTGAACAGAAACCAAGTAAGAGAAGTGACTAATATATTTTTTCTATTTTATTTCAAATGACCAGAAACTAATCCAATTTTTCACTTCTTTCAGGTAAACACATCAGAAAGGAGACTAATATATTTTTTCTCATTTATTTGAGATGAACCGAAACTAATCTCTTCTTTTTCTTTTTTTTTTTTGGGGGGGGGGGGGGTGGGGGGGGGTACTTGTCTGGAACCTGACGGTTCACTTGAGACACGCTTAGTAGGTCATCGTGGTGCACACCGATAAAGCAAATTATTCAGTTTACAAATACTTTGCATCAAAAATCTAAGCAGGCACAACTCCGACCCCACTGTAATGATGAGTTCTTTTTTCTAAATACAAATTAATTTAAATGAAAAAAAAATGATGGGGGGGGGGGGGGGGGGGGGGACATAAGAAATAAGAAACAGATTTTTAAATGAGGTCTGTTCTGTCCAAAAATGTGGGCCATTCCGTCTCGTAATATGGGCTGTTCCATCTCAAAATCTAGGCTGTTTTGACCAAAACCAATCTGAGCTGTTTCGTCCATGGGCCGTTTCGTTCTGTTACCTCAATTTCAAACCCGCATGCATTCAAAAAAGCGAAATCTGACAGATATTACTGTCGTTGGATAACTTGGAATTTAAAATTGCATTGTATGCACAGTTGTATTGTTTAGACATTCATTGAAGTCCTCATTGATTTCACAACATTTATTGATAGCTATGAATTTAATGTCCTGGAGTTATTTTGGTTGATTTAACCATCTGGATTCTACTCAAAACACGTGCGTTATATTTCAAAGACTGAGAGTTGGCATATGCCTCTGATGTTGCCGGAGCCGCAAATCGCACAAAACTGCAGGGAAACGAAGCGTATCCACATAGATGCACAAGCTTTGCTTTAATGTCCCATTTGCACATTGTGTTTGGTGTGCAAAGCTTTAAACGCCTTCTAGGTCGATTTTTAACCCACTTTTTCCCGTAATGGACAATTTACTTTTAATATTACAAGTAGCGACTAGTCGACTCTAGATTTCGGCGTCAACAGTCAGTTCCACGAAAGTCGATGTCGACTAGTCATTTGAACCCTACTTGGAACAAGACAGAAAGATGGATAACTCATAGCTAAGGCTCTTATCAACACTAGTATGCCCAGACAAAGCATGGTCTATTCTATATTTGTTTACAAATGTCACAAGACATTCAATAAAAGAATTCTCAATTTCAATTTGTGATGAGCAAATGGGGATGAGAGTGCTGAAAATGAGAAAGTACACGTAATATATGTCATCGACTTTTGATAACTCTCAAGACAACACAACGAGGGTGGAGTAGAGCGGCAGGAATAAACAAAAGTTGGAGTTTTCCAGTGGCATAGGCACAAGTGAAAAATATGATAAATTCAAAGTAATTTGTATATTTACTTACCAATGGCCCAGGCTTTGCTGGTACAAACTCAAAGTTATCAAGGAACCGAACACAAATTTTGAACCCCCAATCCCCAAAATTTGCTTGCAAAACCAACATGAGGGATGTTACATCCCAACGCTCACCTACATTCGCACTTGATAATGTCGTTCCAATGTAACATGCCTAATATTTAGTTAATATAAATCATTAACTGAGCACCAAATGATTAATGTGGTTTATGTGATGGCTTTGGAAAATCTATATTTCTGCATTTATTATATATCAATTCAACATAGAATCATTGGATATAAAAGCATTTTTTTCTTTTAGAAATGTTTATGATTAAGAATATGAATCGTGAGGCCAGATATTAAATCATAAATAAGAATTAGGAAAGGCTTTCATAAATCACTGAAATTGTAATTGAAGTACATTCATTGGTTAAAGAGGAGTTGCGGAAAAACATTTGTTCAAGAAAATGACTGTAAGTCCCAACAAAAATACATCACATCAACAACTAAAATAAGCCTTAATGTTACAAGTAACAAGTATGAGAAAGTATTAAATAAAAAAAAAAAGTTAAAAAAATTTTTTTTTTAAAGAAAGTGAATAAATGTAAGTCCCAAAAATCCCCCTCAAATTCCTCAAATATGCATGTTATTAGGGCGCAACGTTACCGCAATGTAGTTCAGTAACCCATGCATACAATATCAATTGCCTGGAAAGACACATAGAAACAGAACTCACCTTAACACCTCACCTTAACACAAACTTTTAGAACTTAAAATTGAGTAAGTCAGAGAAAAACGTGAACATTGTGACTGAAAAAAAGAAAAGAAAATCATTTAAATTTCTGCATAAAGTAGGGTAATACCTACAGTTGTTATTGAAATGAGAAAATCAACAGTAATGAGAAGTTAAAGCACCACAATTTGCACAAAAGCTGACTTTAACCAGGCCTGGAAATAAGTGGTCGGTCACGGACAGTGACCGCCACGAAACGTCGATGTGACCGGTGCTAACTGTATCCAACGGTCCTGAATGACTGGCGCACTTTTCTCCCAAGTATATTAATTTTTCACATGAGACATTGTCTTCTGAATCATTAATTACGGCTGTTGATGGTGAATAATTTCCACATTCGAATATATTCTCTAAAATAAATGCAAATACAAAATTGCAAAACACAAGACAAATTTATAAACAAGAGCCGCTCCTTTCGCAAACGAAACTGAAACTCATTTGTACTCTATTTTTTCCGTGTATGTTCTTCCTTAAATCGAACCATGTGATTTTCACGTGTATTTTGCTTGACTGACATTTCCTTGACAGTTACATTTCCATAGGTGTTGCCACTGTGTTGAGTCATGGCGCAAAAAATCTGTTTTTCAAGAAAATATCACAGTCTCATTCTAACCCAACCAAAGCCACAGGCACAGAACAGCTGACAACGGAAGCAAGTTGTAGTGCTAGCAATGACCCTCCTGCGGAAAAAAAACAACGAAGCGTAAAATTAAAACTGCCACAATTAAAAGGTGGAAGGCCAATAACCTCGCCTCAGAAAACGCACACATTTGGCTGTCATGTGATGAAGAAGGGGGCTGTGTTGAACGTTTATTTTGTACCCTCTGCAAACACGAAATATAAACACGAAATAAGTGTGATGAAATAATTTAATGATATATGGATTGAAGGATCCACAAATTTCCGTTTATCAAATGCTAAAGACCATGCACATTCCAAGTGTCACGCGAAAGCAACAGACTTGCACATAAGAGACTTAAAAAAACATGGTGATTTGGACGAACTTATACCTTTTCAAAATAAACCCCAAATCCCCGAAAAACAGTTAACAATTGAGTCCTCTCTTGTGAAATTTTCCTCCATCGAGGAGGAAAGGCTGAAAAAAAAGTTTGAACTTTCCTATTTTGTTGTAAAAAAATAATTTACCCTTCACAATGTTTGAAAGTATTGGTAATTTAGAAAAAATGCACGGAGTTGACATTGGGGACACTTATATGAATCGCAAACAATGTGGTGAATTTGTAGATAACCACGGAATGTTTTTGGCGAATAAATTGCAGAAAAAATTACATGGAGCCAAATTTTTAGTGTACTCACGGATGGTGCCACCGATAAAAGTACGACTGAAAAAGAAGTAATTTATGTACTTTATTTTGATCCACAAAACTCGGAAAATGGTGATACTGAAATGGTGACCGCTAATTTAGACTTTGTATATCTAAAAGATTTACAGAAAGCAGATGCTTGTGGTACCATTGATGCGATTGAGTCCAGCTTTGAAGCAATAGGGATTTCTAAAAAGGAATTTTATTCCAAGTTGGTTGGTTTTTGGGGATGACGGGGCATCAGTTAACAGTGGCTCAAAAGGAGGGGTGAAAGCATTATTAAAAGAAAAAAATAATTGGGTATTGTTTTCGTGGTGTGTAGCCCATAGATTGGAACTAGCAATGAAAGACTCGTTGGATAAAACATTTTTCAAAACAATAGACAACATGCTAACGCAGCTTTATTTTATTTACAAGAGGTCCCCCCAAAAGTTACTGGAACTTAAAAGGGGTGTGCGAAATCTATAAAGAGACATTTGTGTTTGAAGAAAGTTCATTAAAAACCAAGACGAGGCATGTGGGACCAGATGGATATCCTTTAAGTTATCCGCATTACGATTAGTTTTGGATAAATTTGGGGTTTATATGCAGCATTTAGAGAATGTGGCCGCAGACATGACCTCAAAAGACAACTTAAAATTCAAAGGGTATATGAAACAATGGAGGAGATTTGATGTTCTCCTGTATGTAGCATTTTTTATTGATGTTATTGACCCAGCAGCAGAATTATCCAAAGCATTGCAGGAAAATTCTGTGGACTGTGTAGCAGCTATCCATTCCATGGAGAGGGCCCAACGTAAATTAGACATACTAATAACACGGGAACTAGTACGGCTCCCTGCGGTAAAACACTTACTGAGTAGAATTACTACCAATACCAATGATGGAAAACTTTACCATTCATACCAAGGAGTTACATTTTCTGATGAAAGTTATAACAATTGTTTATCAAACTTAAAATCAAAACAAAAGTGAATCATTGATGCTGTAAAACACGCACTGAATTCACGACTGCAAGATGAAGATAACAGTCAACACCTCCGAACAATAGCCGTTGTATTAAACACGGGATCATGGGCTGCAAATGCCTTTGAAGAAAAAGCTGTTTTGTCAAAGGACTCAACACAAGCACAATCAAAGTCTCATGTCAAGGGAAGATACCCATCTGAATGAAGAATTTGCCGATACAGAAATAACGTTTTTATTTGAACACTTTCAACCAATTTTAAAATGGCATTCTGAAACATCAATATCCGAACTTAAAGATGAGTGGCATGACTTGATTGTCTATTGCCTTAAATATTTGCAACCCAATAAACATGACTACAGGAAAACATGGAAATATATTTTCCAATCACCACATGCATCCACAAAATGGAAAAACATTCTCTTATTAATAGAATTGATATTCTCCATCCCAGTTTGCAATGCCAAGCTGGAAAGACTTTTTTCGAAACTACAACTAACAAAAGTGGCAAATAGATCAGCATTAGGGGAGGGGAGAATTACAAATATTTTGTATATACTGGAGGAGGGGCCGCCACTAAATGAAATTGATGTGGCTCCCATTATACAGTTATGGAAGGAAGGAAAAGTACGCCGCCCACATCAACGCAAGCGTAAAAAGTACACGAAACGACAAAAGAAAGCCAAGTATTACCGCCAGTCCTCGTCTTGAAGCAGACTCTGAATCGGAAATGTCATGTGTACCACAAAAACAGTCATGTCAGTCCTGTATTTCCCATTCAGGTGTTCAACGAGAGGTTAAGTGGGATGCCAGTCAGTGATATTGAAGCCAGTGTGTCTGAGTTCAGTGGCAGTGACACTGATTCATCCTCATCATCTGTATCATGCAGTAGTGTTGATCTTGATGGTTGTAGTTTCAGTGATAGTTCTATTTATGGCAAAGTAGATTGGTGGGTGGACAATTTTTTCGTCAGTAGTGATTCTGACACTGACCAAACTGATAAATGTGATGTTCCTACATGGGCGAGTACAAGAAATGACGGATAAATATGTCACACACAAGTTGGGTGGGACTAGCTGTTTTGTTGTCTGATACAAGATCAAGCACGGCTGCTCTTGTCAGTCAATAGAAACATACAAATATAGATGGCATTGAAGCAGACCTCTGGTCTGCTTCCAATCCTATTCATATTTGTATAGTTTTATTGACTTGAATTGCTAATGAAATTTAATGTTTTGAAAAAAGTTTTTTTTGTCACATATTGAACATTTACAGACCACAAAAAGTACCCGAGATACAGGGTACATTTACATATGTTAGTTAATGAATGATTGCCCCCCCCCCCCCCCCCCCACACCACGAAAGTACCTGAGATACAGTGTACATTTACAAATGTTAGTTAATGAATGATTGAGGACCCCCGCCCCCCACGAAAGTACCTGAGATACAGTGTACATTTACATATGTTAGTTAATGAATGAATGAGGACCCCCCACCCACCCCCATGAAAGTACCTGAGATACAGGGTATATTTACATTCCCCCCCCCCCCCCCCCCCCCCCCCCCCAACACACACACTGCCATGATAATGTCGGTTTCTAAATTAGATGACATTTATATCAAAATAACATGTAATAATAACAGTGGTCTTGGGATCATGCATGGTTGCTTGTGGGATGCCAAGTTGGCAACCCTAGTGGTATAAATAGCACTACAATTATTTACAACTTGAACAGCATCGTTCTGTGCTGATCCTTGTGTGATACCAAATGATAAGGAGGGAGTTTTATGCACCAAGTCTATGTGCCATCATTATCACCCTGTATACTGTCAACAAGATGTTATAATCCAACAGTCCCTTTTATTGGGTGATATCCTATCATTAAGAGAACTTTCTATATAGTTGTTAAAGGATATCACGAACTCGAAAGAATATAACTGGCAGGTATATATTTTATATATAAAGACATAGGTTAAGTATTTCCCAAGCATAAGTCATCATGTGGCTTATGATTTGGAAATATCCAGCACATGTATACATGCCTGCGATATTTCACAGAGATGGGACGCAACAATGGGCCAATGATGAGAGCATATCACTTCCACACGGCATATTAACCATGGCTACAAGGGGGTGAACACTTATACATTTCCAATCCAATAACGTCAATGGCGGTGGATTTCATTGAAATTTAAAATTCTTAGCCCCTTTACTTTCATAATGGACTTTCATTGAAAATGCCTATGTACAGTGTACATAGGCATTTTCAATGAAAGTCTATTATGAAAGTAAAGGGGCTAAGAATTTTAAATATCAGCACGACACTTAACTAAACTAGTGATAATAGGCTATAATAATATTTGAGTTTGTCGGGGGTTACGATTTTATCAGTCCGCCATTCAGAAGGTTTCAAATCTACCGATCTTATTGGAAGACCGAATATGCGTGTAGTGTGCATTGGATTTGAAACCTTCCCGAATGACGACTGATAAAATCGTAACTACGACATTCGGACAAACTCCCATGTTATTATAGCCTATTAGCACTAGTTCAGTTATGCGTCATGCTGATATTTATTCAACCTGACGGGTAAGCGTACGACTCAACTCGGCCCCAGACTCCAGTCATCCTAATTCCAATTTTTTTAAAAAGCTTCAAAATGGACGATTTCATTCAAAAACACCATTGGGCGACTTGATTCTTGGGCGAGTTGGATCATATCTTTTCATTCAGGGTTGTAACACCGTATGGACATGTCACTCAAATATTTGAACCTTCATTTTTTTTTATTCGATATAATAAACGTTCTTTTTAACCTTGTCTTGTTCGTTTTATTTTCATTCCATATATAATGTAACGCGCCTCGGTCAGGCTACCTGTGCAACCTGAGACACTTATATCTAAGTTGGGGATAGGCTGTATTAGGAACTGCCCAGCAATATCTGGCTGGGGACAGCCGATCAGATGGTGACAGATCTTTCCTCTGCTGGGACACTTTACTTGGCCTGTGGGCAGTAACTTCTGAACGTCTCTGCCGCTAGGTCCCTCGATGTGGTCGGCGTTCTCGCCAATGATGTGGAGTTATGTGTTCTTGAACCTTCGGGGCTACTGTCAGTTGCGTGACACGTCATCAGCAGTCTCACCTACCGACTTGATCTTCTGTCTTCCCCTGTCATCACCCACTTGAGTGGCATGCAATGTCGTCGACAATTTCCCTTTAGTACCTGTGGCCGTCGCACCCTCAGGAATGAAAAACACCTGAACTCTGTTTACAACTTTTATTTCTCAAATTATTGGATATACACATATGCTCCGACCAATCTTGGAATTATCCTATGTCGCTGACAAGTTGTCGATTTACAAGTCCTTACCTCATACGTTCATTTGTGTACGGATTGTTTTACAAGATGCCCCTCCTCTTTCCTTTTCTTTGTGTAATATACTTTCTTTGAAGACGGTGAGCAGAGTTTGTCATAATTTCCGGAAAGCTTTACAGTAATCAGTGGCGGTGCTACAGGGAGAGGGGGGGGGGGGGCATGGGGTGCCCCCTTCCCCAAACGCAGCCTCTGCCCCCACCATCCGTCACACAGACATCCATCCAAACTCTCTCTCTCCCTCTCTCTCTCTCTCTCACACACACATGCGCATACAGGCCCACCAGACGCGAAAAACAAAATAAAATTTCTAGCGCCGCCACTGACAGTAATTCAGTAATATTTCCTGAAAAACATAACCAGTTAACTCAGGTGACAGATGTTCAAGTACCGATTTTATTTGGTTCCGAGGTTACTCCCTAACCTGGTGCCGAAAATGATGGGGTTGGTTTTGACCAGGTACCAGATTTCCCTGTGATGAGACGTCCAGGCTCCAGGTCCACGTGGTGCGGAGATGTTCAAAATTCAATTTTTAAGAAATTGTCGCATTGGAGCCCAGTTGTTACTTTTTAAGAAAAAAAAGTGATTTGTGGACTGAAGACATCCCCGTCATGCAGTTTTATGTCATGAAAGTTAAGTGTCATTTCAATCAAACTGAACGCAGGTAGGCCCTAATGTTTTGTATATCGTTACGACATTAGCCCAACATAGTTTACATGGGTTTTGCCCTAGTTAATGCTTGATTCAGAACCCCAAAAATATGACCGACCCGGGTCACTTTATGACCGATCCGATTATTATGGAGCCAGTCATTATGGCCGACGTACCAAAAAAAATTATTTCCAGGCGTGCTTTAACGCAAATTCTTACAACACCTAAACACTAATTCTTACAAGTTTTGGCAGAAAATCAGCCTCAAATTCCTCAAATATGCATGTAATGAGGGTTAAATATTACTGCAATGGAGTTCAGTAACCCAAGTGTAGAATACTAATCGCTTGGAAAGACACATAGAAACACAACTCACCTAAACACAAAGTTTACAAAGTTTTACAACTTGAAATTTACTAAGTCCGAGAAAAACATGAAAATTTTGACTGAAAAAAAAGAAAATTTTTGTTAAATTTCTGCATACAGTAGGGTTAATACCTACAGTTGTTATTGAAATATGAAAATCAACAGTAATGAGAAGTTAAAGCAGCACAATCTGCACAAAAGCTGACTTTAACACAAATTCTTACAACACCTAAACGCAAATTCTTACAACTTTTGGCAGAAAATTTTAGGTGAAATTTGGAAAAAAGTCGTAGTATCAGGGTTAAATACTGTTCTGATAGTCCCCTACAACCTGCATCTGCAATATCAAAGGCCTGAGCCCCACTGTTGTTTGAGAAATTAACCTTAACATTAAATCTTACAATATTGGACATGCCGGATGCCGACGCCGACACCTGAGGTTATGACAATAGCTCACCACATCTTACAGATGTAGGTGAGCTAAAAATTAAAAGTCCTATCTGGCCCTCCATACTTTTACTCTCCGCACATTCGCAGCCGTCAGGAAGTGACCGGAATTGGCGCCAACATCATTCTTTGTAGAAAAGAGTATTACATAATAAATCAGCGGGGAGATACGAGTGTCCACTCAAGGGAGGGCCATACCCGTCTGGGGCATTGGTAAGTATAAAAAATATACAAATTACTTTAAATTTATCATATTTTTATACTATAAACCGATGGCCCAGACTAGCTGAATCGTAAAAAGGCGGAGGGCCTAGGACTTCAGTAGTAACAGACCAACATAGTTTCAAGCCTGTAATCCAAGGTGAAGGAAATTAAATTTAAAAGGAATCACATGTATGTCTCTCTATACAGTAATAGAGAAGACATATCACAAACAAGAGCTCACGTATCGCTGAAGCAATACAATGTCCCCTACCGGACTAATGAGCATTAATAATTATACAAATGTTATAACCTAGATGTGATCAGCATGAATTCCGTTGAAGCATTTCCAAAAAAAGTCTGGAAAACTGATATTTTGGAGCTTTTCCATATTTCCAAGGGCCATAACTCACACAAGAATAATGTAATCAGCATGAAACTCAAACTTGATCTGTAAGTCATCGTTCTGTAGTAGGTTACCAAGAATGAAATCATTCGGTTGAAGCCTTTCAAAAAAAAGTCTGTAAAACTAAAGTGTGACTGACAGACTGACTGACACTGATGGATGGACAGAGTGCAAATGAAACTTGATCTGTAAGTCATCGTTCTATAGTAGGTTACCAAAAATGAAATCATTGCGTTGAAGTGTTTCAAAAAAAAGTCTGGAAAACTGATATTTTTGGCACTTTTCCATATTTCCAAGGGCCATAACTCACACAAGAATAATGCAATGAGCATGAAACTCAAATTTGATCTGTAAGTCATCGTTCTATAGTAGTTTACCAAAAATGAAATCATTCCGTTGAAGCGTTTCAAAAAAAAGTCTGGAAAACTGATATTTTGGAGCTTTTCCATATTTCCAAGGGGCATAACTCACACAAGAATAATGCAATCAGCATGAAACTCAAACTTGATCTGTAAGTCATCGTTCTATAGTAGGTTACCAAAAATGAAATCATTCGGTAGAAGCATTTCCAAAAAAAGTCCGGAAAAACTAAAGTGTGACTGACAGACAGATGGATAGAGTGCAAACCTATAGTCCCCTCCGGCGATGCCGGTGGGGGACTAATAAGGAACCAAATTCAAGTAATTCCGTATTCTTAGCATGAAGACTATGCTAACTGGATGTAATGAGTTCCCAATTTTTAAGGCAAGTCCAGACTAAGCCCCCAAAATGAGAATGGCATATTTGAGAATGAGAGGTTATCCCCCACAAACATACGCCATATACAATAATACACAAGCTGTATCCAGGATATAATCTACAGACAAAACAGCTTCACTCATAGTTACACACTTATCAAGCCGGAGGAGAGGTAAAAATTCACCCCTACCCCCCCCCCCCCCCACCCCCACCCAACCCTTTTGAAGTAATCTTCTTCAAAAACAAAGAGGGGAGTACTCTGGAATTAGTAAAAGCGGGTAACAAAAACAATATATATTCATCAAACGGGCACCCAGGTATTAAATATTATTAATAAATTGGTGCTTAATGCCACTTTAGAAGCTAAGGCTATCGCAGCGATCCCGGTAATTAATATCGCCTGCTTGTAACGTATACCGGAGTCGGCATACGTAGATAGGTCGAAAACCAGTGATATAATATATAACATCCACATGTCCAATAGAATCACAATGGACGATCTCTGGAGAGTAAACACACTTCCGAGGTAACCCACAGGCGACCCCATACAGGTGTACAATAAATTCCAATAAATAACACTCCCAGAAGTGTTCTATCCGACATCTATGCTCCCAGAAACGTGTGAATATCGAGAGTGTAAAGACAAGTTGTATTCGATTGGGTACCGAAATTAATAGAAACCTGGATTTAGAAATGGATCGAGCTATGATTAACCGACTCGTCACGGACCGCCCCGAAATAATTCATTGTTTCTAAGGTCCATAACATACAATAATGCGTCTGCCTAATAATTCATGTAATCATCTGAATACCAGTAACTGACTAGACAGCCTTACAGGTACTCAAAGGCTAGCAATTTATTGATGAATCATATGCTCGTATATGACATATAGACGAACAACCACGGGAAACCAACAAACTAAAAAGTGGATGTGCCCATGAGGTTGCCATAGAACACGACCCAGCCGCCAATCGAGAAGTCATGAAATGCATGTATTTCCTTAAATGAAAACGAGGCTTATGGGGAGAAAACTACGTCTTGCCCGGTAATCGCCTCTTTACACATTGGCAGTGAGGAGGGGGGGGGGGGGGGGGGGGGGGGGGGGGGATTCAAATTCATATCGAACCCCCCTCACCCACATTACTTGAATCGTTCTTGTGTTAGTCATCAAATAGTATAGGAACCGCGAGGCTGCCTCACATCTGACAGACTCCATAATGCCACTAAGGGCGGAGAAGGACGTGATGAACAAATACACTGTATTTACATAATAACTCACACCAATCATACCGGTTTGAAAAGAACAACCTCCTGTAACAAACAGTATCATGTCCGATAGGACAACTAACTCAGCCTAGATGAAGTAGCTAAAGGTCTTCCAGTACATGAAAACCATTAAAAGATGATAACTGAGGCCCTAGAAGCTCACTAGGGAGACTTACAACACTAGCCATAGCTTATAAGTCTTCATCTACATGAAGACAGATATATCGGTGTAAGTTGCAACCCTGAAGGCTCACTTGATGGAGACTTACAGTTATCGTCGCGCAAGGTAGGGAATGAAGAGCCGCTATATAAACAGCCCTGAATTCCCAAAGAGACCGCAGTCCCAAGAGATAATAAATTCAGTTATGCCACTGCAAAATACAGAAAAAATCTCACTCAAGATTTTAGCTAGGCTACTATGGTGTAACAATAAGACTTAATTGTCTTGATGCCAAGACATATCTCAGCCTAACTAAGCAATATCCATCCGGATTCAGGACGGGAAACAGGTGATAATAAAAAACTGGAGAATTTCGACAACGTCTAATGTTTTTCTTCAATAGGAAAGCTTATACCTCCAGAAGGAGAGCCTTTCTTGGAAGATTTGTCTAACAAGTATTCTTGTAAGTGGAGCTTGCTCGGGCTGATAGACACAGGCCTGCCGAGACAACATTCTCACCCACTAATCTTCCGCAATTTATCCACTTTTGCGAGGTTTGTAACCTACCACCAAGTGGCAAGCAACCGAAATCTATTCTCAACGACCTCAATTGATCCCTTCAATAAAAGAGCCTTTACCTCCACTAGGAGCGACTCTCTTTGAAAGGAACTTCCGTGATTAACATCCAGTTTCAAGTGAAGTTGATAATCCTCCGTCAACTGGCAAGCAACAGAGGTCATGTCCATCACCTGTACGACTTACGATGCTTACGGAGGAGAAACGACGTCCTCCCCCACAAAGCTCATCTCGCCAACCTCAATTGTTCCCTTCAATAAGAGAACTTTTACCTCCACTAGAAGCGAATCTCTTTTTGAAAGGAACTTCCATGATTAACGTCCAGTTCTCGTGAAGTTGATAATCCTCTGTAAACTGGCAAGCAATAGAGGTCATGTCCATCACCTGTACGACTTATGATGCTTACAGGAGGAGAAACTACATCCTTCCTGTGAAGAAGCTTGTCTTGTCGACCTTAATTGTTTTTTCCACCGCTTGCTGCTCCTGGGACGAAGATCCTGAGATAGATCTCTTCTCCGAGAGTCCCATTGATCGATGAGTCGGATCGCTAGCTATCGGATGGTCCGACTTCAAGGGCGAAGAAAGGCTCCGTCTTCACACCGCTGACTGGTTATCTGAAGTCGGGTAGCTAGCCAACGGTTGTGTGTGCTTTAATAACGAAGCAGAGGAAGCCATGACTGAAGCCAACCCCGGCTGCAGACTAGATGGAGCGTCCTGAGCAGTGGGCGGACATATGCTCCGTCTCGTGCAACTTTCCAACCAGAAAACTTCATTTTGGCTTGTGAAACGTAGCAGAGGAAGCGGTGTCTGGAGCCGACCCCGGCTGCAGACTGGACAGAGCGTCCCGAGTGGTGGGCGGACGTATGCTCTGGCTCGTGCAAGTTTCTCATAACATTTGGCCCCAAATGTTGTTAGGTTAGAGAGGGGCCTCTCCCGCTCGCAGTCTATTAGACCTCGCCGAGTACAAGAAATTTGCTGACTTCCTCCCTATTTACGTCATCGCTGGGTGAGTTTATTTATATTTAAGTGCTCGCTCAACCCACATCTACACTTCCTTCGACCGCAGCTGAGACGACGGTAGCACACTTGGATGGGTGTCAGAATATCATCACCATGTTCATGTTCCTCTGAAACAGAAACTGAAAAAATGAATTATAACCCGGTGAGAGGCCTGGCCTCAGAACCTCACCGCCAACAACATACCGCGACACCCGTCTCCAACATTAGTCATCCCAGTGAACACCAGAATGACACGAGTCCACAGGAGTGCATCGACTAAAGTCGACATCAGTCCTCCGAACTCCACAATATAATTAAGATACATGATTAATAGCAATCAAAATTAAATTCAAAATGTTTTTTGAAAAATTTTTTTGAATCAACGCCTAAGTTCCCAAAGGGAACATTAAGAGCCCAAGGGCATCCCGATAGCGCCTAAGTGTGGACAAAAACCAAATTTATTGAGCTACACTACCGGAATAATAATCCATGTATCCTACAGTAATAGAATATAAAATACTACCTATATATGAACACGTCAAAGTAAACAACATCAGTGAAAAAACTGGAAACAAGACATCAGGCACACAAAAAGGCCCAAAGTCAGAAACCAATTTAAATGCTACCAGATGCAAAGCTAGATCTTCATATGAAGAAAAAACGATACATCGGATAGAAGATGCAAGACTAAACGATCTAACACCCCCTAGGGTGAGGACATAACCCTGGGGAAAGACAGAATAAATAGTCTGTAATACATGTTAAACTCCCAAGAAATTTAATAAAAAATTTCTATAAAAAATAGCCAAAAAGCTTAAGAGTTTAACAGGTAGGGTTCATGGAAGGATAGGGAAGGAATACTTAACAAACAGTGGAATAATCATTATCAAAAATGATGACGTCAGGCGTATGTCCCGAAATTGGAAAGCATAAAATAATTGTATAATTATTCTTAAGTTACAGCCCAGAACGTCAAAAACCACTGCTGAATACTTCCAACATCCAATAACAGCCTTGGATCCACCAATTCTTGCATTGATTTGTGTCTGGCATCCTCAAAAAAGGAGATTTTAAAGCAGAGATGTACGGCACTGTGATCACAAAAGTGGTCTTTTAGCCGATCTGATCGATGCAGAATTTAAACAAAGTCGTGACTGAGAAATGCGATTTTGTGTTAAGAACAAAAAGTGATTGAGCGAAAATCACGATTCATCTTTGATGACCCAAGCGGTGAGTCTAACTGAAAAGGAAAAGAATCGCGATTATAGCGACGATCGATTCGAAATGGTTTCTGATTGACACACATGTACATAACTATACACTGTACATGCATAATATTAACAAGCGCGATAATTATATAAACTAAATTCTAAGACAGGAGACCATTAATGAAACTTACGCCGATCGCAGCATTTTTGAGGTGACCAATTTACAATGTAAATCTATTACATGTATGTAAATACACTTTACATGTAACTACACTACAAGTCGGAAGTATTGTAACAACCACGGTATAATCAGGAGTCAAAGCACGGTTATAAACATTCAAAATAGGCGTCTATCGTGTTTTCAGTGGTACTCTGCGGGAAAATCGTTTATCAGTTCGTTTCTAGTGAATCCAGACTCATTTATAAATGATGATAAACGTGGTTGCAAAAGATGATAACTGTTCATACAAATAAAACTAGAGTGATGTCACGCATGCAGCCTGACTGTCCCAGCAATGGCAATGCTTAGACACAAAATAGTCTGAGCCATTTTTTGTAAACTGTTTACCTAACGAATCTGCCATATCTGCACTTGTGATATACAAAAATTGCTATTCAAATTTTATTTTTTCATTTCTGTACCCCAAAACATACCTCATAACCTATTAATGGAACAAGCTTGATGAGCTTGTTCCAATAAGGACTAATAAGCAATGGTCAGAAGTAATGAAAGTGTCAATGACACTGTAGCTTAACTTGTGTGTTGTGTTTGATGAAAAGGATAATGTTCAATGTTTATGAAAGGATTATGAAATAAGACAAGACTTGTGATAATTGGGAATATGTTCATTTCTGTTCCCTGTATGCTATGTTTATGATAAAAATAATATGAGGTGTACACTGTACTAAAGAGCTGAGGGGCGGGTTAATATGACCTCACAGTTAATGTATGTGGCCCTCACGGTTAACGTATATCAACAAAAGTTACCAAGTTACAGTGAAATTATTCCAAAACGAGTCATCCTATCAAGTTACATTAAAATCCCTTCATAAATATGGCCTGTACACTGTGCTAAAGGTTTTCGGGCTTCGGGCCCCTGTAGCCGTCAGTTTCCCAATTGCGTCCAAAGGGGACGTTCTCATCCAGACATTATATGAAGTCAACCTACCAAGTTACAATGAAATCCCTTAATAAATATGACCTGTAGACTGTGCTAAAGGTTTTTGGGCTTTGGGCTCTGGCAGCCATCGTGGTTGAATGATCGCAACCAAAAGGGGACATTCTCATCTGGGCATCATCTGGAGTGGTCCTATAAAGTTACAATGAAATCCCTTCATAAATATGATCTGTACACTGTTATCAAGGTTTTTGGGCTTCGGGCCCCTGAAGCCGTCACAGTTGACCAATCACGACCAAAAGGGGATGTCATCATCTAGGCATTATATGGAGTCAAACTTACAGGTTACAATGAAGTCCTTCCATAAAGATGACCAATAGACTATGCTAAAGGTTTGGGGGTTTTGGGTTCGGGCAGCCATCAAGGCTGAATGATCGCGACCAAAAGGGGACGTTCGCATCTAGACATTATTTAGAGTCATCCTACCAAGGACAATGAAATCCCTTCATAAATATCACCTGTAGACTGTGCTAAAGAATTATGGGCTTTGGGCCCCTGTAGCCAACACAGTTGCCTAATGGTGTCCAAAAGGGGCTGTTCTCATCTAGACATTACATGAAGTCAACCTACCAAGTTACAATGAAATCCCTTCATAAATGTGATCTGAAGACTGTGCTAAAGGTTTTCAGGCTTTAGGCTTGGGCAGCCATCATGGCTGAATGATCGCAACCAAAAAGGGACATTCTCATCTGGACATCATCTGGAGTGATCCTAAGAAGTTACACTAAAATGCCTTCATAAATATGACCTGTAGACTGTGCTCAAGATTTTCGGGCTTCAGGCACCTGTAGCCATCACAGTTGACCAACCACGACAAAAAGGGGATGTCATCATCTAGGCATTATATGGAGTCAAATTAACAAGTTACAATGAAATCCTTCCATAAATACGACCTACAGACATGCTAAAGGTTTTTGGGCTCGGGCAGCCATCAAGGCTGAATGATCTTGACAAAAAGGGGACGTCCTCATCTGGACACTATTTGGAGTCATCCTACCAAGCTATAATGAAATCTCTTCATAATTATAACCTGCAGACTGTTCTAAAGGTTTTCAGGCTTTGGGCCCCCTGAAGCCGTCACAGTTGCCCAATTGTGTCCAAAAGGGGACGTTCTCATCTAGACATTATATGAAGTCAACCTACCAAGTTACAATGAAATCCCTTCATAAATATGTCCTGTAGACTGTGCTTAAGGTTTTTGGGCTCGGGTTGAATGATCGCAACCAAAGGGGACAATCTCATCTGGGCATCATCTGGAGTGATCCTGCGAAGTTACAATGAAATCCCTTCATAAATATGACCTGTAGACTGTGCTAAAGGTTTTTGGGCTTCCGGCTCGGGCAGCCAACATGGTTGAATGATCGCAACCAAGGGGGACAATCTCATCTGGGCATCATCTGGAGTGAACCTGCAAAGTTACAATGAAATCCCTTCATAAATATGACCTGTAGACTGTGCTCAAGGTTTTTGGGCTTCAGGCACCAGTAGCCATCACAGTTGACCAATCACGACCAAAAGGGGATGTCATCATCTAGGCATTATATGGAGTCAACCTAACAGGTTACAATGAAATCCTTCTATAAATATAACCTTTTGCCTATGCTAAAGGTTTTTGGGCTCGGGCACCCATCAAGGCTGAATGATCACAACCAAAATGGGACGTTCTAATCTAGACATTATTTGGAGTCATCCTACCAAGTTACAATGAAATCCCTTCATAAATATGACCTGTAGATTCTGCTCAAGGTTTTCAGGCTTCGGGCACCTTTAGCCGTCAAAGTTGCCCAATCATGTCCAAAAAGGGACGTTGTCATCTAGACATTATATGAAGTCAACCTACCAAGTTACAATGAAATCTCTTCATAAATATGACCTGCAGACTGTGCTTAAGGTTTTCGGGCTCGGGCAGCCATCATGGTTGAATGATCGGAACCAAAGGGGACAATCTCATCTGGGCATCATCTGGAGTGATCCTACGAAGTTACAATGAAATCCCTTCATAAATATGACCTGTAGACTGTGCTCACGGTTTTCGGGCTTCGGGCACTTGTAGCCATCACAGCTGACCAATAACGACCAAAAGGGGATGTCATCATCTAAGGCATTATATGGAGTCAACCTAATAAGTTACAATGAAATCCTTCCATAAATATGACCTTTTACCTATGCTAAAGATTTTTGGGCTCGGGCACCGATCAAGGCTGAATGATCGCGATCAAAATGGGACATTCTCATCTAGACATTATTTGGAGTCATCCTACCAAGTTACAATGAAATCCCCTCATAAATATGACCTGAGGACTGTGCTAAAGGTTTTTGGGCTTCGGGCACCTTTAGCCGTCACAGTTGCCCAATCATGTTCAAAAGGAGACGTTCTCATCTAGACATTATATGAAGTTAACCTACCAAGTTACAATGAAATCCCTTCTTAAATATGACCTGTAGACTGGGCTAAATGTTTTTTGGGCTTCGGGCTCGGGCAGCCATCATTGCTGAATGATCGCAACCATAGGGGGACAATCTCATCTGGGCATCATCTGGAGTGATCCTAAGTTACCATGAAATCCCTTCATAAATATGACCTGTAGACTGTGCAAAAGGTTTTTGGGCTTCGGGCCCTTGTAACTGTCACAGTTGCCCAATCACGTCCAAAAGGGGACTTTCTCATCTAGACATTGTATGAAGTCAACCCACCAAGTTACAATGAACTTCCTCAATAAATATGACCTGTAGACTGTGCTAAAGGTTTTCGGGTTTTGGGCTCGGGCAGTCGTCACGGTTGGCAGATCATGCCCAAATGGGGGTATTCTCATCTAGACATAAGGAGTCATCCTACCAAGTTACAATGAAATCCCTCCACATTAAACATGTCCTGCAGACTGTGCTAAAAGTTTTTGGGTTTCGGGCTTGGGCAGCCATCATGGTTGATAGATCATGCCCAAAAGGGGAGGTTCTCATCTAGGCATTATACAGAGGCATCCTACCAAGTTACAATGAAATCCCTTTATAAATACGACCTGTAGACTGTGCTAATGGTTTTGGGGTTTTGGGCTCGGGCAGCCATACCGGTTGCCCGATCGCAACCAAAAGGGGACGTTCTCATCTAGACATGACCCCAAACCCGCATATGAAATTTTGTGACGATCAGACAAGAACTGCGGGGTGTAGCCCGTGCTAAAGGAAAATGTGAACAGACGTCACAGACTAACAGACTTCCGCACGTGTGATGGCAATAGCTTATCTTGACTATGTCAAGTTAAGCTAAAAATGAAAAAATCTGCTGTTTCAGAAAAATCATGTGTACTGTTGGCTTCAACTTGTGTCAGGTAAAGGGTTAAAGATGCAGTACATAAAACATTGTTGGGCTATAGAGGTCTTCTTTTTTTTTTTTGCATGTAATAATTCTCAATCCTTCAAAATGCATTTTGGGAATAATTTCCTCAATGACACAGGGGTGGGGTGGGTTGTGTGTTATAGTAGTCAATTTTTGTTTGTTTGCATTTAATAACTCCCAAGCCTTCAAAATGCATTTTTGGAAAAATTGCCTACACGACCATGGAAGAGGGAGGGGGGGGGGGGGGGGGGGGGGGGGGAGGCGGCAGGGGGGGGGGGGGGGGGACCCATATTCAAACTTGGCCTTTATTACAAGCTGGAAAATACACATATCAACTTTGTTTGAAATCAAATAACCCAAACTGGAGTTATCGGTCGGAAACCAATTGTTTACGGACAGGCGGACGGACTGATGGACAGATGAAAGTCATGACTATAGTCCTGACTGTAAACAGACGGGCTAAAAATGCCAAATTGGCAACCCAGATGGGGGGGAGGGGAGGGACGTGGCGTGGTTAGGGGAGGTTAAAGGAGTCAAAAATTGTTTCACATGTAGCCACTCTAAATCCTTCAAAATGCATTTTGGACCAAAGAAAAAAAAGTGCCTAATTGGCATGGGGAGGGGATATAGGAGTTAAAAAAAAAAAAAAGAGTTCTGCATGTAGTCACTCTAAATACTTCAAAATGCATTTTGAAGCAAATAAAAAAATGCCTAATTGGCATGGGGGGGGGGGGGGGGGGGGAGGGCAGGGCAGGGAAATAACTTAATTAATTTTCATTGGATAATGGTGGTCATCGAACTTGACATCGACATTGCTGCTGTAGAGACATGCACTATTTATTTATTTATTGGTGTTTAAGGTCACATACTTCTGCACAATGGCTAATCATGACCATGGCAGTTTTACAGGTGGAGGAAGCCGGAGTACTCGGAGAGAACTACCGAGCAACGGCGAACAACTGTCAGCTCCCCAACATACTAACTCCACACAAGCAGGGTTGGCATTGGTTGAAGTGTTACGGTACGGAAATATTGTTGATATTGGTAACAGAAAGAAATCCGAGAATTAGCAACAATAACTATAAATTCAATTATTCTGAAATTTAATTAAAAAAAAATAATATAAAAAAATCGATACAATGATCTTTTACACTAATTGGTTTTCAGAAAATAAAAACAGTGGTACAGCAGAACCTGTCTTGAGAGACCGCCCTTTTTTGCCAGGCAAAAGTGGTCTCTCAAAACAGGTGGTCTCTTATGACAGGTTCATTACAGAGTAAAACAACCAAATTGTACAAGGTCATAGTGGTCTCTCAGGACAGGTGGTTTCTCACAACAGTGGTCTCTCAAAACAGGTTTTACTGTACTTATCAATTACTGAATTAGTCCAAAGTACAGTTTGACAGAATCCAGTAATCCAGTGGTGAGGAATCTTGTGAAGAAAGTTACCAGCTGGTAGTATTAAATCCAAGAATGTCTCTTCAGAAACAGTATCCCGTAGATTTGTAATAAAATTTTCACTTAGAAATTTCAGCAGTCTCCAATAAAATATAATAAAATGCTCCACAAAATTCAAATAGGGGTAAAAATCCAAGAAGTACTGGCGCCACAGGTAATTTCCAAATAATCCAGTAGAATCCTAGCTTTTCACAAAATATTATTCTGTTTCACAGAAAGTATAAATTCTCTTTTCCAAGACGAATTGATTCTCTTCAAAATTCTCTTTTGGAATCAATCTTCCAAATTCACAAAGAAGCGCTGCTTCTATAATAAATGCACTGTTCTGAAACAATAATAATCTTTAATGGAAAAAACTGAAGTGAGTCTTTCTGAAATGGCTTTCTAAAAATGAGTTTTTGAATTCTGTTGACAAACCTTTATATAGTAACCAAATAGAATGTTCCAGAAGATGAAAATTCTACAAAGTTCTAACAGTTTCTAGATGATTCCGTCATAGTTCAAGTAAACAAATTCCTTGACCTACTTAAACAATCAACAGCTGTATGTACAATATATTAGTGTAACAAAGATGGAAACAAAGGTCACTCAGTGCAAATGAGTGAGACCAGTCAGAAAATGCAGAAAAAAATATCAATCTCAATATAATTATCCACCAAAGATATATCAATCTCAATATAATATGGGGCTATATAACACACCCCGCCTTAAAAGAAAAGTTTGAAGGTATTGAAAACTTTTATACAACTTTAACAGACTCTGACTGGTTTACAATACACACACGATAATCTTAACACATTTTTTTTTTTAATAAACATATATATCTATATATATATATATATATATATATATATATATATATATATATATATACACTTGAAGTGAATGGGGACCGATCACATCATTTTAAATTAGGATATTCTGGAAAGAGCATCAGCTACAACATTATCTCTTCCCGAAATATGCCTAATCTCTAAATTATATTCTTGAAGGGCTAAACTCCACCGCAATAATCTTTGATTCTTGTTTTTCATTTTATTGATAAAAGTTAAGGGGTTATGATCGGTGTAAACTGTAATTGTGCATTGGGTGGTTCCTAGATACACATCAAAATGGGTTAATGCCAAAATTAGAGCCAAAGTTTCTTTTTCTACTGTAGAGTAATTCTTTTGATGTTTGAGAAATTTTCTGGAGAAATAACATACAGAGTGATCAATACCTTGGGAATCTTCCTAGGCAATATATCCACCTCCTCCATTGACACTTGCATCTATAAATAATTTGAAGGGCTTTTCATAATTGGGACTGGCCAGGATAGGGGAATTATTTAATAAAGTTTTTATTCTGTTAAAGGATTTCTGGCACTCCTCAGTCCAAACAAACCTAACCCTTTTGCTCAATAAACTGGTCAAAGGGGAGATAACATCTGAGAAATTTAAACAAAATTTTCTATAATATCCAGCCATGCCTAAGGTCTCGTTACAGTTATTCAGGTGAAAATGTCGGCTTTTCAAGAAACTGTGCAGCTTCTGATTAACACGGCCGAGGATATTTCACATTTAAATTACCCCCCCTTATTCACAATACTCACAATGTATATAGTTTCTGGAAGCTCTGAATATGGCCATTTCTGGAGACAACTGTACACAAGAAAAATCTTACAATATCACTCAAAGATACTCAGTCGAATGACACAGTTGATGGCTAAAAAATGGCTTAAAATGGTCAAAATTTTCTCATTTTGGGGATAAATCTCCAATTTTCGTTCATCGATAGTGATAAAACTGTGTTAAAGGAATTCCTCATTCCTCCACTGAGGATTTTACAGCATAACATGATCATTCTGACAAATAAAAAACATATGGGTTTCTTATTCATTTTTTCAGAAGGCTTTCTCAAAGCAAATTTACACAAAAATTGGCCCATTTGTAAACTGGAAATTGTCAGGTCCCAAACAGGTCTGGGTTAGTCATTTAACACGTCCATGTGACCTTGACCCCCAATTGAAATGCACTTGACAATACACAGTTTGAATCAAGACCATCAACAGATTATTTTGGCTACACCATTAATGAGATTTATTTACTAAATCCACACCACCATAAACTAAAACTATAGCTCAAAATAGCCATTTGGCTGAGGATATCCAATAACCTCGGAAATGACCTTTTAATAGGAAACAAGACCTTAAGTGAAAAATAAAAAATTCTTCACGCCCTCAAAAACAGTATATGTGCATCTGTATTTAATTCTGAGAAAAATGAGGTATGGCACATGTGAAAAAATTGTTAACTTAGTGCCCTTAAGCTCCATGGATAGCGGCAGACCAAGCACTCTGACAGCCAGTTTCTTTACGTTTCTTTACGCAGTAATGTTAAGTGAGAGAAGGCCTGTTCTTTCACATTTCTGATGCTGATAAAAGCTCTGTAGAGTAAACTTTGCATTAGATGAAAGCATGTAACACCAGTGGTTCCCCTATTCTACCAAGGCAGTATGCTTTAACCTCAGAGAAGGAAGTTAGATTTCAATTTAGATGGATGCACAGCTGTATCACCATGGACAATAGCTATCATGGCAGCTGTGTTGGTATATTGGCCAATGATCAGACTAAACCAATGGTGATGGATTATTTATTTTTGATGTGCACAGTCACTTTCAGCACCAAAAGCTACATCAGGATAACACATAATACATCAGGATAACTGATAAAATAAAAAAAAACCCAGAAATTACATTCATTTGTAAACTGCATCCTCCCACAAAATGCATATTTCAGTCCCCACCCACCCACTCTTTTCCACAGCATTCTCAACTCACTTTCCTCATTTGGCTAAGCATCATTCACTGATTCTATCAATTATAATATAATGTAATCATAAAAGAAAAATTTCTATAAATCTCTTTTAACTACATTTTCCTGCATAGCATACATTGTGTTTGCTAAAGGGTTAAAAAATAGACCCATTTCAGTTCCTGACCTGATCCAAAAGACTGACATTTGAAGTATATGCTATTTGAAAAGAGCTGTGTAAATGTAACGATTAAGAATATTCAGTCCCAAATTATCTCTACTAATCAGACCACACTCTGATAATTCCCTGGAAAGTTCTTAGAAAGCTTTTTCCATATGACTGTACCAGTAAACAGCATTTTCAAATAAAATTGTGTTAAAAAACCTACATAATTCTCTTGATTATACCTCTTACTGGACTTAAAATACCTCAAAAGGGAGAACTTTCCAGGAAATTATACCTGTACATGGTAACAATGAAAAATGAAAAATATGTTTTAATATTTCTTTTAGTTATCCTACAACATATTCCCACTAATACAGTTGGTTTCTATGGAGATTGGAGGCCAGAAATTGCAATGAAAGCAAACACTGTTTTCTACTTAAGGTCTTGTTACAGTTATTCAGGTGAAAATGTCGGCTTTTCAAGAAATGTGCAGCTTCTGATTAACACGGCCGAGGATATTTCGCATTTAAATACCCCCCCCCCCCCCCCCCATTCACAATACTCACAATTTTTTTAGTTTCTGGAAGCTCTGAATATGGCCATTTCTGGAGACAACTGTACACAACAAAAATCTTACAATATCACTCAAATACACTCAGCCGAATGGCACAGTTGATGGCTAAAAAAATGGCTCAAAATGGTCAAAATTTTCTCATTTTGGGGATAAATCTCCAATTTTCGTGCATCGATAATGATAAAACTGTGTTATAGGAATTCCTCGTTCCTCCATTGAGGATTTTACAGCATAACATGATCATTCTGACAAATAAAAAACATATGGGTTTCTTATTCATTTTTTCAGAAGGCTTTCTCAAAGCAAATATACACAAAAATTGTCCCATTTGTAAACTGCAAATTGTCTGGTCCCAAACAGGTCAGGGTTAGTCATTTAACACATCCATGTGACCTTGACCCCCAATTGAAATGCACTTGACAATACACAGTTTGAATCAAGACCATCAACAGATTATTTTGGCTACATCACCATTAATGTGAATTATTTACTAAATCCACACCAACATAAACTAAAACTATAGCTCAAAATAGCCATTTGGCTGAGGATATCCAATAACCTCGGAAATGACCTTTTAATAGGAAACGAGACCTAAGAATCTCATGAGCTCTTTTTTAGAGCTTGGTACTGGAAAATTTACAATGGCATCAACTTTTGCTGCAATCGGCCTCACCTGCCCCTGACCCACAACATGGTCTAAATAATTTACAGCTGCTTTGCCAAATTCTGATTTTACCAAGTTAATAGTTAGGTTGGCTTGGGTTACTTTGTCAAAGAATTCTTGAATATGCTTTAGATGATCAGCCAAACTTGTATCTGTGTGTATAATAACATCATCAATATAAGCTTCACTGTGATCTAGGATTGCAATTAAGTGGTTATCCATGACCTGGAACGTTGCCAGAGTTTTTCATGCCAAAAGGGGTTGCTTTATATTGATACAACCCAAATGGGGCAACAAAAGCAGATATTTCTTTTGCTTTTCTGTTAAAGGGACTTGCCAATAACCCTTTAACAAGTCAAATTTTGTCACAAATTTAGCAAGGCCAAGTTTGTCAATGCAATCATCAATTCTTAGAATTGGAAAATTGTCTGTTTTGGTGAGGCTGTTCAGTTTTCGGTAATCTGTACAAAATCGGTAGCTCCCATCAGGTTTTGGTACGAGTATACAGGGCAAATTCCAGTTGCTATGTCTAGGTTCAATGATATCATTGTCCAGCATATATTGTATTTCCTTTCGCATGATCTCAGCTTTGAAAGGGTTCAATCTATATGGACGCTGTTTGATGGAGTTTGCTCCTCCCACATCAACATCATGAAAAATAACTGATGTCCTACTTGGTACATCGGGAAATAAGTGTTGATATTTGAATATTAAATCAACTAAATCTTTTCTTTGGTCAGGCAGTAAATAATCTATTTTATTTTGTAGATCTCTCAGGACATCTGAGTTCTGTAACTTAAGAGGTACATTTTCGCCGCCTTCATGAATATCCTCCAGAGGAATTTCCACCTCATCCATGTGGGTGACTGTTGAGACTGGTAGAGAGCTTGGTTCTCTCTCATAATATTTTTTCAACATATTTATATGGCACAGCTGAGTATTTTTGAGTCTATAGGGAGTCTCAACAACATAATCAGTATCACTGATCTTGGGCTTAACAATATAAGGGCCTGAATACCTTGCCTGTAAAGCATTGCCCTTTGAAGGGAATAATACTAGCACCTTGTCCCCAGGTTTAAAGGTGCGAAATTTTGCCTTTTTTATCATACCAGGTCTTCATGTGACTCTGGGCTTTCTGTAAATGTTTATTTGCCATTTCTCTGGCCTGGTGCAATTTTTCCTTAAAAGTGGACACACAGTCCAGAAGAGAAATTTCAGGTGGCTCTTCCTCGAGCCATTTCTCCTTCAAAGCAGTGAGTGGACCCCTCACCGAGTGTCCAAACACTAATTCAAAAGGACTGAACCCCAGAGATTTCTGTACAGTCTCACGGACTGCAAATAAAAAAGATGTACTCCTTCATCCCAATCCTTCTCAATATCCTCCCCATAGGCTTTTTTCATGGTCTTCAATGTTTGATGGAAGCATTCAAGAGCTCCTTGACTTTCGGGATGGTAGGCAATTGATGTGTTCTGCTTAATTTTGAGCTCATAGATCACCTGCTGAAAAATGTTTGACATAAAATTTGAGCCCTGGTCTGATTGCACTGACCTGGGTAGACCGAGAGTCGTGAAAAATTTTATCAAGGCCTTAACTATAGTCTTAGTTTTAATATTTCTTAGAGGTATAGCCTCAGGAAATCGTGCAGAAGCACACATGATGGTAAGAAGATATTCATTTCCAGATCTTGTTCTAGGTTTACTAAATGGCTCCTCAAAAGCAGGGATTGGTTGAAGGGGAGCAGGAGGAATCTTCTGATTGGGTTTTCCTACAATTTGACAGGTGTTACAAAATTCGACAACATTCTGTCAAAGCTTGGGCCAGTAAAAACAATACTGAATACGAGAGTAGGTCTTCCTAATTCCCAAATGTCCAGCCATTGGATTTTCATGAGCCAGGCTCATTATTTCATTCCGGTATTTAGTGGGGACAACTATTTGATAAATAACCTCCCAATCACTATTGGAGGGTACTTCTGGTGGTCGCCATTTCCTCATAAGTACACCAGATTTTCTGAAATAACAGACAGGGGAGTTTTGGGCTTCAGCCTGTGTTAGAGCCTTTTCACGTGGCTCGGCAAGGTCAGGATCACTTTCCTGTTCCTGAATTAAAGATGTCCGGGAAATGACATTCAAGGAGGTCCCCCTATCACTCTCGGGTGTAGTGGCCTTTTTACAATGTCTGGACGAGTCATCACACTGACTCAAAAATGTCTGAGACAAATCAATGTCTTCAGAATCCGTAATTCTGTGACAGTTCTTATCCTCAGCTTTGCTGTTTAAATCACCACAATTGAGGTTGTTATCAACCTCAGTTTTCTTTGCCATGGACCGAGTCACAGCACATGCTGGAAAGGTAAAAGGAAAACATTCCTTCAAATTAATAATACTTTCATCTGTGCTCGGCTTATCCACCACTTGAGGTTCTAGTGACTTTGTCACCAGCTGAGTCATTTCCCAATAATAAAGAAATACCTTTTACAGGTAGAGTAGGTCTGATTCCTACTGTCACAGTCCCATTTACTAAACTACTTTTCAAATTTATTTTATGAAGTGGGACATTTAAAGAGTTTGACTCAATACCTGATACTAGAACTTGTGCCCCTGTAGCATTTTCTTCAGAAAATGGCAAAATGACTTCTAACATTAAAGACTGAGTAGCCCCTGTGTCTCTCAGTATTTTTATTGGTAAGGAACAGTGCTTATCCCCATCAAGAGAAACAAAGCCTTCAGAAATAAATGGCTTATAATTTTCTAAAGCGTCTTGCTTTATCACATAATTTTCAGGGCATGGCGCACATGGTAGTGCATTCTGTGAAGTAGAGGACTCATTTTTCCGTTTCAACAGCCAGCAATCAGATAGTAAATGTCCTGGTTTCTTACAATAATTACCGGTTTTAGTTGAACTGTTGGGTTGTAATGGTGTAGGGCTGGCATTAGAGGTTTTGTTTTCACCAAATTTCTTATTAAATTTGGGCGGTGAAAAGTTTGGAGGATTGGAAGGATGATTTGAATGATGAGTTTTATCTGAAGTTGGTCTCGGTCCACTTTGGAAAGAATTCTTGTGGGGCCAAAAATTTGTGGAGTTACGACTCATTTTATGAGTTAGGGTGTAGTCATCTGCTAGTACTGCTGCTCTGTTTAAAGTGTCAACTTTTTGTTCATCCAGGTGGGCCTTTATATCTGAATGGATCTTTCCTTTACACTCTTCTATCAGCATCATTTCTTTTAATTTAGAGAAATCTTTCCCAATTTCTTTGGAATGGCACCACCTATCAAATAAATTTTGCTTCTCTCTGGCAAATTCCACATGAGTTTGATTTTCGTTTGTAAAATAATTTCTGAATTTCTGCCTTTAGGCCTCTGGAACAAGTTCGTATGCTTTAAGTATAGCCTCTTTAACAGTGTCATAATTATTACTTTGGTCAGAAGATAGAGCAGAATAGATTTCTTGAGCCTTCCCTTTCAAAACACTTTGCAATAGCAAAGTCCAGACATCCCTTGGCCATTCTAAACTTGTTGCCACTTTTTCAAAATGTGAAAAATATTTATCAACTTATTTTTCTTGAAAGGGGGGAACTAGCCTAACATGTTTAGTTGCATCAAATCTACTTGGTGAGATTACATTTGAGCCTTGACATTGAGATTTCAATTCTTTAATTTTTATTTCTTTTTGGGCCTGAATTTCTAGTTCTCTTAAATGCATTTCTTTTTGAGCCTGAATTTGTTCCATTTCTTTTTGAGTTTCAATTTCTTTTAATTTCATTTTCTCTTTCTTCTTTTTCAGCCTGAATGTGTTCCCTTTCTCTTTGAGCCTGAATTTGTTCCCTTTCTTTTTGAATCTGAATCTCAATTTCCCTCATTTTTTGTTGCACTTCTAACTTTTTTAATTCAAATTGTAACTTTTTGAGTTCAAGGGCATCAGTATGTTGTGGTTCAGAGGGGGGAGTTTCAGACCGAGGCAAAAGACCTTATTCCATATGATGATTAACAATGAGCTGTTTAAGTTTATGTTTGTTTAGACCAGGGGTGGCAGGTAATTGTAGATACTGAGCAAGCTGGGACAAATCTTCCTTCTTAAGAGATTCTAAAAGGGCCAAACTAGGAGAGCTTTCAAATTCAGAAATAAATTCTGTCACAATAAATACCATGATGAAAAGGTTTGCTGGTTCTCAGATTATATGAATAATAATACTGAAATTTTCTAAGAAAGTTTAAATGTTTTGAAAGTGAGCCAAAATAATAATTGCAATATGCAAATAATGCTTTTTCGTTATCTTATATTCAATCTCAGCAACGAGCTCCCAATTTCTGTTACGGTATGGAAATATTATTGATATTGGTAACAGAAAGAAATCTGAGAATTAGCAACAATAACTATGAATTTAACTATTCTGAAATTTAATTTAAAAAAATTAATATAAAAAAACGATACAATGATCTTTTACACTAATTGGTTTACAGAAAATAAAAGCAGTGGTACTTATAAATTACTGAATTAGTCCAAAGTACAGTTTGACAGAATCCAGTAATCCAGTGGTGAGGAATCTTGTGAAGAAAGTTACCAGCTGGTAGTAAGTATTAAATCCAAGAATGTCTCTTCAGAAACAGTATCCCGTAGATTTGTAATAAAATTTTCACTTAGAAATTTCAGCAGTCTGCAATAAAATATAATAAAATGCTCCATAAAATTCAAATGGAGTAAAAATTCAAGAAGTATTGGCGCCACAGGTAATTTCCAAATAATCCAGAAGAATCCTGGCTTTTCACAAAAATAATATTATTCTGTTTCACAGAAAGTATAAATTCTCTTTTCCAAGACGAATAGATTCTCTTCAAAATTCTCTTTTGGAATCAATCTTCCAAATTCACAAAGAAGCACTGCTTCTATAATAAATGCACTGTTCTGAAACAATAATAATCTCCAATGGAAACAACTGAAGTGAGTCTTTCTGAAATGGCATTCTAAAAATGAGTTTTTGAATTCTGTTGACAAACCTTTATATAGTAACCAAATAGAATGTCATAGAAGATGAAATGTCTACAAAGTTCTATCAGTTTCTTGGTGATTCTGTCATAATTCAAGTAAACAAGGTCCTTGACCTACTTAAACAATCAACAGCTATATGTACAATATATTAGTGTAACAAAGATGTAAACAAAGGTCACTCAGTGCAAATGAGTGAGACCAGTCAGAAAATGCAGAAAAAAATATCAATCTCAATATAATTATCCACCAAGGATATATCAATCTCAATATAATATGGGGCTATATAACAACAAGTGCACCATTGACGTGCAGTACGCCTTAGTACACAGCGCCACCGTGCCCCCACGTGGGCAATGGGGGTGAAGTGTCTTGTCCAAGGGCACAACGTGGTTGCCGCAGGTGGGATTCGAACCGAGGACCTCTCGGCTTGCAGTCTGCACCTCTACCTACTGAGCCACCGCACCCCCAGTGTCATGTACTGAAAAGAATTGAAATCCGTTAACTATTGTTCAAGTTATGCCATAAACAAAGTTCGGACAGATGGATGGACTGACAAGACAGATGGACGGATGGACTGACAGACAGATGGATGGGGTGGAGCTCTATGCTATATCCCTCCCTTATGGGGGGATAAAAAATAAAAAAAGTATGTGGTAGAAGCCTAATTCGAAATTTAAAGAAACTAAGTTCGAAAACCTTTTTGAAAAGGGTTAAATTAATGCCAATATTATTTGAAACCACTGCATACAGGTTCATTCAACTTTTGCCCCAAATGAAAAACAATGACGTTGTAGTTTTTGAAGAATGAAAGAAACAACCTTGAAAAGCAAAACTTTAATCCGAAACTTTAAGCTGGGAATACTAAGTAAAACTGATTGCCAAAAAAGGGTTAAATATTTCCTAAAAACGATAAACGAAACCATTGATGTAAATGCAATCATTAAGTTGTATTGACTATGCAAGAATTAAAGTAAGAAAGTATGTGGCAAAGCCTAATTTCAAATACAAAGAAACTAAGTCTGAAAACATATTTAAAAGGGGTTAAAATCATGCCAATATTTGTAATGAAAATCACTGTAGAAAGGTTCAGTAGACAGCAGACGTTGTCCCAAATGAGAAACAGTGACATTGCACTAAACTGTTTGAAGAATTAAAGGTGTAACTCTGTAAACAAAAAAACTTTAACCAAAAATTTTAAACTGGAAGTTGTAAGTTAAATAGCCATACAAAAAAAGAGTTAAATATTTCCCAAAATAACATGAAACACAATGAGAAGATACAAGCAATAGTAATTAATATTAATTTAAAAGAAAAAAAACTTTAACCTTGACTATAATGAAAGTGTCAATGACACTGTAGCTCAATTTGTCAACACATGTACATGTATAGTATGTGACACAGCAATGACAAACATCTAGGTAATGACCTGATAACAAAGGTACATATAAAGTATTGCAACGGTCTGTACATAAATACTGACCATAGTCTGTAACAAATGTATAGGTAAAGTATTGTAAAGGTGGGTGGCAGTCAGATGCTAAACTAGAAAAGAAATCTTTGAGTCCCAGAGTGGTCTGACTGAACCCCAAAATATCTGTTCTCATAGCAAAGTGATAACAAAGGGACCCCAAATCACACTCGTTCCTGTCCCAAGGTGAAAACAAAGGTACCCAATAAGTTTCGTGAAGATCAGTTCGTAAATACGAGCTGTATAGAAGTGGTGACAAAAAACTGATTGGACCTAATTTTGGTACAAAATGGCCACTGGCAGCCATCTTGAATTTTGGACCGCACTCAGAAACACTCGTTCTTGTCCCAAGGTGATAACAAAGGTACTCAAGAAGTTTCGTGAAGATCGGTTGATAAATACAGCCTCTAGCCTGAGCCGTATTGACATGTGCACTTACAGTGTATAAGTAGCACTAAATAAATCAAAATTCATCTAATTTGCATAATTTCTGCACGAGAAAAAAAACCTGTACTGTATGTGATGTATTCCATTTTACTAAACATTCATACAAAAATTTATTCAAATCAGAACTTTCATACAGAAGTTCTGTACAAAAGACTGATTGCACTAATTTTGGTACAAAATGACTGCCGGCGGCCATCTTGAATTTCGGACAACACCCCAAAACACTCGTTCTCATCCCACGGTGATAACAAAGGTACCCAAGAAGTTTCGTAAAGATCGGTTCATAAATACGGACTCTAGCCCGAGCCGTATAGGGATTTGCACTTACAGTGCTGAAAGTAACACTAAATAAATCAAAGTTAGTCTAATTTGCATAATATAAGCACGAGAAAAAAACCCATATGATATGTAATGTATCTCATGGTACTAAACATTCATATGGAAAATTATTCAAATCAGAGCTTTCATATGGAAGTTCTGTACAAAAAAAAAATTTCTGCATCGTCAGTACAAAATGGCTGCTGGCAGCCATCTTGAATTTCGGACTGCACCCAAAAACACTCGTTCTCATCCCACGGTCATAACAAAGGTACCCAAGAAGTTTCGTAAAGATTGGTTCATAAATACGGCCTCTAGCCCGAGCCATAGCAGCTTGGCACTTACAGCTTTGAAAGTAACACTAAATAAATCAAAGTCAGTCTAATTTGCATAATTTACGCACGAGAAAAAAACCCGTATTATATGTGATGTATCCCATGGTACTAAACATTTATACAAAACTTTATTCAAATCAGAACTTTCATACAGAAGTTCTGTACAAAAAACTGATTTTTGCATCATCGGTACAAAATGGCCGCTGGCAGACATCTTGAATTTCGGACCACACCTAAAAACACTTGTTCCCGTCCCAGGGTCAGAACAAAGGTACACAAGAAGTTTCGTAAAGATCGGTTCATAAATACGACCTCTAGCCCGAGCCATAGCCAATTGTTGACGTACGGACAGACGGACGACGGGCCATGACAATAGCTCAAATTTGACTTCGTCAAAGTTGAGCTAAAAAACTTTAACCACAAACTTTAACCAAAACTCTAAATGTTAGCAGACGGAGGGACAGACGAAAGTCATGACTATAGCCCAGACTGTAAACAGTCTGGCTAAAAAACGAAGATAACCGGAACTTCAATCATATAACCACAAGCTGACGAATAGAAATGACCTATATGGGTACCCATTATTAACATTACACAGCGGATGGTCGGTTAAAAATTAATTCGGTATATTACTATTATTTTCTGGCTGTTAGCAATCCCCCCCCCCCCCCCCCAAGAAAAAAAAAAAAAAAAATAGGCTGATGAAATCGTCAGATGTGTACGCATATGCTCAACTAGTAGAAAGCTGTATGACGGAGGGCCACCCCGGATGCCGACATTCTGTACACCATACATGGTATGGGTACATATAGAAATGGATTGGAGGAGTGCCTAATTTGATGGAAAAGGGTTAATATCTCAGGATCAAATTACTAGATGTACATAAAAAAATACACAGCACAGCACATCAGTAACCTGAGTACGTATATAAAGTAACCTGATAATCGGATTAATATTTTTTGAGTTATCGCATGCCGAAGAAATGGATTGGAGGAGTTCTCAATTTGAAGGATAAAGGGTTAATATCTCAGGATCAAATTATCAGATTTACACCAAAAACTATACAGCTTGGCACATCAGTAACCTGAACACATATAAGAAGTAACATGACAATAGGACTGATATTTTTTGAGTTAGCTCATGCCCAAGGGATTGGAGGAATTTTCAATTTGAAGGATAAAGGGTTAATATCTCATGATTAAATTATCAGATTTACACCAAAAACTATACAGCTCGGCACATCAGTAACCTGAATACAAATATAAAGTAACTTGACAATCCAAGCAATATTTTTCAAGTTATCGAATGCCAAAGTAATTGGAGGAATTTTCAATTTGAAGGAAAAAGGGTTAATATCTCAGGATCAAAATAACAGATTTACACCAAAAACTATACAGCTCGGCACATCAGTAACCTGAACACAGGGGGGCTGGTGCAGACGAACCCTTTTTTCAAGAATTTAGAATGCAAATAAATCCCCAAAAGGCCACCAAAGAGCTCCATTTGATAGTAAATTAAAATTTTAACCCACCACCCCCTGGTTTGCCCTTGCCATGGGCGCACGTGGCCAGTGCCAGGCGTATCAACGGTGCACCTTTTTCATCAAAGTCAAACCACTTTTGAAAAGTCTTGGCGACACCAATGGGAGAAAGCGAGTTGGTTTAAAAAAAAACATTTTCTGCGTTAAGTGGGCGAAGAGTTAGGCTATTGACAAGTGATTATGCTGAAATGATAATTTCAAGTTAACACATCCACAACAATGGGGGCAAGGTGGCTCAGTAGGTAGAGGTTCAGGCTACAAGCCGAGAGGTCCTCAGTTAGAATACCACCTTGGGCAACACACTTCGCCCCCATTGCCCATGTGGGTGCACGGTGGCATTGTGTACTACGGCGTACTGCACGTCGATGGTGCACCTGTCATCAACCAATGCTACCCTGTGTGGAGTTTGTATGTTGGGGAGCTGACAGTTGCTCGCCATTGCTTGGTGGTTCTCTCTGGGTACTCAGGCTTCCTCCACCCTTAAAACTGTCATGGTCATGATAAGCCATTGTGCTGAAATGTGACCTTAAACGCCAATAAATTGGCGTTGTTCATTGCACTTTCATGTTTACTAATAAATATATAATCCACAACAATAGGCTACTGAAAACATCAGAAGGTTTATACAATAATTGATAGCTGCTTGATTATAGCACTAATCCCCTGTGTTGACTGTGTCATTGAAAGATTACTGCCACTGGTTTTAATTCATGCACAAACTACTGTACTCACACGGCATCTGATTTCATTGGGAAACTGTCTTGCCAGTTTTTTATGGTTTTTTGCATAGTTTCACTGAACTTTAGATATCGGAGTAGAATTTACACTCGGTGGGTGTTTCCAAATCCATACAATATCCAAGAACTGTTTTTGCGTTTGCACCAGGCTACTTGACAACCTCAAGCAAAAAATAAGTTGTCCACTCATATAAGATCATGTTGGATTCAATTTATCAGAACGGGTCGATATGCATGGGAGCGAAATTTTGAGAAACAAAAATAATATATTTCTGGCATCATCTGCCCTTGAACGTTTGAAATTTGGGAAAAACTTTCCTCTTGAGAAAAACACACACGCTTCCTAACTTGTTCTTTCAAACGTTATTGTGGAATAAATAGTTGAACACACACTTTCACTGTTTTTTGTTAACTTGAGTATGCTTCCTTTATCCATTTAACACAATAAGTGCAGAATATCAAATCACCCAAATGACCACCTTTCTGGTAAGTGGACGCACAAACCACAGTATTTCCTTTTGAAAGCTTCAAGGATAAACAGCTTGTTTTTTTGGTATGCCCACGGTTAAACAGCAGTACATCACTGGTGGAGAATGCTCTTATTAATATATATATATACTTTTTTCCCCATAATTCTCGATTTATTACTCAGGCACGTAACCACACACACACGCACGCACTTTTGAAAATTCTCGATTTATTACTCAGGCACGTAACCACACACACATGCAAACACTTTTGAAAATGATAGGTTATTTTCTTTTTAATCAATATTTAATCATTTTAACCCCACAACAGGTGGTTAACTGCACTCGACTGTAGATAAATTTCTGCACTAGAGCCTACATGTAGGCTTACTGAAAAAAAATAATCAGAAGGCTTACTGAAAAAAAAAAATCATTTTTGGGCCCCAAAAACATAGCTTATGGATTCTCTTTGGAACTATAGCTTGTTCCATTGAGAAGTCACAGCCCATATTCCTTCAGGGAAGAAGTGGAAAAATAATTAAATTCGGAGGGCTGGGACTGACGGTGTATCTGTTCACCTATGGTTAGTTTTATGGTAGATGTAGGCAAACTTATAGTGTGAATGAATCTTATGGAATGTGAATAGCCCCACAGACCAGATCATTCTCAGAATCTCGCACGATTTCATGTTTAATTTCAACTGAAACTCAAACCAGAAGAACCCATTTGAGTACTTAAGGAATTTTTTTAATGATTATTCCTATAATTAGTGTTTGCAATCTAATATTATTGAATGCGTGGAAATAATGCCCATCCACAGTCGTCCACGGAGGCTGTACTGTGATGTCAATCAAATGCATGACCAATCAGATGCATCTTTACATGACGTTATTACACATAGGCCAGATTCCATGCCTGGTGTATCTAGTACATTTCTCAATGTCTGCTATTCTTAATGAATACACACAGCAATCATAGTATAAACAATCTTACTTGACATTTTTTTGAAAAGTTTGATCATTCAACTTGTACTGATATGCAGCATCTCCATCTCTTCTGGGAATGTTGCCATAGTAAAATGCACAAAAAGTAAATTGTGTGGTGATTTTAGATATAGAATGCAAGGAATTTCAATTTAATAAATTTAACTTGGACACGATCATCAGGTTTTCCACCTGTGTACACATTGTTGGCATGTTGTTACATACTCTATATGCTGAGGGTGTTCTAAATTTTGATTGTTTTCCCTGGCTATCAACAATGAGATATCATGTTGGAACACGAGAAAGAAATCACAATACACACTCATGTATAAAAGGCAAAACCTTGTTGCACATGCTGTACACTGTACGCTGGGTTCATAGTTTCATTCAAATCGACACAGGAGTTCAGAAAATTGCAAATTTGGGCAAGCCAAAAATTTTGCTCCTCCCAAAACTACAAATACTGCCCAATGAACTTTTATTTCACTTTTCACTCAGGCAAGCCTTCAAGCAGGGATATAATGAGTATATACAATGAAAGTGTGAATGACACTGTAGCTTAACTTGTTTGTGTGTTATGTTTGATGAAAAGGATAATTTCAATATTTATGAAAGGATTATGAAATAAGACAAGAATTGTGATAATTGGGAATATGTTAATTTCTGTATGTGGCCGTCACAGTTAATGTATATCAATGAAAGTTACCAATTTACAGTGAAATTATTCCAAAACAAGTCATCCTATCAAGTTACAATGAAATCCCTTCATAAATATGGCCTGTAGACAGTGCTAAAGGTTTTTGGGCTTTGGGCATGTATAGCCATCACAGCTGACCGATCAAAACAAAAAGGGGACGTCCTCATCTAGACATTATACTGAGTCATCCTACCAAGTTACAATGAAATCCTTTCATAAATATGACCTGTAGTCTGTGCTAATGTTTTCTGGGTTTTGGGCTGGGGCAGCCGTCATGGTTGAATGATCGTGACCAAAAGAGGATATTCTCACCTAGGCATTATCTGGAGTCATCCTTCCAAGTTACAATGAAATCCCTTCATAAATATGACCTACAGACTGTGCTAAAGGTTTTCGGGCTTCGGGGCCCTGTAGCCATCACTGTTGACCAATCGCGACCAAAAGGGGGCGTTCTCATCTAGACATTATATGGAAACAACCTACTAAGTTACACTGAAATCCCTCCATAAATACAACCTGTAGACTGTGTTAAAGGTTTTGGGCTCGGGTAGTTGTCACGGTTGACAGATCGCGACCAAATGGGGATGGTCTCATCTAGACATCATACGAAGTCATCCTACCAAGTTACAATGAAATCCTTCCATATTAAATATGACCTGTAGACTGTGCTAAAAGTTTTTGGGTTTTGGGCTTGGGCAGCAGTCAAGGTTGACAGATCATGACCAAACGGGAACGTTCTCATCTAGATATTATACAGAGGCATCCTACCAAGTTACAATGAAATTCCTTCATAAATACGTCCTGTAGACTGTACTAATGGTTTTCGGCTTGGGCAGCCATCATGGTTGACCAATCGCGACCAAAAGGGGATGTTCTCATCTAGACATGACCTCAAACCTGTATATGAAATTTCATGATGATCGGATAAGAACTACGGAGTGTAGTCTGTGCTAAAGGAAAATGTGAACAGACTCACAGACTAACAGAATTCCGCACGTGTGATGGCAATAGCTTATCTTGACTGCCCCACAACATGACCTAAATAATTTACAGTTGCTTTGCCAAATTCTGATTTTACCAAGTTAATAGTTAGGTTGGCTTGGGTCACTTTGTCAAAAAATTCTTGAATATGCAGTCCCAATTACTAAGCTACTTCTTAAATTTATTTTATGAAGTGGGACCTTTAAAGAGTTTGACTCAATACCTGATATTAGAACTTGTGCCTCTGTAGCACTTTCTTCAGAAAATGGCAAAATGCCTTCTAACATTAATGACTGAGTAGCCCCTGTGTCTCTCAGTATTTTTATTGGTAAGGAACAGTGCTTATCCCCATCAAGGGAAACAAAACCTTCAGAAATAAATGGCTTATAATTTTCTAAAGCGTCTTGCTTTATAACATAATTTTCAGGGCATGGAGCACATGCTAGTGCATTCTGTGAAATAGTGGACTCATTTTTCCTTTTTAACAGCCAGCAATCAGATAATAAATGACCTGCTTTCTTACAATAATTACAAGTTTTAGTTGAACTGTTGGGTCGTAATGGTGTAGGGCTGGCAATGGATGACTTATTCTCATTAGGCTTCCGATTAAATTTAGGTGGTGAAAAGTTTGTAGGTTGGGAAGGATGATTGGAAGGATGAGTTTTATCTGAAGCTGGTCTAGGTCCACTTTGGAAAGAATTCTTGTGGGGCCAAAAATTTGTGGTGTTACGACTCATTTTATGAGTTAAGGAATAGTCATCTGCCAGTACTCCTGCTCTATTTAATGTGTCAACTTTTTGTTCATCCAGGTGGGCCTTTATATCTGAATGTATCTTTCCTTTAAACTCCTCAATCAGCATCATTTCCTTTAATTTTGTGAAATCTTTCCCTATTTCTTTTGAGTGGCACCACCTGTCAAATAGATTTTGCTTTTCTCTGGCAAATTCCACATGAGTTCGATTTTCATTTTTATAATAATTTCTGAATTTCTGCCTATAGGCCTCTGGAACAAGTTCATATGCCTTAAGTATTGCCTCTTTAACAGCGTCATAATTGTTGCTTTGCTCAGAAGATAGAGCGGAATAGATTTCTTGGGCCTTCCCTTTCAAAACACTTTGCAGTAGCAAAGTCCAGACATCCCTTGGCCATTCTAAACTTGTTGCCACTTTTTCAAAATGTGAAAAATATTTATCAACTTCTTTTTCTTGAAAGGGGGGAACTAGCCTAACATGTTTAGTTGCATCAAATCTACTTGGAGAAATTACATTTGAGCTTTGACGTTGAGATTCTAATTCTTTTATTTTTATTTCCTTTTGGGCCTGAATTTCTAATTCTTTTAAGTGCATTTCTTTTTGAGCTTCTATTTCCCTTAATTTTAATTCCCTTTCCTCTTTTTGAGCCTGAATTTGTTCCCTTTCTTTTTGAGCCTGAATTTGTTCCCTTTCTTTTTGAGCCTGAATTTGTTCCCTTTCTTTTTGAGCTTCTAATTCTTTTAATTTAATTTCATTTTCTCTTTCTTCTTTTTGGGCCTCTAATTCTTTTAATTTCATTTCATTTTCCTGCCTTTTCATTTCTTGTTGCATTTCTAATCTCTTTAGTTCTAATTCTAACTTTTTGAGTTCAAGGGCATCAGTAGGTTGTGGTTCAGAGACAGGTGACCCAGACTGAGGCAAAAGACCCTCCTCAATATAATGATTAACAATGAGCTGTTTAAGTTTATGCTTGTTCAGACCAGGGGTGGCAGGTAATTTTAGACACTGAGCAAGTTGAAATAAATCCTCCTTCTTAAGAGATTCTAAAAGGGCCAAACTAGGAGATCTTTCAAATTCAGAAATAAATTCTGTCACAATAAATACCATGATGAAAAGGTTTGCCGGTTCTCAGATTATATAAATAATAATACTGAAAGTTTCTAAGAAAGTTTAAATGTTTTGAAAGTGAGCCAAAATAATAATTGAAATATGCAAATAAAGCTTTCTCGTTATCTAACATTCAATCCCGGACGAGCCCCCAATTTCTGTTATGGTGTGGAATTATTAATGATATTGGTAACAGAAAGAAATCTGAGAATCAGCAACAAAACTATGAATTTAACTATTCTGAAATTTAATTTAAAAAAAAAATTAATACAAAAATCTTTTACACTGACTGGTTTACAGAAAATAAAAACAGTGGTACTTATCAATTATTGAATTAGTCCAAAGTACAGTTTGACAGAATCCAGTAATCCAGTGGTGAGGAATCTTGTGAAGAAAGTTACCAGCTGGTACATGTAGTATTAAATCCAAGAATGTCTCTCAGAAACAGTATCCCGTAGATTTGTAATAAAATTTTCACTTTGAAATTTCAGCAGTCTCCAATAAAATATAATAAATGCTCCACAAAATTCAAATGGAGTAAAAATCCACGAAGTATTGGTGCCACAGGTAATTTCCAAATAATCCAGTAGAATTCTGGCTTTTCACAAAATATTATTCTGTTTCACAGAAAGTATAAATTCTCTTTTTCAAGATGAACAAATTCTCTTCAAAATTCTCTTTTGGAATCAATCTTCCAAATTCACAAAGAAGCACTGCTTCTATAATAAATGCACTGTCCTAGAACAATAATAATCTCCAATGGAAACAACTGCTGTGTTTTAACTGAAGTGAGTCTTTCTGAAATGGCTTTCTAAAAATGAGTTTTTGAATTCTGTTGACAAACCTTTATATAGTAACCAGATAGAATGTCCCAGAAGAGGAAGTTTCTGCAATGTTCTATTAGTTTCTGGGGGATTCTGTTAAAGTTCAAGTAAACAAGGTCATTGACCTATTTAAACAATTAAACAATCAACAGCTATATGTACAATATATCAGTGTAACAAAGATGTAAACAAGGTCACTGAGTGCAAAAGAGTTAGACCAGTCAGAAAATGCAGAAATAAAAAAAAAATCTTTCTCACATAATTATCAACTTAAGGATATATCAATCTCAATATAATATGGGGGCTATAACATAGTCAATGATGTTTTGCGCAATCATCATTCATTTTGAAGTGGTAAAAGAGTACTACATGTATTTTAAAAGCCACTCTCAAGTAAAGAATAACTGAGCACTTGTTTTAGTGTAACCAGTACTTTGGTTTTCAGCAGGCCTTGCGTTTTGAAAAATTTGCAAGAGCTAAGAAATCGCTCTTTGGGGCCTTTTGTATGAGCCAATAGCTTCCAGGGCTCACATAAGAAATTTGTCCAAAATTGAGACAAATTTGAGTATTTTGTTAGTCAACTTGGCATTAATTCTGAGCAAATTGACAGTATTGTGTACTTGGCACACCGTTCCCAACTGATCTTCATTACGATGGTCTGACGGAACTGAATAAAAACACTAGATTTTTACAATATGTATTATAGTTTCAAACAGATGCTCCCATATAAAAGGTTGTAAATAAAATGAACAAATTGTCTGAAATGAACAGATATGAATTATGTGTCTTGGAGAGAATCTTCATAAACAAGTGTCTGACCACCGAGGTGGTATTAGTCCCCTACGGCGCTGTTGTGACATAAGGTGTTTTTGTCACAGAAGACACTAGAGTATATAAGCATCTTGGATTTTGAAAAAAAAATATTGAGCGTGCATAATCCCCTCACAACCCTTTATCCATGTACCATATATGAAAGGCGTAGCTTGAACCATGTTGGAGGGAGGGGTGGTAACATAAAATAGAGAAAAAAGCTTAAAAAACACAACAAAAATGGCCGCCATTCTGCCATCTTGGATTTTGAAAAATAAATATTGACTGTGCATCATCCCCTCAGAACCATTTATCCATGTACCAAATATGAAAGGAGTAGCTTGAAGCATATTAGAGGGAGAGGTGGTAACATAAAAACAGACAGACAGACGGACAGACAGACACATGTTAGATTTTGAAAAAAAATATTGAGTGTGCATAATCCCCTCACAACCCCTTTATCCATGTACCATATATGAAAAGTGCAGCTTGAACCATGTTGTAGGGAGCAGTGGTAACATAAAAGAGAGAAAAAGGCTTAAAAAACACAACAGAAATGGTTGCCACGGCACCATCTTGAAATTTGGAAAAAAAATATTGAACGTGCAACATCCCATTACAACCCTCTATCCATGTGCCAGATATACAAAGTGTAGCTTGAACCATGTTGGAGTGAGGGGTGGTAACATGAAAATAGAGAACAAAAGCTTAAAAAACACAACAAAAATGGCCGCCATTCCGCCATCTTGGATTTTGAATAAAAAAATTTGAGCGTGCATCATCCCCTCAGAACCATTTATCCATGTACCAAATATGAAAGGTGTAGCTTAAAAGCATGTTGGAAGGAGAGGTGGTAACATAAAAAACAGACAGACAGACGGACGGACAGACGGACGTACGGACAGACAGACGGACAAATTTTGGAAAAAAAATATTGAACGTGCAACATCCCATTACAACCCCCTATCCATGTGCCAGATATAAAAAGTGTAGCTTGAACCATGTTGGAGTGAGGGGTGGTAACATAAAATATAGAAAAAAGCTTAAAAAACTCAACAAAAATGGCCGCCATGCCGCCATCTTGGATTTTGAAGAAAAAAATATTGAACGTGCATCATCCCCTCCCAACCCTCTATCCATGTGCCAAATATGCAAAGTATAGCTTGAACCATGTTGGTGGGAGGGGTGGTAACATGAAAATAGAGAAAAAAAGCTTTAAAAACACAACAAAAATGGCCGCCATTCCGCCATCTTGGATTTTGAAAAAAATATTTTGAGCGTACATCATCCCCTCAGAACCATTTATCCATGTACCAAATATGAAAGGTGTAGCTTAAAGCATGTTGCAGGGAGAGGTGGGAACATAAAAAACAGACAGACAGACGGACAGACAGACAGACGGACGGAGTGCAATCCTATAGTCCCCTTACGGTTCCCGTAGGGGACTAATCCCATTACGGTTCCCGTAGGGGACTAATAAGCATTTATATCATTAGAATACGTAAACTTGAAGAGTAACTTGGGGGGGGGGGGGGGACTGTTGGGTACTAGTCAGGCAGGGTGTGGGGGGATTTTTTTGTGCGATGTTAGGTTGAATTTTTTGGCATCGCCATTTTTACCTCCCACCCACCAATTTTTGCATTTTTTTCCCATTGAGATTTAAACACCCATCCTCAAAAACAATTTGATTTGCGGGATCTATTGCTCTGATACAGGTTTCTGACATATCAAAAACTGGACTGCGAGTCCTGCTTACACCCTTTGATGGTACCTATTCTTTAAGACCAAATTAACTTTATTCAATACAAATGGCAGCATGTGCTGCAGTGGGATATGTGAAACAAGAGACCCAATGGGGCCTGAGGCGCTCAGCTGACAATAGTTGTTTAAAGAAGGATTTAATTAGCATCTACAGCTGGTTAACACTACAGAGGAAAGAAGTTATTTAATTATTTATAACTCTGTTGTCCATGCCTGATGATTTTTTTCTAGTAGTGGGATGCTACGACAGAAATAATGCTCAGATTTCCAATGCAAAACTAGGGAGTCCAAATATCAACCTAAGAACTTAACTTGAACAAACTTCAGTCTGAGCCCTTCCCTTCCACCAGCACAAGTTAAAATTTGGGCTTCCATAGGGAGCCCAAATATTAACCACTCGATTTGAAGAAACTTGAATCTGCACCCCCACACACACACCAACAGATGCTGCATACCAAATATGGAAGGATTCTAACAGGTGAATCAGAAGATCTTTGAAGAAATTCCCTCAAATTCACAATTAAAATTCAAGCTCCCATAGGGAGCCCAAATATTAACCCACGCACTCGTTTTGAACAAACTTAAGTGTCAACCCCCTAAAGATGTTGTATACCAAATATGAAAGGATTCTGACTGGTGGATCTGAAGATCATTTTTAAAGAAATTTCCTCATATGGCTCGAAGTTAAAATTTGGGGGCTACCAACAGAGAGCCCAAATATGAACCTAGGAACCTGATTTGAACAAACTTGAATCTGACCACCCCTAAATATGTCGTATACCAAATATGAAAGCATTCTGACTCGTGGATCTGAAGAAGATTTTTAAAGAAATTTCCCCATATTGTACCAAGTCCAAATATGAGCCCAGAGAACCAATTTGAACAAACTTTTGACTGGTGGATCTTTAGATTTTTAAATATTATCCCCCATAGTGCACTAAGTTAAAAATTCGGGCTCCTGTATTGAGCACAAATATAAACCAAGGGGCTTCATTTTAACAAACTTGTATCAGAACCCCCCCCCCCCCCCCCACCACACACACACCCCAAAGGATGCAGTATACCAAATATCAAAAGATTATGATCATTGGTTCTGGAGAAAAAATCATTTTTTAATTTATGCCGACTCCGCACTTTTTCGATGCCCCCCCCCCCCCCCCCCCCCCCCCCCCCCCCCCCACAGAACACCCTGACACACAAACGATGACAATTTTTTACCACTCAATTCTCCTGCTCCTGAGAATGTTTTCAAACCAAATAACGGTTCTCTGTTTCATGTGGTTTGGGAAACATGGGCATATGGGCATTTGAAAATATTTCTATTTTTAGCCGAGTACTTAAGACACAATAATACAACATGCCAAATTTGGTTCAAATCAGACCATCGGTTCAGAAAGTTAAAAAATTTATAGTAATTTATATATTTTTTGTACTTACCAATGACCCAGACTTAGCTGGTGCTAACTCCTTAAATTATAGGGCCAAACACAAATTTTGCCCTCCAATTCCCAAAATTTGCATCAAAAAAACGAAATTTCAATGTCCTATGTGGTCCTCCATACCTTTTATCCACTGCGCATGTGCAGTGTCAAGGAGGTCTCGAAATTGGCTCCAAAAGTCATTCTTACAACCAGTGCCTGGTAAGCGCTATGTAATCAACGGGGAGGAATGATTTCCCAACTCATGGGAGGGCCATCCCCGTCTGGGTCATTGGTTAGTATAAAAAATATATAAATTACTATAAATTTTTTAACATTTTTTATACTGCACCAATGACCCATACTTAGCTGAATAGAAAAAAGGCTGGAGGGCTTAGGACATAAAGGAAAATCCAATAGTCTCAATTACATGTAAACATAATCATCCCCTCAAAAAGAGGAGAACAGGTTTTACATGTATCAAAAAAGAAAGACACAAAACCATTCCGTAACTGAGCACAATAACATCAATGATCTCTATGAACATCCAGTATAACCCATTATACTAATCTTTTTAAAGGAAAGCCAATAAATAAAGATAGTCCAGAGAATGAGACTCTTTATACTCATTTAAAAGTATCCGAGGATTGTATATTAGCGCTCGTATGACCCATGACATATACAAATGTTTCACACCAAGCTACACTTTAAAAATATTGCATGAATTAGCTTTACACTTTAAAACCATCCCGGCACCGACTCGGAATTACTGATTCCAGAGGAGGTATTCCCTTGCTTTTCACTATAAAGCAGGTGACCTAAGGGAACACCATCCCCCACCCCCCTTTCCCTTGCCCTCGGTCAAATACCCCAGAGCAAAGAGGGCAACAGGACAGAGTCACTGCCGGAACAGAAAGCCTGCATACCTATTGCTGCAACTGTTTAGAGGACGACATTCTGAGCAACAGATAACGGACCTAAACAATGCAGGTCTCCAGAAATGGACTCAATATTTCTAAGATAAAAATTTGTGAATGTAGAAGGCTGAGACCAATATGCAGCCTTCATCAAATCTGTAATAGCAACACTATTAGCATAAGCCCAAGATGTAGATAGAGCTCTTACTTCATGCGCCGAAATCTTAAGCACAGACTGCCGAGTTGAAGATAATTTTTCATAAGCAGTACGGATAGTTAATAGAATCCACCTAGCAATAGAATGGACAGTAATGTCCTTTCTATTTGGCAGCAGAGACAGAAAGAAACGTTTACGTCCCTTTCTGATAAACTCAGATCTACGTGTGTAAATACGTATTGCTCTAACAGGACACAGTAAAGGCCTATACCCGTCCATAGACAGAAGAGCCTTAATAACAACAGGATCCGGATACTTATTAGGAGCCTGATTCTTTGCCAAAAATCCAACATTAGTAGTCAAGGAAATAGTATTACCTACACTAGGATAGTGAGAATCATCAACAGATAGTGCATGAAGCTCACTAATCTTCTAGCAGAAGAGAAGGCTAAGAGAAAAGCTGTCTTATAAGATAAGAATTTGAAGTCCACTATATCAAGAGGCTCAAATGGCACTTCTTTTAGCTTAAAAAGAACCCAAGCTAAATTCCACTTAGGAATTAATCTAAGGGTTCTAGGTCTATTTATCGAAAAGTTTTTCACTAACTTAGATAAAGAGACATTAGATCCAATCTGTAAACTATCATGATGTGCATAGGTATCCGATAGCATAGACCTATAACCCTCAATGGTTATTGGCTGCAGTTTGATCTCGTCAAACAAGTAGACCAGAAAATTAGCAATGTCTGGAATGGAGGGATCATAAATATCAACAGAATGATCCCTACACCACCGTAAGAAAACCTTCCTCTTAGCAGCATAATTTAGCGAAGAGGAGGTCCTCCTACAGTTAGAAATTGCGTCCACTGCCCTTCCTGTAAATGCTTGCCGTGCAAGATGGACTGCACAACAGAAATACTTGAAGGTTGAGACCTTGCGGGTTGTGATGCAGTGTGTGCGATTTCCCCTGCGAAAGAAGGTCCTCCCGTGGAGGAAGCTTCCGCGGAATGTCCCAGAACAGACACCTGAATAGATTTATCCATGGTCTCTGGAGTGACAGAGATGCTACCAACAGAATCTTGCAGTAAGATTGCTTGATTTTTAGCAATATCTGCTGAATAAACGAAGTTGGAGGATACGCGTATCCGATCATTCCGTCCCAGAAGATCGAGAGAGCATCTACTGCAAACGCTTGAGGATCTGGGCATGGCGACACATATGTCTGCAACTGATTGTTGAGATGCGTCGCAAATAAGTCTATCATTGGATGATCCCATTGGTAGCAAATCTGATTGAATACTCGTTTGTTGAGAGTCCATTCTGACGGCAACATGCGACCTTTCCAAGAAAGGAAGTCTGCTAGAACGTTCAGACGACCCGGTATATGATGGACCGATAGACGAACTTGATGCTCTAGGACAAACAGAAGGATCCTTTCGGTTAAACTGAATAACGGAATGGCATGAGTGCCTGTCTGGTTCCGAATGTATGCTATTACTGTCGAATTGTCACGACAGAATTCGAACCTGCGAATTCTGAAGAATGTTCATTCATTGACGTAGCGCAAGCCATATTGATATCATCTCTTGATGTTTATGTACTTGTTAGGAACTGCGGATCCCAAGGACCCTGGCACCCCGAATCCGTTGGGCTCAGGGTTGCGCCCCAACCTGTTTGACTCACATCCGTCATTATCGTAAAACTCGGATCCGGCAGTTGCAGTGGCGCTCATTGAGTTAACCACTGGATATCTGCCCAAGTCTGAAACTCTTGTTTCACTTGATTCGACAAGAAGATGTTCGATTCGAGCGAATGAGTCTTCACACTCCAATTCTGAGATAAAATATATCTGGAGTGTACGAGTGCGTAGCCGCTCCCTCGGAATAAGATCCGCAGCGGGTCCACACAAACTTGTCAGTCTCATGATTTCTCTTGCTGTTACTACATCTGAGTGAAGACAAAAGCGAGCACAACAACTGACTAATATCGCTCTGGTTAACGGCAGATGAACAATATTGTTGTGCCTCTCTAAGCTCATTTCCATGTGGGTGAATGATTAGGACAGCACTGGATCCGACTTCTTTTCGTTTACTATGAAACCGAGACATCGGAGCAATTGAAGCAGACTCTGAACATCGTTTTGAAGCATTAACTTGCTGCCGTAACCCTGAAGAATGTCGTCCAAGTAGGCCAGCGTTAGCACAGACGAATGAGCTCGGAAATGAGTCATTACCAAGATCATTATTCGAGTGAAGGCCCAGGGTGCTAGGTTCAGACCAGAGCATCATTGCTCGGAAATGAAAACAACTCCTGGGACAGCAAAGCGAAGATACTTTCTAAACGCCAGATGGACCATGACGTCAAAGTACGTATCCTTGAGATCTATGCTCACAGCATAATCGTTCACTCGAGTACTCGCTCTGACCGATCGGATGGTCTCCATATAAAAATTTGGAGCCACGATCAGCTTGTTTATCCAGCTCCGATCTATAACTGGACGAAACGAGCCGTCTGATCTTGGAACCAGGAACAGGTGACTGCAGAAAACTGGAGATTCCTGGTTTTCTACGACGTCTATAGCGTTCTTATCCAGAAGAGATTGAACTTCTGAAAGAAGGGAATCTCTCTTCTGAACGTTTAACGGAAGCTGAGACCAGCGTGGACTTCGAGTTAACGGAGGTTTTTCCTTGAAGGACAGCTAGACCTTCGGAAATAACCCCTTGCCCCCATGGGTCGTACGTAATTGACAACCAATTGGTTAAGAATCTCGACAGCCTTCCGCCCACTGGAACGCAATAGAGGTTTAGACCATCACCTCCTGGCCCTGCGAGGATTGCGGAAGGAGAAACCACGTCGTCCACGACCCGCACCTCGCCCAGTCGACCTAAGGGCGTCTGACCTGATATCTCGGTCAGCATTACGACCCCCATGTGAGTCGCAACTCAAGACGGTCTCCGGAGTAAGACACAGAGGCTTTATTTGATCCTCTATAGGAACTTCCTTTGGACATATTCACCCCCGAAGAACCTGCCTTACTCCTCCCTGCTGAGTCCGACTTTTTCAAAGCGGAATAAACGCAGAGAATCAGGAGCTTTCTTAGTAATCTAATATAGATTGTAGAAAGCTTAACGTTGAAGAGAAGCTCTCCTGAGACCAGAGTGACTGGAAGAGAGTTTTTTCACCTTACTATCCACTCTTGTGGATGCAGCCAGGGCAGCATCACGTCTGACTAACTCCATATTGCCACTGAAATGGCGGAGTTATATGTAGAATATGCTATAGCCCTTGAAAGAACTCTTAAGGAAGTTTAAACAACCTGGAATTCTTTCGCTTCGAGACGTAGTGATAATGCTCTGGTAAGGTGATCTGCGTGAGATAATGCATCTAAATTCTATTAGACGATATTGTCGTCTCCAGTATACTGGAGTAAATAGACATGGACGCCGGCAATGACAATTCCAGCTCTTCAGCCTAGTCGTCCAAACGCAGAGGAACTCTCGGCACACCATGTCCTGCCGTTTCAAATTTATGTCTAACATTGATGAAAGGCAGCTGTATAGCACTAGGCGATAAGAAACCAGATTTGCCAGTCTTAGAGGCTAGCTTGAATATAGCGTCATTCAAAAGTTCAAATGTCCGTGACATTTCTGGACTGGGTCAGAAACTCAGGGACGGTGTCCCTAATCCGGCTGAAAAAGTCAGTGTCCAGTGACGCTATCAGTCTCTTATCCGGTAAAGCAGCATTTTGGTCTGGAGGAACAATGTCTGGAAGGTGTTGCAGGATAAAATCTATGGCCACCTTAAGTTGTTCGGAAAGGGAAAATTTCAGCTGTGCTGATTCCCTTTTTACCATCCGCCTGGACCACATAATAATCTCGGTCATCCCTTACTGACTGTGCAGGGGAGCGAACCGACCCAGTTTGCTCAGATAATTCTTTACTGAAAAAGTTTCTGATAGCTGCTGGGATGCTGCGATGAATTGAGCTATCTGCGACAGCAAGTCCGTCACGGAGGCCTGTGGAGCCGCGGCCTTACGTAATTTAGCCGCTGGAAGCTCCAGGGACGTTAATTCCTGCATACTTTTGATATGCGAACGTCCCAACTGGAAAGGCCTTGTGTCCTTGGCTAGCGGATGGCGTGACCTGGTCGACGTGGACTCCCTGGTCGGCGAAGCAGGCTGGATATCTGTGGTCACATAGCCAAGGTGCGGTCGTGTGTGCTGACGTGAGGATGAGGAAGCCAATAGACAAGCCGCGTTGGACTGTCTATGTGACGGAGCATCCCGAGCAGGAGTGGACGTATGCTCAGACTAACGAACGTTACATACAACATCACGGCCCAGATGTTGTTGTAAGAGAGAGGGGGCCTCTCTCGCTCGCGGTCCGGATAGACCTGGACAAGCTAGCTAACGGACTGACAGGCTTCCTCCATACTATCCTCGGATCCGTCGTCGCTGGGTGTGCATGATCAATGTTTATAGTGCTTGCATCACCCAAACTGCTTCCCTGGACCGCAACGGACAAAACCCGGCTGCCGAGCCATTCGATGAATGGTCGCTACACCGAGCGAGCTAGCGGCCGATCAACGCCGTCGATCCTACTAGGGGCCTCTTAGGCAATTGTCGTATTTCCATGAGCACTTTAGCCGCTAGCTCTTATTATACTGCGACGACGGAGGCACACTTCTTGAAGATATCACGGAAAGATCACCCTGTTCCTGTTCCTCTGAAAAAGAGACTGAAAAACTAGAGTGACCCTACGGAGAGAGGACCTGCATGGACCTCTCACCGCCAACAATATACCATGACACACGTCTCCAACGTTTGTCATCCCAATTGACACACACTGAGCAAGAATAAGTGCAAGTACAAAACAAAACAAAGATGCATAATATAATATAATCTATTATAACATTTCGAAAAAATAATTCAAAAGAAAAAAAATTTTCGAAAAAATTTCATGAGAGTCCAAGTTCCCAATGGGAACAATGAGCCCAAATGGATCCCCAAAAAGCCTAAGTGTGGACAAAAATTTTAAAACATATTTAAAAATTAATGTAACACTTACGGACAATATTAATGTATCTGGCTATGAGCAGAACTAAACAGAAGACAAATAATCACTATCAGAAGTAACCGTTGTCAACATAAACAAAAGTGTACAAAAACTGGAAACATGACTCCAGGCACTGTAAACATGGTCCAAAATCAGTTACCAATTTAAACACTATCCGATGTAAAACAGAGACTTCCAGAGAAGAAACCGCAGTACATCGGATGGTAGATGCAGACCAAAACGCCTAACCACCCAAGGGTGAGGACGTAAGCATGGGGAAAAACAGAATAATAATTCTGTTACCACGCCAAAACTCCCAAGAAATTTTACTAAAAAAAATTACAAAAATTATGCCAAAAGCATGGGAGAATAGCAAGGGGGGAATAAAGGAAAGGGAGAGAGGAAACACTGAACAAACAATGGTAAATTCATAGCCAGAATGACAACATCAGGCTCATGCCCCGAAATTAGGGAACATGAAATAATTTCGTAAAAAAATTATCAGTTACAGCCCTGAACACATTCTGCCACTGTTTCTTCCTCTCATCCTTATTTCATCCTCAGATCCACCATTTCTTTCATAATTATGTGTCCGGCATCATTTAAACTGAGATTTACAAGCACAAATATCAGTGACATGTTACTGATTTTAGGGCCAAACAAAGAATGACTTTTGGAGCCAATTTCGAGACCTCCTTGACACTGTGCATGTGCAGTGGATAAAAGGTATGGAGGACCACATGGGACATTGAAATTTTGGTTTTTGATGCAAATTTTGGGGATTGGGGGCAAAATTTGTGTTTGGCCCTATAACTTAAGGAGTAAGCACCAGCTAAGTCTGGGTCATTGGTACAGTATAAAAATATAGAAATTTTGGGCAGACCAAAAATCATGCCCCTCCCATTACAAAAGCAAATATTGCTCCACAAACTTTGTTTGAACAAACTTGATTCTACACCTCAAAAGGAAGCTCCAAACTAAATGTAAAGTCATTGTACCCACTGGTTCATGAGAAGATTTAAAAAAAAAAAAATTGGAGCACTCCCCCCCCCCCCCCTCCCTCCCTATGGGGCTGAGCATGTCAAGTTGAACAAAAACACAATGCTCATTCAGGACCATCACTCACACAAACTTTCACTTGAATTGGCCCAGTGGTTTTGAAGGCGAAGTCCAAAACATTGTGTTGACAGACAACGGACAAAGAGCATTTGGATAAGCTCAGCTTGCTTCGTCAAGGTGAGCTAAAAATTCATTTATTCCTGCAAAGGGAGAAAGTGCACCCCAGCTTTCACAAGCTTCATTGAACTACTGAAAGAGTACAAAATATAGAATTAATGTCCATTGGTGTGTACTCACCTAAAAAGGCAACGAAGCTGAAGGCGAGGTGGGCCAGACTGTCAACAATCACATAACTCTTGACAGTTTTTTTTATTATTATTTGTGAACAGGCCAACAACTCCAGAAGAAATACTTGGACAGAGCTGCTCAGCAATCCCATTCATGATATTATCACCAGCTATATATTCTATAGCTACTTCAGCTATAAAGCTATATATTCAATTTTGGAAAATGACTTTTGAATGCTTTTTTTAAATATGATAACAAGAAATAGGGATAGACAGACAGAAGGGCATACCCACTGATGGACCCTTAAGTGTTTTTTTTCTTTTGCTGCCAACCTAGTTCCTTTACTACATGAGGACAAAAGAATTAAAATTTAACTCCTAGCACTCTGGTAGTATTTCAAATTTTTTACCTTTGACTCCATACGGCCCATGCAGCATGACAAATTTAACAAATTACATCTTGCTTGACAGAGCTCACCGAGCTCTGTCGAACAAGATATAATTTTTTAAATTCTCAGTTGCATTATTGGAAAAATTTGCTTCTGAAAACTTTGGTATACTTTGACATCAGAGTGCAGAGGGTTAAGAAAACAATACCCAATATTAGACAGTGGAATTGTTTTGTGTTAGGCCACACCTCCTTTTGCTATAGGTTGTGAATGTGAGCCTGAATGGACAGATGGAACCCATTCCTCTAACCCCCTTCTACCACATGGCAAGGGGTAAAAAACAAAATCTTTGGTCATGAATATCCATACAACCTCACTGTAAAGAACTTGAAGTTGTTTTACATGGAAATATGAAGAAATGGTCAGTTGCAACCTGTGTAGCAATAGAGGAAGGTTTAAGTTTGAAATTTCAGGAAAGATTTCACTGTAAATATTATAGAACCGTCGCCTTTGAATGAACTTACCTTTCAAGTCATTCAATTCAATCTGTCATTTACTTTCATAAGCAACAATTCATTAGGGCAGCCCCCGCAAAATTCACCAGACCACCTGACAAATCTGTTAATTTTTCAGCTAATCATTCAAAAATTACAAGAATATAGGACCAAATTTCAGACTACTAAAAGTGTCTACATTAAAATCAACGCATTGTGAAGAATCTGCTTTTACTGGGTATTTTATGTTCTTTGAATGCAAAGTTAGCATTTCCATATATTTCTTGTAAATGAATAGAAACACTGTTAAACAACAATTAAAATTCAGCCAAGTTTAGTGTTCAACTGCTGCTGCACTTTTTCTCAGACTGTAGATCCTCTCCTTGTGTGGTAAAATTTCCCTATTTACCATACTGAATGTACTGTGAAAGTCAGAACTTTAGATCAGTCTAATTTGGGCATAACGGCAATATGGATGTGGCTTGCATGGTTGGAGAAAAGCATCTGTATTTTCCTCTTCCTGGCATCTGTTTTGGGTTTTAGGTCCCCGTCTTAAAATTATAGTTTACAACCCCTTGTTATAGGTTCCCACCACCCTTTGACGTAAGTTTATTCGACTAACTCGAGAAGGCTTCTTAGTTTCTCAGTGTCGAACCAAAGGCCTATTTGAATGTAAGCTAAATTATGCATGGCGTTTACTGCGAAATGCCACAAACACGAATATAATGGATCTCAAGCTTTAAGTACATGATCATATAGAATTTGCCACAGAAAGCAAACGCCGTTGACAGTGTCGTATACGGCACTGTGCTTTTCTGTGTTTTTTTTTTTTTTAAAAGTATTTATCTGTTGAATTGTTTGATTTGAAGGTAAGCTCTAAGCTATTTTACAAGCATCAGGGAAACCTGGCCAAACTATATATTGCCGAAACAGTAAAATTTTGGAAAAAGTTTCAAACTCATCTTATTTGGGCACAGCGTTTACCATGGTTAGATGGGAAGAATTTAAAGGCCTGGTTAAAGTTGTGTAATTTAAAAGGACCTGCAAGATATATTTTAGTGTTTCCATTTACAACAACATAAAAGTGTACACATTCATACATGTACATTGACAGTTATTTATTTGTTAGTACGACTGAAGATTGTTTGTTAATTTTATGCAGAATGACGAATAGCTCCTATCTTGGTCGACTTAAATAAGCAAACCAAGTTTCAAAACAACCCAATAATGAATACGCCCTCTGAGGCATGCCAAAGGGAGATGGTAATGCACCAATGTGATAAGCTGAAGGTCATTGCTAGTGGCAATGTTTGTTTGTTTTTATTGGGGGTTGGGAGTGGGGTGGGGGTGGGGGGGGGGGGGGAGGGAGGGAGGGGTTGTGTGTGGGGGGTGGCAGGGGTTCATGAAAATTTATAAATATGCCCTGTAGGGAGTGCAAAGGGGATAAGTTGTCGTACAAATGCACTGCACTCGAGAAACTCTGGTGTGAACGCGATTCTGGCAGGGTTTCTCGATTTGTTCAATATGCGCTGACGTTGTTTTGCTTGTCGAATTATTCAACAAAAAAATACCCAACAATCAGGGGAGGGGGGCACTAAAAATTTGCAAGACGTGACGTCATATTTTTTATTTGGCTCCTTTTTACACCCATCCACCCACTACATGCAAATTTTCTACTACCGTTCTCAGACACCCACCCCCCACTCTCCCATTAAAATCCCAAATAAACTTACCCCAATTGCCCACGTGGGGGCACAATGACGCTGTGTGCGGAGACGTACTGCACGCTGAGGTGAACATGTCTTCAGCCAATCTAACCCTGTCTGTGCTGTGCAGTACGCAGTATCGCTGTGCAGTGTGTAGTACAGTCGTGGGTTATGATGTTGAAGAGCTGACAGCTGCCCGTCGTTGCTCGGTGCTTCTCTCCGGGTACTCTGTCTTCCTCCACCCGTAAACCTGTCACCGACACGATATGACCCTGGTTGTTAAAGTGTCATTAAACACCAATAAATAAATAAATAAATAAATAAATCAATAAATCAATTAATAAATAAATAAATAACTTGGGTTGAATTTAGTGCATCAGAGAGAATTTTCCCAAAATACTGTCTGCACATTTTCTACATTTCGAACAAGACACACACCCCCTACTAATGTGACATTTTCCCAGATTAAGCCCAAAATTCTCACATATAAAGCCTCCTGATGTTGAATTTATGTTGAGAGTGTGAAGTACATCATCTTTAAGGTTTGAAACACAAATGATGGTGTATATTAGCTGATATATTTTTAAACAATTCAAAAAATTGCACAAGTTGGAAATGCACATTTTTGGTGCACTCAAGCAACCCACACACCCACCCCCACGTCTCGTCATGTCTTGCAAATTTTTGGCGCCCCCCCCTCCCCCCAGCCCCCCTCCCCCTGCAACAATCAGTAATTAACATTGAGGAAACTGTTGATAAACACGATGTGTTGCCAGGTCATTTGTTTTGATATTCATTTACTAGTTTTATTGTTTAAAATTTTCAGAAATACTGAGTGTAACAACCTAACCTACTGACAATGACATACCAATTAACTCACTGTCGTGAAAATTAAAACGTTTTTTTTTTTTTCCCCCAAGATGTTAAATCGGGAACATGCACAAGTAAACATCGTGTCAAGAATTAAAAACACTGTCACAAACATTTTTGTTTGTTTTCTTCAGCATGCAAGATGTGGAGTCATTTCGAACAGCTGATTAAGGAGATTTCAACAGATAATTCCAAAGAATAAACTATTCCCTGAATGCATTACAGCTTTCAAAAGCATATATCATACCAATGTATTTGTAAAACAATCTCTATGGAGCATTATAAAGGACACATCAGCAAACATAGTGTTCCTCCTCCACCCCCCACCCCCTCCTTAATAAAAATAGGCTAATCATAACAACTAAAATTAATGACGGCACCTGGAAGTCTTCTCATGTTTTCGAACACCCTCATGAAGATTCAATTGAGCCTTCCTCTTTAGAAAATAAACTATTACTATACGTACAGGCTTATTTGTTTACACCAGTTGCAGACCCCCTCCCCAGGAGAGCCTGTAGAGGCAAGCTTGCACATGAAATAAGAAGCAGAATATTGAATAAAGGGTACCAAGCACTGTTGTGTAGCACTTTCAAAACTGCTGAAATGTCCCAGACAGTCCCCCCACCCCTTCCACATGTACCAACAGTTACACTCCACTTCTGTCCCGCTACCCAGTATTCTTATCCTCCCGGTCCGATAGTCTGTCACAGTTCAATGAAAGAAAATAAAACATCTTTCCAACACCGGTAAAAACTTATCCACTGTTAAAACACCACTTTCACTTTCCATAGCGTACCTAAGCGTCTGATGAGTAATCCAACAATATTAAGATATTAACACCTCGGCAGAAAGCAGAAGTAGGCCTAATATAATGTTTCAAAATTTTTTACTGCCCACCCAGTGTCACCATACCAACCCACATACATCTACAATCTCAGGCCCGTCCAAGAAAAATACCCAAATTAAACCGGCCTGTTGGCCTACAGTTCCTCAACTAACTATAAGTTTCCAACACGTGGGTTAAATTCACTGATGCAATGGTAGCGAATTTCAACTCCACAGGCAAATTTTTTACTAATACCTCCAATCAGCATGCCAGGTAACAAGGAAATTCAAATGAACAACACATATATGCCACTGTGGTTTTCAGCAGGGCAATAGTTAAAAACTCTTAACTAAATGTTGATGTTAGGCAGTTGTTTTGTGGTGAATAAACATTTAAAGAAATATGTGAAAGGACATTTTATCTGAAGAAATATGTTTTGTGAGGATAACACACATTGAAAATATTCATCGAACAGATTACAATGAAGAATGGTTCTAGCCTTGTTTATTTGTATGCTAAAAACGAAAGTGTTAATACATGCTCTGTACAAAACATGAGGCTCCTTCAGCCCAACCAAGTTCCGACCTGTAGTTGAAATCGAGTTCTGTTTAAAATTCACCATTCCAAGAGAAGCCTCGGGGGAGTACATGCACACACCGTGATTTAAATAAATGCACCTCCTTGTCGGGGGACCTTTGTAAGCAAAGCATGCTTATCTACTGATATAGACTTTTATCTACTGCATCAAACAGATGGGCAGTGGGAAGGGGGGGGCAATGCTGGAACTTACTACACAGGCTCATTGGCGAGACGGATGTGATACATTTTTGCTCAGTGTCTTTTAGTCTCCCATTTGAATTCGATTCACTTGAGCTGTCAAAGAGTTTATTTTACTCTTTGCCTGACATCATCTCCCAAACAGAAATGGAAGAAAGTTAAAAAATTTATAGTAATTTATATATTTTTTATACTTACCAATGACCCAGACTTAGCTGCTGGTGCTAACTCTTAAATTCTAGGGCCAAACACAAATTTTGCCCCCTCCCCCCCCCCCCCCCAATCCCCAAAAATTGCATCAAAATCAAAAAAATAGATGTCCTATGTGGTCCTCCATACTTTTATCCACTGCGCATGCGCAGCGTCAAGTAAGTACCGATATTGGAGCCAAATCCTCATTCTTACAACCAGTGCCTGGTAAGTGTTATTTAATCAGTGGGGAGGTATGAGTTCCCAACTCATGGGAGGGCCATCCCTGTCTGGGTCATTGGTAAGTATAAAAAATATATAAATTACTATAAATTTTTTAACATTTTATACTGTACCAATGACCCAGACTTAGCTGAATAGAAACAAGAGGGATGTTAAATCCCAACGCTCACCTACATTCGCGCTTGATAATGTCGTTCCAATGTAACATGCCTAATATTCAGTTAATATAAATCATTAACTAGGCATCAAATGATTAATGTGGTTTATGTGATGGCTTTGGAAAGTCTATAGTTCTGCATTTATTATATATCAATTCAACATAGAATCATTGGATACATCTTTTAGAAATGTTTATGATTAAGAATATGAATCGTGACGCCAGATATTAAATCATAAATAAGAATTAGGAAAGGCTTTCATAAATCACTGAAAATTTAATTGAAGTACATTCATTGGTTAAAGAGGAGTTGCAAAAAAACATTCGTTCAAGAAAGTGACTTTAAGTCCCAACAAAAATACATCACATCAACAACTAAAATAAGCCTTAATGTTACTAGTAACAAGTATGAGAAAGTATTAAATAATAAAAAAAAAAAGTTAAAAAAATTTTTTTTTAAAGAAAGTGAATATAAGTCCCAAAAATCCCCCTCAAATTCCTCAAATATGTATGTAATAAGGGCGCAACATTACCGCAATGTAGTTCAGTAACCCATGCGTACAATATCAATTGCCTGGAAAGACACATAGAAACAGAACTCATCTTAACACCTCACCTTAACACAAACTTTTAGAACTTAAAATTGAGTAAGTCAGACAAAAACGTGAACATTGTGACTGAAAAAAAGAAAAGAAATCAGTTAAATTTCTGCATACAGTAGGGTTAATACCTACAGTTGTTATTGAAATGAGAAAATAAACAGTAATGAGAAGTGAAGGCACCACAATCTGCACAAAAGCTGACTTTAACGCAAATTCTTACAACACCTAAACGCTAATTCTTACGACAAGTTTTGGCAGAAAATCAGCCTCAAATTCCTCAAATATGCATGTAATGAGGGTTAAATATTACTGCAATGGAGTTCAGTAACCCAAGTGCAGAATATTAATCGCCTGGAAAGACATAGAAATACAACTCACCTAAACACAAAGTTTACAAAGTTTTACAACTTAAAATTTACTAAGTCCGAGAAAAACATGAAAATTTTGACTGAAAAAAAAGAAAATTTCCGTTAAATTTCTGCATACAGTAGGGTTAATACCTACAGTTGTTATTGAAATATGAAAATCAACAGTAATGAGAAGTTAAAGCAGCACAATCTGCACAAAAGCTGACTTTAACGCAAATTCTTACAACACCTAAATGCAAATTCTTACAACTTTTGGCAGAAAATTTTAGGTGAAATTTGGAAAAAGGTCATAGTATCAGGGTTAAATACTGTTTGATAGTCCCCTACAACCTACATATGCAATATGAAAGGCCTGAGCCCACTGATCTTTGAGAACTCACCTTAACACCTCACCTTAACACAAACTTTTAGAACTTAAAATTTACTAAGTCCGAGAAAAACATGGGAATTTTGACTGAAAAAAAAGAAAATTTCCATTAAATTTCTGCATACAGTCAGGTTAATACCTACAGTTGTTATTGAAATATGAAAATCAAGAGTATTGAGAAGTTAAAGCACCACAATCTGCACAAAAGCTGACTTTAACACAAATTCTTACAACTTTTGGCAGAAAATTTTAGCTGAAATTTGTAAAAAAGTCGTAGTTTCAGGGTTAAATACTGTTCTGATAGTCCCCTACAACCTACATATGCAAAATCAAAGGCCTGAGCCCACTGATGTTTGAGAAATTCACCTTAACATTAAATCTTACAATATTGGACATGCCGGATGCCGACGCCGACGCCCGAGGTTATCACAATAGCTCACCACATCTTACAGATGTAGGTGAGCTAAAAAGGCTGGAGGGCCTAGGACATACAAGAAAATCCAATATACTCAATTACATAAATATGGAATTATCCCCTCAAGGAGAAGAGGAGCACAGGTTTTATATGTATCTTTCTTATTTGTATCAAAAAAGAAAGACACAATACCATTCCGTAATTGAGCACAATAATCATCAATGATCTCTATTAACATCCAGTATAATCCCTTATACTAATCTTATTAAAGGAATAATTAAAGATAGTCCAGATAATGAGACTCTTTATACTCATTGAAAAGTGTTCGAGGATTGTATATTAGCGCTCGTATGATCCGTGACATATACAAATGCTTCACACCGAGCTACACTTTGAAAATATTACATAAATGAGGTAGACATAAGCTTTACACTTTAAAACCATCCCAGCACCGACTCGGAATTACTGATTCCAGAGGAGGTATTCCCTTGCTTTTCACTATAAAGCAGGTGATATAAGGGAACACCATCCCCCTCCCCCCCTTCCCCTTGCTCTGGGTCAAATACCCCAGAATGAAGAGGGCAGCAGGACAGAGTCACTGCCGGAACAGAAAGCCTGCATAACCATAGTTGCAACTGGTTAGTGGACGACATTCTGAGCAACAGATAACGGACCTAAACAACACAGGTCGCCAGAAATGGACTCAATATTTCTAAGACAAAAATTTGTGAACGTGGAAGGCTGAGACCAATATGCAGCCTTCATCAAATCAGTAATAGCAACACCATTAGCATAAGCCCAAAATGTAGACAGCGCTCTACTTCATGCGCTGAAATCTTAAGCACTGACTGCCAAGATGAAGATAATTTATCATAAGCAGTATGGATAGTTAATTGAACCCACCTTGCAATAGAATGGACCGTAATGTCCTTTCTATTAGGCAGCAAAGACAGAAAGAAATGCTTACGTCCCTTTCTGATAAACTCAGATCTACGTTTGTAAATGCGCATAGCTCTAACTGGACAAAACAAAGGCCTGTGACAGTCTGAAGACGGAAGAGCCTTAATAACACTGGGTTCAAGGTACTTATTAGGAGCCTGATTCTTAGCCAAAAATCCAACATTAGTAGTCAATGTAATAGTATTACCAATACTATGATAGTGAGAATCATCAACAGATAGTGCATGAAGCTCACTAACTCTTCTAGCAGAAAAGAAGGCTAAGAGAAAAGCTGTCTTATAAGATAAGTATTTAAAATCCACTGTATCAAGAGGTTCAAATGGCGCTTCTTTTAGCTTCAGAAGAACCCAAGCTAAATTCCACTTAGGAATTAACCTAAGGGTTCTAGGTCTATTTATCGAAAAGTTTTTCTCTAACTTTGATAAAGAGACATTAGATCCAATCTGTAAGCTATCATGATGAGCATAGGTATCCGATAGCATAGACCTATAACCCTTAATAGTTATTGGCTGCAGTTTGATCTCGTCAAACAAGTAGACCAGAAAATTAGCAATGTCTGGAATGGAGGGATCATAAAAATCAACAGAATGATCCCTACACCATCGAGAGAAAACCTTCCTCTTAGCAGCATAATTTGGCGAAGAGGAGGTCCTCCTACAGTTAGAAATTGCGTCCACTGCTCGTCCTGTAAAATGCTCACAGTGCAAGAAGGACCGCACAACGGAAATACGTGAAGGTTGAGACCTTGCGGTTGTGATGCAGTGTGCACGATTTCCCCTGCGAAAGAAGGTCCTCCCGTGGAGGAAGCTTCCGCAGAATGTCCCACAACAGACACCTGAGTAGATTTATCCTTGGTCTCTGGGGTGACAAAGATGCTACCAACAGAATCTTGCAGTGAGATTGCTTGATTTTTAGCAATACCTGTTGAATCAACGGAACTGGAGGATACGCGTATCCTATCATTCCGTCCCAAGAGATCGAGAAGGTGTCTACTGCAAAAGCTCGAGGATCTGGGCATGGCGACTCATACGTCTGCAACTGGTTGTTGAGATACGTCGCAAATAAGTCTATCATAGGACGATCCCATTGGTAGCAAATCTGATTGAATACTCGTTTGTTGGAGAGTCCATTCTGACGGCAACATACGACCTTTCCGAGAAAGGGAGTCCGCTAGAATGTTCAGACGACCCGGAATATGACAGACCGACAGAAGAACTTGATGCTCTAGGACAAACAGAAGGATTCTTTCCGTTAAATCGAACAACGGAATGGAATGAGTGCCTCCCTGGTTCCGAATATGCACTACTCCTGTCGAATTGTCGGACAGAATTTGAACGTGCGTATTCTGAATAATGTTCATCCACTGACGTAGCGCAAGCCAAATTGACATCATCTCTTTGATGTTCATGTGCTTGTTTAGGAACTGTGGATCCCAAAGACCCTGGCAGCTCAAATCTGTTGGGCTCAAAGTTGTGCCCCAACCTGTTTGACTCGCATCCATCATTATCGTAAAAACCGGATCCGGCAGTTGCAGTGGTACTCCCTGAGTTAACCACTGAATATCTGCCCAAGTCTGAATCTCTTGTTTCACTTGATTCGACAAGACGATGTTCGTTTCGAGCGAATGAATCTTCACACTCCAATTCTGAGTAAAAAATATCTGGAGTGGACGAGTGCGTAGTCGCCCCATCGGAATAAGATCCGCAGCAGCTCCGCATAAACCTGTCAGTCGCATGAATTCTCTCGCTGTTACTACATCTGAGTGAAGACAAAAGCAAGCATAACAACTGACTAATTTCACTCTGGTTAACGGCAGACGAACGAGATTGTTGTGCATCTCGAAGCTCATTCCCAGGTGGGTGAATGACTTGGTCGGCACAAGATCCAACTTCTTTTCGTTTACTATGAAACCAAGAGGTCGGAGCAATTGAAGCAGACTCTGAACATCGTTCTCAAGCTGCCGTACCCCTGAAGAATGTCGTCCAAGTAGGCCGACGTTACCACAGACGAATGAGATTGGAAAAGAGTCATTACCGAGTTCATTATTCGAGTGAAGGCCCAGGGCACTAGATTCAGACCGAAGCACATTGCTCGGAACTGATAAACGACCCCTAGGACAGCGAAGCGAAGATACATTCTGAACGCTGAATGTACCATGACGTGAAAGTACGCATCCTTGAGATCTATGCTCGCAGCATAATCGTTCACTCGAATGCTCGCTCTGACCGATCGGATGGTCTCCATATAAAATTTCGGAGCCACGATCTGCTTGTTTATCCAGCTCAGATCTATAACTGGATGAAACGAGCCGTCTGGTTTTGGAACCGGGAACAGGTGACTGTAGAAACCTGGAGATTCCTGGTTTTTCTACGACCTCTATCGCATTCTTGTCCAGAAGAGATTGAACTTCTGATAGAAGCGAATCTCTCTTCTGAACGTTTGACCAAAGCTGAGTCCAACGTGGACTTCGAGTTAATGGAGGTTTTTCCTTGAAGAACAGTTTTAGACCTTCGGAAATAACCCCTTGCACCCATGGGTCGTCTGTAATTGACAACCAATTGGTTAAGAATCTCGACAGCCTTCCGCCCATTGGAACGCAATAGAGGCTTAGACAATCACCTCCTGGCCCTGCAAGGCTTGCGGGAGGAGAAACCACATCCTCCACGACCCGCACCTCGCCCAGTCGATCTAGATCTGACCTGTTATATCGGCCAGCATTACGACCCCTAGCTGAGTCGCTACTCTGACGGTCTCCGGAGTAAGACGTAGAGGCTTTCTTAGATCCTCTATAGGAACTTCCCTTGGACGTACTCACCCCAGAAGTGCCTGCCTTACTCCTCTCTGCTGAGTCCGACTTTTTCGAAGCAGATTCAAAAAGCAGAGAATCCAAAGCTTTCTTAGTAATCTGATCATAGATTATAGAAAGCTTTCCGTCGAAGAGAAGCTCTCCAGAGACTAGAGCGACACGAAGAGAGTTTTTCACCTTACTATCCACTCTTGTGGATGCAGCCAGGGCAGCATCACGACTGACTAACTCCAGATTTGCCACTGAAAGAGCGGAGTTATACGTAGAATATACTATGGCCCTCGAAAGAACTCTCAAGGAAGTTGGAACATCCTGGAATTCTTTCCCTTCGAGCCGTAATGATAACTCTCTGGTAAGGTGATCTGCGTAAGATAAGGCATCTAAACTGATTCTGTTAGACGAGATTGTCGTCTCCAGCGTACTGGAGTGAATCGACATGGATGCCGGCAATGACAACTCCAAGTCTTCTGCCTAGTCGTCTAAACGCAGAGGAACTCTCGGCACGCCTGTCCTGCCATTTCAAATCTATTTCTATTATTGATGAAAGGGAGCTGTAGAGCACGAGGCTATAAGAAACCGGATTTGCCAGTCTTAGGGGCTAGCTTGAATATAGCGCCATTCAGAAGTTCAAATGTTACTGGACTGGGTTGGAAACTAAGGCGCAATATCCCTATTCCGGCCGAAAAAGTCTGTGTCCAGTGACGCTATCAGTCTCTTATCAGGTAATGCAGCATTTTGGTCCGGAGGAACAACTTCTGGAAGGTGTTGCCGGATGAAATCTACGGCCACCTTAAGTTGTTCGGAAAGGGAAAATTCCAGCTCTGCTGATTCCCTTTCACCATCCAACTGGACCACATGAGACTCTCGGTCGTCCCTTTCAGACTCTGCAGGGGAGCGAACCGACCCAGCTTCCTCAGACAGTTCCTGTTCTGAAAAAGTTTCTGATGGCTGCTGGGATGCTGCAATGAGTTGAGCTATCTGTGATGGTAAGTCCGCCACGGAGGCCTGTGGAGCTGCCGTCTTATGTGATTTAGCCGCTGGAAGCTCCTGGGACGTTAATTCATGCATACTTCTTTTATGCAAACGTCCCAACTGGTAAGGCCTTGTGTCCTTGGCAACCGGATGGCGTGACCTGATCGACGTGGAATCCCTGGTCGGCAAAGCAGGCTGGATATCAGCGGTCACGTAGCCAAGTTGCGGTCGTGTGTGCTGCCGTGAGGATGAGGAAGTCAATAGACTAGCCGTGCCAGACTGTCTATACGACGGAGTGTCCCGAGCAGGAGGAGTGGATGTATGTTCCGACTGACGAACGTTATGTACAACATCTGGGCCCAGATGTTGCTGTAAGAGAGAGGAGCCTCCCTCGCTCGCGGTCCGGGCAGACCTGGACGAGCTAGGTATCGGTCTGACTGGCTTCCTCCGCTCCATCCTCCGATCTGTCGACACCGGGTGTGCACGTTCCGTGTTTATAGTGCTCGCAACACCCAATCTCCTTTCCTGGGCCGCAACGAACGAACCCGGCGTCACAACCATTTATTGAAGGATTGCTTCACCGGGCGAGCTAGCGGGCGACAATGCCGCCAATCCTGCTAGGGACCTCTTAGGCATTTGCCGAATTTCATAGAGCACTTTAGCCGCTAGCTCTTCATTTGACTGCGACGACGGAGGCACACTTCTTGAAGACATCATGGAAACATCACCCTGTTCTTGTTCCTCTGAAAAAGAGACTGAAAAACTTGAGTGACCCTGTGGCAAGAGGACCGGCATGGACCTCTCACCACTAACAATATACTGTGACACACATGTCCAACGTTTGTCATCCCAATTGGCACACACAGAGCAAGAATTAGCGTGAGTACACTGACTTCAAGAAATACACTGAGCATGAGAATCAGAGGAAGACTTCCTCGAATTACAATTTGAACAAAATTCTTTCATTTTGAAAAAATATTAACAGTCATCGTACTCGCACTAGCCCTTGAAAACAAGATACATGATAATAAAATAATCCATTACAAACATTTCGAAAAATAATTCAAAAGAAAAAAAATTTTCAAAAAAATTTCAAGATGAGCCCAAGTTCCCAATGGGAACGATGAGCCCAAATGGATCCCAAAAAAAGCCTAAGTGTGGACAAAAATTTTAAAACATGTCTAAAAATTAATGTTACACTTACAGACAATATTACTGTATCTGGCTATGAGCAGAACTAAATAGAAGACAAGGAATCACTGTCAGAAGTAACCATTGTCAACGTAAACAAAAGTGAATAAAAACTGGAAACAAGACAACAGGCACTGAAAATATGGCCCGAAATCAGTAACCAATTTTAACACTATCCGATGTAAAACAGAGGCTTCCTGAGAAGAAATTGCAGTACATCGGATGGTAGATGCATGACCGAAATGCATAACCACCCTAGGGTGAGGACGCAACTATGGGGAAAAACAGAATAAACATTCTGTTACCAAGCCAAAACTCCCAAGAAATTTCAGTAAAAATAATTACAAAAATTATGCCAAAAGCATGGGAGAATAGCAAGGGGGTATTAAGGAAATGGAGAGAGGAAACACTGAACAAACAATGGAAATTTCATAGCAAGAATGAAAACATCAGGCCCATGCCCCGAAATTAGGGAACATGAAATAATTTTGCATAACAGTTAAAAAATTTATAGTAATTTATATATTTTTTATACTTACCAATGACACAGACTTAGCTGGTGCTAACTCTAAAATATCTAGGGCCAAACGCGAATTTTACCCCCCAATCCCCAAAATTTGGAACTAAAACCGAAAATTACATGTCCTATATGGTCCTCCATACTTTTACTCCACTGCGCATGCGCAGTGTCAAGGACAAGGAGGTCTCGAAATTGGCGCAATTATCATTCTTACAACCAGTGCCTGGTAAGTGTTATGTACTCAGCGGGGAGGTATGAGTTCCCAACTCATGGGAGGGCCATCCCCGTCTGGGTCATTGGTAAGTATAAAAAATATATAAATTACTATAAATTTTTTAACATTTATATACTGTACCAATGACCCAGACGTAGCTGAATAGTAAAAAGGTTGGAGGGCCTAGGACATAAATGAAAATCCAATAAACTCAATTACATATAACAGAACTATCCCCTGAAGGAGAAAATGAGAGATAGGCTTTACATGTATCTTTCTTATTTGTATCAAAAAGAAAGACACAACACCATTCTGTAATTGAGCGCAATAACATCAATGATCTCTATTAACATTCAGTATAACCCTTTATACTAATATATATTTTAAAGGAAAGCCAATAAATAAGGAAGTCCCGCAAAATGAGACTCTATATACTCATATAAAAGTGTCCGAGGATTGTATATCAATGCCCGATTAATACGTGATATATACAAATGTCTCACACTGAGCAACACTTAAAAAAATATTACATAGATGAGTAAACCTTAGCTTTACTTTAAAACCATCCCGGTACCATCTCGGAATTACAGACTCCAAGGGAGGTATTCCCTTGCTTTACACTATAAAGCAGGTGACCTAAGGGAACACCTGCTTCCCCCCCCCCCCCTTCCCCTTGCCCTGGATCAAGTACTCCAGAGCGAAGAGGGCAGCAGGACAGAGTCACTGCCGGAACCGAAAGCCTACATGTATATAGTTGCCACTGTTTAGTGGACGACATTCTAAGTGAAAAATAACAGATCTAAACAATGCATATCTGCAGAAAAGGACTCAATATTTCTCAGATACAAATTCGGGAAAGTGGGGGGCTAAGAATAATATGAACGTCAGATGATAATGCCGGATGTACTTTACGGCAATTATGTTGTTCCGAAAGGGATAATACAACTCATACGTATCCCTTTCGCCATCCTGTCGGACCACTTGTAATTCTTGATCATCCGTGACTGAACCTGCAGCGGAACGTACCAACCCAGCTCCGTCGGAATATTCCTGATCCGACAGAGTTACTGTCGGTTGATGGGATGCTGCGATAATTTGTGCTATCTGCGATAGCATGTCCGTAACAGAGGCCTAAGGAGCTGCAGTCTTACAGGATTTAGCCGCTGGAAGCTCCTTGGACGTTAACTCCTGCATACTTCTTATATGCGAACGTCCGGACTATGAAGGCCTTGTATCCTTGGCTACCGGATGGCGTGACCTGAACGGCGATGTTGGATGAATATCACTGGTCACGGAGCCAAGGTGCGGTCGCGTGTGCTGCCATGAGAATGACGAAGCCGAAAGAGCACTCTCTCCGGACTGTCTATATAACGGAGCGTCCCGAGCAGTGGACGTATGCTCCGACTGAGGAACATTTTGTACCACAACATCTGGGCCCAGATGTTGTAGTACGAGAGAGGGATCTCTCTCGCTCGCAGCCCAGATGGAGCCACGGTCCTACATAACTATCCGCTGGAAGCTCCAGGGACGTTCATTCCTGCATTATATAACATGCGAACGTCCCAACTGGAAAGGCCTTGTTTCCTTGGCTAGCAGATGGAGTGACCTGGTCGACGTGTAGTCCGTGGTCGGCGAAGCAGGAGCACCAGGGACGTTCAATCCTGCATTTATATAATATGAAAATGTCCCCTGGAAATCTGTGGCCACGTAGCCAAGGTGCGGTCGTGTGTGTGTCGTGAGGATGAGGAAGCCAATATAACAGCCGCGTCGGACTGTGTATGCAACGGAGCGTCCCTAGCAGGAGGAGTGACGTAAGCTCTGACTAACAAACAAACATACAACATCGCGGTGCAGATGTTGATGTAAGAGACAGGGGGCCTCTCTCGCTCGCGGCTCCGGGTGGACCTAGATGAACAAGCTATCGGAATGACAGGCTTCCTCCCAACTATCCTCGGATCCGTCGTTGCTGGGTGTGCACATTCGATGTTTTATCGTGCTCGCATCACCCAATCTGCTTCAACTGGACCGCAACAGACGAACCCGGATGCCGATCCATTCGACACCGGGCGGACTAGTGGACGATCAATTGCTTTCGATCCTACTAGGGAACTTTTCAGCAATTGTCGTAATACCTTGAGCACTTTCCGCTAGCCCTAATATTGCAACGACGGAGACACACTTGTTGAAGACATCACGGAAACATCATTTCAAAAAATTTTAAATCATTTCAAAAAATTGATGTAACACTTACGGACAATATTAATGAATCTTACTATGAACTGAACTAAGCAGAGGACAAGTAATCACTATAAGAAGTAACCGTTGTCAACACAAAAAGTGTAAACAAACCGGAAACATGACCCCAGGCACTGATAAACCTGGCCAGAAATCAGTTACCAATTTAAACACTATCTGATGCAAAACAGAGACTTCCAGAGAAGAAACTGCAGAACATCAGATGGTAGATGCAGACCAAAACGCCTAACCACCCAAGGGTGAGGATGTAAACATGTGGAAAACAACAGAATATTATTCTGTTACCAAGCAAAAACTCCCAAGAAATTTTAGTAATAAACATTACAAAAAATACGCCAAAAGCATGGGAGAATAGCTAGGGGGGATAAAGGAAAGGGAGAGAGGAAACACTGATTAAACAATGGAACATTCATAGCAAGAATGACCACAACAAGGTCATGCCTCGAAAATAGGTAACATGAATAATTTCGTAAAATAATTATAAGTTAGAGCCCTGAACATTTGTTTCCACTGTTTTTTCCTCTCCTCCTTCTATTTCCTCCTTATATCCACCATTTCTCTCATAATTATGCATCTGGCATCCTTAAAACTGAGATTTACAAGCACAAATAACAGTGAAGTGTAACTGTATTGAGGGCCAAACAAACAATGATAATTGCACCAATTTCGAGACCTCCTTGACACTGCGCATGCGCAGTGGAGTAAAAGGATGGAGGACCATATAGGACATGTAATTTTCGGTTTTAGATGCAAATTTTGGGGATTGGGGGGTAAAATTTGAGTTTGGCCCTAGATATATAAATTACTATAAATTTTTTAACTTCCGTCAAAAACTGAAAAAATTTATAGTAATTTATATATTTTTTATACTTACCAATGACCCAGACATAGCTGGTGCTAACTCTTAAAAATATAGGGCCAAACACAAATTTTGCCCCCCAATCCCCAAAATTTGCATCTAAAACCAAAGAAAACATGTCCTGAATGGCCCTCCATACTTCACCTCTACTGCGCATGTGCAGTGTCAAGGACGACCCAAAATTGGCGCCATTAATCATTCTTACCATCAGTGCCTGGTAAGCACTATGTCCTCAGCGGGGAGGTATGAGTTCCCAACTCCTGGGAGGGCCATCCCCATCTGGGTCATTGGTAAGTATAAAAAATATATAAATTACTATAAATTTTTTCAGATTTTTATACTGTACCAATGACCCAGACATAGCTGAATAGTAAAAAGGCTGGAGGGCCCAGGACATAGAGGAAAATCCAATAAGCTCAACTATATAAAATAGAGTCATCTCCTGTAGGAGAAAAGGAGAAATAGGCTTCACGTGTATCTTTCTTATTTATGACAAATTAGAAAGACACAATACCTTTTATAATTGAGCATCATAACATCCATGTTCTCTATTAATATCCAGTATAATTTGTATACTAATTATATTTAAAGTAAGCCAATAAATAAAGTTAGTCCAAAGAATTGAGACTCTTTATACTCTTTTAAAAGTGTCCGAGGATACACTACGCTGCAAGCGACGATTACATGAATCGCCCAGGTCCGAGGAACTGTGTCTCAAGATCACTCACAAATTGCCGACGATTGTCAGAGAGTATGTCTGTGATCTGTGTCCGACATTTGATTAAAAACTCGGACAGTACGGGACAAATGGATTATCGACTTGATTGGTTTCTCGGACCGTACTGTGAAAAAGATTAAGCTTCAATTATTGACAACAGATTTGAACAACTTTTCCCTCAAGTTGCAAAAATAAATTATGAAAATATTAAGACTAAATCAAGTTACGCCGACCATTTTTAATTCGTTGCGAAACGCTTCACAATTTATTATTACCCATTTAAACAACAATTTCAAAATAAACACTCGATTTCCCCATAATTGTGAAAACAAGATTACATGTATACATATAAATTAATATTAAATAAGCACAACCTTATTTAATATAAATTTATATATTTCTATAGACGTTTTTCGCAGAGAGCGTAATCTATTCTGTTCGGAGATTGCATTTTTGTAAAAATTGAATTGGATAGGCTGAGAAACAATAACCGAGAAAATAAAACCAACGTTAGTGGCTCAGAGCCCTTCGAAATATGACATGATACTGTTCCACCCTTACCTCTGCCACCCTATAAATATGCCTATTTATTGTTGAATGACTGCCAATCTGCCCCCCCCCCCCCCCCCACACATTACACTAGGCCTAAGTGTATAAATTTCCCACGTAACGCGTTTTACAGTGGCCATCACTCATCGCCGTGCAAAGATTTCTCACTGCCCCCTCCCCCAACCAAATCCATTTTGCGCCAATTATGCCACTGAATGCGAGTTTCCAAACAATAGTTGCCATTCCTTCTCAGTCTCAATCGACCGACTGCTGCATGCTGTTTGGGGTAAATTGATAATTTTCATTCTTGGGAAAAGCTTTCAATCAAGGAGTACCGCCAGTATAATTAAAAAGAGCAGAAGGAAGATTCAAATACTCATTTATTTATACTTATTCAACATAACAAAATGAATGAAATAAACGTTTTGAACCTATATTCACTCACATACAGTGATAATATACACGTGGCAGTTCGAAATATTAAAAAAAAAAACGTTCTCACTCATCCGGACCTTTACATTTCGCCCCATGCATCAGTCCATGTTTCTTATCATATACATGTAAACAGAAAACGTAACATAAATATAAAACAATATAACAGATGCATGTTGGATCAGGCCGCCAGTAACTGACTTGTCATTTTCAACAATTTAAAAAACGGGGTTGCTTGTTCGTTTTGTTTTGTTTTTTTTTTTGGGGGGGGGGGGTGCGTTGCAGAAAGGAAGATTACTTCTTTCATGGAGTTCTAATGCCACCCTTTTATAAACAGATATGACGTGAGTGACCCTCTCCCCTCGACTACTAGTATGTGTCTGCCCGGTGCAGAGCCTGCCATCCATCCATCCACCAGCACATGTGGCGAGTTTTGAAGAACGTACGGTCTTCATGGCCCTCGCAAGTAACTGCCAAAATGACCCAACAGATTTAATGGTACTGTACTCATTACTAAGGTAGGTTCTTAGGTAGGCCCTGGGTGATGTATCCCCCCCCCCCCCCCCCCCCCCCCCCACACACAAACCGAGTTGATAAATAGATGGCTTCCGGAATATACAAAACGAGTTCAGTAAATCCGATCTGGGCTAATTTACTGGATAGGTTCTGTAATTTTCGGAAAACTGAGGACGAGTTCTTTTTAACTTTTTATGATCCAACAATCAAAAGGTACAAATTCTTCTAGTATTAGGCCTAATGCACAGGAAATTTAACCATGCCAATGTCGCTTGACGGAGTTCACCGAGCTCTGTGAAACAACATTGAACTGGTTCATTTTCTTGTACATACTTACAATGGAGGCTCTTATTACGCCCATTTAACCTAATTTAAACTGATAAATGAAAGCAGTGGGCCGTAACGGGACAGTTGGATAAATTTGTTATCATTATGCGCACGTCCTGTCATTTGTATCAGCTTCTCGGTTGTGTTTTCAATCTGGTCGCAGCGAGCCCTTACAGGCTCGCTGGGATCCGATTCTAAACACGACTGAGAATCTGATACGAATTACAGGACATGAACATGGTCACGATAACACGGTTATAAATTTAAAGAAATAAAAATATGTAGCTGGGTGAGGAAAAAAAACCCTGAAATCAGATAATCAAAAAACTGAAAAACCACACTCAGGACACTTAAACAAAATTGGCATTTTGGAACGGGATTTATTTCTTCATAGGCCGCCTAAGGTTTTCATTAATTCTGGAAACTATAGTGTCATTGAATGTCCTCTGCTCCGATAACTCTGGGTGCATAAAAAGTACATATCTTTTCACATATGATTTTTTTGCAGGATCAAGTTCCAGTTTCGATAACTTTCCACCTCCATACCACGAATATTTCCTCCTTTGACAGTCTGGGCCAAACAATTCTTGAAATATTTTCTCCGAGATGTTTTTGGCGAAATTCCCTGCGTTGTATGAATGAGCGCGGATTGTTTTGATTTCTTCAATGGATAGGCGGTACTCTTGTGGAATGTCCAGAAAATTGTCGTCTTGTGTGGGAGATGTCTGTGACGGCTGATGTGGAGGTTCATTGGTGCAATTATTAATAGTGTTGATCTGTTGGCCTTGATGTGGGTTGGATCTTACAGTTGACAGAAGGATGTCCATTTTCCCATTGAGTTCTCTCAATTGTCTGTTCAATTCATTTAGTTTTTTGTCAATTCTGGAGTGGCCTGTTGATGTCAATGGTGTGCTGTGTTCATTAAATAGAGGGAAAGCCAAAAGTCTATCTATGGGAGTTGAAATGAGAGTTGGGAGTGGTTGTGGTGATGGTGATGATGGTGGCGTTGATGGTGGCAATGATGGTGATAATGGAGATTGTTGTGGTTTGTCGACTGGCGATGTTGATCTGGTTATATCAGTTGCTTGTATTCTGCATATGTCTACTGTTGGTGTTACTGTCCTTGGCGATGATGGATCTGATGTGCTCATAGTTGATGGATCTGATGTGCTCAGAGTTGGTGAATCTGCTGTGGTTGGTGGAGATGGTGTAGCAAAGGTTGTTTCAATAAATGAAGAGGTACATGCTGTTGGTGTCTCCGGAGCAGCTCTCTTTGGTGGCTGAACTCTCTTCAAGACCTTTGCGTCTTCTTTGCACTTCTAAAAAAAAATCAAATTACATTATGAGATTCAAGGTTTGACATGCCATTCCTTATTGCGCTGACATGGCTATTAGCCTACACTTTGGGTGGATGAAACAGGACAAATTAGGTAGTTTGTCGGTAAGCGGAATGTAAAACACACATACAAGAAAAGTATAATTAATTAATTAGTGTAGTCTGGTAGCCCATGTTTGAAGTGGCGTTTATTGTAGCCAGCAACAGCTACTGGTGTGAAAACACCTGTTATCTATAGTTGCTACTGAAGAAGAGCCGCCAATACAGATGTGTGACAATCTTGGCCGCAGAAGGGGGCAATTAAGTCATAAATATTTTCTGGATGAGAGGAGCACGTTGGCAATGACCCTACCAATAACTTCCTATTGGTTGTCGGGTATGATATGAACGTAACAAAAAATAAATGTTTATTATTTCCAATATTTTTTCTGACGTTGAAACTTCGATAAAAATGACAAAACGAAAGAAAAAACGAAAGAAAATTACTCAGGAAATGAGAATAAAAATCTATGATTTATGTGATCGCAAATGGAAACCTCATGCTATAAGACGGGAACTTGAAAAACTTTATGACTACACTTATTCTTGGCATGGAATAAGAAAAATTTGCGTGGACTATTTGTCTGGAACAGTGAAGCATGTGCGTGATGCCCACACCAAAAAAACAGCTTTCAGGAAACTGGACGAAGATGATTTTGAACTTATTAAACTGACTCTTGTGAAAAATTGCAATAAGACTGCACGCGATATACAACGAGACTTGTATCAACGAGGGAAATGCGTACACATATCAACAATTCATAGAGGAATTAAGGCTGCTGGGTTTGTTGCAACTAAACCGAAGTACTGTCAACTGATTAGGAATGTGAATAAAGAGAAACGAGTTGCTTTCTGTAGGAATGCTATTGCTGAGAATAACACGTTTGCGGACACAATTTTTTCTGATGAAACGACTATTCAGCTTCACCAAAATAAACCTGTGACATATAGGGCAGTGGACAGCATAGCACCAAATCAGGGAAAACCAAAACACCCTCTCAAAATGCATCTATGGGGAGGGATTTCAAAGCGTGGGCCAACAGCATTATTGATGTTCGATGGAATAATGAAAAAGGAATTCTACACGCACGAAATTCTTGAGAAAACACTGCTGCCGTTCCTTGAGGAGTTTGGCCAACACACGTTTGTACAGGACAACAATCCCAAGCACACTTCTAAATATGCCAAAGAGTTCATGGAACGAAATAGAATTAACTGGGAGAAAAACTGGCCTGCAGGTAAGCATGTTAGAATATCTGTGCTGTGGTGCTAATGGACTTCGCACATGTATGAGTGATCTTAAACTGTTTTAGGATGTCATTTGCTTAAGATGTCTTGGATATCTCTTTAGGGATAAAATTTATCTCTGGAGAGATATTCACGACATCGTAAGCTATTTCATTGTGGAACTCATTACTTTAAAACAAATATTTGCAGGGTATTTTTCATTTGAAATATTATTTTATCATTACCCCATAAAGGCCGAAACGTCCCACTTTAATAGGAGGCCGAAACGTCTCACTTCTTTTTAAACTTTTACCAAGTCATTTCGGCCCAAATAAATAAATATTTGTTGATGAATCAATAAATATTTTTAAATATTATTCAACATTTGGACCTCAAGAGGTTTTTTCATGGATCAGTACACACACACGCGCACGAAATTCATCATTGACATTTCCATGTTTTTGTTGAAAATGATAGGCCTTGCTGTGTGTGAACTCTTCTATATGTCTCGATTTTGCAAGTAACACACAACACCGAATCGGCAGATTCGGTGCTGTGTGTTAGCTGCACAATCACATAATAAAATAAATTATTCGACTTTTACTGGTCTATTCGTAGGACAAAGTTAAATTCATTTTACCGGTTGTGGTTTCCGTAAAATATTCAAGAACTAAACATGATCAGGAATTTGTTCGTGTGAATCGAACAATTCCTTAGCGCGAATTTAGCAAATACCGGCTATATCACTAGAATGCTACATTCACATAATGCACGCCACAGGGATGTAAGTAATGGTAACCACCTTTAAAGGCAAGTATCCAACATAAAGTTATTGTTTAGTTACATTTGGGTATCATTTGGGTAAAAAGACGTGCCCCATTTTTATATATACCTGTCACAAATAATTTTTTGTTTATTCACTAAAAAGCTCCACCGCAGCGTTTTCAACGAATAAACGTAAAATTATTACACTTTTTCAGATTTAATATTATTTAATAATGATACGAAATGGAGGGGGGGGGGGGGGGGGGGGGTAGGGTTGGGAAATATTCCGAAATCAAATTAGAATGGCAAACATAAATAGAAATATACTAATATTTTCTACTATTGTAATTGTAGAAAGCTGTGATCTAAATCCAACAGAGATGGTGTGGCATGCATTGAAATCATATGTTGGAAAGAAAAATCCCACATCAAAGGAGGAACTACAACAATTTTGTGAAGACTTCTGGTATAATGAACTGACCCCAGAAGTTCGTATGCGTTACATTGAGCACAATTTCAAAGTGTATCCTGTCGTTGTGGAAATAGACGGAGCAGCGACTTCAAGGATTCCAGACTGGATTTTCAGTGTACCTTCGAGAGGGAAATGTTTGTCCTATTTCCAGGAAGAAATGAATTCTGATACAGTGAAAAACAAACTGAAATGTCTTAGAAAAATGTAATGTTTGGATTTTAATCACATTTGGGCCAGTTAACCGTAATCGAAACGCGTGTGGTGGGGGGGGGGGGGGGGGGTATTACTCATCAAAATTACCTTGTCTTGTTTGTTATCTTGTGGTTTTGTTTCACATTTCCTCTTGCGTTTGGCTGGTGGCAAGGTGGGTTCTGATGCAATTTCTGAAGTTGTTGAATTAGGCGACTTCAACCCACATGACTCTGACGAACCTTCCTTCGATCCTTTTTCAATATCCTTTTGCTTTCTCCGCATTTCTTCCCATGTTCCAGCGCTCAAAACCTACAAAACACATGTACATTGTATAAGAAATCGTTTACTTTCAAACTTGACTGCCCTTCAGACCTAGTAGTAGGGTTCTAACGCCCCTCTCCATGCCCCCTCCCCTTTACTCCAGCAAGATTAATTGCGATTATATCAAACTGTGAGATGTGTAGGTTAGTTTGGGCTGTTACTTTTGGGTGCCAAATAATCATACAGGTATGATTATTAATTTTTAGGACTTTTTCCACCCCGTGTGATGCTTATTCCACCCTACTTGCTTATTAAATTACCGGTTGTGATAAAAGGACAAAATTCCACAAAGTAACACAAGCTATTACTATTTAAAATTAGAAACATACCAGACTACTAATCTAAGACATCATTCCCTGGGAAGCTCTCCGGGAGAGCTTTCCAAGGAATGATATCTGAGACTTGAATTTTACCGTGCATAAACTGACTCACTCACTTTAAAGACACCCCGCCCCCTCTCTACTGTTATAGTGTTATTCCGGTCTGTGCTTCTTTTAAATTCAGACTATTTTTCCACCCTCAACTGTTATTCCTGTTTGTACTATTATTTGTAGTATGGTCGGTAACGGATTATTTTCCTTGCGCATTCTTTACATTCTCGCCAAGTCTTAACTGGTAGAGTACTGAATTATTTTAGTCGTCAAAATTTTTACACAAGTATTTGCCATGTTACAATTTATCATAGAGTGCTTATACTCCCCGATAAATTGTAGCATGGAAAATCCATATAGGCCAAATAATTTAGATTCAAAGATAATATGAAGGACATCCACATAATTTGAAGCCTTTGAGTTGCCATACCTGTAGTTTAGACTAAAGCTCAAAGATGGGCTTCCAGCACTTCACCAGTTAAAAGATGCAAATAACTGTGTATTACATGTACTTACCTCTGCAGTTGCTGCTGAATTACGGTTCGAGCCCCATTGCACAAGATATTGATGTCCAACTTCAATCCATTGAGTCTCAATAAAAAATCTGCAGGAGCGTACTTGGTAAGTACTATCCTCAAAATACCTCACGAGATAGTGAGTTGGGTGCAAGGTTTCCTTTCTAGTTGTCACTTTTATTATACGATGAATGGAGGTTGTTTTGATTCTTTTGATGGTTTGTAAAGTAGTGGAGCGTTGGATATGTGAACTTGCATTTAAAGACATTTTTAAAATGGCTTTTTTACAGACAACCAATAGTAGATCAGAAAGCATACAAACTTTCGATTCCCCAATTAACACCATGGAAGTTAAAATAACATGGCTTCAATTTCTTGGGGCTTCGTCGCACCTTATTGACATTCGACAGTTTGTACAACAATTATTACTAAACCTTCCCTCTTTAATTCGGCCTTTTGACTTTTAGCAGTTTGGACAACAGGCTTTTCCTTCTGCCCACTATTGCTGAAACTTTTTATTCATTCATTCACTGTTGATGAGTGGTGAAAGCAACCGGATAGTCAGAGACAGATTGTTATTTCTTAGTGTTCAGTTTACAAGTGTACATTTCAAGTTTGAATTTAGAGTCCATGATATGTTTTACACTGATAATTTTTGGACAGATGACAAATGGTTATGGTATTGTATTATTTTTTTATTACTGTAGTAATCGCAAATGACCACCTGTTATCTTATATATATACCATGCGTAGTGCTTTTTTCTGAATCAGTGCTGGCCGTAAAAGACCTTCTGTTTCCATCCTCTATTTTCGGACTCTGTCGCATTGATCTGCGCAATTTATAAATTGAGCTTTAAAAAAAACTTTTTTCAAAAAATTTCTACAGAAACGTAATTGGTGACTCCTCAATCAGAGGCGGCGGCGGAATGATTTTTCAAAGCGTGTGGGGGTGGGGGATCGGAGATGGATGGTCATTGTACGAAAAAAACAAATAGACCTCACCTGTATGATTCACCAAACGTTAGACAGCAATTATACTGCCTGTGGATTATCTTGTCTGGTGGGTGGATTTGGTACATGTACTTGAATGTCTGTAAGATTACGATCTATTTCCGTTAACCTACTTTTTAACAATGTATACAATTTAGCGTTTGTTGCCAGTTACTGCAAAAAATGATCCGAAATCCATCGAAACTCAACCAGTACGAGAGAAACATAGGTGGCGAAAGTATGAGGGAGGCTCTGGATCCGCCCCTTGTTTTCCCCAGCAATTGGTTGTGTTAACCCTCTACCCAACGTAACGACCAAAACCGACCAGTGCTGTTCACAAACATCGCCAATTTTTATTATTTTTTGTCTCAAAAACATAGCTTATACCCCTCATTGGAACGAGCCCGTTGAGCTTGTTGCAATGAGGGTTCATAACCTATGTTTTTGACGCAAAAAATGAAAAAAATTAGTTACTCAAGAAGTTTATTTGCAAGTGTCGTCTGCTTTTTGTGTTACATGTAGGTAAAGGGTTAAAATATATGCATACAAAAAACATAGCCGTCAAAAAAGTGGCAGTGGGGGTGAGTTAATCGTGCTCGTTCCAGTGAAGGGCAACATAATTTTTGGTACAAAATAACACTTTGGCCGGTCTGATTTGTCGAGGTTCTCGGCTGAGGTCACTCCTAAGCTCCAAACTGCCTCCCTATTCTCACGCCCTTTCTTTCACACTCGGAGACGAACTACTTGAGGATACACCGTACCCCATTCTTCCCAATCTCCCCGATAATAAAACATTACTGTTCTCACAGGTTCTCAACACAAGCTGAGAAATAAAAAAAAATGATACCGGATAGCATTTTTGGATCGATGCTGCCGTGCTTCCATAACCCATAATTAATAAGGGCACGACAGCAAATCCTTTGCTATCAGATATCCTTTTTTTTCGATTTCTGAGCCTGTGCCGAGTTCCTGTGTTTGTTTTGGCATTGAACGTGATGGTGATATCATCGGTAATTAGAAGATTCAATACGGGGGGAAAAAAAGCGAAAATCAGAAGCCGACTCCAACCACTTTTTTTCCAATGCACGCTGCACGCAGAAAAATGAGAACTGAAGGGCAACATGTAGCCTAAACTATTTAAAATGAACAACACCGTCACAACGAAGTTTGAATAGAAATAATTGAGACCGAGTTCGCTATGACATTTACTTGACGTATAATATTATGATGACGTATTTTGTTCTCAACATTTTAAAACTGTTTGTTAATTCAGTGTGAGGTGATTGAAAAATTCAAGAAGAATTGTCAGTGTAATGTATTGCTCATTAATGTTATTTTCAAGGTGACATTGTAGACAGAAATTGTCAGAATAAAATGTGCACGTGTCTATAAGACTGCTTTGTTTTCTTGAGGTGGAGTTGATGTACAGAAGTTAATTACCGCTAATCCTTTACACAATTATCTCCGAGATTACGCGACATGAGCTAATCCTTTTCTCTTGAAATGCCTCACTGGATTTAATTATTGCTAACTCAGTCGGCGTAATATCGGACAGGTTTAAATCTTTTCTCTTAACTCGGACCTGGGCGATTCATGTAATCGTCGCTTGCAGCGTAGTGTAGTATAATAACATCCGTTTGACACATGACATATTCAAATGCTATACTTTAAAACTATGACATGAATGAATTTAAAAACATAACTTTCACTTAAGAAACCATCCCAGTAACAGCTCAGAATTACTAACTCCGGAGGAGGTATCCCCTTGTTTTCATAATAAAAACAGGTGACCCAAGGGAACACCCTCCCCCCCCCCCCCCTTTTTCTTGCCCTGGGTCAAATAGCCCAGAGCGAAGAGGGCAGCAGGACGGATTCACTGCCGGAACATAAAGCCTACATAGCTATAGTTGCAATTGTTAAGTGATCGACTTCTGAGCAGCTGATAATGGACCTAAACAATGAAGGTCTCCAGAAATGGATACAATATTTCTGAGATAAAAATTCGTGAATGTGGATGGTTGAGACCAATATGCAGCCTATTTAATCTATAATAGCAAAACTATACGTCAGCCCAAGATGTAGAAGAGCTCTTACTTCATGAGCCGAAATCTTAAGCACAGACTGCTGAGTTAAGGATAGATTATCCTAAGCAGTACCGATAGTTAACTGAATGCATTAAGTAATAGAATGGACCGTAATGACCTTTCTATTAGGCATCAGAGCCAGAAGAAGCTTTACGTCCTACTGATAAACTGAGATCTGTTAATAAATACATAAAGGTCTATCCGGACTGAGTAAAGGCCTATGCCCGCTCGAAGACGGAAGGACCTTAAAAACAATAGGTTCCGGATATCATTAGGAGCCTGATTCTTAACCAAAAATACAACATTAGTAGTAAAGGTAATAGAGTTCCCGATACTACGAAAGTGAGAATCGTCCACCGATAGTGCATGAAGCTCACTGACTCTTCAGCAGAAGAGAAGGCTAAGAGAATCGCTGCCTTAAAAGACCAGAATTTGAAACTGCTGTCTCAAGGATTCAAATGGTTGCTTTAGTTAATAAGAACCCAAGCTAAATTCCGAATAGGAATTAATCTAACGATTCTAGGTCTCTTATTGAAAAGTTTCAAACTAACTTAGATGAAGAGACATTAGGCTCCATTGTAAACTATCATGGTGTGCATAGGTATCAGATAACATAGACCTATAACCTATAAAAGTAACTGGCTGCAGATGATTTCGTTAAACAAGTATACTAGAAAGTTTGCAATGTCTGGTATGGAGGAATCAAAAATATCAACATAAAGATCCCTACACCAACGACAGAAGACCCTCCACTTTAGCCGCAGAGTATAGCGAAGAGGAGGTCCTTCTACAGTTAGGAATCGCGTCCACTGCTGGTCCTATACAGTGCTTGCTATGCAAGAAGGACCGCACAACGGAATACGTGAAGGTTGAGACCTTGCGGGTTGTGATAGAGTTGACACGATTTCCCCAGCGAAAAAAGATCCTCTCGTGGAGGAAGTTTCCGCGGTAAGTCCCACAGTAGACATCTAAGTAAATTTATCCACCGTCTCTGTGGGACAGAGATGCTACCAACAGAATTGTATTGTGAATGAATAATTCTAGCAATACTTGCTGAATCAACAGCGCTGGAGGATACACATATCCTATCATAGCGTCCTACTAGATCGATAGAGCGTTAACTACATATGCTCAGGGATCCGGACACGGTGACACATACGTCTACAATTGATTGGAGAGTTGTGTCGCAAATAAATTATCACTGGGCGCTCCCATTGATAGCAAATCTGATTGAATACTTGTTTGTTGATAGTCCATTCCGACGGCAACAAAAGACCCTTACGTGAAAGGGAGTCTGCTAATACGATCCGACGACCGAGAATATGACGAACCGAAACAGAACTTGGTGTTCTATAACATACAGAAGGATTCTTTCCATTAAAATTAATAACGGAACCGAATGAGTGCCTCCCTGGTTCCGGATATACGCAACTACTGTCGTATTATCGGACAGGATTGAACATGCGTTTCTGAATAAAATTCCTCCAATGACGTAGTGCAAGCCAACATAATATTCTTCCTTGGAAGTAAGGAGCTTGCCTAAAAACTGCGGAACCCAAAGACCCTGGCACTTCGAATCTGTTGGGATCAAAATTGTGTCCCAACCTGTTTGACTGGCATCCGTCATAATCGAAAAACTCAGATCCGGCAACTACAGTGGAACTCTCTGAGTCAACCACCGAATGTTTGCCCACGTCTGAATCTCTTGTTACACTTGATAAACAAGAGAACGTGTATATCGAGCAATTCAAGATTGCTAAAAGGTTGCCATCGAAGAGAAGCTTCTCGAGACCGAAGCGACTCTGAGAGAGTTCTTCACCTTACTATCCATGCGCGTGGATGTAGCTAGGGCTGCGTCACGTCTAACCAACTCCAGGTTGCCACTGAAGGGCGGAGTTATACGTGAAAAAACTACTGCCCCTGAAAGAAATCTCATTGAGGATCATATCCTGGAATTCTTTCTCTTGAAGACGTAATGATAAACGTCTCAGTACGGTGGTATACGTATGATAAAGCGTCTAAGTTAAGTCTATTATACATCATTGTCGTTTCCAACATCGTGGTTGGAATTGACATAGACGGCGAAAAAGATAATTTGCAGTCTTTAGTCTCGCCGTCTTAGACGCAAAGGAACTCTCGGTAAGCCCAGTTCTGCCAATAAACAATTATTTCCTAGAATTCACGAAAGGCAGAATAGAGCATTGCGGACAAGAAACTATACTAGCATGTTGATAGCAAGCTTATATATATATAGCGTCGTTCAATAATTCAAATGTTCTAAAGACATTATTGGACTGCGTCGGCAACTCAGGGACAATGTCCCTGAACCGATCCAAAACTCCGTGTCCGATGACGCTATAGTCTCTTATCCAGCATCGCAGCAATGTAGTCCGACGGAACAACCTCTGGAAGATAATGCCGGAAGAAATGTATGTATGAAATATTCGGTCGTCCGTACCTGATGCAACAGCGGAGCGTACCGACCTAGCGCTGTCGGATTATTCCTGATCCGACCGAGAATCTGTCGTTTGCTGAGATGCCACGAAAAGCTGTGCTATTTTGGATAGCACGTCCGTCACTGAGGTCTGTGGAGAAGCGGGCTTACGATGCATTGCCGCTGGAAGCTCTGTGTTCGTTACCCCGTGCATACTTCTATTATGCGAGCGACCGGAGTGTGCAGGCCTCGTGTCCCTTGGCTACCGGATGGCGTGACCTGTTCGCCAAGGAATCACTGAATGACGAAGCTGGCCGGATATTCAAGGTCACGTAGCCAATGTGCGGTCGTGTGCGCTGCTGTGAGGATGAGGAAGCATTATCGACAGTCACTCGGACTGTCTACATAACGGAGCGTCCCGAGTGGCGGACATACGCTCCGAAGGTGAAATGTCTGTACCACAACATCCGGTCCCATATGTTGTTGCACGAGAGAGGGACCTCTCTCGCTCGCCGCCCGGACGGACCGGACGAGCTAGGAACCGGACTAACAGGCTTCCTCCGATCTCTCCTCTAATCCGTCGTCACTGGGTGTGAACTAAAGTCTATTATAGTGCTCACATCACCCAAATCTCCATCCTAGACCGCAACAGACGAACCCGACTGCCGAACCATTCGATGAATGGACGCTACACCGGGTGAGCTAGCGAATGTCAACTCCGTCGATCCTACTAGGGACCTCTTAGGGGATTGACGTAATCCATGAGCACTAATTGCCGCTAGCTCTTCATTAACTATGACGACAGAGGCACACTTTTGAAAGACATCTCAGTAATTTTGCGAACAAGAAACCAGATATGCTTGTACATAGCAAGCATATAAAAAATATATATATCGTCGTTCAATAAATCGAACGTATCTGAGACATTATTGGACTGTGTCGGAAATGAGGGACGATGTCCCTGAACCGAACCAAAAATTTGTAAGTCCACCGACGCTATCAGTTTCTTATCCGGTATCGCAGCATACTGGTCCGACGAAGAACCTCTAGAAGATGAAGTCGGATGACATATACAACAGCTTATGTTGTTCCGAAAGGGAAAGCTCGAAAACATCCGCATCCCTTTCGGCATCCCATCGGACCGTATGAAATTTTTGGACGTCCGCACCTGATGCTTCCGCCAAGCGTCCCGACCCAGCGTCGTCGGATATTATATTATGCGACAGAGATTCTGTTGTTGCTGGGATGCTGCAATAAGTTGTGCTATTTGGGATAGCACGTCCGTCACCGAGGCCTGTGCAGAAGCGGTCTTACGATGCTTTGCCGCTGGAAGCTCCGTATACGTTGACTCCCGCATACTTTCTTATGTGAACATCCGGAGTCTGCAGGCCTCGTGTCCCTGTCTATCAGATGGCGTGACCTGGTCGACAAGGATTCTCTGAATGGCGAAGTTGACTGGATATCGGAGGTCACGTAGCCAAGGTGCGGTCATGTGCGCTGCCATGAGAATGAGGAAGCCTTATTGACAGTCTCTCCGGACTGTCTATATAACAGAGCATCCCGAGCGGCGGACGTATGCTCCAAATGCGAGACATTTTGTACCACAACATCTGGGGCCAGATGTTGATGTACGAGAGAGGGGCCTCTCTCGCTCGCAGCCCGGATGGGCCTGGACGAGCTATGAACCGGACTAAAAGGCTTCCTCCGTTCTCCCCTCTAATCCGCCGTCACTGGGTGTGCACATGGATATTTATAGTGCTCGCATCACCCAAAACTCCTTTCTAGACCGCAACGGACGAACCCGGCTGCCGAACCATTCGATGAATGGACGCTACACCGGGCGAGCTAGCGGACGTCAAAGGCCGTCGAACCTACTAGGGTCCTCTTAGGCAATTGACGTATTACCTGAGCACTTTTCCGCTAGCTCTTCGTTAATTGTGACGACGGAGGCACACTTTTTGGAAGACATCACGGATACATCACCCTGATCATGATCGTCTGAAATAGAGATTGATAAAGTAGAGTGACCCTGCGGGGAAAGGACCGGAATGGCCAATTCCCCACTAACATACCGTGACACACGCTTCCCATGTTGTCATCGTAATCAACACATACAGAACAGGAGTTAGTGCGAGTACACTTACTACATTATACAATGATTATGAAAGTCAGAGGAAGATTCCCTCTTATTACAATTGAACAATATCCTTTCAATGTGAAAAGAAAACAAAGTCCTAGTACTCGCACCAACCCCTGACAATCAAAATACATAATAACAAGATCCATTAACATAGAAAAAATAATTGAATCAAAAACTTTTTGAGAAAATATTTTTTCAAAACAGTCCAAGTTTCTGAAAAGTAACGTTGAGCCCCAATGGATCCCAAGTCTAAGTGTGGACAAAAATTCTAAAAATATTTTAAACAATTTATGCAACACTTACGAACAATAATAATGTGTCTAGTTATGATTAAATTAACATCAAGATATTATTTTCAAGAAATCCCCCCTCACACAGAGGGCTGTTGGAAATGTAAACAATAAGTGTAAAAACACTAAATCAAGACTCCAGGCACCCTGGCCCGAAATCAGTTACCAATAATACACCATCTGATGCAAAACAGAGACTTCCAGGGAAGAAACTGCAGAACATCAGATGGTAGATGCAGAACACTATGCCTAACCACCAATAGGTGAAGACGTAAACATGGGGAAAAGAACAGAATACATTCTGTTATCCAGCTAAAACTCCCAAGAAATTTTAGTAATAATATTACAGAAAATATGCCAAAAGCATGGGAGAATAGCAAGAGGGGACTTAAAGGAAAGGGAGAGAGGAAAACACTGAATAAGCAGTGTAATCTTGATAACAAGAATGACCACAACAGGCAGTTGCCTCGAAAATAGGTAACTTAACATAATTTCAGCAAAAAATTTTAAGTTACAGCCCTGATTATTTTCTGTCACTCATTTTTCCTCTCCTCCTTCTATATCCTCCTTAGAATCACCATTTCACTAATATTTATGTGTCTGGCATCATTTAAACTGAGATTTACAAGCACAAAGATCAGTCAGATGTTAACTGATGAAGGGCCAAACAAAGAATTATTAATGGCGCCAATTTCGGGACGTCCTTGACACTGCGCATGCGCAGTAGAGGTGAAGTATGGAGGGCCATTCAGGACATGTTTTCTTTGGTTTTAGATGCAAATTTTGGGGATTGGGGGGCAAAATTTGTGTTTGGCCCTATATTTTTAAGAGTTAGCACCAGCTATGCCTGGGTCATTGGTACAGTATAAAAATATATTCCCTCTGGCAACGACCTTCGATGAACTTAGTGCAGATATGCATCAATATTTCCCTTTGGCACACCCTGCAGATCACATTTTTGACCAGATCATTTTGAAACTTGGTATGCTTGTTTGGGGTGAGCTCTAGATGGGAGCTATCGATTTTCTTCCATTTCCGTCAAAAAATGTTGCTGCTGGCAACGTTCTTAGAACTTAGTTGAGTCAGACCTCAATATTTCCCGTTGGCACATGCTACAGGGAACATTTATGATCGAATTGTTTTGAAACCTGGCATGCTTGTTTGGGGTGACCTCTAGATGGGAGCTATCGATTTTCTTCCATTTCTGTCAAAAAAAAATGTTGCCACTGGCAACGACCTTTGAACTTAGTTTAGTTAGGCATCAATATATTCCTTTGGCACACCCAGCAGGGCACATTTATGATCAGAATGGTTTGAAACTTGGAATGTTTGTTTGGGATTACCTCTAGATAGGAGCTATCAATTTTCTTCAATTTCTGTCAAAAAATGTTGCCACTGGCAATGACTTTCGATGAACTTCGTGCAGTTATGCATCAATATTTTCCTTTGGCACAGCCTGCAGTGCACATTTTGACTGGATCACTTTGAAACTTCGTGTGCGTGTTTGGGGTGACCTCTAGAATTTAAGAGTTAGCATCAGCTAAGTCGGGGTTCATTGGTACAGTATAAAAATACTATAAGTTACAGTCCTGAACACATCCTTCCACTGTTCCTTCCTCACATCCTTTTATTTCATCCTTAGAACCACCATTTCTCTCATGATTATGTGTCTGGCATCATTTTAACTGAGATTATAAGCACAGATATCAGTGAGATGTTACTGATTGAAGGGCCAAACAAAGAATGAGGATTTGGCTCCAATTTCGGTACTTCCTTGACACTGCGCATGTGCAGTGGATAAAAGTATGAAGGACCACATAGGACATCTATTTTTTTGATTTTGATGCAAATTTTGGGGATTGGGGGGGGGGGGGGTCAAAATTTGTGTTTGGTCCTAGAATTTAAGAGAAGAGTTAGCACCAGCAGCTAAGTCTGGGTCATTGGTACAGTATAAAAATATTGATAGCTCCCACCTGCAGGTCATCCCAAACAAGCACACCAGGTTTCCAAGTGATCGAGCATAAATGTGCCGTGCAGGGTGTGCCAAAGGGAAATATTGATGCCTAACTAAGCTAAGTTCAAAGGTCATGGCTAACGGCAACGTTTTCTGATGGAAATGGAAGAAAATTGATAGCTCCCATCTGGAGGTCACCCTAAACAAGCACACCACGTTTCCAAGGGATCCAATCATAAATGTGACATGTGCGGTGTGCCAAAGGTAATTGTGGACGTACGTACGTATGTACATCGACAGAAGAGAAATGATGGCAATGGCTCAGCTTGACTTCATCAAGTTGAGCCAATAAAATAAAAAACTCCCCACCTATATTGGATAATCCTTCCTAACAATGTATACATCGGACAATAAAATTCCTTATAGTGTGTGTAAAGTTCTCTTGGAAAAATACACGCATAAATCTCAAGTGTTGCATGTGATTTAAAGCACCCCTAAGTTTTCAAAATCGAAAGACTGTTATGTTACAATATGGAGAATTCTGATAAAGTCCAGTGGCAGTGCTTAAGAAATCCAGGAAGGCTGCTATGGCTGCATTTGTGTGTGACCAACATATGATATTTTCATCTGTTCATCATACTGAGGGAGGAGGCAGAGTTTCAAGAAAACTGATGCATAAATGTGACTGCAGGGAATTCTGAAAATATCGAAGATTGCAGCATTGGCAGCAAATATGGGCAGTCTCTGATTTGAGGGCCTGTTACGGTGTGGAATTATTAATGATATTGGTAACAGAAAGAAATCTGAGAATCAGCAACAAAACTATGAATTTAACTATTCTGAAATTTAATTAAAAAAAATTGATATAAAAAAAAAATGATACAAAGATCTTTTACACTAATTGGGTTACAGAAAATAAAAAAAAAAAAACAATGGTACTTATCAATTATAGAATTAGTCCAAAGTACAGTTTGACAGAATCCAGTAATCCAGTGGCGAAGTATCTTCTGAAGAATGTTACCAGCTGGTAGATGTAGTATTAAATCCAAGAATGTCTCTTCAGAAACAGTATCCCGTAGATTTATAATAAAATTCTCACTTAGAAATTTCAGCAGTCTCCAATAAAATATAATAAAACGCTCTGCAAAATTCAAATGGAGTAAAAATCCAAGAAGTATTGGCGCCACAGGTAATTTCCAAATAATCCAGAAGAATCCTGGCTTTTCACAAAATAATATTATTCTGTTTCACAGAAAGTATAAATTCTCTTTTCCAAGACGAATAGATTCTCTTTAAAATTCTCTTTTGGAATCAATCTTCCAAAATCACAAAGAAGCACTGATTCTATAATAAATGTACTGTTCTGAAACAATAATAATCTCCAATGGAAACAACTGAAGTTAGTCTTTCTGAAATGGTTTTCTAAAATGAGTTTTTGAATTCTGTTGACAAACCTTTATATAGTAACCAGATAGAATGTCCCAGAAAAGGAAGTTTCTGCAATGTTCTATTAGTTTCTGGGGGATTCTGTTAAAGTTCAAGTAAACAAGGTCATTGACCTATTTAAACAATTAAACAATCAACAGCTATATGTACAATATATCAGTGTAACAAAGATGTAAACAAGGTCACTGAGTGCAAAAGAGTTAGACCAGTCAGAAAATGCAGAAATAAGAAAAAAATCTTTCTCACATAATTATCAACTTAAGGATATATCAATCTCAATATAATATAGGGGCTATAACACACCCCGCCTTAAAAGAAAAGGTTTGAAGGTACTGAAAACTTTTTACATAATTTTAGCAGACTCTGACTGGTTTACAATACACACACACCATAATCTTCACAATTTTTTTTTTTTTTAATAAACATATATACACTTGAAGTGAATAGGGACCGATCATATCATTTTAAATTAGGATATTCTGGAAAGAGCATCAGCTACAACATTATCTCTTCCCGAAATATGCCTAATCTCTAAATTATATTCTTGAAGGGCTAAACTCCACCGCAATAATCTTTGATTCTTGTTTTTCATTTTATTGATAAATGTTAAGGGGTTATGATCGGTGTAAACTGTAATTGGGCATTGGGTGGTTCCTAGATACACATCAAAATGGGTTAATGCCAAAATTAGAGCCAAAGTTTCTTTTTCTACTGTAGAGTAATTCTTTTGATGTTTGAGAAATTTTCTGGAGAAATAACATACAGGGTGATCAATACCTTGGGAATCTTCCTGGGCAATGTACCCACCTGCTCCATTGTCACTTGCATCTATGAATAATTTGAAGGGCTTTTCATAATTGGGACTGGCCAGGACAGGGGAATTATTTAATAAAGTTTTTATTCTGTTAAAGGATTTCTGGCATTCCTCAGTCCAATCAAACTTAACCCTTTTGCTCAATAAACTGGTCAAAGGGGAGACAACATCTGAGAAATTTAAACAAAATTTTCTATAATATCCAGCCATGCCTAAGAATCTCATGAGCTCTTTTTTAGAGTTTGGTACTGGAAAATTTACAATGGCATCAACTTTAGCCGCAATCGGCCTCACCTGCCCCTGCCCCACAACATGACCTAAATAATTTACAGTTGCTTTGCCAAATTCTGATTTCACCAAGTTAATAGTTAGGTTGGCTTGAGTCACTTTGTCAAAAAATTCTTCAATATGCTTTAGATGATCAGCCCAATTTGTATCTGTGTGTATAATAACATCATCAATATAAGCTTCACTGTGATCTAGGTCTGCAATTAAGTGGTTAACCATGCGCTGGAACGTTGCCGGAGAGTTTTTCATGCCAAAAGGGGTAACTTTATATTGATACAATCCAAATGGGGTAACAAAAGCAGATATTTCTTTTGCTTTTTCTGTTAAAGGGACTTGCCAATAACCCTTTAACAAGTCAAATTTTGTCACAAATTTAGCATGGCCAAGTTTGTCAATGCAGTCATCAATTCTTGGAATTGGATAATTGTCTGTTTTGGTGAGGCTGTTCACCTTTCGGTAATCCGTAAAAAATCTGTAACTGCCATCAGGTTTTGGGACGAGTATACAGGGCGAACTCCAGTTGCTATGGCTAGGTTCTATGATATCATTGTCCAGCATATACTGTATTTCCTTTCGCATGATCTCAGCTTTGAAAGGGTTCAATCTATATGGATGCTGTTTGATGGGATTTGCCTCTCCTACATCAACATCATGAAAAATAACAGATGTCCTTCTAGGCACATTGGGAAATAAGTGTTGATATTTGAAAATTAAATCAACTAAATCTTTTCTTTGGTCAGGTAGTAAATAATCTGTTTTATTTTGTAGATCTCTCAGGACATCTGAGTTCTGTAACTTCAGAGGTACATTTTCGCCGCCTTCATGAATATCCTCTACAGGATTTTCCAGCTGATCCATGTGGGTGACTGTTGAGACTGGTAGAGACTTTGGTTCTCTCTCATAATATGTTTTCAACATATTTATATGGCACAGCTGAGTATTTTTGAGTCTATCAGGAGTCTCAACAACATAATCAGTATCACTGATCTTGTGCTTAACAATATAAGGGCCTGAATATCTTGCTTGTAAAGCATTGCCCTTTACAGGGAATAATACTAGCACCTTGTCCCCAGGTTTAAAGGAGCGAAATTTCGCCTTTTTATCATACCAGGTCTTCATATGACTCTGGGCTTTCTGTAAATGTTTATTTGCCATTTCTCTGGCCTGGTGCAATTTTTCCTTAAAAGTGGACACATAGTCCAGAAGAGAAATTTGAGGTGGCTCTTCTTCGAGCCATTTCTCCTTCAAAGCAGTGAGTGGACCCCTCACTATGTGTCCAAACACTAATTCAAAAGGGCTGAACCCCAGAGATTCCTGTACAGTCTCACGGACTGCAAATAAGAGGAGATGTACTCCTTCATCCCAATCCTTCTCATTATCCTCCCCATAGGCCTTTATCATGGTCTTCAGTGTTTGATGAAAGCGTTCTAGAGCTCCTTGACTTTCGGGATGATAGGCACTTGATGTGTACTGCTTAATTTTGAGCTCATACATCACCTGCTGAAAAATGTTTGACATAAAATTTGAGCCTTGGTCCGATTGCACTGACCTGGGTAGACCGAAAGTCGTGAAAAATTTTATCAAGGCCTTAACTATAGTCTTAGTTTTAATATTTCTTAGAGGAATGGCCTCAGGAAATCGTGTAGAAGCACACATGATGGTAAGAAGATATTCATTTCCAGATCTTGTTCTAGGCAAAGGGCCAACACAATCAATAATAATTCTACTAAATGGCTCCTCAAAAGCAGGGACTGGTTGAAGGGGAGCAGGAGGAATCTTCTGGTTGGGTTTTCCTACAATTTGACAGGTGTGGCAGGTTTTACAAAATTCAACAACATCCTGTCGAAGCTTGGGCCAGTAAAAACACTGTTGAATACGAGAGTAGGTTTTCCTAACTCCCAAATGTCCAGCCATTGGATTTTCATGAGCCAGGCTTATTATTTCATTCCGGTATTTAGTGGGGACAACTATTTGATAAATAACCTCCCAATCACTATTGGAGGGTACTTCTGGTGGTCGCCATTTCCTCATGAGTACATCAGATTTTTTAAAATAACAGACAGGGGAGTTTGGGGCTTCTGCCTCTTGTTAGAGCCCTTTCACGTGGCTCGGCAAGGTCAGGATCACTTTCCTGTTCCTGAACTAAAGAAGTCCGGGAAATGACATTCAAGGAGGTCCCCCTATCACTCTCAGGTGTAGTGGCCTCTTTACAATTTCTGGAGGAGTCATCACTTTGACTCAAAAATGTCTGAGACAAATCAATGTCAATGTCTTCAGAATCCGTAATTCTGTGACTGTTCTTATCCTCAACTTTGCTGTTCAAATCATTACAATTGAGGTTGTTATCAACCTCAGCTTTCTTTGCCATGGACCGAGTCACAGCACATGCTGGAAAGGCAAAAGGAAAACATTCGTTTAAATTAATAATACTTTCATCTGTGCTCGGCTTATCCACCACTTGAGGTTCTACAGTGACTCTGTCACCAGCTAAGTCATTTCCCAATAATAAAGAAATGCCTTTTACAGGTAGAGTAGGTCTGATTCCTACTGTCACAGTCCCATTTACTAAGCTACTTCTTAAATTTATTTTATGAAGTGGGACATTTAAAGAGTTTGACTCAATACCTGATATTAGAACTTGTGCCCCTGTAGCACTTTCTTCAGAAAATGGCAAAATGCCTTCTAACATTAATGACTGAGTAGCCCCTGTGTCTCTCAGTATTTTTATTGGTAAGGAACAGTGCTTATCCCCCTCAAGGGAAACAAAGCCTTCAGAAATAAATGGCTTATAATTTTCTAAAGCATCTTGCTTTATTACATAATTTTCAGGGCATGGAGCACATGCTAGTGCATTCTGTGAAGTAGAGGACTCATTTTTCCTTTTTAACAGCCAGCAATCAGATAGTAAATGCCCTGGTTTCTTACAATAATTACAAGTTTTAGTTGAACAGTTGGGTCGTAATGGTGTAGGGCTGGCATTAGATGACTTATTCTCATTAGGCTTCCGATTAAATTTAGGTGGTGAAAAGTTTGGAGGATTGGAAGGATGATTAGAAGGATGAGTTTTAGCTGAAGTTGGTTTAGGTCCACTTTGGAAAGAGTTCTTGTGAAGCCAAAAATTTGTAGAGTTACGACTCATTTTATGAGTTAAGGCATAGTCATCTGCTAGTTCTGCTGCTCTATTTAATGTGTCAACTTTTTGTTCATTCAGGTGGGCCTTTATATCTGAATGTATCTTTCCTTTAAACTCTTCAATCAGCATCATTTCTTTTAACTTCGAGAAATCTTTCCCAATTTCTTTGGAATGGCACCACCTATCAAATAAATTTTGCTTTTCTCTGGCAAATTCCACATGAGTTTGATTTTCGTTTTTATAATAATTTCTGAATTTCTGCCTATATGCCTCTGGAACAAGTCCATATGCCTTAAGTATTGCCTCTTTAACAGCTTCATAATTGTTGCTTTGCTCAGAAGATAGAGCGGAATAGATTTCTTGGGCCTTCCCTTTCAAAACACTTTGCAGTAGCAAAGTCCAGACATCCCTTGGCCATTCTAAACTTGTTGCCACTTTTTCAAAATGTGAAAAATATTTATCAACTTCTTTTTCTTGAAAGGGGGGAACTAGCCTAACATGTTTAGTTGCATCAAATCTACTTGGAGAAATTACATTTGAGCCTTGATGTTGAGATTCTAATTCTTTTATTTTTATTTCCTTTTGGGCCTGAATTTCTAGTTCTTTTAAGTGCATTTCTTTTTGAGCTTCTATTTCCCTTAATTTTAATTCCCTATCCTCCTTTTCTTTTTGAGCCTGAATTTGTATTTGTTCCCTTTCTTTTTGAGCTTCTAATTCTTTTAATTTCATTTCATTTTCTCCTTCTTCTTTTTCTTTTTGAGCCTGAATTTGTTCCCTTTCTTTTTGAGCCTGAATTTCAATTTCCCTCATTTTTTGTTGCATTTCTAACTTTTTTAATTCTAATTCTAACTTTTTGAGTTCAAGGGCATCAGTAGGTTGTGGTTCAGAGACAGGTGACCCAGACCCTCTTCAATATAATGATTAACAATGAGCTGTTTAAGTTTATGCTTGTTCAGACCAGGGGTGGCAGGTAATTTTAGACACTGAGCAAGTTGAAATAAATCCTCCTTCTTAAGAGATTCTAAAAGGGCCAAACTAGGAGAGCTTTCAAATTCAGATATAAATTCTGTCACAATAAACACCATGATGAAAAGGTTTGCTGCTTCTCAGATTATAAATAATAATACTGAAATTTTCTAAGAAAGTTTAAATGTTTTGAAAGTGAGCCAAAACAATAATTGCAATTTGCAAATAAAGCTTTCTTGTTATCTAATATTCAATCTCGGCAACGAGCCCCCAATTTCTGTTACGGTGTGGAATTATTAATGATATTGGTAACAGAAAGAAATCTGAGAATCAGCAACAAAACTATGAATTTAACTATTCTGAAATTTAATTAAAAAAAATTGATATAAAAAAAAAATGATACAAAGATCTTTTACACTAATTGGGTTACAGAAAATAAAAAAAAAAAAACAATGGTACTTATCAATTATAGAATTAGTCCAAAGTACAGTTTGACAGAATCCAGTAATCCAGTGGCGAAGTATCTTCTGAAGAAAGTTACCAGCTGGTAGATGTAGTATTAAATCCAAGAATGTCTCTTCAGAAACAGTATCCCGTAGATTTATAATAAAATTTTCACTTAGAAATTTCAGCAGTCTCCAATAGAATATAATAAAACGCTCTGCAAAATTCAAATGGAGTAAAAATCCAAGAAGTATTGGCGCCACAGGTAATTTCCAAATAATCCAGAAGAATCCTGGCTTTTCACAAAATAATATTATTCTGTTTCACAGAAAGTATAAATTCTCTTTTCCAAGACGAATAGATTCTCTTCAAAATTCTCTTTTGGAATCAATCTTCCAAAATCACAAAGAAGCACTGATTCTATAATAAATGTACTGTTCTGAAACAATAATAATCTCCAATGGAAACAATTGAAGTTAGTCTTTCTGAAATGATTTTCTAAAATGAGTTTTTGAATTCTGTTGACAAACCTTTATATAGTAACCAGATAGAATGTCCCAGAAGAGGAAGTTTCTGCAATGTTCTATTAGTTTCTGGGGGATTCTGTTAAAGTTCAAGTAAACAAGGTCATTGACCTATTTAAACAATTAAACAATCAACAGCTATATGTACAATATATCAGTGTAACAAAGATGTAAACAAGGTCACTGAGTGCAAAAGAGTTAGACCAGTCAGAAAATGCAGAAATAAAAAAAAAATCTTTCTCACATAATTATCAACTTAAGGATATATCAATCTCAATATAATATGGGGGCTATAACAGGGCCCAATACATGTAATGTTAGGAGCAAAGGTGTCAATAAAATATTGCAATTTTTCTTCTTGCATGATAGCGAATGTCACCCAACAATACTTTCCTGGTGATATTTCTTTTGGTGGTATTTTTTCCTACAACCTACTTGTTAGCTTTTACATGTACAGTACAGCCGCTGTGGATTGGTCACTTTCCATGCGTGGGAAATATTTCCATGGATGCAATAACATTAGATTCTAAACACTGACTATAGGAGTAATCATCAAAAATTAATTATTGAAGCACAGGGTACAACCCAGTGCTTCATTAAAATTTTGCTGATGATGATTTTTATTATCTGGTAAACGCATGCACGGACATCACTGTCCACGCATGGATTACAGCCACTCCACAGCCACAGTACTGTAAATACATGTATAGATCAACTTAACAGATTCTACGTACATGGAGCTGTAGTTGGAGATGTCATGTTCATCTGTTTCTCAACTTCTGTCTGCATTTCTTTCAATTTTTCAGCTTCCTCCTCCATTTCTCTGACCCTGGCTTTGATTGCTTCCAGTTCCTGAAACAGAAATAAAAACACTCCTGGACACTGCATAATATTCTTCCAGTCAGTTCAAACTGTACTTTGCAACAATATATCTCAATCACTACAGGTGTTCTCAAAAAACTACATTTTCTTGAAGTTCAAAGAAAAATTCATCCAATATACATGTACAGGTTATATTCACCAAGTTGATCAGATGATTTTGAAATTCCAGGAAATTCAAACAAGTGTCATGACACCTTGCAAGTAATAGATCGATCATGATGTTATTTTAGAAGGCATTGTATATCGCTGCTTCTCTACCTTGATCTAGATTCTAAACAAACAGCATGGCTTTGTCCTCAAAAGAAAGCCAACAGTGTTTGCATTTTTCCTGCAGCATTTTCAATTCCAAGCTTTGTTCTTGAATATTTGAACCAATTTGGTCATGAGCTGTTCTCATGAAATAGTATTTTATTTCAGGTATGGTAGCAGACTTTCAAGAACCACTTATTCCCCCCATCAGCAATCTTTATTGTTATACACAGCTCGAGGGTACAGGTGATTTGCACCAGCTCGATTTGCAATATCTGGCAGTCGATTCAATTGCAACTCACAAGAAAATAAAATTGCAAAGTTTAAAAGGAAAAACGTTTTTCGCAAATTGTTCATTTTCTTGCAGAGGAGGATGGTTTCAAAGTAGATGCTCAGACTGTTGGGAGAATAATAAATAAATACCAAAATACCGAGATGATAGTGGATGAAAAAAGGATTGGAAGACCAAGCATTCTGAATGACAGGTCTGTGCAGTGTTTGTATATCATTCTGAAAACCGCGAGGCATTCGCAAAGTATGTTCAACAGAAATTGTCTTGTCTCGTACAATCGACATGCACATAAGGTTTTTTTGGCAATCTCTTCCCTTAAAAATCGGCGCATTTTTTAATATTATGGCGAATCAATAACTAAAACTCATTCTGTTGGGGTTTTTTTATCATATGAACATCTTCGTCCAATGAAGGAAAGCAAACAGAATATCAATTTACCCCAAAGTGACATGTGATAAGGGAGTTACATGTAAAAATCTGGGGTTTGCACATGTATTTGTTATGTTTGGAACTGTCTAGTCCTCCAGAGTTCAGAATGAGAAGAAGATGGGATGTGCATGGAGGGGAGAGGGGTGGGGTGTCATATACCGGGGCACTGAAGCCTTTATTCAGTGGTAAATGACATCCGACCCAGCTAAGTGTATTACAGCATCAAGTCAGTCAAGACGACAAGAGTCTGAAGAGGGCACACGTTCTGAGGCGATGAAATAGCAAGTATCTTTTTTTCTATCAAATTGGAACTTCTGGACATTTAATCACCCAAGTTTTGTTGAATGGCGCAACAGAGGGTGGAGAAGTGAAATGGGGTATTGGGAGTTGGTAGGAGGGATCACTGATGCTTAACTAGGTTGATGTTGTTTTTCTGTCCATAACTCCTACAGTACACGCCAAGTGTATCCGGTCGCAAACACCCGCCCCGGTGATGAGTGAAAAACAAAAATTCCAGCCGGTTGCACACAGTGGCTAATTTTCAAACACTGTGATTAATCGGATAAGGGATTAAATAGATTACCCCTTTCCACTTAAAGCCAGCGTTTGATGTTTTTCGGTAGCGATAATGACTAATTAATGTCCATTATTCCGCCACGGTGTTCAACCGTATTTTATTTAGAAGCACTCAAATCGATAAATGTTTCAATGATTGCATGTATCTGTGCAACGACAACAACAAATTAAGATGAGGACAAAGCCCTAAATGTGTACGCGGAGACAGAAAAAAATAGAAATACTGACCAACGCATGTATCATTGTATGTGTTTTGTGTGTGCCTTCGATATGTTTGCGTTTTCGTGGAACCAAAGATGTGCATGAAAAAAGTGCTGTGTGCATGCGACAACGTGTGGCGAAAAAACAAAAATCTTCCACTTCGTTTTCAGCTGGTACAAATTTGTGTTGTCTATTTCGTCCATGTATAAAAGTTTGAAACAAACTTTTGTGGTGTAAGTGTACATGTATTTGCATTCCTACGGCAGTGGGGTAGATACCTTTCCGTCACTACAAGCTACAAATTTTCCAATAAAAATTGTTTCTATGTTTCTACTTATTCGGGGCGGCTGGGAGAGTGGGGGGTTGTAATCCCATCGACCATGCAATTTCTTTCAAATATTTCTTTTTTTGCCTCAATGTGCATTTTAGTTGATACAGTTAAAACTAGAAGTCCTGTCATGAAATGCACACAAATAGCACGTTGATCTGCGCGTTAATCTACGCGTTATGACCATGGTGAGGCTATCAAATTCTGTACATATGGCCAGTGCCCAAGCAATGTTTCAGCCAATGGACCTCCGGGTACCCGGAGATCCATTGGCAGAAACATTGCTTGTGTTTGCTATGAGTAACCAGGAGAACCTGTCGTTCTTTGGATGACATTCGATATGGTAATTGCGCGCAATTAAGCCTAGATAAGCGCACTGTTCGTGACAGGACTTCTAGTTTTAACTGTACGTGTCAAACATACATCTAACAAATTCACATACAAATGAGTTATAATATGTTTTCATTTCTTTACCACACCCCGCCTTCTCAGCTACACCATTTCCTTGCAGTATATACACTGGTAATCTGTTTTATTATTATGTTGTCGACGGTAGTCAGGGGCATAAAAACCGGGAGCGCACAGGAGCCCCCCCCCCCTTTCCCATGTTTGATGAAAATAGGCCTCGCCTGCCTGTATAACCAGCCAACACTGTCGAATTTGTCTTGGAACTTCATGCACACCAGTGTAACTTACATTGGTATGTATGCAGTACCAAGACAAATTCAGTTTTTTGGTTGCGGTTTCCATGACTTATTCATGAACCTGTAGAGGCATGATTAATTGGGCATCTGTTCCTGCGGATACATTTCCCTTGCGTAAATTTCACAAATCCTGTATCACAGGCATGCAGCATTAATTCATGGGAAGGAAGTACCAGCATCTTTAAAAATGTACAGCATGCTGTTAAAACATCGACTTTTTCTATTGAAGAAAACAATAGGATTTTCACAACACAATGTTAATTATATTGTTTTCAATGGGCACATTTAAAGAGAATGAAGAAATTTTCTGTTTAAATAGACATCCGATTGAAAAGTGGATTTTGCCATATATATTATTAATTATTATTACCGCCAAATATTCTTTGTAGACTTATGTGAAAGTCGAACAGAATTTAAGGTGGATTTTTTACTCATCCCGCTGCAGCCGCAGGTTTCAAAGGTTAAAATCAGTGAATCACTGCGTGATCAAAATCGGTCATGACATTGGCAAATTTCCTGAAAACCTCTGATGTCAGAATTCAGTTCTGTTTTGAAACCATTATCCCTTTATGGCCAGTATATGGAACGAAAATGAAATGGACTTGTTGGTACGATCATTTTCATGCAGATAACGTGTGCGGTAATTTTTATTTTTTCTAAAATGGAATGCATATCTCTTCGTCACAATGTGACATCACCAGTTTGAATCAACACACGTTTAAATAGGCTCAGTCTGTTCGCCAAACCCCATTTCAACAGACGTTTTCGAAGTAGCACAATTGGTAGCCAGTTAATTATATTATCAAGAAGGAAATAATCCTTTTCACACTGAATCACCATTGCACACAGTGATTTACCAAGAAGGAGATAATCTTTTCCACACCTAAACACTGTTACACAGTGATTCATTTGGGCAAATTACACCGTGTGACACGGTGTTGGCCAGTGATTTTCAGAACATCGTCCACCATGTCATCGGATGTTTGAGACCGGATACACTTGGCGTGAGGAAAACAAATATAACTAACCAGTACATATTTACAGACCTTCCTCTTTCTGTACTTGTCCTGCACCAATATCTCGTTTATTTATTTTTAGTAGTATGGTATTGGGCAGGGACCAGCCGTGAGGGCGACTAGGGCGATTAAGTCGCCCTTCTAAGCCCAAAGTCACCTAGAAAAATAGTTGGGGCGATTACAAGTCGCCTTCTAAAAATTGGCCAAAATGAGAAAAGGCTGAACTGAGTGATGCGAGGTTTACATGAAAACGAGTATTTTAAAAAATCTAATGTGCTCGAGTGTGATAAATGGGCATTTTAATTCGTCAAATAAACGTCCATTTATTTGAAATCACACGACAAGCAATTGTCCATTGTCGCTTTTGGCGGATTTTTTTATTTCTATTTTGTTGCGTTCCAGTCGGAGCTTCAAGTGTCGAAACGAAAATAGGTGACTTACGCAACTCAACAAAACAACCCAGTTTGAAAGTAGGTTACGTCGCTTAGGATGCCGAAAATGTATACACAAAGGACGTATTTTATAACACATTATTTTCATTTCGATTTGCTGACGACTGTTAACTGTTGGGCTGTCTATTCCCAGAAAAACACGAATGGAATTGAAACACATGAAAAAAAGCTTTAGTGATGTCAAGAAAAGCTCTGTACAGGACACAAGTGTGCATGCGGACGATCTTGAAAAAGGGTCCTCCTAAACATCGGAATGACATGAAATGACGCGGAATGACACCGAAATGCCATAAAAATGATGCGGAATGACATTTCTTTTACAAAATACTCGACTCCAGAATGTATTTTGTTTATTAACTAACAAAGTACCTCCCAAGCAACCTTCTTACATCTGGTCCTGTTCACACTTTCAGACTTAGGAAATTATTAGCTTAGTAGACTTTGTTGAAAGGCAACCACAGGAGGGTGATGGGGGATTGGCACGAAGAAGAGGTGAGGGGTCATGAAGTAGAAGGTAGCAGTGGGGGATTTTCAGTCAATAATTACATTGTAATTTTTTAACCTGGCACAGATGCATCATAGACAACTGGACCTGGATTATTTGTACGTTAATGGAGGACCATAAATTGAAAATATGAAGGGGCGGCGGGGGTGGTACATGAATATTCTTAATTTTCCCCACTTGCCTATGAAGTCTCCCTACATGACTCTGCAGTCTCCCTATTTTTTCTGGAGGGAGACTTGAAGTCTCCCAAAAATTCCCCCCTAGACTGGTCCCTGGTATTGGGCAACGGATGTATTCTCAGTTGTATTTGCCGAATTTACAGGTCAAGCGAGTGGACCGCCAAACATTTATAAACGGGACAAGAAACGAAAGGATAAATGATTTTCCAGTAGAGTAAATGCGTTTTTTGAATGTTTACAAATGCGTTTCTATTCCTGATTATAGGTACCGCAGTTGTTACAACTACTTCCGACTTGTATATGTAATATATATACTTCATTTTTATTCATTTTTTATAGAATATATTGGAAGTGTACCCTTTCTGGTTGTTCCGAGACGATAACTACAATGCAGTGATGCAGGGGAAAGGCACGCGATCGCTCTCGCACACCATCGCCTATGCAAAAATTGTCAAATGTGCGTGAATAATCGCTCATCTCTATTCTTGGGTGTGTTTTCATCCTTTTGAGTTGTGCCAACAGAAACATTCAATTAAGTTTTGGTGTTGGGAAATTTTTAAGAATCACTCACAATTTGAAGCGTTTAAAGTACAATTCCAAACAATTTCCTTTCCGTCGTTATGAACCTGACACACAGTAGTTCGCTTATACATCCACACACAACACGCTAACATTAAGAGGGTTGTACATTGACAACTCACCCAGACCTTACTCCAGCCACAAAGCAAACATGCATGTTCAGATAAAAAAAAAACGGTGACCATTCTGAGATCTGAGAAAAGTTTTAATACTTCCGTATTTTTTTTTATCAAAGATGGAATGTTTCCCGTTCCTTATTTTCTTTTATACACGTGACACCTGTCGCTCCAGTTCAACAGTGACATGAATTAATGTGCCCAATTTGGAATTTACCCATCCATTTTCCACAATTTTAATAATCTGCCATTTAAAATCCAGAACTAATTTTAGTGCGTTACATATATTTTCACCCTCAAAACTTCCATCCGTGTTCAGTTGTATTCATACATTCATTTCGAAGGATGCTTGTCAATGGAAACTGCGAAATAAATTTTTGTATATGCCACAGTCAATAAACATTTTAGTATGAAGAAAACTAAAGGCAATAAAGTGAATGTTTCAACTTTTAAACGGTGGCTGGGGGGAACGATACCAAATAACAGTGATGGCAAGGAATTTTTCAGCAAAATTAATTTATTTGGCACCTCGGAGTACCTAGCGGGTTCAGGAATCAGATGTTATAGCCAAACTGATATAGCACCTTAGTTAAGGTGCTATATAAGTAAGAAGAACATTTTGTTTATTTTGAAATTCCCACCACTTACAGCATGTGGAGAGTGTATTATCACTAAATCACCCAGAGAGTGGAGATTCCACCCAAGCAATAATTGCAAGTTTGTTGCAGAGCATAACATGCACAGGCAAAGTTTCAACCAATGGACCTCCGGGTTAAACCCAGAGGTCCATTGGCTGAAACATTGCTTGTGTTTTTGTCCATATGTATAAAATTTGTAAGTTATAGTTTGGGTGATAACTTCACTCCGTGGGTGATTTAGTTACAATCCACTCTCCACGTACTGTATATTCCTTAAATTCAAATCAAATATACACAAATTATACATTAAAATGAAGGTTGGGAAGTATAGAACACAAAACATGTAATCAAATCAGAGAGTTGACAGCAGACACCACTGGTTGCTGGAAGTCTGCTACTGTATTCATACTAGAACTGATAATAAAATAATATTTCACGAGAACAGCTTGTGGCTAAATGTGCTTCACACATCCAAGGACAACGCTAGGGCATCAGAATTCTTCAAACCACAGCGACAGAGCTGCGTGGGGATAAATTCCAAAACTGTCACCTTTGCTGACATTGCAAATTACTTTCGATTTCCGGTCAACGGCATCTGACGGAAAAAGCATCGACACACAACGCTGTCTAAAATCAAATAATGAGAAGGACCGTCTTAATACAGCATACTATTATTATACAGAGACTGCTGCACAGTTGCCTTATTATATGCAAGGTATCATGACAACTGTTGAAATTTCTTAGAATTACGATTTTGTTTTTTGATGGAAATCCGTGGTAACGAGTGATTTGTGCATGTCCGTCGAATATGAAATCCATCTTCAATAAAAAATGCAGATAGTGCTGTCCTTTTCCAAATGCAGTCCAATCGCTGCACTCCAAAGTGTTTTGAATGCCTAGCTTTGTTCTTGGATATGTGAAGCACATTTGGGGGGAATACGGTAGCAAACTTCCAGGAACCAGTGGTGCCTGCTGTCAACTCTAGGAGTTGATTTCATATATTTTTTCGGGTTCTATACCTACCAACCTTCAATTTGATGTATAGTTTTTGTATATTTAATTTGAATTTAAGGAGTATCAGAGTTGAGAATTACAAAATTCCATTACTTATATAGCACCTTAAGGGGCAATATAAGTAATGGAATTTTGTTTGTTTTGAAATTCTCACCTCTCATATTCCTTAAATTCAGATTAAATATACACAAATTATACATCAAAATGAAGGTTGGGATGCTTAAAAACCAATAAATAAATAATTAATTCTAAAGGTGGTGGATTCATTACTTAATGCTATGTTGTGATCAGTTTTGCTTATAAATGTTAAATATAATACCTATTTTTTTCAAATTATACCCCTGGCAAATAAACTGCTATGAATATTGCCATGGACATTCTATTATTATTTTTGGTTCACAAATTAACTTTTTTCTAAAGTGTTCAAAATGGTACGAAATCACTTGGGTACGATATGATTTTGGTGATGGGTACGGAATTACACACACCCAATGGCAATGACATCCTCTGTATATTTTTCATTCAAATTTACAAAATACAATACGTGGAGAGTGGATTGTAACAAAATGACCCGTGGGGTGGCGTTATCACCCAAAGTATTACTTTCAAATTCTGCACACATGGGCAAAAAACGCAAGCAAATTTGCAATGCTTCAGCCAATGGACCTCCGACTCGTCCGAGTGTAACCCAGGGATTCATTGGCTGGAACTTTGCTTGTACTTGTTATGCTTTGCAACAAATTTGCAATTATTATTGCTTGGGTGGAATCTCCACTCTGCGGGTGATCTAGTGATAATACACTCTATACGTACTGTAAGTTGTAAATACGTTCACAGTTTAAACTTTAGGTAACACCTATTTCATATTAATTGTCATTATCTTGCAAATTTAAGGGCCTACATGTATATAAGTAATGAAATTTTGTTTATTTTGAAAATTCTCCCCTCTGATATTCCTTCAATTCAAATTAAATATACACAAAATGTACATCAAAATGAAGGTTGGGATGTATAGAACATGAAACACATGTGTAATCAACTCATAGAGTCGACTGTAGGCACCACTGGTTCCTGGAAGTCTGCTGCCATATTCGCACCAGAACTGATAATTTAATATTTCACGAAAACAACTTGTGGCCAAATGTGCTTTACATATCCAAGAAAAAAGCTAGGGGATCAAAATTCTTCAAAACACGACTACAGAGCTGCATGGGGGAAAATTCCAAAGCCATTGCATTTGTTTACGTATGAGACTGAGTATACTTTCGATTTCCGGTCGACGTCATCGGACAGAAAAAGCATGTAAAAACAATGCCGTCTAAAATCAAATAATGAAAAAGATCGCCTTCATACAGTATACTGTTATTGGATAGAGATTACACAGTTACCATATTCAAAGTAAGGTATCATGAGAGGGAGAGAGGGTGAGTTCTGCATTCCGGAAGGGAGCAGCAAACTTCTCAGTGTAGGAGAGACAGGTGATTACGAGTATTTGGGTGTAAATATAAACATTACAGGAAGAGGCATCTACCGAAACCACACAAATAAATTGATTCTGAAGGGGAAGCGAATCCTTAACCAAATGAAACTTATAGGGAGAAACAGTTTCAATAAGGTTTTCATGGGGAAAACCATTCGGGAAATGGTGGGGCTGCCAAGTATAACATACGGTACGGAAGTGGTATCCCTAAACCAGACGGCCGTAAAGAGCTTGGAAATCTTACAGAACGATGCATGCCGATGGATAACGGGTCGAGTAATGCCGCAGCGCTAGAAGCAATCAGGGGTGAGCTTGGGTGGATGAGGATCAAGGACAGGATAGACCTGTTGAAACTCGGTTATCTTAATTATTTGGTGAATCTCCCCGACAGCCGATGGTGTAAAGTAATGTTCCTGCGAATTTTCAACTCAAATATCAAAACGGGGTGATGGTCTAAGTGAGGGAGCTAGTAGAGAACTACTCATTGGAGATCTCGAACCTGGACGTTGTGGCAAACCAGGGTAAAAGAATCTTCAGAGAAAGGGTCATGGAGGATTGTAACTGTAATTGGCGAGAGGGGGTCAAATCAAAGAGGTCTTTGGGTGGCCTGCGTGATAAAGAGAGGCCAGGTTTTGAAGAGTACCTTGATGGCACCTTTGGGGGGTCACTGCTGTTCAAGCTGAGGTCGCGATCCTTGGAGCTGAGGGGAAAAATTGGGAAACTTCAAAGACAGTGAAAGGGAGTGCCAGATGTGTAACTTGGGCATGGTGGAGACCCTGGAACACTTCCTTCTAGAATGCCCAAAGTATCAGTCTAAAAGAATGAGATTCACTGGGAGTATAATTGGGAAGAGGGATGGGAGAATGAAGGACATGTGGTTAGGGGGTGACTCAAAGGAGAGGGTTAATGTGCTAATCGGAGAGATTGGGAAGAATGGGGCAAGGGATGTCATCAGGCAGTTCGTCTCCGAATGTTGGGAGGAGAGGAGAAGCGTGGGAACAGGGAGGCAGTTAGGAGTTCAGGGGTAACCAAGGCCTTCTCGTCCGAGAACTGCGACAAATCAGCGGCTGGCCAAAGTGTTATTATTATTATGACACTTGTTGAAATTTCTTAGAATTACGATTTTGTTTTTCGATGGAAATTTGTGGTATTGAGTGATTTGCGCATGTCTGTCGTGCATGGAAACCATCTTCAATAAAAAATGCAGACAGTGTTGTCCTTTTCCAAAATACAGTCCTGTCACTGCACTTGAAAGTGTTTTGAATGTCTAGCTTTGTTATTGAATATCTGAAGCACATTCGGCCACGAGTTGTTCCTGCGAAATATTCTTTTATCAGTTCTGGTGCGAATACGATAGCAGACTTCCAGGAACCAGTGGTGCCCACTGTCAACTCTATGAGTTGATTGCATACGTGTTTCGTGTTCTATACATCCCAACTTTTATTTTGATGTATAATATGTGTATATTTAATCTGAATATAAATAAGGAATATGAGAGGTGAAAATTTCAAAATAAACAAAATTCCATTACTTATATAGCCCCTTAATTACTTTGCAGTTTTGAGTGAATCGTCACGACTGGTGAGCCTTATGTTTTCAATTCCAGCCAGGATTAAAAACTTACTGGGTCTTCAACCGCCGTTTCATCTTGACTGCCTTCAGTTTCCAAATGTGTATCAAAGTTTTGTTCTTCACGATAAGCATCGGCCTCATATACGTCACTGTTTTCAGTGTCGGCCATCTCCAAAAAAAATAATGTCACAGTCCAATTACCACAGAAGAGAAAGCAAGAACGACTTTTATTACAGCACGTTTACTGCGGATGAAAGTTTTACAAGATTACAGAGGATAAAATTCCACGCAAAACAAACCCAGCTAACAACAAACGACAAACACAATTTTTCTACCGGCTATTCACTTCCGGTAAGGGACACTCCAAAAAGTGTGTCCTGGCGACGGAGCCGGGAACAGGAAGACTCGGCCTGGGGAAGATTCGCGCCGGTATTTGTTGTCTTAATTACGGTTATCTGGCAGTGGTTATGGCCTTCGCTTAATAGGGAATTACAGTTCTTTTGTAAATAAATTGTAGTATAATTGAACTAAGTTATTTGGCATTTATCGTACATTCAATGATTGAAAATGGACTCGTTGTTTGCTATCAATAAAAGATGCATATACAATTTAAAACTCCATTACGTGTATATTGCTATTTATTCTTGGCAAATACACAAAATTGTATCGTCTTGAAGGACATCTTGTTTCTCGTGGAACATTATAGCACATACAAATTAAAACAAGATGGTAACGTCAATATCACTTTTATTATCTTATCAAAACTTCGGTTATATAACAAATAAGTACACAAGTAATTATACCAAATCTTTAACAACAAAACAAATTACAGACTAAGTTTAAAACTTAATATGAATGAGAACAAGACATTCATTCCTTAAATATTATGTTGGTGCAGGTTCTCAAAACAGCATGACCGCCATACGCAAAATTCATTTTGGCACACTCTTTCCTCGCCTTTCCCGATTCTCCCCCTCAACTCCCGTGACTTGGATCTCACTTTGAACAATGACCCCCAAACGATCCATTCAGGTACCCCTCAAAAGTTGTCGCACATCAGCATAAAAAAATATTTTTCAACACGAAAATTATATACGAAATATTTAGCATTAACAATAAAACATATCAGAAATGTAAAAAATATATATACTTCCAAATAAAAAGTATAAAAAACAAAAAAATTTAACAGAAAAAATGCTCTGAGGTGAGAAGATTCGACCTTCTAAATGCGCCGAAGAGAGAAGATTGGGCCTTTTTTTTGTGGGCCGAATCTTCTCGGCCGAATCTTCCCAAGGTTGAATCTTCCCGTACCCACGGAGCCAACGCTGGCACAAGTAAAACGATGCTCGGGGAATAAAGTTGTATTTCCTTCTTGTTTGAAGAAAAATTTGGATGTCTTTTCTTTGTTTGTTTATTTTTTTATGTAATATCATTTTTGGTATTTACTGGTAAGCTATTCAATGTTTATGAGTATTATTAAAAGTCTAAAAAGTGTACTCGGGGACACACCCCGAGCACACTTTTTAGTAATTTCGACCCAATTTTGGGAACATCGACCCACTATTTTCCCGGACTCAGAAGCCCTCCCTCTGGCCGTCTTGTCGGTCGATAAATCGACCCAAAGTAATTTGACCCACTTGGGTAAATTCAACCCACTAATTTTGGGTTATAGCGAAAACGGCACCTGGCGAAAACGTCACCAATTGAGCGAAAACGGCACCAATGGTGGCGAAAACGGCACCAATTGCACTGGTGAAAACGGCAACATGAGTTGACGAAAACGGCACCAGTTCGGATGGCGAAAACGGTACCATTATTTAATTCTGCCATTTTCTGTGTTTTGTTTTGAAACTGAGTATTTAAGCTTGCATGTGCATTTTAGGTTCTTTGATTAGCCAGGGATTTCCTGCCGAAGAAAATTAAGGATACCCAGAGGGTGTTGGACTCCAGTTAACTTCTTATCTGGGATGTCCATGTTGAGAGTGGCTGCGTTCAGCTCACCGTCAAGTATGGGATGAAAGCCGTCTCTGGGAGTGGTAGCACATTTCGCAGGCCCGTTCGCACTGGTCCACACCAGAGGAAGGGAAAGAAAGCGCCAACCACCACCACCACTGAAACCACCGGAGCCAACGGAACAGAAACAGAAAAAGAAGAAGAAATCGCCGTCGACCAAACGCCCGGATGCCGACCTCCTCAAGGAAACTCACCACCCACATGAAGGCCCTGGGTATGACAACAAAGTCAAACACACTATAGATAGCTTCATCAATAAACACCCCGAGGTCTACCGAGACCCTAAATCCAACTATTCAAATTATAACCGGTAAGGACATTTGATAACCGTTATAGACTCTAATCATCCTTCACTCCATGCCCAGAGATGGTCATCCACCCCTGGATGGGCGAGCATTGGTCCTGAGTCCCTCGTCTAAACTCTTGCCCTTTTTGTAAACGCCCCCCCCCCCACCGGATTCACGATACCCCCCCCCCCCCCCCATCTTTACTGCAGGCGGGGAAGTCAGAACCGGGAGTAGGGGTAGTCCAAACATTGCACAGAAGATCGTGTTTTAATTTTATGCTTTGATACGTCCTTGCAAATGACGCACCAAAGCAACAATTAAAACACAGTCTTTTAGTTTTAGGCCATGTTTGAGCTTGAGGCAGCCCTAACCCAAGAATCCTGGGCCAAACCCAGGTCCCACAAAATTCCGGGCCCCGGGGTTACTACTATCCAATCTGGATTCACGATACAACCCCTCGTTTACTATTGGCGCAGAAGTCAGAACCTTGGGGGGGGGGGGGGGGTCAGTCCAAGCGTGGCCTGAACGCCCGTATTTTAATTTTATGGTTTGGTACGTCCTTTCAAAGGACGCACCAAAGCAAAAACTTAAAACACGGTCTTTTACGCCATGTGTGGACTGGGGGCAGTCCAAACCCGAACGTCCCGAGCCCAGAGGTTACTCTTATTCAATTGCCCCCCACCCCAAGTAATCTAAAAAAAATTGTTAGTAACTGGGAGCAGTCCAAACCCGAAAGTCCCGAGCACCGGAGTTACTCTTATTCAATTGCAAAGACGTAACCGGTGCCCGGAGGGGGGGGGGGAGTGCATGCCCCACCCCACCCCCAAGTCTTCTAAAAAAAAATATTAAAATATCGATATGGAGATTTCAAGGTCGGGTGTACCGCATTAAGTTAATTATTGTCGGTCGAGTTTATTATGTTATGCCAATCAACAAATTGATAACGCTACTGAATCCAGCTGCCCCAGAGGATAATGTTACACTTACACTTATGTAGGCTTGTTGTCGATAGAGTATAATGAAACGAAAGGGTTTCGCGCGCCGAAGGCGCACAGGGACGCTGTGGGGCAAGCCCCTTTCGACCCTCAGACAGAGTATATTTTGTTACTGCAGTTAATTAAGGTTACAGATAACGAATTTAATCCAACTGGCCGATAGGGATAAGTTACAAGACAAAGACAGCCACTTGACACAAACACACTTCTTTTCCATTTTTTTTTTTTTTTCTTCTTCTCTCTTTTCCCCAATAACCGTTACGGATTTATTATAACCGCTATGGATACTTAGTAACCGTTATGGATTCTGATCATCCTTCACTCCTTCCCCAGAAGTGCATGGTCACCCACCTTTTTCGAGGCGAGCGTTGGGAAAGCGTCCCTCTTCTTGCCCTTTTTTTAATAAACGCTACCAAAGCGCATTCAGACCCCTGCCAAATAGGTTAACATGCAGGCTTGCCACCGAAGTTCGGGTCTTTCTTTGGGTAGACTCCGAAAAGGACCCGTTGGTTTTGTACATAACATAACATAACATTTATTAGCATAAAACATTCTCTACAGGACAGTATGCGAGAATCTACAAGTAGCATGAACAAAGGTATTACTCAAAACATTACAATTTCATCCACCAATTTTCCATGATCAAAGTACTATATTTTTTATTAATTTGATACGCAAAAGAACGTGGAGACATGTGAACTAGAATTTCCAATACACATCACTAAACATATAATCGTCTGGCGAAAAAATCACGAATCACGCTGCAGATTTTATGGCATAAACTGGGGGTTCTATTTTCAAATATTAATTTGAATTTCTCAAATTTACTCAGATCACTAAAACCGTCGACCTCACTGTTGATCAGAACAAATAGTTCTGATCGAAGCTCTGAATAATGTGTACATTCCATAAGAAAATGGTATTTGTTCCTATTTTCCCAGAGTTAGCTTCACAGTGAGTACCTGTCAATAACAGGCTAACCATTGATAATGTCGCCCTTTCTCAATAGCTAACTTATGATTGCTGATAAGAAGCTAAGTGAAAATTTCCCGGTCTTCCGCCGAGTTCGTTTCCACAAAGTACGTTTCCATTGAATAGTCATTTTTAAACAACCTGTAAGTTCTCAGTTTACTATCTCCATTTTTTTCAGTCCTCAAACGTGTTCACATGCTGCAAGCGCAAATTATACTTGAGCTTACCTATAACATAAGTGTTAGTGATAATTGGATGTTGAGGGACAGGTTTACTCCTATGAACGAAACCTTCCCGCAAAGGCCAGCTCAACCTTTCCGACAATGCCAGAGGCAGACTATACTTGCCAATGAAGGCCTCAGAAATAATATTTAACAAGTGGCAGATTATACTTGCCTGATAAAGACACCACATCAGCCTCGGGGAGAGGTAGCAACTTTGTCGAGAGCCCCCTCCCCCCCCCCCCATTCACACTGGTCCTCACCCGTGGGAGGTTAACACCCCAACCAGATCACCAATAAGAGCACCAAAGCCTCCTCCGTTGGCCCTTCCTCCTCTGTTGCTTCCTCTCATGGTCGGCATCTGTGAAAAGCTTCAACTAATTATTTCAAATCGTCGAAGAGTCGAATGGGGCTTGTCTCAAAGCGTCACCGGGTGCCTTCGGCGCATGAAACCATTTGATCTCACATTATATATTCATATCGCAAGAGAGGAATTTCTCCAATTTCATGGGGCAGAGAACTTGAGACAAACTAAACGCCGAAGCTCTTACGCAACAAATTGTGAGAGAAATAAAAGCACTTGGATTAGGGAGCGTTAATTTTGTTGCACAGTGTTATGACGGCGCAAGTGTTGTATCAGAATACCTACTTGGTGTTCAAACTCGTTTGAGGGAGCAGTTTCCAAATGCTTTCTTTGTTCATTGTTATTCACATCGATTAAACCTGGTTCTCGTTGATGTGTGCAGAAGTGTTAAATCTGCAGGTGAATTGTTCGCCCCAGCTGAAAGTTTATATGTGTTTAAAGGCCTGGACTTTTAAAAAAAAACTAAGGGAACTACTACGGCTCCCCTAAACCTGTGCCATGAGAGCTATTCTATATTTAAGTCATTTATTAATAAGGGAATTGACGGTTTAAGGAGAGCTATTACAGCTCTTAAGGAGAGAAATTATGGCTCTCCTTAAATTGATTTTGCTGGAGCTACGGAGGGGAGCTATAGCTCCCATCAAAAGACCAGGCCTGTGTTTATGTCCTGTTCACGTGTGCATGAATTGTTTGTGGAAATTCGGGAGAGGGATAACGTGCATGTTAAAGAACTCGTTCGTTTAGTGACACGCGCTGGTTATGTCGCTACCATTCCCAAACTGCCCATACACACAGTTAATACTGACTTGAATGATTTCAAACAAGAATGTCTGGTACCGGTACTTGAAAAGACAATTATTTCCTGCTCAACACTGCCAAATTTATAAATAGCAGTTAATCTAGCACTCACCCAACCAGTGTCTTCCGTGTAATGTGAACGCAGTTCTTCGGTTCTCCAATATATAAAAAATAATTTGAGAAACAAAATGGTCAACCAAAGATTGTCAGACTTAGGGGTCATATATTTGTCATCAGAAAGGGGTAATTTATTACTCGAAAATCCTTATGATGTGGTTGATACATTTGCAAAACGAAATGGTAATACTACAATATCTTTACATTGACCACTGTAGCAAGTATTGGTGAACCATGATTGACTGTTAAGAAAAATATATTAAAATGTGAAGAATTATTTGGGGGTTTTTTTGGCGCGCCCCGCCCCCCCCCCCCCTCCCAAAAATGCAAACCCTGGTTACGTGCCTGCTCAATTAGCCCCATACACACGTATTTTCATCAGGTTTGCACCGTCTCTGTATGTATGTGTAAATGTTGTAGCTGAATATTGTATTGATGAGAATAACTCGTGGCCAAATGTGTAAATATATTGTATTCATATTCGATACTATATTTGTATGTTTGTGAGAAAAGCTAAAAAAAAAATATCAAAACGACGATTTGAGGAAAATTAAATATTTGATCGTGTATCACAGTGTTGTTCTTCTTTTGGTTTGGTTCCGTTTTCGCCAGCCGCACTTGGTGCCGTTTTCGCCAATTTGGTGCCGTTTTCCCCAGTTGGTGCCGTTTTCGCCTACGAGAGTTGGTGCCGTTTTTGCACGGTGCCGTTTTCGCCTGCACCCCTAATTTTCCCTACTTTTGACCTAATTGCGGGAGATATATACCCCAGCAATTACCGGGGGTGTGTCAACTTCAAAAAAGTTAAAACAAACATCCAGCTGAAAGCTCTAAACGCAAATAATGTCGAGAACTCGTCCTCCCCCATTCCATGTGCACCCCAATGGCTGGCTCTATTTTCAGCCTAATGAAAAAACACCTGGACACAAGTCTTTCGGACGTATACAAACAATTACAAAGGAGATTATTTGATACCTGTGATGATTATATTGCTGGTGAATTAAGTATCAAACAGTTTTTACGCGTATGTGCTTCCCTGAACGGACCAACTGTGTAAAGTTTATTTGTTTACTGCTGGATTGCATGAGTACTATTAGTCTATTAACCCTTTACCTAACATGAAAAGCAGACGACACAGTCGACACTTGCAAACAAAATTCTTGAATAAATAATTATTTTAATTTTTTGTCTCAAAAACATAGGTTATGACCCTTACGCGGGCGGATGTCGCCGATTCGTTGGGCAAAGGGTTAACGAGTTTAATAATGCCGTTCTGGTTAGGATGTACCCCATCATAGAGATCATTGTAATTCACAAAAGGTATTCGGGAATATAGAACTTGTTTTTCTGCACAAAGCGTAATCAAGAGTTTGTTGAAGCTAAGCCTGTTAAATTCGAACTCTCTAGCTGGTCGCTGTGTGTCCCGATAGAAGCGTGGGAGGATGCCACTCGCAATTACATGTGTGTGAGGGCTCTTTTGAAGAGTGTAGGTAAATAATTTTTCGTAATCCTTCAGACACTCCGTTGCTTCCGTCCGTGTCAAATCATTTGAACCAATCTGAAAGAGAAGCATGGGGTAATTTTTCCATGGCCACAATTTCGTCCATAGCTCCTTTAATAGTTTTGTCACGTAATGTTATAATGTGGATTTTCTTGTTTTTGTACATTTTCGTCGAATCTAAGGCGCGAACTATTGAAGATCCCATGATACACGGGGGCATGGCCGTGTGTGTAGTGAATTCGGTGTCAGCTAAAGTTGCAAGATTCTCCGTTATGGAGTTTATTCTATTGCCATTGTACTGCTCATTGTGCGGGGGCCTACAGGTGTGTGGGGTCGGGTGACAGACCTGGGAGTCCAACCACCAGTTGTGAACGTTTATGGAAGTGTCCTGCTGTGGAATGTCGGTCGGTACATTTTGAGGGTATAAGTTAACACAAAGATCGCTAATTTTTCGTTCCAGATTATCAACTTTAGCGGATAGTTTTAAGTTAGCGTCTTCCAGTATATCAATTTTATTTTCGACTTCCCGCGATTTTTCGCACACAAAATTGGAGAGTTTAATTTTTTCTGCGATTATTGACTGGTCTTTTTCGAGAGAAGAGATGCGAAGCTCGATACTTTTTGTTGTCTCCGATCCTACCGTTTGAATCTTTTCTTCAATTTTGTCCAGAATGGATTGTAGTTTTGTTACTGTGCTCGCTAATAAAGATACATTGTTGTCAGTGTTTTCAAGTTTTTGATGAGCGCATTGTCTATAGACGGGTGCAGGTCACAAAACTGATTTTCCAACTTTTCCACCGTTTGTTGTAATGTATCTATTTCACAGGAAAAACTGTACTTTGTCGATTTTTCAACAGTTTCTGTCTGCTTAAACATATGATCTAAATTGTCGCATGTCTCCGGGACAACAGTTTCTGTCTGTTTGTCACTTATTGTGATGGTTAGAAGTCTTTTATCGCGCAAACAGACTCGAATTGTGGTTTGGAATAATTCATTGTGTGGTAGTACATTGTTGAAAGTCACGTCATTTCCATCGTTGATGATTAGCTCTTGTTGATTCTTTGATCTGTCGTCCCATGAAATCAGGAAATCTTCAATTCTGCCCCTCTGATTAAAATAACGTGTCAGCATGACCTTCGTCCATATGGCGATCTTCTCTCCAGTACTGTCGATAACGATCTGTTTGGTATCCAGTGTATCTCTGATGGTCTCTTTGATGTTGCTCCCACAGGATATCCGAGTGTTGGCAACTTCTCCCTTATTTGCTATTCCGTCTTGAGTTTTTGGACTTGTGTTGGTACTTTTTCTGTTTTTTCTCCATTTACTTCAGTTTTTGATCAATAATTTTTTGCTTCCATTGTTTTTACGTATCTTAGGTAACTTTACTTGCATATGTCGGGAATAGATGATGTCTAAAAACTTATATTAAATTCATTTTTTTCTCTGAGCTGGTGTAGTGTGCGTCCATCGTCTAGTCACGTGGTTTCAAGTATTGAAATGAAACTTCTTCCAACCATGCCGTTCGAGATGAACTTGGCCGATTCCCACTTCCCTCGAATGCATCGTCAAAAAGTTCAAATTCATGGCCAGACTTCACTCTGCAACTCCAGATACATTGCTCCATGATTTACTGGAAGAGCATAAATTAATGATGGAATATAGCGGATTCCGCCAAATGTTGGAAGGCTATAATATATCAACGGCCGCAATGCACGACAATAAATCCGGTAAATTACAAGAAAATTTAACAAATGTTTACACAATCTACTTCAATGAATGCCTTAAAAATGACAATAAAAAGAACGGTAAAAATAAATTGCGCACTCATCGCACCTTCAAAAATGACATTAAATTCGGGATGTTCCACCTTTCCCAGCAGCTATTATTCTTGATAAGGTGTGAATAATCCGCAAGAAGAAAGAAATGCCGACTATAGCTCGTATCAGAGATGAACAACTCAAGTAGAGTGAAATATATTTATTTATTGATCTGTTCAATCAAGCACTGTTTTTATAATAAATTAAACTTGACAAATAGCATAATAATAATATTGACAGGAATATTGGGAAAAAATTACAATAGCACCGTTGTTTCTATGTGATATTTAAAACATACACGGAACAAACATTTATAAAAACCACAGCACTGTTATACATGGAACAAAAGTTGAATTTTAGATGAAATTAATTTAAATTTTTTTAACAACATTTATAAAAACAACAGCACTGTTTTATAAAATATGAAAAATAACTAATATCCAACACAATGGGCAAAAGTGTCTAAATATTCTAAAATATTAAGTTCATTTGCAGTGCATTTGTTCTTGTATCTTTGTAGTTTTTCGTCAACAACCCGGTAACGTCTCCGTCTGGGCCGGGATTTCCCTCCACTTGCAGTCTGTAACAATGACACTTCCTGGTATGCTTGTTCCTTTTTAATGAAGTCAATGAATGCAAATATATTGGGCTGAGAACTGGTTATGAACAGCTGTAATTTTCTATGCCAACCTTCAACATGGTTGGTTGTTCTCGGTCCCACAGTCTCAAAATGGTTCCACGTTGCAAGACCATGGCTATACTCCACCCAATATGTTGTAACATAGTCTGTAAGTTTTGTAATGTTGTCGCCCACTGGAGCTTCTTTAAGGATCTCAAACCATGCGTCAGATATATCCCTGACAGGAACAAATGGCAGTGCAATGGCTCTGCGCACAAGACTCTTCACTTCATCATTTTGTGTATATTCTGTCTGTAGTTTGCAGGTGTTCGCCGCATACTTATAAATAGCTTGACTGTAATGAAAGAAACATCCCTTGAGAATCACCCAAGGAAACATCTTTTGAGCGGCGTTCTGTGCAGCAGTTTCGAAGTCAGTAAAAATGTGTGTTGGTGTGAGTGATGTTCCCAGTGCTCTTGCTTTGTGACTGACCAGCGTAAAAAATTCTCATACGTGCCCTGTGTCTTGTTGGGGAGAAGGTCATAAACCATGGGTCTCATCTGGCCGTCAACAAAAGTGTGGATACTATAAATCTGGTGGAATACGGAAAATATTAAGATTCTATTTGTATCTCCATCATCAGCAAGTAGAAAATCTTGCCCTGTAAATGTCTTTGTGTAGGCCTCAGGCAGGGATATGTCGCTCAGGCACTTTGGTAAAGTTGATCGGGTTTTAGCTCCGGATTTGTAAAGAGCGGTCTTTGAAGAGTAGAATGTTGGCAACCTGGACAGTATCTCGCTTAAAACTAACACAAAGATCCAGCGAAAAGTTTAAACTTTAATTTTCGAGTGACACAGCACTCTTCTTCAGAAAACTAAAAACTGCTGATTCAAAATAATTTACAAGGGTATTAAATACACTGAGAGGTGTGAAAAGGTAAAATCCATAAAATAAACAAGTCACATATATTACAAACCGGATAACCCAAAGGCTGATAAAATAATAATGGGAGTAAATATAAAAAAAATCTATTAGGCAACGACGAATTTGGTGTGAACACTGGGTGATGGTGTGGTTTAGACAAAGCCGCAATACTGAGCCACTGAATGAATGGTAATATATATATATATATATATATATATATATATATATATATATATATATATATATATATATATATATATATATATATATATATATATATATAATCATATTATGTTTCTGTTAACTCCTTGTGCAATCTGCCTCTTTGTAGGTGTTATTTTTGCATGAATAAGACTACTACTATCTTCAAATAATAAGTTGCTGATTTCAGCTAAATAGAAAATAACATCTAGACTTAGCCTCTTGCATGTTTCAGATTTTATATTCTGTTGAAAATTTTATTCTTGTGTATGGTTACAAATAAAAATTATAATTCACAGGTGTGTTGAAATTACCGATCGGCAAGGCGGTCAGCGGGAGTGCTCTTGAGTCGAGGAAAATAGTGGGTCGAAGTTACCGAAATTGGGTCGAAATTACTTTGGGTCGACTTTACTTTTTTGGGTCGAAATTACGGATTTGGGTCGAAGTTACTTTGGGTCGAAATTACAGTTGGATGATGTTACTGGCATTCCTCGGGGACAGCGAAGGGCGGGACACACAAAAGAGTGTAGACCGTAATAGTGTCAGTGTCCAAGAAAAGTTGTAGTCAGGAATTAAAAAATGATTTTCGCCTCTGTTTCTTAGTTGTTTCTCTCGAAATTTGGAATATATATTCAGTGCGCCATATTCAATATACATTGTTAAGTAGAATTTCCTGGGGTTCATTTTATAGATTTTATGACGAAATTTCATTCTGAACCTCACTAAAAAGTGTAGTCGGCAGTGAGCCGTCACCACTAATTAATCGGCTTATAAATGTATAACGCGCCTTCTTGCTGAAACCTTTCCTACAACGAGAAAAAGTTGGTTAGCTTTCTGAAGTGAAAGAATGCATGCTCTGCATTGGGCTGGTTTCGGGTTCCAGCGATTTAAATGTCATAGCTGTAGTCTTGCAGAGGTGGGGGCGGGGTGCTCGTCCTGTTGGCAAGGCCGCTGTTGAGTATGGGCCTGTCTATCCCGCAGGTCGCTCACAGATCACCGTGGGGCTGATACCTCTCGTCGCCATGTGTATCAAGGGTGAGGGAAGTCTTTTTTCATCCCTAATTTTGTAAATGCTATGGGGTATGCCGCCCCCCCCCCCCCCTGTAGCATTGCTATGCTCTAAGTCCTCTTTTGTTGACCAGTTCGTGTCTGTGAATATTGATGAGTGTACTTGTTGGAAACGTTAGCTTCTTAATTTAGTCACCGAGTGCCACTCCTTCAATTGTACGCCAGGAGATCCCAGTTTTACGAGGGAGTAGGGCGTCCCCTGAGCGCTGTTTCTGTTTGGGTCATTGTGGTTGATGGTTAGTAAAGGTTGGTGTTGTTGAGGTTAGTGTATTAGCGGTTGATATAGGGGTGGTTAGTACATTGTGATTGGTGGTGGATTAAAGACTGATGCAGAAGATGTTTTGAGTGAAGTAATTGCATGGGTAGTGAAGTAGTTGCTGAGTAGTGTTTGATGTGGTTGTTGTTAACGTGGTAATTGTATTAATTGCTGTATTGGTTGGTGTCCAAGTGGTTCGTATAGTGGTTGTGGATGTTGCTGATGTAATTATAGTGACCGGTATTGTAGTTGTGAATGTTTTTGCAGAAATGGTTGGGGTACTTGTTATTGGTGTTGTGGTTGTTGAGGTAGTTGGTGTCGTGGGTATAGCTTTTGATGTACTTGTCGAAGTTGGTGTTGTAGCGATTGTTGCAGTTGGTGTTTTTGTAGAAGTGGGTTGTGTACTTGTTGTTGTTGTTGTTGTTGTTGTGGTTGTCGGGGTAGTGTTGGGGAATTAAGTGAAAGTCTATCGACCTACGATCGTAAGTTCGGACTCAGATTGTTGTGATTACTGAGAGAACTACGAAGCCCCATCAACCGCGAAGTCCCATCAGCCCGTGTCGTTTTGTGATTCCTTACCAGACGATATGAGACACAGGCTCCAGATTCTGGGTTCAAGTTGGTTACCTCACGAACTTGTCGTATTCAGCACAACGAAGACCAGTTTACCAGTTATCGACGATTTTTATTAACAAATAAAACTCACCTACCATCGTTATCTCTGGCATAAAGTAAAATTTACAATGTTCAGTCAAAGTTCGTACCTTATAGCAACAGTGGCGGCATCCATCTTACTTCTTGTAGGTAGGTAACTGCTCGTCGGGAGCCCAAAGACAGCTTGTCTAAACATCCAGAAATCGGTGCTTATGTTCACCAGATTTCCGATGCCAAACCTGATTACGTGACTACCAGTCAGCAGAATAGTTAGGGAAAGCCCCCGTGACGTGGCAGTCGTCATTGTTAGACACTTGTACTGCCATGCAGACTGTCGGCATGTAATCTATGGAGTGGTTGTTCAACAAACACATTCCGCCGGGGTTCTGTTAACCGGGGAAATTGTGTGGTAGAATTTACAATTCTGCAACTTCAGCATCATGTGATGCCCGTTTGTTCTGGGGTTGTGATTTATGGGTTGATGACAGCTATGACAGTTCAAATATCACCAATTCGGAGATTTCCGCCCGTGATATTTAACAAATAAAACTCGACTACCGGCGTTATCTCTGATCAGTTCTTCCACCGAGTGTAGGTCAGTCGAGTGTAGGTCAGAGTATTTCTATACTCTGGCTGTTAGTTTATCCAATTCTAAGGAAAATTGGCAATACTATGAGTCCCATTCAAACTAATAGGAAACTGTCATTTTACTTCTATAATTTTCATGGAAGAGCTATAGCTCTTCTTTCGAGCTTGATTAACCTCTGTGGGCCCACTTCGCAATAGTAGTTGGTGTTGTAAGTATAGCGGTTGATGTACTTGTCATAATTGGTGTTGTTGTAGCGATTGTTGCAGTAGTGGTGTTTTTTATGTTACTGTGGTTGATGTAGTAAGTTTAGTCATTGTTGTTGTAGTTAACTGTTTTGGTGTTGTAATTGTTGGTGTTGGAGTGGTTGGTGTTGTGGTAGTTAGTGATATAGTTACCGGTACAGTATTCGTGGTTTTAGCGTAGCAGAGTGTTGAGTGGTAGTTGCAGTTTGGTTTGGTTGCTTATAGTTCCAGTTGTAAAGCTGGTGACATATTTGTAATGATTGCTAGTGTAGATGAGGTTGTTGATATAGTAGTTTTCGTGGGTGGGGTTGTAGTGAGGCGTGGTATAGTTGTGGTTGTTGGCCTAATGGCATTTGATGTTAAAGTTGTACAGTTATCCTCTCCTTTCCCGTACATCCATACGTCCGCCGAACCACACATCCGCACGACGTTTTTTTTCAAGATATAATTTTCAACCTGACAACACTTCTTACTATTTATACGAGAAGAATACAAGTGGTTTGATTTTTTTTTGTCGCCAGGTGAGTTGTAGGAGAGGTGGAGATCGGGGTACATTGGGGGATTTCATGGAGGACCCCTACGGAACCAAGGAAGGGAAGTAGTAGGATATGTGGGGATAGGGGCACATTGGGTGGGGTGGGTGAGGGGTCTCATGGGGAACCCCGCATGAAGCCACAGAAGGGAAGTAGTAGATGTGGAGATCGGGGCCCATTGGGGAGATATCATGGAGGCCCCGCAGGGGACCAAGGAAGGTAAATAGTAGATAATGAGATTGGGACACACTGAGGGATCTCATGGGGGACCCCGCTGGGGACCGAGGAAGGGAAGTATTTGGAGATGTGGAAATCGGGGCACTCTGGGGGGGGGGGGGGGGCACACTGGGGACCCCACAGGGAACCGAGGAAGGAATGTAGTAGATGTGGAGATCGGGGCATTTTGGGGAGAACTCATTGGGGGACCCCAGGGGATCGAGGAAGGGAAGTAGTAGGAGATGTGAAGATCGGGGCACGTTGGGGGATCTCATGTGAGACCCCACAGGGAACCGAGGAAGAGAAGTAGTAGGAGATTGGGGGATCTAGTTCAAACAATATTTTTTAATTCAAAAAAAAAAAATCTCGTTACATGTATACATATCAAATAACTTGCACAATGAATAACAGATAATAAAAACTAAATAATTGTACACAATATAACAGAGACAAGAAGAGAGGCACACAATGTAAGGAAGGGATTCGACAGTAAGCTTGAAGCTTTTAATAGTCGTCTCCCTGATAAAATAAATGATTTCCACCGATGGGAGGCTTTTGTCAATTTTCAGATATTCTTAGGAATGTTTAAACTAAGAGAAAAAAAATTAGATAATCAGGAAAAATAAGAAAAGCGGGGACGTAGGACACAAATGAGTAGAAAAAATAGGATTACCCTTACGTTCAAATAATGAGGAAGAATAGAGAGGAGTACATGTCGGCACGGACTGGGGACATTTTCAAATAAATTTTGTATTTTCTTTAGTTTGGTGAGAAGAATAAATTACTGCTTGTACATGGCACATATCCAGAGAAGTAGCTGAGCTGCGTCTTAAGGTCGAACCCATATAAGTTGTGAGGCTCAAAAAAGGACGGTTGCCACTGATGAATCACGAGGCAAAACAGGAGCACAAACAGTGGACTGACTGTAAAATCAACATTAATTTTTGGATTTTAGATACCAAGTCTACGAAGGCGACACTTAGTTAGAGTTGGGAGATGTTAGGATCCTACGCCCCAGAATCAAAATAAATGTTGGAGAGAGAATGAAAACAGCAAGAAGAAGGAAGTGGTTGGGGCATGGGAATAGCCATCTTGAGAATAGGATAATTAAAACAATACAGTTATCAATAAAACATCTTGAACACTTTGCTGAGTGGGGGACAGTGGCAATTTCTAAAATATAGAAATATGTATGTATAGAAATATGTACGAGTATGTGGCGACTTTTACTGTCAGTCACAAGAGCGTTGCACTACTCAAAACGTCCACTTGATATGATAACATTCTGTACAGCTTCAAAAGTATGACGGTTCTCGGCATGATTCAGAAATTCAGAACCAAACAAAAGTGTGGAGAGATCGATGGTAAAACGCAGAGCATTGATTGTATTAATACGAGCATTTGAGTAAAAAGGGCAATATAAGAGAAAATGTTCTGATGTCTCAAGTTCTCCACACCGACAAAAGGGGGAAAGTGATAAATGGTTGTCAAATAAGTGGGCGTTAAGATTACTACAACGCAGTCGCAACCCACAATGATATATTTGAGCTGTACGAGAATTATTGCCACTGAAAATTTTGGTGGTCGCCGATTTCCTTTATTAAAAAAATTTTTGAAGTTACTAATTGAAGAATTCTCTCGGACAGACAGAGGTAAGCTATTCCATTGTTTGGTAACGTTGGGAATGAACGAGAACTGGTACAAATTTGTTCGACAAAACGGAACTCGATGGTTCTGGCAGGATCGAAGATTGTGTCGTATGTTAGTCATCAAGACGGCCGGCGGGACTTTACTAGCAATGTATGGGGGAGTAATTCGGTTGTACATTTTGAAACATTGAACTAATTTATGTTGACGGCGCCTTTCTTGGAGAGGATCCCAGCAGATCTCAGAATAGAGCAGAGCCTTGCTCGCACTAATGGCTGCACCTGTTATGATCCTTGCCGCGGCTATCTGTATTTTCTCCAGATCCTCTGCCTTAGCCGATGAGCAGTTGTCCCATACAGTATCCGCATATTCTGGGAGAGGCCTGATAAATGCAAAGCAAATCTGATCAATGTGGTCATTCCATGTACCAGTATTATTTAAGATTATCCCTAAGTGTTTATGGTTACTAATCTCGGGAATCTGTGTATCACCGAAAACCAATGGCGGTTGTACCGTAGGATTAAGTTTGAGTGATACCAGCATACTTTCAGTTTTCTGGGGATTGAATTCGACTAACCATGTTTTAGTCCAATATTCTATTGAGGCTAAATCATTGTTCAATAAGATCGAAGCTTGGTCTGGGTTTTCGACTATGAGATATAATGATGTATCATCCGCAAAGAGACGCACCGAGCTAAGTAAATTTTCGGTAATATCATTGATATATATAAGAAATAATAGGGGCCAAGTATGGAGTCTTGTGGAACACCTGAGTTAATGGGTTTCCAGGCGGTTGATTCAGAGCCTATGACGACTGGCTGGGACCTGTCCGAGAGATAAGATTTTAAAAACAGCAGAAGGTCACCCGAAATTCCGATTCGCTCAAGCTTGTGAATGAGATCAGCGTGCCAAACCTTGTCGAAAGCTTTGCTGATATCACAGTATACCACCCTAACTTCTTTTCCTTCGTCTAGAGCTCGACAAAATTCCTCATATAAATCAGTAAGCTGGAGGACAGTCGAGTCGCCAGGAGTGAAGCCTGACTGGAACTTACTTGAGATATTGTTTTCTTCAAGGGATTGCCACAGTCGTCTAAAATACACATTTCTCAAATATCTTGCCAACACAATTAATCAGGGGAAATGGGCGATAGTTCGTTACCAAATTTGATGGGTTCTTTTTTAAAACAGGTGTAACATTGGCCCTTTTCCACACGGACGGAAAATAGGAGTTGTTAAGAAGAATATTAAACAAGATCAAGAGTGGTTCGCAAAGAGACAATTTACATTCTGTTAGCAGTCCAGGGCTTACGAGATCCGGACCACGTGCCTTGGAAGGTTTAATAGATTGCATTGCTTCATTTCCTTCGCTGCATTGGAAGGTAATGGTGTCAATAGTTTGTGAAGGGGTGGGAGTTGGACCTTGGATGGAAGCGTTAGTATCATCAATCGTCGATATCGAAGAGAAATAATCGTTAAACACTTCCGCTTTCTCTGTGTTAGATGAGTAGATATTGATTAAATGGGTAATAGAGGGGATTCCTGGTATTTTATTACTTATGAAGGATTTCTGAGTTTTCCACCACTGCGACGGCGATGTTTCGTGACTACCTAGTGAGGATTGGACTTTTGAGAGGTATGAATTCTTGGCCTTTCTAATGGCTGCTACAACTTTATTATTTTGTATTTATACTTTATCCATGCTTGTGGAGACCCATTGCGCTTAGCTATACGATATAACCGTTTTCTTTGTCTAATCAGTAGTCGTATTTGGTCATGCATCCATTTGGGCTGAGTTGGCCTAAAAGTAATGAATTTTGTGGGAATATGTTTGGATGCAGTATCAAGTATCTTACTTGTAACATTGGAAACTATCGTATCAAGACATGCGTCGTTAAAAATAATGTCCCATCGTTCACTGCTGAACGCCGCGTTTAAGGTTTCGTAATTTCCCTGTGAGTACAACCATATACGCCTCGTAAAATTAGAAGATGATTGTTTCGTAAATTCAATCTGGATGGAACTTGGACAGTGGTAACGAATCATCTCTGGTAATAATGGCCCCAGAACTTCATACGTTAGTGTTTTGATTGAGGTGCTAACGGCGAGGAGATCGATGAGTGAAGCAGACGACTCAGTGAAGTAAGTGGGCTCACTCACAAGCTGTCGGAGGTTAAAATACTTAATTATATCTGAAAATCGGCCGTTCGGAGAAGCTAACTGGTTATCATTAAAATCACCTGTAATAATTAAGTCATCAACTGACGTATCTTTAGCTTTTTCAATGGATGGAGCTATATTCTTCCATATTTCTGGAGCATTGTTAGGTGGGCGATAGAATACACCTAATAATAACGGTCTACGGCATATTGTGGATACTTCTGCCCATAGGCATTCAGTGTTCGGGATTTCGAGATCAGGCCCCCAAGAGAATGCGCTCAGCGAGATAAATCCAACAGATCCAATGTGCTGTGTTTCCAAGGCAGAAGATGAAAAGAGGAAATTTGTTTAATAAAAGATTTAAAGTTTTTGCAAAGGTCGTCTGGAGTAGAGTTCAGCAATGGATTAATATAATTAGGGAAAGTTACAAAATTTGAGATTGGGATTTATTTAGATCAATTTTCTGAACAATCCGAAATTTACGTTCGTACTCTGTCATCTGCAAGGGGGTCGTGATACTTTGGACGGAGCCATCCCTGAGTTTTGCAAAGATGACTCCGTCAAAAGTCCACGTCTCTGCTATCTTGATTTCACGAGCTAAGAGACTCGTGCGTTTCGCCAGGGAGGCACGAGTTCTTGTCAAGTCTTCATTTATGAAGACTCCTGGTTTATGACTTTCTAACTTAAGAGTCTTGAGTTTAGTTCTTGCTCTAAATAGTCTGTCCCTAGTTCTGTAGTTATCCAATCTGATTATTATGGGCCTGGCTGTAACTTTTTTACAGTTTATTAATCTAGATCCGACGCGATGACTGCTGGGCACATCTTGTAGAGTCATCAATCCTATCGTTTAACACCTCTAGTTTGTTTTTAGATGGATCTCCTCTCTAAGGCCACGAACAGATTGTTCAAGTTCTATTATGCGCTCATTGGCAGCTTTCAAGAAGACTTGAGGGCTACACGCACAGACTGGTTTTGGAGAACTTTAATCAGTGCTAAACTAAGGCGGTCCTCGGAACCCGAAAGTTCAGGCGGTGTATCTGGACTACTCACTAGTCACTCAGAAACGTCAAAGTCCTCATCAGAGTCACTGCCTTCCCGATGTTTTTTTGACACACCTGGTGAGGGGGGTTGACCAACCTCGGCCCACGGTATTTTAGAGTCATTTACTTTGGCGGCAGTTGCATCAGTGTCTGTGAGGGAGGTCTCCATACTGGTAAATTTGCAGGAAATTATTTAAGAATTATTTTGGAATAAATTGCGTCTGGTATTCACGGAATGAAGAGGACAGGACTACTGGTAGTAATTGATTGAACCGATCAACGAGAACAGGAATCTGCTAAGAGTTTGAATACAATAACGGTAAACTTGTTGATAATTACGAAGACTCCCAAAAGCAGAACAGTTTGAGGATTAATCGGTTTCAATCACAAACGAGATATGAGTTGTCGTTCATTCGGGAATAAGTTGCAAAATCATCAAGTTCAACACCGTCGTCGTGCATGAACACACTGAAAACATTGTATCTAATTTGTTGACATTTCAACATACAGAACAGTTAGCAAAATGGTTAATTGACCACTCGATCACAAAACTCACTTGTTCAGGATTTATCTTGAAGAATCAGCATGTTTTACTGACACTATAGGCTGAGAGATCGCAGTTGAGGAATCATTGGATTGAGATACTTCGCTAATATACGCACATGTTAATAAGAGAGTAGAATAAAACTAGTATATCTGGATCTCACACTTTGAGACTGGGCTAAGATAATAACATTTGCAGACGACGCTTAGATTGGGGGGATCTCATGGGATCTCATATGTGACGTCATTGTCACATGCCACAGTTATACCGTGTCTGGTTGTCTTTGTAGCCCGCGTGAGTGGCCATCTTGTGAAGACATTCCCACAGGGATATATGGTCTTAGGTCGCATGCGCAGCGCGTGTTGTGAGGGTGACGCATGTTTCCGCCGTCCATTTTGTATACCGAAAGCCGCCATCTTCGTTTTAAAGGTAGCACACGGTTGCTATGTGACCCACAACTATCTATGTATCTATGCTATTGTTGCTATCTACTTGACTCTATTTGTTTGTTCTGGAGTATACTCCAGTTGTGTAGAAGAGCCATTCTTTGATGTCGGTGACATCAAACGACAGTGACTACCGAGTACCGCCTCTGTCTTTTGATTCCACCGACTTCAGAGAAAGCCCTGATTGGAACGCGCATGGTTCAGTTACAAACTAACAATCTTCAATTACGACGTTGTCACATGGCAAAAGTTCACTGACTCGAGTGTTGAGCCGTTGGCAGATGCCAGATGGTTCCAAATAAACCATTTGTAATTCTGTAACTCTACCTACGGGTCGTTTGTTTAAAATATAGCATATCAAGTTGTTAAAATTTAAAATAATAATGGAGCCTTCCAGAGAGTCGAATGGTACTCAATCTAGCGAAATTAGTGAATCGCCTAGTAATTTTAAGTACAGGAACGATACCAAAAGTCCACATGCTATATGGCATATAGCATGTGCAGGATATCGGGAAACGTGAATTACAGACTCCACAGTGAGTCACAGTCACAAGTTGTAAGCACTTTTATTCGCCCTCTAACTTCTCTATAATGATGGATATGAGAAAATATTTCAAAATACACTACACATTTCCACAATGTGCATATAGTGTATTATATTACATGCCCAGAGTTACCGAGCTTGCCCGTCAGATGGCAGTAACTTGATGTTTCATTTAACACAAACGCGTATACCAATTCAATCATTATAAAATATCTTAAATAAGGGAAATGTGTTAGAATCTTATTTTATTTATTTATTGATGTTTAAGGTCACATATTTATGCACAATGGCTAATTATGACAGTGACAGTTTTACGGGTGGAGGAAGCCGGAGTACCCGGAGAAAACCACCGAGCAACGACGAGCAGCTGCCAGCTCCCCAACATCGTAACTCCGCACTGCAGCACAGGCAGGGTTAGATTGGTTGAAGACGTGGAGCACGCCTTAGTACACGGCGTCATCGTGCCCCCACACGGGCAATGGAGATGAAGTGTCTTGCCCAAGGACACAGCGCGGTTGCCGCAGGTGGGATTCGAACCGAGGACCCCTCGGCTTGCAGCCTGCGCCTCTACCTACTGAGCCACCGCGCTCCCTGTTAGAATCTTAATTTGGTATTACCAAAAGTAACATTTTAACACATTCAACTTCATTTAAGGTATTTTATAATGATTGGACCGGTCTGGAACCAGTCCAGACAAGAATGTCGGATCACCTAGGGTTGCGGTCCGGTCCGGTCCGCATCCCTATTAGTAGTAGATGTGGTAACCGCGGCTCATTGGGGGGACCCCACAGGGAACCCCGGAAGTGACGCCATGTCACGTGACCCCAGTGGCGCCATCTTGTGTTGTCATGGTAACCCGCATGAGCGGCCATCTTGTGATGTCCACATAGTGATACGTGACCCTAGTGCGCATGCGCAGCGCGTGCTGTTAGGGTGATACGTGTTTCCGTCGGTCATTTTGTATACTGCAGGCCGCCATCTTGGTTTCTATGGTAGCACGTGGTTGCTATGTTACCCAAAGGCTTCTAATAGGATAGGGGTATATTCGGACGGTATGTTCCTTTGTACAAGAGTAAATCTAATTACCACAAACAACCCGACAGTGTCTCCAAATCACCAAAATCAACCCTAAACTACCGAAACGGACTTGTATTCTCCATTTTATCGGCTTAGCACGTAGTGCTACAGTACCGAGGGATTCTGGGGTGAGTTCGATTGAACTAGAGTAGTTTTCTTGCTTGGACTGTCCCCAGAATCCATATTTACTTCGTAGAATTACCACAAACAACCCGATAATTGTTTACTAGACTTAGATTCCCCACGAATCCTTTTTAGGATCACCATACTTTGGCTTATAATAGTAGCACGTAATGCTATAGGGCGTGCTCGATTGAATCGGAGTATACTCTAGAAGAGTAGAAGAGCCTATCGATTGGAACAGTTTTGTTACTATATTTAGATTTTCTGGTTTGTTCAGGCTAATTCTGAACCTATTCCAAGTACTCTTGTTCTTGTTTTCCTGATAATCCAATCAGTTCACTTTACTGCAGGTAACTAACCAATCAGATTGCTTAATTTCCCATAATCAGTATGCAGAGGTATCTCCATTGTGTATAACAAAAGCCTATATCATTCCCAAAGCCATTAAGCTATCGAGCAGTTACTGAAAAGTCATTGCTCGAAAGACTCGAAACCCATCGTGCAAATGAGCCTTAGAGCAATTGCTCGACCGAGTGACTCCACATACTGCTCAAACAACTCGATGTCCATCGAGCAAATGATCTATCGAGTAATTGTTCGTCCGAGTGACTCGCGAATTCGTCTCTCCGACTCATTTCAGAAAAGAGGGTGCCGAAGGCCAGACGTTTTTTCAAAAAGGGGATTCCATACGTAGGGTACCTAGAAACGGGTGATTTTCCCTAATAAGCTTAAGAGCCAAGAGAGTAATTGCTCCATGAGCAATTGCTAGAACGATTCGAATCCCGGCGAGCAAATGAGCTTTAGAGCAATTGCTCGATCGAGTGACTCCACATACTACTCGAACGACTCGAAGGCCATAGAGCAAATGAGTTATAGAGCAATTGCTCGTTCGAGTGACTCGCACATATTGCTCTTCGACTCATTTTGGTATCTGAGGATACCTATGGCCTGGTATTGTATTATTTGAAGATACCTTTTGTAGGATACTTATATAAGGATACTATTACTTGTTTGGCACAGCCTTCTAGGCCACCTCCAGGACATACCTATCCCAAATTCCCCTTATAAGCTATCGAGCAGATACTGAAAAGTCATTGCTCGAACGACTCGAAGCCCATCGAGCAAATGAGCTTTAGTGCAAATGCTCGATCGAGTGACTCACACATACTGCTCGAACGACTCGAACCCCATCGAGCAAATGAGCTGTAGAGCAATTGCCCGTTCGAGTGCCTCGCACATACTGCTCTTCGACTCATTTCGGTATTTGAGGATACCTATGGCCTGGTATTGTATTATTCGTGGATATACTTATTATAGGATACTTATCTGAAGATACTATTACCCGTTTGGCCCAGCCTTTTAGACCACCCCAAGACATACCTATTCCAAATTTCTCTAATAAGTCATCGAGCAATCACAGCAATTAGTTCGGAATAGATTCTGCCCCTCTAGTTTGCAACGTCGAGTCTTCCTTTTATTTTTCAAATCGTAGTTACAAACGGGTTAGGCAAAAACCAATATCACAGTCCCCCCACCCCCACACACACACACACATACACACACTCAAAGTCCCACCAACTCCATCACCCGGTTATCGTCTTGGGGTGAAAAGGAGTTAAGAGCTCTCACAGGTTTCAAAGTGACCCGCTTCGGTAGAAAACTCTATTGGTCCAAGAATCACCAGCCCAGACAAAACAACATGGTTAACTTTCTTGGTTTCCTGCTTCGGTGGGGACCGCGCTTGCTCATAGGACACCCGACCAGATAGACGACCACTTCTAAATATGCCTCACAGCAGAGGCTCGATTCACAATATATATATGTATCGTATAACAGTAGTAGGGCGCATGGCTATAAATCCTGGGGGATGGGTGGTGGGAGTGTAACAGCAATCAGATTACTCCAGAATCACTCTCAGACTATTGTTTCAAAACTTCCCGGAGGAAAGTCTACCGGTCCCACATTTATATAGTCGTCGGGAAATTTAGCGGTACATACCCCCCCCCCCCCCCCTCCAATATTCCGGGGTAGATAGTTCTATATACGGTCCTGGTGGGTTGTCCTTCTATGAAGAAGTATCATAGAACAGGCCATCCCGCCATGGGAGGTCCTTCCCAGTGTTTTCTGCTGAGCCAGGCAGTAGAAAGCTCTTCAAACTTAGGATGAGTACCGTCATAGATTGGCACCCTACCATGGATGTCTGAGGCTTACGTATTAGTGGCAATCAATGTACTTTAGTAGATAGGGCGATACGATACGCACGGCAACCATTGGGGCACGACACCCCCGGGACGACCATGTTTCGCCCGTGTGTGAACAAATTTGGGAAAGGGAGTCACAAAGAAGTGACATTCTCGACTTCAAGGACCACAACAGAGGCAATACATGCAGGAAATTAGTCGTCTCCTCTCACCAGTAAAGACTATAACCCACTCCCCAAGCTTAGTAAGTCGTGCACACGAGATAGCTAAGTCGTGCGCACGAGATACTTAAGTCGTGCGCACGAGATAGCTAAGTCGTGCGCACGAGATAGCTATGTCGTGCGCACGAGATACCTAAGTCGTGCGCACGAGATAGCTATGTCGTGCGCACGAGATAGCTAAGTCGTGCGCACGAGATACCTAAGTCGTGCTCTAAGAGATAATATGTTTAGGTTACTACAAGCATTTCGCATGTAGTGGAATAGCAGGGTTGGGAAGGGGTCAGAAACGACTTAGCTATCTTGTGCGCACGACTTACTAAGCTTGGGGGAGTGGGTTATATTCTTTACTGGTGGCACCCTACCATGGGTACACACACTTCCTCTTAGTTCATAGTAAAATTGATATGTCAGGGTTGGAGAAAAATACGGGTTTCGGGTGAGTGCATTTACAACGTCTACAACACAGTCGAAAGGTGGATATCTTGACGGTTTTGTCCCCCTTCCCAACCCTGCTATTCCACTACATGCTTGCAGTAACCTAAACATATTATCTCTTGCGCACGACTTAATTATCTCGTGCGCACGACTTAATTATCCCGTGCGCACGACTTAATTTTTTTTTTCACACATGTAATTTTTTTTCTTCACATGTCCCTGATGGGCTTCCGAAGGCATGCGCTCTATGAAATAATCCGTTGTATTAAAATATCGAAGCTTTTAACGAATTGTCAGCGAGAACATGAAATTTAAATATATGTTATGTTTGATCCATATTCAAGTTCCCGGTAAAAGTTGAAACGAATTAACAGAATCGGAGATGTTCCGGACAAAGAGGGATGCAATGAACTAAATATTAGAAACACTCCAATTTTGTTTCAGATAATTTTATATGTATATAATTATATATACCGCAATTCGCAAACAAAAGAAGTTAAAATAACTGAAAGGTATGACGCTGTTGGACCTAAAACAATTATTATTTGTTGAGAACATGATAGGGAATGAAAATAAACACTGAAAAATTGAAGAGACCATGTATTTTTTAAATAAACTGGTAATATATTACGCCAATTGTTACGTCATAGCAATTAAAATTTAAAAGAGGGGGTTACTCCATCATAGCACTGTTCAGCATTAAGAGGGAGAGGGAGAGGGAGGAGGTACGACGTCATAGCAATTAAAATTATTTTAAAATATGCTACGTCATAGCAATTAATCTTATTAAAAAAATTTAAAAAATATTTTTTTTTAAAATATGGCCGCACCCTTGTCTCCTTCACCCCTCCTCAAAACCCCCTTTGACTCCCCTTGCCGGAGAAAGTTCATACCTACTCCGAACCTCCTCCGGTCAATCCATATCGATTCGTGCATCTCAACCACTGAAGTTGGAGTTTAATGTTAACTGCACTGTCAAGTGAAGGCAAATGTTTCCTTGGTAATATGTTATCGTTTTGCTCAATTCTTTTTAGGAGGTGTAGGTCTACTAAACACGTAGGCTATGTAGACGGAATTTATAATACACCAGGAGATAAAATATGTTTTCATATATTATATACATGATTTCTGTTTTTCGAGAGTAGAGGTCTCTATTGCGTAGGCCTACTGGAGGTGACCAATACGAACTGTATTTTTGAATTCTGCATAAAACATGTAGTTGTGAAGTTTATCTTCCCTTACTAATGCACATTCAACCGTTACGCGTTATTAGATTTGTATGTATGCTTTTGTGGTGAAATATTGTTTTCTCACCTCCATAACTTTCCCTATCACGCAAGCTACAGGGGCTTCGGAACAGGGGGGGGGGGGGGGGGGACTTCAGTCCCCTTTTTTGCCGAGCCATGTTTTTTTGTATGCATATATTTTAACACAACCAATGACTGGTGAAACAAAGGGCGGATCCAGAGCCGCCCCATATTTTCGCCAGCTATGTTTCTCTCATACTGGTTCAGTTTCGATGGATTTCGGATCAATTTTTGCAGTAAGTGGCAGCCAACGCTAAAATGTATACAGTCTGTTAAAAATTCGGTTAACTGAAATGGATCGTAATCTTATTGACATGCAAGCACCAAATCCACCCCCACACAAGATAATCCACAGACAGTATAATTCCTGTTAACGTCTGGTTACGACCAAAGCTGATAAGTAGACCTCTCCTGTATGCTTTACCGACGTTTTTTAACGGCTCTCCAAGTATGAAATCTTTCAAATACATCTCTTGAGAAATCTCAAAATATCCGCTTGAATGCATGGAAATGGGGTTTTTGAGACCTTGGAATTTAAAAATTTTCGTACCACGGGCCGAACCATGGTCGGTCCGTCATATCGGCGACCATCTATCACCCGATCCAGCCCATACCCACTTTGAAAATCGTTCCGCCGCCACTGAGCCAGTGTTGTAAAAAAAATTTAAAGTTTCCATTTTTGTCAAGAACATGTTTTTGTTAACTCGATTGGCATAATATGGAATAGAGTTATTTCCCTTGCACCATATTTTCAATTTGAAACACTGTTCACGTGGATTTTGTCTTATTGTTTACATGCGAAGGGAAGCAATGAAACCACAAACATCGTTCCTGAAAACCACAAACATCGTTACTAAAATGCTTTTTTAATCCCATCTTTTACTTGTTTTAGTGTTTTCGAATCGTACAATTATGTTCCTTAAACTTATAACACTCGATCTCTTTTAAATGCCCCGGGCCAAAGTTCGCATTCAAAATGCCTCTTCATTCTTCGACTCACAATTCATTTCTATTTTCATGTCGAAGCGGCAGGATGCATGGAAGGGCCAGTAACTCGGCCTTGCCTGCATGAACTAGTGAGAAACACATGAACGCCCTGTAATATCTGTGCCCCAGCGACTCCAACTTTTTTCTGCACCCCCTCTACCTCCAAGTGGTCATCTTCCAAATGCACCTGCTTGCAAAATAGGTTTCTTTCGAATGAAATATTGACTATGAAATCCATCGGTTTTCGTTCAATTTGATTTTCTTGGAAGTGCAATTGGAGAACAAGTAACCCGTAATTGGACGTGACAGCTGAAGTGCAATGGAGAAAATATTGCCAACTTGAAATGTGTTATGTCTTCCGTTTTGAAATGTTGATCAGCTGTGATGGTGGTTCGAACTGGTAATGTGGCGTTTTCAAAGCTGACCTGTACCCAGTGAACTAATGCTTTCGTGTTAATTTATTTTAGTCAGTTCAAGTCACATGCCCAACGTTTGGAGCTGGCATAAAATAACTCGGATTTGAGAAGGCCTGAACAAGAGCGATGATAGTCCAATAATATTAGCCTTCGCCTGTGCTCCGAATTTATTATTTTTTGATTTTTAATATGTCGCACCGTCGAAGTCTAATCTGATCTTTCGTTTTTCCAGCAGCAAAGTTCAGCGAGAGACTCTCGCTGAACGGTTGGACCTCGATTAAAGATCAAATTTCCCCACCTGGTTCCTACTTCCGATTGACAGTAGTGTAAAACACATTTTTCTTCATTCTGGTGGTCATTTTCTTGCAAATAAATCGATATTTTGAATTATTTAGGCGTCATTTGCTCTGCAATTTTTTCAACTCGAAACAAACTGTTGAACTGGAAGATGGGTTGATAGGAAAACGTGGAGTGAAAAACGGAATACCGATAATGCAGTCAAACGACGCGGCAGTCGTTGCAATACATCTCGATTTGTTCGAAACCGCTGAGGTCCGTTCCCGGAAATGGGATACGATTTTTAACAATTTTCCAACCGCTGTAACATTACCGCTTGAAAAAATGTTTTTATTTAATTATTGGTAGTTAATACGTAATTCGACAGTAAGTATAGGAAATTTATACATCTAATATGAATGTGAAGGCATATTATTCTTGTCGAATGTGGGAACATGTATGGAGAATGAGTATTCATCATATTAGTGTTATGTCGCCTAATTTCGTACTTTGCTGCTGGAAAAACGAAAGATCAGATTAGACTTCGACGGTGCGACATATTAAAAATCAAAAAATAATAAATTCGGAGCACAGGCGAAGGCTAATATTATTGGACTAGAGCGATGAGTGCTGCACATCTGTCACATTCGAAGATCAAGTTGGGCTTAACTGGAAAGCGGACTGTACTTTTCTCTGAACGTTTACATTCTTTCACAAGGCCAAGCCCTTTGAATATCAGATTTTGGGAAAGGAGAACAGTACCAAAGGCGGTACGAAAAAATAATAATTCGACAGAAAGCTTGCAGATCGATGCGGCTGATTTGAAAAAAGTTAGGCCCAATCGAAGTCCATTTTCTTCTATTGAGGGCTTTCAGGGCGACGAAGCGGAGTTAACTTTGGAAAATGCACGGAAGATCTTGATAAACGCTAGAGAATTTGGTAATGATCCCAATCCAAGCATCCAGGGAGTGCAAAGCACCTTCGTCACTGTCAGAAGATGCAATCAAAGAAGGAACAAAGACGATAGATGCCAACCGCCTGCTTCTTCGTGCACGGTAACTTCAAGAAATTCAGAAAATAGACGGCACCTGTCAACACTATGTAATTTCACAGACACCAAAATGAACCAGTTAAATGCTGGTGTCCCAGTCAAGATATATACCAAGACGAGTATTGTGGAATATAATGGAAAATACAATAAATATTTTCATTCATATCGTTTAAGTACAGACCTACCTTATAAAACGATAATAGCATTCCATATGGACGCAAGGTATGTACACAACGATGAGAAGAATAAGTGCTACCCAGATTTACACATTCCACACCATTTTTGTAAATCCAGAGATTATCAAGCTGTTCATCGGTATCAAATGCATTTAGACCCGAAGAAATGGAGAAAGAAGAGACATCCAGTTTTAAATGGGCTGAACCCTGTTGTGCGTCAATACGTTTGCCCATACCGGAGATTGTTTACGCGTGGACGTAAACTAGATGGTAGCGAGCGAAATACGACTGACACTACAATTAAAACTCAGTTGAGCCAGAAAGATAGACTGAAGAAAGCAGTGAAAGAATATGGTACAACAGTTGTTGTTTTCCACGTTGGAATATCCCTCATTTCTCTAGGTGGATTCTACACGATGGTATCAAGGTAATAAAAATAATTTTTAGTGACAAACATAATAGTAATAACAAAGACGAACTATCGGTGCGCACAATAACCTTGGAACGGGCAAATTTAGTAAAATCTATCACTTTTACCCCCCAGGATTACAAAAAGCATTAAGGTTTTGACTGTTTTAATCTTCTTCCAGTAATTTTTAAGTTTTTATCTGTGTCAACATCAAAGTCTTCTACTTAACTCGGTGGAGGTGGGCCGTGGCGTAGATAGCTTTTCGCTGGCGGAGGGGCAAGCCCAAAATTTTCCGACAGACCGAAAATTTTCCGACAGTGTAACAACAACAAAAACCCAAACAAACAGAAAGAATCTGTTGTTTACTGTAAATGCGCCGAAAATTGGTCTTTTTTACCCAAAATTTACCCAAAATGGCATGTTTTTTATCCCCAAAGCCAGCATTTTAATGTTATAAGGCATAAATTCGCCTAAAAATGGTCCCAAAAAATTTCCGACAAAACTTATGGTGAGGGGCCTCCCTCCCCCACCCCTCCCCACCCCTTTATCTACGCCACTGGAGGTGGGGGGGGGGGGGAGGGCGAATCTTTGGTACGTACGGTACCCAAATTTCTGGACGTTTTGTACCCAAGATTGGACGTTTCGTACCCTAAGAATTTTCAATTGTGTACCCAATTTTTGTAAGTTCAATAACCATGTTTGGACGTTTCGTACCCAGAAATCATGGGTACGAAACGTCCAAACATAATTACTGAGCTTATAAAAAATGGGTAGAGAACTGAAGACGAGTTGGGGTGGGGTTGGGGACCTTAGGAATTCAGTTCTGTACCCAATTTTTGTAAGTTCAGTAACCATGTTTGAACATTTCGTACCCACGATTCTGGGATACGGAACCTTCAAACGTGGTTACTGAACTTATAAAAAAAACCCAGAGGCTCATGTGAGCCTAAAACGCTCACCTGACTCAAGTTGTCAAAAGAGATGAGTGTATCAGTAAGTGATCAGCAGCAGGAGCAATTTTTTTTATTAGCTATGACACAACCAAAAGGCAACTTTTTGGCCATTCATTTCTGCTGGTCCTAGGAAAGCTTTCTAGCAAGCTCTGTTCTGTGAATTGTTGTTTTGTTTTCAACAACTGTGGTTCTCTCCACCCCCACCCCCCACCCCACCCCCCCCCCCCCAAAAAAAAAATTCCGGCATAAATGAAATGCTTATAACACAGTTATATACTACAGGATAAATATGGTTCACATCTGCCCATTGAATCTGGAAATAAAAATATTGAGTGTAGCCCAAAATCTGGGAACCCAAATTTTGACTTACTGAGTTTCTTTGAAAAAAAGTGAAACTGCATCACTAAAGTAAGTTCCAAACAAGAAATCTTAGCATTATTGCAAGTGGCTTATAAAAAGAGGATTTTAAAAGCATATTAGGCTTATGGAGCATTAACCCCACCCTAAGGGATACAGTAATTTGGAGGGAAAATCAGAAGATTAAATTCCACCAGCCTGAAGATGGCAGCAGCTTCATTTGAACAAAGGAGAAAAGGTTTACTCCAAAAATGGTCTGTGCCATAAATGAATGAATTTGGCCCAGTAGTTTTAAAGAATAAGAAAGATTTCAAACTAGAGAAACCAAATTTTACTGCCACCAGTAAGTTCAAGTCTGTGAAAATGGTTAAAGATAAAAAATAAACAAAACAGAAAGAGAATTTATGGAAGCTTATTGTGGAGGGGGGGGGGGGGGGGGGAGTAAAATATTTTTAAAGAAATCAGAAATAGGTTTTCAAATTTCATTAACAGTACTACATGAAATAAAATTTCGGAACCTACACTGAAGACTTGAGAGGTTTAAATGAAATATATTCATACAGGAATTAGAGAAATTTTTTCCAAGAAACCAGAAAAACATAAAGGTTTGATGTTTTCCAAGAAACAAAAAAAAAATATGTTCATTGAGAGTGTTTCATGCAGAAAGGGGCTATCTCTGCCCTTTGTTAGTATTGCGATAGCCCCTTTCTGCATGAGACCCTCCTGGTGAGAGATAGTCCCTTTTTGTATGAGACCCTCGATTTGTGTGCACAAAATTGAAAGGGTTCAACATAAAATATGGAACCAGAAAAAATCATATGTGCACAGCATTGAAAGTGTTTGATCATGGCATCAATAAAATTTTGGGAACCCACATTGCAGTCTTGAGAGGGTTAAATTAAAGATATGCAAACAGTAATCAGATTAATGTTTCCAAGAATCCAGAAAAAACACATATGTGGACAGCAGTGAAAGGGTTCATCATGAAACAAAATCTTTGGAAAAACACACTGAAGTCATGAGAGGGTTAAATTGAAGATATTCATACAGGAATCAGATCAATTTTTTTCCAAGGAATCAGAAAAAAACATATTCAGCATTGAAAGGGTTTGTTCATGGCATCAATTAAATCTTTGGAACTCACATTGCAGTCTTGAGAGGGTTAAATTAAAGGTATTCATACAGAAATCAGAAACATTTTTCCTCTACCACTTGTACAGAAATTATTAAGTTAAAATAATATGTATTTGACAGCTGACACGAGTTTCTCCAGTCTCCTGTTCACATAAGTGATTGATAATAGTAACAGTCCAAAGCACTCTCAACAATTTGTAAAGGGAAAATATATTACAGCAAAAATGCCCACTCATCATTTTTTCAATACACTCTACCAGCCACCCTGATAGAACCGGTGGCAATTTTGTTTAACCAATCCCTTACTCTGGTCCCAAGGATGTTTCATACCAAATAACAGTTTCCTGTTCCTTGTGGTTTGGGATTTTTAGCCCCTGGGGTTGCCGCGGGGCTGTGATTTTTTTTTTTTTTTTTTGGGGGGGGGGGGGGTGCATCAATCAATTACTTAGGACCCACTTATATTACATGCCAAATTTGGTTGAAATTGGCCCACTGGTTCTTGAAATAGAAATGGATATGCCTTCACAGAGAGCCCAAATATTGACTTACCAACTTCCCTTGAACAAACTTGAATCTTCTACACCAAAGGATGTTCCATGCCAAACATCAAGGCATTCCCTCCGGTGGTTCGTGAAAAGAAGATTTTTAAAGGTTTTTAAGCTTTTGGGGCATTAACCAGAGCCCGAATATGGCAGCTGCTTCATTTGAACAAAATAGAAAGAGTGTACTCCATAGATGGTCTATGCAATATATGTTTGAATTTGGCCAAGTGGTTGCGAAGAAGTCAGTTTTCCAAAAGTTAACGGATGCCGGACAAAAGTGATGGCAATAGCTCCCTTTGACTCAGTGGCGGCGCCAGAGTTACAGAAGTAAGGGGGTACAGTTGGGTATTGCCCGCCGCGCGTAAATTTTAAAATTTTTAAAACTTACGTTGCAAATGGTGTTCTCTGGAGCATTCTCAGACAATTAAATTAAAACAGTTTTATCCTTTTGAAACTTACTGGTTAGGTCTTTCAGTTATAGAAAACGTCGTACATGGTGACATTTTAACGGAAGAACAGTGTTGTAAAGTGCGAGCACAAAGCAACAAACGACACTCAGATCGAAAATGAAAGTAGGCTGCATTCCAAACGGATGCGTTGCACGCTCTCGATTCTTGCATTCCTCGAATACTCTTAAGCGGCATGTTTCAGACCGTTTGAACGCGGCACGCCTTGTTGCAATTTGGGACCTCGACTCTTGTTTGTTGTTTGCAGCTAATGTGTGTGTGTGTGTGGGGGGGGGGGGGGGGGGGGGGCACAAACATAATTTAAAAACTTCTCTGATTTAGTGCACTTGGGAATATGGAATTAAGCATACCCACCATTACACCGCAACGTTCAATACACAAATTAAGATGATAGTATTTTTTTACTACGCTTGGCGAAAAGAGTAGAGGGGTAAGTACCCCCTCCCATACCCCCCCCTCCCCCCATGGCACTGCCACTGCTCTTACTTGCAGTCAGGCGATCTAAAAAATGGGTACAGCACTGAAGAGGATTGGGAGGGGAACCCTAGGGTTTTCCAGTTCTGTACCCAATTTTTGTAAGTTCAGTAACAATGTTTGGACGATTCTGGGGTACGGAACCTTCAAACATGGTTACTGAACTGACAAAAAATGGGTACAGAAGTGAAAATGTGTCTACAAGCCCAGTTGAGAAGTGGGATAAAATACAATGAGCGTGGAGTTGGATGTAATAATAACAAGAGGGATAGTAGTATGTAATGTGGTTTTGAGTCCTCATTGGCCGGATCTCATTGCCGGATCTCATGTGACGTCATAGTCACGTGACGTAGTGGCGCCATGTTGTGTTGCCATGGTAACCCGCGTGAGCGGCCATGTTGTGACGTCATCTCCATAGTGATACGTGGTGTTAGTGCGCATGCGCAGCGCGTGTTGTTAGGGAGATACGTGTTTCCGTCGTCCATTTTGTATACTGGAGGCCGCCATCTTGGTTTCTATGGTAGCACGTGATTGCCATGTTACCCAATTTTTCTGCAATAAGACGGGGTATGTTCGGAGGGTATGTTCGATTGAATCGGAGTAAATCTAATTACCACAAACAACCCGACAATCTCTCCAAATCACCAAAATCCACCCCAACTTTTACTATTTCGAATTCTTCCAGAATTCTCTGCTTCTATCTATATATGCAATGATTTCCTCTACCTAGGCATGTTCCTTTATTCTGGAATATACTGCAGTAGCATAGAAGAGCCTATTAGTTGGAACAGTTTACCTGCATACAGTAGGGTTAATACCTACAGTTGTTATTGAAATGAGAAAATAAACAGTAATGAGAGGTGAAGGCACCACAATCTGTACAAAAGCTGACTTTAACGCAAATTCTTACAACACCTAAACGCTAATTCTTACAAATTTTGGCAGAAAATCAGCCTCAAATTCCTCAAATATGCATGTAATGAGGGTTAAATATTACTGCAATGGAGTTCAGTAACCCAAGTGTAGAATATTAATCGCCTGGAAAGACACATAGAAACACAACTCACTTAAACAAAGTTTACAAAGTTTTACAACTTAAAATGTACTAAGTTCGAGAAAAACATGAAAATTTTGACTGAAAAAAAAGAGAAAATTTCCGTTAAATTTCTGCATACAGTAGGGTTAATACCTACAGTTGTTATTGAAATATGAAAATCAACAGTAATGAGAAGTTGAAGCAGCGCAGTCTGCACAAAAGCTGACTTTGACGCAAATTCTTACAACACCTAAATGCAAATTCTTACAACTTTTGGCAGAAAATTTTAGGTGAAATTTGGAAAAAAAGTCGTAGTTCAGGGTTAAATACTGTTCTGATAGTCCCCTACAACCTACATATGCAATATCAAAGACCTGAGCCCACTGATCTTTGAGAACTCACTTTAACACCTCACCTTAACACAAACTTTTAGAACTTAAAATTTACTAAGTCCGAGAAAAACATGAAAATTTTGACTGAAAAAATTTCCGTTAAATTTCTGCATACAGTCGGGTTAATACCTACAGTTGTTATTGAAATATGAAAATCAACAGTAATGAGAAGTTAAAGCACCACAATTTTCACAAAAGCTGACTTTAACGCAAATTCTTACAACACCTGAACGCTAATTCTTACAACAAGTTTTGGCAGAAAATCAGCCTCAAATTCCTCAAATATGCATGTAATGAGGGTTAAATATTACTGCAATGGAGTTCAGTAACCCAAGTGTAGAATATTAATCGCTTGGAAAGACACATAGAAACACAACTCACCTAATCACAAAGTTTACAAAGTTTTACAACTTAAAATTTACTAAGTCCGAGGAAAACATGAAAATTTTGAGTGAAAAAAAAGAAAATTTCCGTTAAATTTCTGCATACAGTAGGGTTAATACCTACAGTTGTTATTGAAATATGAAAATCAACAATAATGAGAAGTTAAAGCAGCACAATCTGCACAAAAGCTGACTTTAACACAAATTCTTATAACACCTAAACGCAAATTCTTACAACTTTTGGCAGAAAATTTTAGGTGAAATTTGGAAAAAAGTGTTATTATCAGGGTTAAATACTGTTCTGATAGTCCCCTACAGCCTACATATGCAATATCAAAGGCCTGAGCCCACTGATGTTTGAGAAATTAACCTTAACATTAAATCTTACAATATTGAACACGCCGGACGGCGACCCCGACACCGACGCCGACGCTGACGCCCGAGGTTATGACAATACCTCACCACATCTTACAGATGTAGGTGAGCTAAAAACAATTTAAAACACATCTTTCTTTATTTTCTAGCAGTAAAATATAAATACAATGAACATGAATAGGAATATTTATAATGGAGAATATAATTTACTTAACTTTCTCAATAATGAATTTGTCGACATATTTCTGTCCGCACACTCATCCCAGAGTGAAAAAAATTGCCCCCTCAAAATGAAATAGTTTTTTCTGTGATATCTTTGAAGTTTCTTTGAAGTTTTTTTTCGGACATTGGTTTTATGTTTATTGCCGTCACCACACTTTCCTCATACAACAGTGGTACCAGAACATAGAAGGGAATATTCTCAGATTTTGATTTGTAGTTTATACGTCGGTGACAACCCCCCACAATCGTTGTTTCGGACGAAACATTTTAGCTTTAAATTAGCCGAAGGTGCATTGAAGTTGAGAGTTGTGACGAACGTCGGAACGAACATGAAGGATTCTAACACGAAAATGATAAACATGGATTACTATATCGCAAAGTAGGGGCGCCGAAACTGCCCAAACATTGGCCCGACCACAACACTCAGATCCCTGTTTTTTCGAATGGCTGTCATCGATTATGTGGAGGAGAAAAAAATGACAGTGTATGCAGTTCGTCTTTCGAGAAAAAATTCCCTGCCAAATTGAAGGCAGGGAATTGTGTCATATTATGTTCCTCGAAAGACGAAGTTTAATGTCCCCCCCCCCCCCCCCCCCCACACACACACACACACACACACGCACAAATGTGGGGGCCCTGGGCGTCCGCCCAGTCTGCCTATTCGTAAATCCGGCCCTGCCCGCAGAACATGTTTGAAAAATGACCTCTCTCAGATCCATCTTGGGGCTACTTCTTTAGTATTCCAACCGCTTCCGAAGCGGTTGGAATACTAAAGAAGTAGCCCCAAAATCTCCTCATCTTACGTTAACTGGTCATTAATAGCCACCATTGTGTGCGCAATATTAAAGAAACTGGACGATCTATGCTCTCTCTATTTTCGGATATCCGCCAGAACAAAATTAAAAAATCATTATTTGATATGAATGGCGTTCGGCTGAAGGTCGATCACGAAAATATCATGATAGGCAAATTTTTTGCCCCGACATTGGTCGGGGTAGTCGGGTCGGTTCCTCCGCCCCTTCTGAAAGTACACAAATTTCTAACACACAACTTTTGTTCTTTTTGTGGATGAATACGAACGCAGGCAAGGTAAATTGTCGAATTTTATTTGATAAAACAGAGACGAAAAACGAAACTTTCAGTGTCGATCGCAGTTCAGTACAGGTGAATGTAATGTTGATAAACAGAGCTGGTACGAACGGGCATATCGAGACCCAAATTTAAGATGGTGCTGTGCTAAAATGGTCTATAATAAATTTCGCGACCTGATTTCCAGGTTGTCCCAAGTGCATTTTTAGCTCACCTTGACAAAGTCAAGCTGAGCTTATCTCATCGCTCTTCGTCCGTCGTCCGTCAACACCATGTTTTGGTCTTCTCCTCCCAAACCACTGGGCCAATTCAAGAGAAAGTTTGTGTGAGTGATGGTCCCGAATGGGGCATTGCATTTTGTTCAACTCAACATGCCCAACCCCATAGGGAGGGGGGTGAGGAAAATGCTCCAAAATATATTTAAAATCTTCTCATGAACCAGTGGGTACAATGACTTTATATTTGTTATAGAGCTTCCTTTTGAGGTGTAGAATCAAGTTTGTTCAAACGAAGTTCGTGAAGCAATATTTGGCGTTGTAATGGGAGAGGTAAGATTTTTTGCCCGCCCAAAATTTCTATTTTCTGGACTGACGGTCTGATGTGAACCAAATTTGGTGTGGTATTATTGGGTCATAAGTACTTAACTCATTCCAAAAAATAATAAATTCTCGCATCCCTATGGGAACTCCAGGAGCTAAAAATAGAAATATTTCCAAAACCACACAGAACAAAGAGCTCTTATTTGGTATGAAGCACCCTTAGGACCAGTAGAATTGAATGGTAAAAAAAAATTGCCATCGGTTATGTTAGGGTGTTCTGAAGAGGGCACCGAAAAAATGCTGATTCAGCATATTTGCAAAAATTAAAAAATCTTTTCTCCAGAACCAATGGTCTTTTGATATTCAGCATTCATTGGGTGGGGGTGGGGTGGGGGGGGGGGGGGGGGTGGGGGGGGGGTGGGGGGGGGGGGTCAGATACAAGTTTGTTAAAATAAAGCCCATTGGTTCATATTTGGGCTCAATACAGGAGCCTGATTTTTAGCTTAACTTGACATAGTCAAGATAAGCTATTGCCATCACGCGTGCGGAAGTCTGTTAGTCTGTGAGTCTGTGATGTCTGTTCACATTTTCCTTTAGCACGGGCTACACCCCGCAGTTCTTGTCTGATCATCACGAAATTTCATATGTAGGTTTGGGGTCATGTCTAGATGAGAACGTCCCCTTTTGGTCGCGATCGGGCAACCGGTATGGCTGCCCGAGCCCAAAACCCGAAAACCATTAGCACAGTCTACAGGTCGTATTTATGAAGGGATTTCATTGTAACTAGGTAGGATGCCTCTGCATAATGCCTAGATGAGAACGTCCCCTTTTGGGCATGATCTATCAACCGTGATGGCTGCCCAAGCTCGAAACCCAAAAACTTTTAGCATAGTCTGCAGGTCATGTTTAATGTGGAGGGATTTCATTGTAACTTGGTAGGATGACTCCTTATGATGTCTAGATGAGAATTTCCCCATTTGGGCATGATCTGCCAACCGTGACGACTGCCCGAGCCCAAAACCCGAAAACCTTTAGCACAGTCTGCAGGTCATATTTATTGAGGAATTTCATTGTAACTTGGTGGGTTGACTTCATATAATGTCTAGATGAGAACGTCCCGTTTTGGACATGATTGGGCAACTGTGACGGCTACAGGGGCCCGAAGCCCGAAAACCTTTAGCACAGTCTAGAGGTCATATTTATGAAGGGATTTGATTGTAACTTGGTAGGATGACTCCAAATAATGTCTAGATGAGAACGTCCCATTTGGATCGCGACCATTCAGCCTTGATGGGTGCCCGAGCCCAAAAACCTTTAGCATAGGCAAAAGGTCATATTTAAGGAAGGATTTCATTGTAACCTGTTAGGTTGACTCCATATAATACCAAGGTGATGACATCCCCTTTTGGTCGTGATTGGTCAGTTGTGATGGATACAAGTGCCCGAAGCCCGAAAACCTTGAGCACAGTCTACAGGTCATATTTATGAAGGGATTTCATTGTAACTTCCTAGGATCACTCCAGATGATGCCCAGATGAGACTGTCCCCTATGGTTGCGATCATTCAGCCATGATGGCTGCCCGAGCCCGAAGCCCGAAAAACCTTTAGCACAGTCTACAGGTCATATTTATGAAGGAATTTCATTGTAACTTGGTAGGTTAACTTCATATAATGTCTAGATGAGAACGTCCCGTTTTGGACATGATTGGGCAACTGTGACGGCTAAAGGTGCTTGAAGCCCGAAAACATTTAGCACAGTCTACAGGTCATATTTATGAGGGGATTTCATTGTAACTTGGTAGGATGACTCCAAATAATGTCTAGGTGAGAACGTCCCATATTGATCGCGATCATTCAGCCTTGATGGGTGCCCGAGCCCAAAAACCTTTAGCATAGGTAAAAGGTCATATTTATGGAAGGATTTCATTGTAACCTATTAGGTTGACTCCATATAATGCATAGATGATGACATCCCCTTTTGGTCGTGATTGGTCAACTGTGATGGCTACGAAGCCCGAAAACCATGAGCACAGCCTACAGGTCATACTTATGAAGGGATTTCATTGTAACTTCGTAGGATCACTCCAGATGATGCCCAGATGAGATTGTTCCCTTTGGTTGCGATCATTCAACAATGATGGCTGCCAGAGCCCGAAAACCTTAAGCACAGTCTACAGGCCATATTTATGAAGGGATTTCATTGTAACTTGGTAGGTTGCCTTCATATAATGTCTAGATGAGAACGTCCCCTTTTGGACATGATTGGGCAACATTGACAGCTAAAGGTGCCCGAAGCCCGAAAACCTTTAGCACAGTCTACAGGTCATATTTATGAAGGGATTTCATTGTAACTTGGTAGGATGACTCCAAATAATGTCTAGATGAGAACGTCCCATTTTGATCGCGATCATTCAGCCTTGATGGGTACCCGAGCCCAAAAACCTTTAGCATAGGCAAAAGGTTATATTTATAGAAGGATTTCATTGTAACCTGTTAGGTTGACTCCATATAATGCCTAGATGTTGACATCCCCTTTTGGTCGTGATTGGTCAACTGTGATGGCTACAGGTGCCCGAAGCCCGAAAACCTTGAGCACAGTCTACAGGTCATATTTATGAAGGGATTTCATTGTAACTTCGCAGGATCACCCCAGATGATGCCCAGATGAGATTGTCCCCTTTGGTTGCGATCATTCAACCATGATGGCTGCACGAGCCCGAAGCCCGAAAACCTTTAGCACAGTCTACAGGTCATATTTATGAAGGGATTTCATGTAACTTGGTAGGGTGACTTCATATAATGTCTAGATGAGACCGCCCCCTTTTGGACACGATTGGTAACTGTGACGGCTTCAGGGGCCCAAAGCTCGCAAACCTTCAGAACAGTCTACAGGTCATAATTATGAAGGGATTTCATTGTAGCTTGGTAGGATGACTCCAAATAGTGTCCAGATGAGAACGTCCCCTTTTGGCCACAATCATTCAGCCTTGATGGCTGCCCGAGCCCAAAAACCTTTAGCATGCCTGTAGGTCATATTTATGGAAGGATTTCATTGTAACTTGTTAGGTTGACTCCATATAATGCCTAGATGATGACATCCCCTTTTGGTCGTGGTTGGTCAACTGTGATGGCTACAGGTGCCTGAAGCCCGAAAATCTTGAGCACAGTCTACAGGTCATATTTATGAAGGGATTTCATTGTAACTTCATAGGATCACTCCAGATGATGTCCAGATGAGAATGTCTCCTTTTAGTTTAAACAGTATTTATTTCAACACATTTTACAAAAATATTACAAGGAATAATCAAAGCAGTAAGACATTAATAAATCAGAACTGAAAGGGATTCAGCAGTAAGCTTAAAGCTTATACGAGGCTGTCTCCGGACATCATTGTAAAAACGATTTAAGATGGCTGATACAGGTGAACTATTTGTTCTTTCTTTCAAATATTTACACATATTTGTTTCAGAGAAATGGAAACGTAATAAGGTAAACTAACTTGCAGAGAAAGTGGGGTGGTAAAGTTGGGGAGGAGGGGCGGATCAACCAAGGAAGAGGTAGTATGACCAGTCAGAGGGTTGGGTAGCGCAATTAGATTATAGATAATATAGAAGTTGCCTAGCACATTTACATGACTAAGAGAAGCGTTTGCTTTGGGTTATAAATTGCTGGACTTTGTCGAAAATAAACTTATTAATTGCTATGCTATAGTATTCACAGCCGTATAGTAGAATGTCAGTCGTTAAAGGGTGGGGAATAGAACATAGCCTTTGCAGTCTAATTTGTGTATACATAGGGCAGTGGAAGAAAAAATGGTCCGATGTTTCTTGATCACCACAGCTGCACAGATGCGTGTCAGAGAGATGATTGTTGTACAAGTCATCGTTTAAATTGCTACAATTTAGACGCAAGCGCGTGTGCAGTATTTGGGAAAGGCGTGTGAAGTGGTGATAATAGAAGATAGGCACCCGTTGGTTGTTGCGGTTCAAGTAACTCTTAAAGGAGGATAGCGAGGGATTGCATCTTATTTCCGGGGGAATACTATTCCATAGACGCGTGGTAGATGGGAGAAAAGAAGTATAGTAGACATTGGTTCGACACGAGGGAGCTGTCAAATTGTCGTGGCGAAGATTATAACTGTGTGTGTCAGAAGTGGATGGGGGATTAGGTTAGTGATATAGGCAGGGAGCAGTGTATGGTACATTTTGAAATATTGAATAAGCTTATGATTCTGCCGTCTAGTTTCGAGGGTTTCCCATCCAGTTTCGACGTATAGACGTCTTTTGCGAGTACTTTTGGTGCCCCCTGTGATCAACCGTGCTGCTTCCACTTGGATTTTCTCAATTTCCTCGGTCTCGCTTGCAGTACAGTTGTCCCAGACAGTGTCTGCGTATTCGAGTACCGGGCGGACATAGGCGTAATAAATTTGTTCTAGGCTTTTTCGGTCCAGTCTATACTTGAAACGACGCAGAGTGTCGATACGCTTCCAGGCCTTTTTTGTTATCTCAGCGATATGGACAGCCCATGTTCCACGGCTGTCAAATGTCAGTCCAAGATGTTTGTGGTTGGGTACCTCTTTAATCGGAGTATCGAACATTTTTAGAGGCGGGTGGTTAGATTGGTTGGTTTTTCTGGTAATTAATAGACTTTCAGTTTTGGTGGGATTAGATTTGACAAGCCATTTGTCGGACCATTTCTCCAATAGTTTAAGATCGGTTTCCGTTATTTCGAATGCTCTGTTGGGATCTTCTACAATTAGGTATAGTGTCGTGTCGTCAGCAAATAGACGTATGGTACTTGTGATATTCTCCACAATATCGTTAATGTATATCAAGAATAGTAGGGGGCCTAGGATAGATCCTTGGGGCACTCCAGCAAAAACCTGTCTCAAAGACGATGATGATGCGTTAAGAACGACACGCTGATGTCTACCGTTTAGATATGATTCAAACCATTTTAGGAGGGGACCGGTGATGCCAATTTGTTCAAGTTTAAAAAGTAAGCCTCTGTGCCAGACTTTGTCGAAGGCTTTGCTGATATCACAGAATACCACCCGTATTTCTTAACCTTCATCAAGCGCCGAGCTAAACGAGTTGTAAATATCAGTCAGTTGCAGTACAGTTGAGTCAAATGGGAGAAATCCGGACTGAAGTGGAGTGAGTGTCATGTGATCTTTTAGAAATTGAAGGACTTTTTGAAGATACATTTCTCGAAAACTTTACTAAGGCAGCTCAACAAGGTAATAGGCCGATAGTTTTGTATCAAATGGATGTCACCGTTTTTGTATACAGGGGTAACATTACCGCATTTCCATTCTCCAGGGAAAAATGATTCGTTCAACATCAAATTGAACAGAGACGCTAGGGGATCACATAAACTAGTGGAACATCTTTTAAGGAGGTATGGGCTAATATTATCTGGTCCACAAGCTTTAGACACCTTGAGGGACTGCAGAGCTTCCAGCGTGTCTTCAGGAGTGATACTAATATTGCTAAGTTCATCTTGCTGTGAATGTTTACTAATGGTGGGAGGTTGCGAGAGATATCATCGACTGTTGCAATGCTACAGAAGTGGTTATTGAAGAGTTCCGCTTTTTCGCGTTCTGACGTTATGGGTTTATTGTCAATATCCAAAGCGGGGATAGATTTGTTGGTGCCGGAGATGAGGTGTTTGAATGTCTTCCACCATTCGGAAGGATTTATTGACGGTGAGCTGAGCTTTTCGCCTATTTTGGAATAATAGTTTATCTTTGATTTCCGAATTTCCGAGACAGTTTCATTCCGTTTGAGACGATAATTTTCCCATGAGATTGGAGTTTTAAATTTTTTTGCCTTGCGGTACAAGCGTTTCCTTTGTCGGATAAGTTTCCTAATGTTGTTGTGCATCCAGGGTGGCTGATTAGCTCTGCAGATAATCATTTTGTTGGGAATAAATTTCATGGCGAGTTGATCTAAGATGTTAGTAAGTTTGGCGACACATTCGGGAAGTGGTGTTTCAAGCCAGATATTATTCATGTTGAGGTTTATTAGTTCCCTGTTGAGTTCGTCATAAGAACCGGAGCCGTACGACCAAATTTTCCTTTTGAAAATTTTCGATTTCTTTTGGGGGATGTTAAGGGTTGGTACAACGGGACAGTGATATCTAATTAGTTCGTCAAAAAATGGGTCCATCACTTCCACGCGACAGGTGTTATTTAGTGTTTGATCATTGACGATTATGAGTCGATCAATGAGTTTGAATTTTCGGTGAAGTGCGTTGCTTCATCAACTAGTTGAGTGAGGTTGTACTGGTAAAGAATTTGTTGCAGTGTCCCGACTCGATTTACTTGTTGATTGTCATTAAAGTCTCCAGTTATAATTATGTTTGTTATGTTGGTGTCTAATGCTTTTTCGAATGACACAGAAATTAGGTCCCAGACTTCGCCGGTTGAGTGTGGTGGTCGATATATAACACCAAAAAGAATGGAGGTATTATCAGTAAAGATTTGTACCCATAGACTTTCAAGATTATTAATATTTAGGTCGTGGCGTTGCTTGAAGCATAAGTTATTTTTAAGGTATATTGCCACTCCCCCACCTCTAGTACCACGATCCTTTCTCAGTGGAGGATAGAAGTCCGGTAATTCAATATCGGTGTCTAGGTCGTCACTGTCTAGCCATGTCTCAGTGAAGGCACAGACATCGACGGGTTGACTTCACAACTAAGAACGTCGATTTTTGGTTTTAGACTTTGAGCATTGAGATGTAGAAATGAAAATCCCTTCTGACATTTAGAACTTTGCAAGGAAACGGAGGAGGCGGTCGATGTGTCTAGACAGTGCGTCGGTGATATATGTTCAGGACCAGGATTTGTTTCTATATCGCCAGAGATAATACACAGAATTCGGAGCCATATGGCGGTGCCAATGGTTATCAAGCATAGGGCAGCATATTGGTTTGCGCGGAGAGTGGTTGAGAGCTGGTGTATGTCCAGGGCCACCGACCTTTGCATTGTAGGCAATGGACGATGTTCGTCGTGATAAATTGTATGATCCTTGTCCATGGAATAGATCCGGTAATTATTAGTAGTATTTAGCAATATAGCTAGGACAGTTTGTTGCCACCCATTAGTGAGCGTTAGAGACAGCATAATACAAAGTGCTTTCACTCCATAGTTGAGTAGTAAGATTGCGAGGAAACATGTTTGGGGATCTATTTGCTTCTTGCGCCGCACACCACTCATAGTAGTACCAGCAAAAAGGCCCACACGGATTCGATAACTAACTATATCATACATTGAGTTGCCGTTGGATTACGTGTTATTACCATGTGAATCTTTTCACTGGTACAGCGGGTCACACTCGGGAGTCTCTTCCTTGGTTCATATAGATTTGTCATAAGAGAGGACATGTCAGTGGGAAGCCTGAAGCTAAAGCTGTAAGGGAAGGGGAATAACCATGGGTATTCAAGAGTGAGAGGTGGGGAAATAAAGAAATATAATTGTTCATAACAAATACAAAATAAAGAAACATATATACAAGCATAATACAATAAATATGACGATTTGGACCTCAAGGTTGAGTTGTAAGTAAATGTCAAGGGAAGGGATAAAATGTGTCAGACTGAGCAGACTCCTTTTGGTTGCGATCATTCAACCATGATGGCTGCCCAAGCCTAAAGCCCGAAAACCTTTAGCACAGTCTTCAGATCATATTTATGAAGGGACTTCATTGTAACTTGGAAGGTTGACTTCATGTAATGTCTAGATGAGAACAGCCCCTTTTGGACACCATTAGGCAACTGTGTTGGCTACAGGGGCCCAAAGCCCGAAAATCTTTAGCACAGTCTACAGGTGATATTTATGAAGGGGTTTCATTGTACCTTGGTAGGATGACTCTAAATAATGTCTAGATGAGAACGTCCCCTTTTGGTCGCGATCATTCAGCCTTGATGGCTGCCCGAACCCAAAACCCCAAAACCTTTAGCATAGTCTGTTGATCATATTTATGGAAGGACTTCATTGTAACCCATAAGTTTGACTCCATATAATGCCTAGATGATGACATCCCCTTTTGGTCGTGATTGGTCAACTGTGACGGCTTCAGGGGCCCGAAGCCCAAAAACCTTGAGCACAGTCTACAGGTCACATTTATGAAGGGATTTCATTGTAACTTTGTAGGATCACTCCAGATGATGCCCAGATTAGAATGTCCCCTTTTGGTTGCGATTATTCAACCATGATGGCTGCCAGAGCCCAAAGCCCAAAAACCTTTAGCACAGTCTACAGGTCATATTTATTAAGGGATTTCATTGTAACTTGGTAGGTTGACTTCATATAATGTCTAGATGAGAAGTCTCCTTTGGGCGCAATTGGGAAACTGACGGCTACAGGGGCCCGAAGCCCGAAAACCTTTAGCACAGTCTACAGGCCATATTTATGAAGGGATTTTAATGTAACTTGATAGGGTGACTCGTTTTGGAATAATTTCACTGTAACTTGGTAACTTTTGTTGATATAGGTTAACTGTGAGGGCCACATACATTAACTGTGAGGTCATATTAACCCACCCCTCAGCTCTTTAGTACAGTGTATACCTCATATTATTTTTATCATAAACATAGCATACAGGGAACAGAAATGTACATATTCCCAATTATCACAATTCTTGTTTTATTAACACACAAGTTAAGCTACAGTGTCATTGACACTTTCATTTTTAACTTAGAGCTGTATCCTGTATGAGGAATATTCATTAAAAATCTTCATCAGAACCACCAGTTAGAATTTTTTAATGTTTGGTATACATCATTGTTATGAGGGTCAGATTCACGATTGTTCAAACCAAGTCCCTATGTTAATATTTGGGTTTTTCTTCAATATGGGGGATAATTTTTTAAAATCTTCTTCAGATGCACCAGTCAGAATGCGTTCATGTTTGGAATACACCATATCTAGGGGGGGGGGGGGGGGGGGGGGCAGATTCAAGTTTGTTCAAATCGGGTCCCTTGGTATATATTTGGGCTCTCTATGGTAGCCCAAATTTTAACTTAGTGCAATATGAGGAAATTTCTTTAAAAATCGTCTTCAGATCCACCAGTCGGAATGCTTTCATATTTGGTATACCACATCTCTAGGGGGAGGGGGAGGGGGAGGGGGGGGGGGTCAGATTCAAGTTTGTTCAATTCGAGTGCCTGGGTTAATATTTGGGCTCCATATGGGAGCCTGAAATTTAACTTAGTACGATATGAGAGAATTTGTTCAAAAATCTTCTTCAGATTCACCTGTCAGAAGCCTTTCATATTTGGTTTACAACATCTCTAGGGGAGTCAGATTTAAGTTTATTCAAATTGGTTCCCTCGGTTAATATTTGGGCTCCATATGGTAGCCCGAATTTTAACTTAGGGAAGGGAGCACGGTGGCTGAGTGGTAGACTGTTGGACTTCTATGCTAGAGGTCCCTACTTCGATCCCCGTCCGGTACGACCCGCGTTGTGTCCTTGGGCATGGCACTTTATCCGGGTTGCTTAAATGGATGCAGGATGGCGCCGTGTACCAAGGTGTACTGCACCTCGATGGTGCACATGTCTTCAACCGCTGTAACCCTGCTTGAGCGGAGCTTGAAGAAAGTTAGAATGTTGATTTGCTGATAGTTGGTCGTCGATGCTCGGTGGTTCACTCCGGCTTCCTCCACCCGTAAAACTGTCACGATCACGATTAGCCATTCTGCATAAATATGTGACCCTAAACACCAATAAATAAATAAAATAAATAACTTAGGGCAAAATGAGGAAATTTCTTTAAAAATCTTCTCCAGATCCAGTAGTCAGAATGCCTTTATATTTGGTATACAACATCTCAAGGGGATCAGATTCAAGTTTGTTCAAATCGGGTCCGTATGTTAATATTTGGGCTCGCTATGGTAGCCCAAATTTTAACTTAGTGCAATATGAAGAAATTTCTGTAAAATTTTTCTTCTTCAGATCCAACAGTCAGAATGCTTTCATATTTGGTATACAACATCTCTAGGGAGGTAAGATTCAACTTTGTTCAAATCGAGAGCCTGGGTTAATATTTGGGCTCCGTATGGGAGCCGGAATTGGCCATGTAATAACACTTCGGCCGGCCGCTGATTTGTCGCGGTCGCATGCAGCTGAAGAATTAGAAATTTTGTTTTCAGTACCCTCTAGAGGTGTGTAACTAAGATTAATCCACGTAGGTTGTATCAAGGAGCTTCATAGGGGAGCTCTACATTTTACATTATGATCAACGGAAGAAAAGGCATGATGCTCGGACTATTTTTGTCACTCCAGAGGGGCTTTAGGATTGACAAATGACAATGTATCCTATGGAGATGGATTGCTTAATGTAGACTCATTCTTGGACTCTGTTTATATTGTGTTCTATTCAAGGTGAGCGCTTCAGGCCCAGTGGGGCCTCTTGTTTATGTTTTCGAGATGATCGATTATTAAAGTTTGAAAGTCTGGTGTGGACAATCTATTAGGTCGACATATACAGTCTCAATTTGAAACGATAGAGAAATCATTTCTCTGTGCGACTGAATATGTTGGTGTTGGTGATTAGCGGCTATATATGTCATTTTTCTGCAGGTTTCTGGGGGAAGGGTACCCAGATTTGGGACAGATGTAACTAATATGTAATGCAATGTGATGCTTAGTCCTACATGGCACCTCCATTTATTTTCACTTCCATTTTGTTCTGTGTGGTTGAATCAAAAGTAAAATATGCACTTGACATTATTTGAGTATTATTCCTCGAGTCCAAAACAGTTAATGAATATGAACGAATACATTAGCGCTTTAAGTTAAAGCCATTGCAAAGTTGAATTAAACTGGAATAAATGTTTTATTACTACCGTCAGTTTCCTTTTTAATCGCCCAAGAGCCAGCCAGAGGAATCACACAGAAAAGGTACAAGTAGTACCACTCCTAATGAAATTCAATAATACAGTCGTTTCTGGTTTGGTTTCCGCCAACTTGAATTCGACCATACGAATCTGGAAAACACCGGCGTATCTAACTAGGTTCATGAAGTTAGTTTGACGTTGAGCGTTCATTTGACATTGTTGTTAAGGTAGTTTAACGTTGGGCATTCGCCTGAAGTTAGCTCGATCTTCAGTGCTTGACATTCGTTTGGCATTCATTCTGCCTGCAGTCAGTTTCGTGAAACTGGCTGCAGAGGTGAAATTGACTGCAGAAGCTTAAACGAATGTAAAACGCTGAATGTGAAACCGAATGCTGACGAATGTTCAACGTCAAACTCACGAGAGGTGAATCTCATAAGAATGTCCAACACCCAGAGTGAAACTGTCAAAAGATGAATGTCAAACGATATTCATTGTCCAACGCCCAACGTTAGACTTACTTCACGGTCTTTATCTAGGTGGCTCAGTAGGTAGAGGTGCAGGCTGCAAGCCGAGAGGTCCTCGGTTCGAATCCTATCTGCGGCAACCGCGCTGTGTCCTTGGGCAAGATACTTCACTCCCATTGCCCAGGTGGGGGCACAGTGGCGTTGCGTACTGCACGTCGATGGTGCACTTGTCTTCAACCAATGCTAACCCTGCATGTGTGGAGTTAGTATGTTGGGGAGCTGACAGTTGCTCGCCGGTTCTCTTCGGGTACTCCGGCTTCCTCCACCTGTAAAACTGTCGAGGTCATGATTAGCCATTGTGCAGAAATATGTGACCTTAAACACCAATAACTAAATACTTCTACCATGCCTGATGTTGATATCAAATCATACTTAAACTTCGAGAAATATCTTGAAGATCGAAGAAACTCCCCAAAAGGAAAGATAAAAATAAATAAACAAGCAAACGAGCGAAAACGAATCACTAGCAGCCAACATGGGCACGAATCATTGGGTTGGGGGTGTCCCTAGTAGAGTGGGGTGGGGTGGGGGGTACATCGGGGGGGGGGGGGGAGTACATCGTGTGTTGTGTGCACCCATAAAAAATCAAAAAGATACAGAAGCTTTCCTACAATTGTCATATTTCTCCCCGTGACACTCGCACATAGTCTCGTGAATGGTAGAGTTGCAGGAACTTAAAGGCTTCATATTCACTGGATGTGCTTCACATTATCTTTAAAGTGAACGAATTTAGTTTGTGCGGATACGCTTAGTTAAAATTTGTGGGAGAGTGCCTATATGCCATGTTGCAACCCTAAATGTAATACGACACTAAATGTAAAAATGCCGATAGGATTCCCGATCCAATGTCGAGTGGTGACAGCACAAAAGTGGGTTTAATCATTATCAACATACCATCCGGAAACCAGTTGTTTACATTTTATTATGTGAAGGGTCACTACGACCTTGACCTTTGACCTAGTGATTCCAAAATAAATATGACTCTTTCTTGCACCAATACCAACTTGCCTATGAAGTTTCATGAACGTGTGGGTGGAACCATTGTCAAATTATCATCTGGAAACCAATTGTTTACGATTTACTGTGTTCAGGGTCACTGTGACCTTTGACCTAGCGAGTCCAAAATAAATAGGAGTCTTTCACTCACCTAGGCCAACCTACCTTCGAAGTTTCATGAATGTGGGTCAAACCATAATCAAGTTATCATCCGGAAACCAATTGTTTAAGATTTAATATGTTGAAGGTCACTGTGACCTTGACCTTTCACCTAGCGAGTCCCATGTAAATAGGGTTCTTCCTCTCACTGATGCCAACCGACCTATGAAGTTTCATGAACGTGGGTCGAACCATTATCAAGTTATCATCCGGAAACCAATTGTTTTGATTTACTATGTTCAGGGTCACTGTGACCTTGACCTTTGACGTAGTGAGTCCAGAATAAATAGGGTTCTTCCTCTCATGAAGGCCAACCTACATATGAAGTTTCATGAATGTGGGTCAAACCATTATCAAGTTATCATCCGGAAACCAATTGTTTACTATTTACTATGTTGAAGGTCACTGTGACCTTGACCTTTCACCTAGTGACTCCAAAATAAATAGGGTTCTTCCGCTCACTGATGCCAATCTACCTATGAAGTTTCATGAATGTGGGTCGAACCATTATCAAGTTATCATCCGGAAACAAATTGTTTTGATTTACTATGTTCAGGGTCACTGTGACCTTGACCTTTGACCTCGTGAGTCCAAAATAAATAGGGTTCTTCCTCTCACGAAGGTCAACCAACATATGAAGTTTCATGAATGTGGGTTGAAGAATAGTCAAGTTATCCGGAAACCAATTGTTTATGATTTACTATGTTCAGGGTCACTGTGACCTTGACTTTTGACCTAGCAAGTCCAAAATAAATAGGGTTCTTCCTCTCACCGAGGCCAACCTACCTATGCAGTTTCATGAACATGAGTCGAACCATTACCAAGTTATCGCCCGGAAACCAATTGTTTACAAAGCCCGCCCGCCCGCCCGCCCGCCCGCCCGCCCGCCCGCCCGCCATTCATCAAACTATAAGTCGAGTTTGACTTCGTCACAACTCGACTAAAAAGTGTATTACAAATGGGGTTGGAATGCATCTTGCATCTCAACGCTAAATGTAATAAATTTATTACAAATAGGCTTAGAATGCATCTTGCATCTCAACGCTAAATGTAATAAATTTATTACAAATAGGGTTAGAATGTATCTTGCATCTCCACGCTAAGTGTAATAAATTTATTACAAATAGAGTTAGAATGCATTTTGCATCTCAACGCTAAATTTAATAAACTGATAACTCACACCGATGTCGGCTGACGTGGACTTTGTATTCAATAAAGCTTATGTACAGAGCTCGTACTATTTTCGGTAAAAAAGATTGCGAAAACGGATGAATCGATTTCCCTCAGTGTTTCGAAAATTGCTTTGTTAGGGGCATTTTATACTTCCACGACAATTGTAATAAACTTTTTACCGTTAGGATTTGAATGCATCTTGCAGCTCAACACCAAATGAAATAAGCCCATTATTCACACCGGTAGCAGCCGTTACGTATTGGTATTCAATTCTGTTTACTGGTTTGTTTGATCTCGGCCAATTTCCGCGACCGGACAGGAAAAGATTACCGAAACTGGTGAGCATATCCCCCTTAGTGATGAGAAAATATATGTGTTTAAAGCGCATTAACGCTTACCACAACAAGTAAAAGTTTGACTTTAGCGGAGTACAAAATGATTCGCGCAAAAATTCGAAATCGGAGCTAATCAGAGTGAACAGGCCAATAACAGACATAGAGGAGCCCCTTCCCCTCTCTCAAATTTTTAGGGAACATCACAATTCGGAAAAAATCCTAGCGAAATTCGTGCAACTAGTTTACCAATATATTAATGTACCAGTATATCAATGCAAACCTCGTACACATTCGGTGATTAAATTTAACAAACCACAATGAACACAATAGCCCACCAGTACCAAGGCCATAGAACTAGAGACCCCTCCAGCCTCTTCCCAGAGGTTAAGGCCCCCAATCAAGGCATTTAAGAGGGTTTAGATCAATATCTACTAGTGGTAATGCGGCCGATCACTATCACACGCGTAGAAGTCTCGCACTTTTGTTCACCACAATCCCTCGAAAGACTGAGAAGTATGGAGCTAGTGAAGAAGATTGCTGACCCTATCATGATTGTTACTCATGCTGGGGTTCGTGTCCGGGTCATGAAGCCCTGCGTTGGGTGACAAGTTCGAGAATGGTTAGGTCATGGGGTTGGGTTGTTATTTTTAGCTCAACTTTGGCGAAGCCAAATTTGAGCTTATGCCATGGCCCATCGTCCGTCTGTCCGTCTGTCCGTCAACAATTGGATACGGCTCGGGCTAGAGGTCGTATTTATGAACCGATCTTTACGAAACTTCTTGGGTACCTTTGTTATGACTGTGGGACGATATATAATACGGGTTTTTTTCTCGTGCAGAAATTATGCAAATTAGATGAACTTTGATTTTTTCAGTGCTGCTTACACACAGTAAGTACACATGTCAATACGGCTCGGGCTAGAGTCTGTATTTATGAACCGATCTTCACGAAACGTCTTGGGTACCTTTGTTATCACCTTGGGACGAGAACGAGTGTTTCTGGGTGCGGTCCAAAATTCAAGATGGCTGCCAGTGGCCATTTTGTATCGAAATTAGGTCTAATCAGTTTTTTGTACACAACTTCTATACGGCTCAGGCTAGAGGCCGTATTTATGAACCGATCTTTACGAAACTTCTTGGGTACCTTTGTTATTACCGTGGGAAGAGAACGAGTGTTTTTGGGTGCGGTCCGAAATTCAAGATGGCTGCCAGCTGCCATTTTGTACCGACGATGCAGAAATCTGTTTTTTTGTACTGAACTTCCATATGAAAGCTCTGATTTGAATAATTTTTTGTATGAATGTTTAGTACCATGGGATACATCACATATAATACGGGTTTTTTTCTCGTGCGTAAATTATGCAAATTAGACTAACTTTGATGTTTTTTGGTGTTACTTTCAGCACTGTAAGTGCAAATGCCAATACGGCTCGGGCTAGAGGCCGTATTTATGAACCGATCTTTACGAAACTTCTTGGGTACCTTTGTTATCACCGTGGGACGAGGACGAGTGTTTTGGGGTCCGATCCGAAATTCAAGATGGCCGATGGCAGCCATTTTGTACGAAATTTGGTGCAATCAGATTTTTGCACAGAACTTCCATATGAAAGCGCTGATTTGAATAATTTTTTGTGTGAATGTTTAGTACCATGGGATACATCACATATAATACGGGTTTTTTTCTCGTGCAGAAATTATGCAAATTAGATGAACTTTGATTTTTTCAGTGCTGCTTACACACAGTAAGTACACATGTCAATACGGCTCGGGCTAGAGTCTGTATTTATGAACCGATCTTCACGAAACGTCTTGGGTACCTTTGTTATCACCTTGGGACGAGAACGAGTGTTTCTGGGTGCGGTCCAAAATTCAAGATGGCTGCCAGTGGCCATTTTGTATCGAAATTAGGTCTAATCAGTTTTTTGTACACAACTTCTATACGGCTCAGGCTAGAGGCCGTATTTATGAACCGATCTTTACGAAACTTCTTGGGTACCTTTGTTATTACCGTGGGAAGAGAACGAGTGTTTTTGGGTGTGGTCCGAAATTCAAGATGGCCACCAGCAACCATTTTGTACCAAAATTAGTGCAATCAGTCTTTTGTACAGAACTTCTGTATGAAAGTTCTGATTTGAATAAATTTTTGTATGAATGTTTAGTAACATGGAATACATCACATTAGTACGGGTTTTTTTCTCGTGCAGAAATTATGCAAATTAGATGAACTTTGATTTATTCAGTGCTACTTATACTCTGTAAGTGCACATGTCAATACGGCTTGGGCTAGAGGCTGTATTTATGAACCGATCTTCACAAAACTTCCTGGGTACCTTTGTTATCACCTTGGGACGAGAACGAGTGTTTCTGGGTGCGGTCCAAAATTCAAGATGGCTGCCAGTGGCCATTTTGTACCGAAATTAGGTCCAATCAGTTTTTTGTCACAACTTCTACACAGCTCATATTTGTGAACTGATCTTCACGAAACTTCTTGGGTACCTTTGTTTTCACCTTGGGACAGGAATGAGTGTGTTTTGGGGTGCCTTTGTTATCACTGTGCTATGAGAACAAATATTTTGGGGTTCAGTCAGACCCACTCTGGGACTCAAAGATTTTTTCTAGTTTAGCATCTGACTGTCACCCACCTTTACAATACTTTACCTATACATTTGTTACAGGCAACGCTCAGTATTTATGTACAGACCGTTACAATACTTTATATGTACCTTTGTTATCAGGTCATTACCTAGATGTTTGTCATTGCTATGTCACATACTATACATGTATATGTCTTTGTCTTGACAAGTTGAGCTACAGTGTCATTGACACTTTCATTGGTGGACAGAATGAGCAGTTCAGCCACAAAAAGGATGGTTTCTGTTGTTGGTACAGTTCTCTCCGATCTTTCATTCTTCCTCCCATCTTGTATGGTGTAGCTGTTTTTCAAACCTATACCAGGTGCCTCTGTTCTGAATGTTTTCTTGGCTATAACCCCCCCCCCCCCCCCCCCCCCCCCCCCCCCCTCGCGTCACTTGCATGTTGTCTCGATCTTTGAACGTTGTGTTATTATGTGACATGTTGCGTCTTCGGGCGAGGGGTAGGGTGCGCGGGGGAGTGGATAGCATAAGACAAATATTGAAGGCGGGGTTGTTGGTTTTTTTTTTATAGATTTTTATTTACAGACATTGGTCATATTGGTACATCATTTGATACATATTGTATAGGAAAAGCAATCATACATATTCATCAGTTATAAAGTTTTCCTAATGATATAGATGCTTATTTCAAGTGTTTTATGCTTGAGAAGTGGTTGTCTGTCTTTCTATTATAATAAGAGAGAGAGAGAGAGAGAGAGAGAGAGAGAGAGAAGAGAGAGAGAGAGAGAGCTGTCTGCTATACTGTTCATTCAGGCTTGCACTAACAGTCACATCATCACATAGGTAACACTGTGTAGACTGCCACGTGGCCCCGACAATTGACACGCTACACAGATTTGAAGGCGGGGTTGTTAGTTGCATTCGCCATCTTGCGCGCGCATGTGAAAATCGGTCAGTCGTACACTAGTCATACGGATTCGCTCGTAGATTGGTGGCTGAGGTTCGAGAGGGGGTATTTCAGCAAGTATTCAATTCTGTTTACTGGTTTGTTTGTGCTCGGCCCTAAATAATACGCCACTAAATGTAATACATTTAAATGTAATACGACACTAAATGTAATAAATTTATTACAGATGGGGTTGGAATGCATCTTGCATCTCAACGATAAATGTAATAAATTTATTACAGATGGGGTCGGAATGCATCATACATCTCAACGCTAAATGTAATAAATTTATTACAGATGAGGTTGGAATGCATCTTGCATCTCAGCGCCAAATATAACGAAAGTGTCCATGACGCTGCAGCTTACGGCAGCCCTGGAGCGTCACCTCCACTTAGGTTAGTAACCTGCCATATCGTGTTATTATCCTGATATATCAGCTTACGTATCCTGATATATCAGGTTATTATTCCTGTTATATCAGGTTATTATCCTGATATATCGGGTTACGGTTTGCTCAATCCAGAGTGTCGTCTCATAGGCGGGGGCGGGCCATTGGTCGGTTAGACGCCAGCATAGTCATTTTGGTATTATTATTGAGAATGGCGGACGTGCGTGAAACAGTCCAGCTCTATTTTGAAATTGGTTTGTCACCTCAAGAAATTCATAACACTATTTCAGAGATTAACGGGATAAATTTAAGCAGCAGATCATTGCAACGACTCTCCTTGTGGTGGGGGAAGGAGTATGCAACCGCCCGGTCTTAGTGTATAGCCGTTTTATAGACTAGTAAAAACCTAGACATCTCCCGACCCCCACTGTCGGGGAGGTCAGTTCTCACTGTTGGTGAAATGCCAGCGCCACCACTGCAACCCACCAATAACAGAGATGGTGATTGGGCCCTCGGTGACCCCCCCCCCTACCCCCCCCCCCCCCCCACACACACAAACACACACTTCAGTTTTTGTCCCTTTAGTCACTTGTTAGGCCTCCCAAAATATACCTGACCCCCCCCCCCCCCTCCCCCGGATGTGTTTTATGCAATGCTATCACGTATTGTAATAGTAATTTCATGTCTGAGGCGCAACATATAGCCTCTTTGAGACGACTATTTAGTGCCTTTCCTCCACTCTGGGGCATGGAACTCGGGCTGAGGAAGTAGCAGTATATGACCTTATTACAGACTAGTGTTTATCTAACCCCTTCTCGTCGAGGTCAGTCCTCACTGTCGGGGAAATTCTAGCGACACCACAGCAACTAAAAATAATACGGAGGGTGATTACACTGCTTTCTGCGCTGGGAGGAAGAACCAAAGATCACAGAACACAGAACCACCCCGTTGCGTCTCCACCTAGCTAGTCTGTCCACCCAACATTACAACCGCTAACCACTCCAATGGTTCCACCAACCCTGGAAACTGTCATCTGACCCTGGTCTTCATGCCCCCTGACATTACCCCAGGATGACTAACCAACATTGATAGGGCCACCCCCTCTCGAACGGTCGAACCGCAGCCTCCTATCTACGAGCGAATCTGTATGACTCGTGTACGACTGGCCGATTTTCCTGTGCGCGCGCAAGATGGCGAATGAAACTAACAACCACGCCTTCAAAGTTTGTCTTATGCTATCCACTCCCCCGCGCGCCCTGCCCCTCGCCGGAAACGCAACAAGTCACATCATAACACAACGTTCTAAGACCGAGACAGCATACAAGTGACGCGAGGGGATGGGGAGTAGTCCCAGCCAACAAAACATCCAGAACAGAGGCACCCGTTAGAGGACTGAAAAACAGCTGTACCATACATGCTGGGAGGAAGAATGGAAGATCGGAGATAACAGTACCAACAATAGTAACCTTCCTTTTTGTGGCTTAACTGCCCAGTCTGTCCACCAAAAATAGCAACCCAATCCGATGACCTAACCATCCTCGAACTTGTCACCCAAAGTAGGGCTTCGTGACCCTCATAAGAACCCAGCATGAGTAACCATCATGATAGGGTCAGCAACCTTCTTCACTAGCCCCATCCTTGTCAGTCTGTGAGGGATTGTGGTGAACAAAAATGCGAGACTGCTACGCGTGTGCTATAGTGGTCGGCCGCATTACCCCTAGTAGGGATTGATCTAAACCCTCTCAAATGCCTTGGTTGGGGGCCTTAACTTCTGAGAAGATGCTGGAGGGGTCTCTAGTTCTATGGCCTTGGCACTGGTGCGCTGTTGTGTCCATTGTGGTTTGTTAAATTTAACCGCCGAATCTGTACGAGGTTTACATTGATATGCTGGTACACTATATATATAGTATATTGGTAAACTGGTTGCACGAATTTCGCTAGGATTTTTTTCCGAATTTTGATGTTCCCTAAAAATTTGGGAGAGGGGAAGGGTCTCCTCTATGTCTGTTATTGGCCTGTTCACTCCGATTAGCTCCGACTTTGAATTTTTGTGAGAATCATTTTGTACTCCGCTCAAGTCATACTTTGACTTGTTGTGGTAAGCGTTAATGTGCTTTAAACACATATATTTTCTAAACGCTAAGGGGAATATGTTCACCAGTTTCGGTATTCTTTTCCTGCCCCGGTCGCGGAAATTGGCCGAGCTCAAACAAACCAGTAAACAGAATTGAATACCAGGACGTAACGGCTGCTACCGGTGTGAATAATGGGCTTATTTCATTTGGTGTTGAACTGCAAGATGCATTCAAATCATAACGGTAAACAGTTTATTACAATTGTCGTGGAAGTATAAAATTCCCCAAACACTGAGGGAAATCGATTCATCCGTTTTTGCAATCTTTTTTAACGAAAATAGTACGAGCTCTGAACATAAGTTTCATTGAATACAAAGTCCTCGTCAGCCGACATCGGTGTGAGTTATCAGTTTATTAAATTTTGCGTTGAGATGCAAAATGTATTCTAGCTCTATTTGTAATAAATTTATTACATTTAGCGTTGGAATGTGCAAAATGCATTATAACCCTATTTGTAATAAATTTATTACATTTAGAGTTGAGATGCAAAATGCATTCTAACCCTGTTTGTAATAAATTTATTACATTTAGCGTTGAGATGGAAGATGCATTCTAACCCTATTTGTAATAGATTTATTACATTTAGCGTTGAGATGCAAAATGCATTCTTACTCTATTTGTAATAAATTTATTACATTTAGCGTTGAGATGTGCATTTAGTGTCGTATTACATTTAGGGTTGGCACAATGACCCTCCCATAAATTGTTTCAAAGCAAAGACATCTGAAAGTATCTAGAAGACTAAAAAACAACTTTGCACTCCACCAGTTGATGTGATACAAGACACGGGACCCAGGCCCTGTTACAACCGATAATGTTACAACGCCGCATAATGTTACACCAACGCATAATGTTACAAAAAATGTAGTAAACAACCGATAATGTTATAAACTCCGCATAAGGTTATAACTTTTTTCAACCCGTTATGTTATAAAAATCGACGCATAATGTTATAACTTTTTTCAACCCGTTATGTTACAACAAATTAACCGATAATGTTATAACTTCTGTATACTAATTCCAGTTACAGCTTTTGTAGATGGACTTTACCACTTACCATTTATTGACGCATAAAGGTATGTAATATTTATACTAAAGGTTTCTGCTCTGGTTAAGGCGAGGAGACACCCCACCCCCACCCCCCAACTCCCGGGGATTTATCATAGAATGACCTAGTCACGTTACATAGACGCGGATTATCCTGGTAACTCAATCGTGTGACGTCATTACCATGATCATCGAGTGCCCAACATGGTGAAGGCGGGGGTGATAGAGGAGGGGTGCTATTTTATCCGGTTGGTACGTTTACCAACATGCGTAGTCTCCGCTTCCAGAAATGTATTGTACCATGGTCCACTGACGCCTTTGGGGATGGGCAAATGCCTCTGTTTCTGCTTGTTTTGGGCATCTAAAACTCATTTGTCGCATATTTCTTAGTCATAAGAATATCTTATTGTTCATTAATTTGACATTTTAACAACTAACAGTGAACAAAAATGAGGTAGAGTTAAAAGAGGCCAAAAAGTTGGATGGAGCGAGGTACTTATGGTGGATGTGGCAGGTTGGTAGTGTCGCACGGAAGCCGAAGAATAAGATGCGAGACTGGGTAGGAAGAGGAATGGGGTTTAGGAGGATTGAAAGGGGTGGACAGGGATTAGGCTGAGGAAGAGAGGAGGTCATGGATTAGTACATCAGGGTGATTGTGCAGATAAAGCTATCTGAGAATACTATAAGACAGTAGTGCTAGACGGTATAATAATATAGATGGTGGAGATGTTGGAAGAAGTGGAAGTGATGAATTTCAGGTTCTGGAAAAGACGGAATCACTAGAACAGGCAGTATAGGGAGAAGGAGGAGATTGTGGAGGAGGAGTTGTGTTGATGTTGGTGTTTTGGCGGTGTTGGTGATGGTGTTGAGTAGTTATGTATGTTGAAAATGAGCCATTTTGTAGGACCCCCGGTGCAGGACCCTGGAAGTGACGTCATGTCACGTGATTGGGCGATCATGTTGGGTTGTCATGATAGTGCACGTGGGTGGCCATGTTGTGATGTCATTATCATGATAATAGGTGGTGGAAGTGCGTATGCGCAGCGCGTGTTGTTATGGGGACACGTGCTCCGTCTCAACCCTAACAACCCGACAATAGATATCGAATTAATCCAAACATCCCGACAATCTTCAGAAAACTGACCCAAACACTCTCGAAAACACTCCCAAATAAAGGTAGGATAGTATCCTTAATAAGGGTATGAGACGTATGAAGAGGTACTCATTGCGTTCATTTTCATAGCTTTCATTTTGAGACGTATGATTTTGCGCGCATCGTGCTCATTTTCATAGCTTTCATTGCTTCATACGACGAAAAGGGGGATTCCGTGGGTTTAGTATCCTTAAAATATAGGATAGTATCGTTACCTAATATCCAACCATATAATGGACGCGTAATTTATCACAGAAATGGGTTTATTACAATAATGGTTGATTTATTACAGTAGTGTTTTTTTAACTGAGAGATAAACTGGAAAGGGGGGGGGGGGGGGTGCCGCTCTTGTCCCCGGGGCCCTACTTCCCCTTGCCCCTGGAGCTCCTGAAGTCCCGGTCCCTCCAGTTTCTGGCGAGTTACTAAATCGGTACTGGCAGGATTCGGGAGTGTTTTCGGGAATGTTTTGGACAGTTTCCTGAAGATTGTCGGGTTGTTTGGATTAATTCGATATCTATTGTCGGGTTGTTAGGGATGAGACGGAGCGCGTGTCCTTATAAAAACACGCGCTGCGCATACGCACTTCTACCACCTATTATCATGATAATGACATCACAACATGGCCACCCACGTGTACTATCATGACAACCCAACACGACCGCCCAATCACGTAACATGACGTCACTTCCGGGGTCCTGCACCGGGGTCCTACAAAATGGCTCATTTTCAACATGCATAACTACTCAACACCATCACCAACCCCGCCACAACACCAACATCAGCACAACTCCTCCTTCACAATCTCCTCCTTCTCCCTATACTGCCTGTTCTAGTGATTCCGCCTTATCCAGAACATGTAATCCCAAATTCATCACTTCCACTTCTTCCAACATCTCCACCATCTATATTATCATACGTCTAGCACTACTCTCTTATAGTATTCTCAGATAACCTTCTCTGCACAATCACCCTGATGTACTAATCCATGACCTCCTCTCTTTCTCAGCCTAATCCCTGCCCACCCCTTTCAATCCTCCTAAACCTCATTCTTCTTCCTACCCGGTCTCGCATCTTATTCTTCGGCTTCTGTGCGACACTACCAACCCGCCACATCCACCATACGTGCCTCGCTCCATCCAACTTTTTGACCTCTTTTAACTCCACCTCATTTTTGTTCACTGTTAGTTGTTAAAATGTCAAATTAATGAACAATAAGATATTCTTATGACAAAGAAATATGCGACAAATGAGTTTTAGATGCCCAAAACAAGCAGAAACAGAGGCATTTGCCCATCCCCAAAGGCGTCAGGGGACTATGGTCCACTACATTTCTGGAAGCGGAGATTACGCATGTTGGTAAACGTACCAACCGGATAAAATAGCATCCCTCCTCCACCACCTCCGCCTTCACCATGTTGGGCACTGGATGATCATGGTAATGACGTCACACGATTGAGTTACCGGGATAATCCGCGTCTGTGTAATGTGACTAGGTCATTCTATGATAAATCTCCGGGAGTTGGGGGGGGTGGGGATGTCTCCTCGCCTTAACCAGAGCAGAAACCTTTAGTATAAATATTACATACCTCTATGTGGCAATAAATGGTAAGTGGTAAAGTCCATTTACAAAAGCTGTAACTGGAATTAGTATACATTAGTTATAACATTATCGGTTAATTTGTTGTAACATAACGGGTTGAAAAAAGTTATAACATTATGCGTCGATTTTTATAACATAACGGGTTGAAAAAAGTTATAACATTATGCGGAGTTTATAACATTATCGGTTGTTTACTACATTTTTTGTAACATTATGCGTTGGTGTAACATTATGCGGCGTTGTAACATTATCGGTTGTAACAGGCCCCCTGTCTTGAATCACATTGAGAGACCATGTTCGAGTATTATTTTGGTGTTTTCTGAATACTGGATAGCTGTCTTTTCATGGTCTCTTAATGCAATCCAAGACTCGGGACCCTGGCGCCTTGTCTTGTATATCGTCATGTATGTCGAGTCGATGCGGAGCGCAGGCTTCAGAGTTTTAGGTTTCTGGCCCCTCCCCCAACACATACAACACACTTTGATCAGCATATCTGCGACCATGGCTGCAAAACAGTGTTCAACAGTATTAAATCAGTGAGCCTGTTTCGAAACTGCCAACTTGGACTTTAATCCTTCAAAGGGATAAATGTACATCACAGAAGGGTGTCAGATGGCCATTGAGCGCCACTGCGCTTCGCTTGGGGGTGAGCATACGTCGATTATTTCTTTTCTACTAAGACCTCTGCCAAAATGAAGACTGCATCAAAGGCGTAAATTTCGCTAAATAATGGTTTATCACTGGTTTAAACATTTTCAGCCAACTTGTCAAACACCATTACTTAGAGAAAATCACGATGTCTTTGATGCAATCTCCGTCTTGGCCTAGTCTTAGCAGAACAGAAATAATCGACGGATACTCACCTGGACGCGAATCGCAGTGGCGTTGGATAGCGATTCTTCGACACCCTTCAGTGATGTGCATTCACCCCTTGTCTATACAAGACCGCGGGCCAATAGATGAAAACAAGTCAGAAAGCATGTTATCAGCAATGGGATGCACTATGTTTGTTGACTGCTTTACACCCCGCGACCTTGCAAAGATTAAAATCTAAGATGGTAGTTTCGAAACAGGCTAATGGTGGGCAAAAACAGTGTGAATGAGCAGCAAGGCATCACGGAGACGTGTGTTTAAGATTGCCATTCAGCAATAAGTGAATGTGTTATTCATTTGAAAATTGCTTTGTAAAATTCTGCATTGACTGTTGGCATGTACGGGGACATGGACTTAATATCTTTTCTCTTGTCTTTCGAGATTTTTAAGCTGATTGAAATTTTAGGTATATCCAGGAATGAAGGATGGGTGCTGGTCGGGCGTTGGCACGTAGATTTTTAGCTCAATTTTGACGTAAGTCAAATTTGAGCTTATGCCATGGCCATTCGTCCGTCTGTCCGTCCTGTCCGTCAACAATTCAATACGGCTCGTCCTAGAGGCCGTATTTATGAACCGATTTTCACGAAACTTCCTGGGTACCTTTGTTATGACCGTGGGACGAGAACGAGTGTTTTGGGGTCCGATCTGAAATTCAAGTTGGCCGCTGGCAGCCATTTTGTACAAAATTAGGTGCAATCAGATTTTTGCGCAGAACTTCCATATGAAAGCTCTGATTTGAATAATTTTTTGTCTGAATGTTTAGTACCATGGGATACATCACATATAATACGGGGTTTTTTTTCGTGCTTAAATTATGCAAATTAGACTAACTTTGATGTATTTAGTGTTACTTTCAGCACTGTAAGTGCAAATGCCTATACGGCTCGGGCAAGAGGCCGTATTTATGAACCGATCTCTACGAAACTTCTTGCGTACCTTTGGTATCACCGTGGGACGAGAACGAGTGTTTTTGGGTCCGGTCCGAAATTCAGGATGGCCGATGGCAGCCATTTTGTACAAAATTAGGTGCAATCAGATTTTTGCGCAGAACTTCCATATGAAAGCGCTGATTTGAATAATTTGTTGTGTGAGTGTTTAGTACCATGGGATACATCACATATAATACGGGTTTTTTTCGTGCAGAAATTATGCAAATTAGATGAACTTTGATTTTTTTCAGTGCTACTTACACACAGTAAGTACACATGTCAATACGGCTCGGGCTAAAGTCTGTATTTATGAACCGATCTTCACGAAACATCTTGGGTACCTTTGTTATCACCTTGGGACGAGAACGAGTGTTTCTGGGTGCGGTCCAAAATTCAAGATGGCTGCCAGTGGCCATTTTGTCCCGAAATTAGGTCTAATCAGTTTTTTGTACACAACTTCTATACGGCTCAGGCTAGAGGCCGTATTTATGAACCAATCTTTACAAAACTTCTTGGGTACCTTTGTTATCACCGTGGGATGAGACCGAGAGTTTTGGAGTGTGGTCCGAAATTCAAGATGGCCACCAGCAGCCATTTTGTACCAAAATTAGAGCAATCAGTTTTTTTACAGAACTTCTGTATGAAAGTTCCGATTTGAATAAATTTTTGTATGAATGTTTAGTAACACGGAATACATCACATATAGTACGGGTTTTTTTTCTCGTGCAGAAATTATGCAAATTAGATGAACTTGGATTTATTCATTGCTACTTGAACACAGTAAGTGCACATGTCAATACGGCTCGGGTTAGAGGCTGTATTTATGAACCGATCTTCACGAAACTTCTTGGGTACCTTTGTTATCACCTTGGGACGAGAACGAGTGTTTCTGGATGCGGTCCAAAATTCAAGATGGCTGCCAGTGGCCATTTTGTACCGAAATTAGGTCCAATCAGTTTTTTGTCTCAACTTCTATACGGCTCGTATTTATGAACTGATCTTCACGAAACTTCTTGGGTACCTTTGTTATCACATTGGGACAGGAACGAGTGTGTTTTGGGGTGCCTTTCTTATCACTGTTATTTATATTTATTTATTGGTGTTTAAGGTCACATATTTATGCACAATGGCTAATCATGACCATAACAATTTTACGGGTGGAGGAAGCCGGAGTACCCGGAGAGAACCACCGAGCAACGGCGAGCAACTGTCAGCTCCCCAACATACTAACTCCACATAAGCAGGGTTAGATTGGTTGAAGACAAGTGCACCATCGACGTGCAGTACGCCTTAGTACACAACGCCACCGTGCCCCCACGCGGGCAATGGAGCTGAAGTGTCTTGCCCAAGGACACAACACTGGTGCCGCAGGTGGGATTCGAACCGAGGACCTCTCGGCTTGCAGCCTGCACCTCTACCTACTGAGCCACCGCGCTCCCTTCTTATCACTGTGCTATGAGAACAAATATTTTGGGGTTCAGTCAGACCCACTCTGGGACTCAAAGATTTCTTTTCTAGTTTAGCATCTGACTGTCACCCACCTTTACAATACTTTACCTATACATTTGTTACAGGCTGCGGTCAGTATTTATGTACAGACCATTACAATACTTTATATGTACCTTTGTTATCAGATCATTACCTAGATGTTTGTCTTTGCTGTGTCACATACTATACATGTACATGTCTTAACAAGTTGAGCTACAGTGTCATTGGCACTTTCATTTGTTGACGTTCACCATAGCCGTGAAGTTTGGGACAAGAGTAAACGAACAAAGGAGAATTGGGGGAAGCACCTTCATATTTCAAATGAGTCACCCTTCTATAAGGTATCTGGTCAAATCTAATCTGTTTTGAAATTGTCTGGAAGTCAAAGAAGTCTGTTTCCCGAAGCTGGATTGCTTTAAAAGGTTTCTTGCGATTCCTTTTGAGCATGGCCCTTCCATGGCTGATGGGGCTGTAAATTTCGGCGATCTTTAGCCTTTTCTCGATTTGACAGCGAGCGTTATCAACTTCTTGCACGGAAGAATGCCCTGGTGTAGAGAATTTTTGTTCGATAACGCCCACGGATGGAATCCTTACGATGAAGTTTTTAATTGCTGTTGACATTATACTGTTTCTATTTTGTGGCACACATGAGTCCGACCACAATATATACCTAGAAATCTCCGGATTATCAGCATTCACGCGTTCTAGATTTTTTACGAGGGAGCTTGCAATGTCACTCCCATTGCGTCCAGCAATTTTCTTGCCCCATATGGCGCAATACACATGTCTAGTGGAAGAACAATGTGCGGTCATATTATATACTGCAAATTTTCTTTTGTAGAAAAATTGTGATGTCTTCGCACGTGGACAACTTATCACGTCTTCTATGTCAAAAGTAGTTACGCATGTATCACCTGATCTGTCTCTCTGTCGTTCATCATAACGTTCAATTTTGTCTGTTATGCAGGGACTGACGGGAAAGGAGAGTGATCACCATCATTTGCCATCACTCTCCTAAACTTTTCACTTGGGGAGCAATTAATCACTCGCATTCATGATGTATATAGAAATTATGTCTGAACATCAAGTTATATATTGTATACTATTTCAATTCGGAGACAATACTTGCAAAACATTATCTCGCATAACTGAAATCTTTCATTTTTTGCTTAAACCACAGCTTATGACACCTCATTGGAACGAGCTCAGTGACCTCGTTCCAATGAGGAGTCATCAGCTGTGTTTTTAGAACAAAAATGAAAAAATAACAAAAGTGACTGGTCATTTTCATGTATCGTGCTGGCCAGTTTGAGTGTTCATAGTAGGTAAGGGGTTAAAATCACTCTCCTGAATTTTTCACTCTCGCAAAATCAAAATGAGGAGAGTGATTATTCACTCGCCTGCATTCTCTTCCCGGCAGTCACTGGTTATGTGTTCATCTGGCGGGCGATCATCATTATTTTTCAGTTGCATTCTGTACTCTTCGCATATATCACAACGATCCTTTTTTGGTTTTTGAAACTCGATATTAAAGTCATGGTTAAAAACATGGCGGTACATGCTCTCTTTGAGGGGTTCCCCTCCTATCGTGGAACAATGTTCAACGTTGTTCTCGTACAGTTTTACCAAACTGAGAGATTGCTCGAAGTACTCCTTTGTGGGTTTCGCCCTACAATAATGGGACTCCACTCTTGGGATACTGTTGATGTGTTTCTTTAAAATATTTCGCTTGTTTTCGGGGATTCTCGCTTTGTTTCTTTGTCCCCTTCTTGGTGAATTTGGAACATGCCTTTCCTCACACTTTTTGTTTTTGTGGTAATAGAGCACTCTTTTTGCCGAGTTGTCAAGTGTTTAGACATAAAATTCCCAACAAACCCTATGTTTTTCTCTATCTGCGATGAAGAAATATACAAATGAAAAGCTGCGATTCGAGTTCTCGGGTTTCGTTTTTTCGGAACACACTCTGTTGTCTGCGAATAGAATGTACATTTTTTGTTATCTGACAGAGACCAAAACTTTTCAAAATCGTTAGACGTCTATCATAATCGATTTTGTAGCATTTGAATCTGCTTAGCCCTCTGTAATCTGATAATCGCCCCATTTTTCTCGATCGTATTGTTTTCCCACTTACATTTTTATAGGCCAAGCCTGATTGTCTTCGACGCTTTGTAACATTTTTTCTCCCACTGAGATGGGTTTCGCGTTCTCTTCTTAGAACGAGACGAAGGTTCTGTCGGCGTATCATACACAGTGCAAGTTGAGAGATCTGGGAAGCGCGTTCACGCGTCTCCCTCAACAGTGGCTGATTTCCATCCATGTTTGAGTCATGTGGTGACATTGTGGTCCAGCTTCATCAACACCCAACTCTGATCTGGAATATTCTTCGACTGAATTCACGGTCTCGTTTGTGGACAGTGTCAAGTCACATGAATCAGAAAATGCTGCATGCATGGAAACAGTCTTGTCCTTTAGTATCAACCATCGTCGAATTGTCTTGACTGAGGTATGGAACTAACTGTCGTTTTGGACGGCGCTTCCACATAACTAGCAACATCGTCCCTTCTGATGATGAAGCTTCAATTGTGTCTTCGTTCTCTGGAATGCAGTTTATTACTATGGAAGAGTATTGGTGTCAACAAGTATAAAAAAATTGGATATCATAATGTCCTAATGATGAGATATTATCTCATCATTAGAACTTATTTTCGCATCATTATCAGATGTTATCTCATCATTAGGACTTATCTCATCATTAGGACTTTTTATCTCATCTTTAGGACTCATTATTACGAGATATTGTTTCATCATTAGGAGATAATATCTCATTAGTAGGAGATATCTCATCATTAGGAGATATTATCTCATCTTTACGAGATATTATCTCAGATATTATCTCATCATTAGGACTTATTATCTCATCATTAGGACTTTTTTATCTCATTATTAGGACTTTTCATCTCATCATTAGGAGATACTATCTCATCATTAGGAGATATTATTTCATCATTAGGACCTATCTCATCATTAGGACTTTTTATCTCATCATTAGGAGATATTATCTCATCATTAGGAGATAATATCTCATCATTACGAGGTATTATCTCATCATTAGGAGATGATATCTCATCATTACGAGGTATTATCTCATCATTAGGAGATGATATCTCATCATACGAGATATTATCTCATCATTAGGACTTATTGCATCATTAGGGGGCGCGGTGGCTCAGTTGGTAGAGGTGCAGGCTGCAAGCCGAGAGGTCCACGGTTCGAATCCCACCTGCGGCAACCGCGTTGTGTCCTTGGGCAAGACACTTCACCCCGATTGCCTACATGGGGGCACGATGACGCTGTGTACTGAGGCGTACTGCACGTCGATGGTGCGCATGTCTTCAACCAATCTAACCCTGCCTGTGCTGCGGTGCAGAGTTCAGAGTTACGATGTTGGAGAGCTGACAGCTGCTCGTCGTTGCTCGTCGTTGCTCGGTGGTTCTCTCGGGGTACTCCGGCTTCCTCCACCCGTAAAACTGTCACGGTCACGATTAGCCATTGTGCATAAGTATGTGACCTTAAACACCAATAAATAAATAAATAAATATTGCATCATTAAGACTTTTTATCTCATCATTAGGACTTATTATCTCATCATTAGGATATTATCTCATCATTAGGAGATAATATCTCATCATTACGAGATATTATCTCATCATTAGGAGATATTATCTCATCATTAGGACTTATTATCTCATCATTACGAGATATTATCTCATCATTAGGAGATAATATCTCATCATTAGGAGATATTATCTCATCATTAGGACTTTTTATCTCATCATTACGAGATATTATTTCATCATTAGGAGATAATATCTTATCATTAGGAGATATTATCTCATCATTAGAACTTATTATCTCATGATTAGGACTTTTCTTATCTCTTCATTAGGAGATCTACTCGTCCTATTCAGTGAAGAGTTAAATGTCTTCACATTCTCCTCGTAATGACAAGGTTGTGAAGGAGCATGACAGGCCAAAATGAAGTGCGGAGGGGAAAAAATATTTTACCGCAACAGATAAATGCTTTACCCCCCCCCCCCCCCCTCCATCTTCATTTCACCTTGTGCTGGGTTAACCCTTTACCTAACATAATGGACAAAACCGACCAGCGCTATTCGCAAAATAACCATTCAGTATGGATTATTTTTTTCATTTTTTGTCGCAGAAACAAAGCTTATGACCCCTCAGTGGAAGGGGTCATAGACTATGTTTGTGACGCAAAAAATAAAAGAAAATATTTAGTCAAGAATTTTGTTAGCAAGTGTCGTCTGCCTTTCGTGATAGGCTAACGGGTTAAGATTGTCTGTTCCCCATAGGTGAACGTCCAGGGTAACGTAAGAAACTTCCCCTGCCAACTTGAGAACCCTGGGTACTTTTTGAAGGCTTAAGTACCCAGAGAGTGTAAGAGTAACCATAGAAAAATTACCTGACAAATATCAGAGTGCAAGTACATGAACCAGTTCTAGGGGTTTCAGGTATGAATATATATAGTGTTCCCATTTTTCAGGAAGGTGAGGGTGTTGGGGTGAGTCCCTGTCAACAATGCCACAGAGTGGTGGAAATTTAACTGTTCCCCGAATACGACTAGCAGACATTTTAGCTGAACTTTGAACCCAGTTGTCTACCAAACTCCCTCGTAACTCCTTTCCATTGTCTGGAATGAGACTGAACCAGTACTGTAAAATTTAACTAGACCTCATTTCAATAAACCCCCAACTGTTAAATATCTCAGTTAGGTTTGTTAGTCATGATGCAAATGATTCAACGCATGTAGTTGCGAGCTGTGACCGATCAAGAGAGGGGTATCCAATTTTAGTTGGTGGGGCCAGTTTTTCTGGGGAAAATTTTGGAAAATGGAAAGTCAGTGAGGCTTTACAATGGCTTCCTTGTACAAGAGCTCAATTTTTCCCGTCAAAAATTCCTTATATTTGACCTGTTATACCTGGAACAAACGTCATAGTCATAAACTAGGAATAGATGATATCTCCTAATGATGAGATAATAAGTCCTAATTAGGAGATAAATAAGTCCTAATGATGAGATAATATCTCGTAATGATGAGATAATATCTCGTAATGATGAGATATTATCTCCTAATGACGAGATAATATCTCCTAATCATGAGATAATTTCTCCTAATGTTGAGATAATTTCTCCTAATGCTGAGATAATATCTCTTAATTATGAGATATTATCTCATAATAATGAGATGATATCTACTAATGATGAGATATTGTCTCCTAATGATGAGATAATATCTCCTAATGATGAGACAATAAGTCCTAATGATGAGATAATTTCTCCTAATGATGAGATAACAAGTCCTAATGATGAGATAACAAGTCCTAATGATGAGATAAGTCCTAATGATGAGATAATATTTTGTAATAATGAGATAATAAGTCCTAATGATGAGATAATATTTTGTAATAATGAGATAATAAGTCCTAATGATGAGATAATATTTTGTAATAATGAGATAAGTCCTAATGATGAGATAATATCTCCTAGTGATGAGATAATAAGTCCTAATGATGAGATAATAAGTCCTAATGATGAGATAATATCTCCTAATTATGAGATAAGTCCTAATGATGAGATAATATCTCTTAATAGTGAGATAAGTCCTAATGATGAGATAATATCTCCTAATGATGAGATAATAAGTCCTAATGATGAGATATCTCCTAATGATGAGATAATATCCCCTAATGATGAGATAATTAGTCCTAATGATGAGATAATATCCCCTAATGATGAGATAATTAGTCCTAATGATGAGATAATATCTCCTAATGAGATAAGTCCTAATGATGAGATAATATCTCGTAATGATGATATAATATCTTGTAATGATGTGATATTATCTCCTCATGATGCGATAATATCTCCTAATGTTGAGATAATAAGTCCTAATGATGAGATAATTTCTCCTAATGATGAGATAATATCTCGTAATGATGAGATAATATCTCGTAATGTTGAGATATTATCTCCTAATGATGAGATAATATCTCCTAATGATGAGATATTGTCTCCTAATGATGAGATATTATCTCCTAATGATGAGATAATGTCTCCTTATGATGAGATATTATCTCCTAATGATGAGATAATATCTCGTAATGATGAGATAATAAGTCCAAATGATGAGATAATATCTCCTAATGATAAGTCCTAATGATGAGATAATATGTCCTAATGATGAGATATCTCCTAATGATGAGATAATATCTCCTAATGATGAGATAATATCTCCTAATGATGAGATAATTATGTCCTAATGATGAGATAATATCTCCCAGTGATGAGATAATAAGTCCTAATGATGAGATAGTAAGTTCTAATGATGAGATAATATCCTCTAATGATGTGATAATAAGTCCCAATAATGAGATAATAAGTCCTAATGATGAGATAATATCTCCTAATGGTGAGATAAGTCCTAATGATGAGATAATATCTCCTAATGATGAGATAATAGGTCCTAATTATGAGATAATATCTCCTAATGATGAGATAATATCTCCTAATGGTGAGATAATAAGTCCTAATGATGAGATATCTCCTTATGATGTGATAATATCTCCTAATGATGAGATAATTATGTCCTAATGATGAGATAATTATGTCCTAATGATGAGATAATATGTCATAATGATGAGATAATAAGTCCTAATAATGAGATAATATGCCCCAATGATGAGATAAGTCCTAATGATGAGATAATACCTCGTAATGATGAGATAATAAATAGTAATGATGAGATAATATCTCGCAATGATGAGAAAATAAGTCCTAATGATGAGATAATATCTCCTAATGATGAGATAATATCTCCTGATGATAGATAATAAGTCCTAATGATGAAATAATATCTCCTAATGATGAGATAATATCTCATCATTGGGACTCATGATATCCAATTTTTTTATACTTGTTGGCACCCATACGCTTCCATATATTACATCTCTCACACTACCGACTACATCTTTTCCGATTATTGGTTTACATGTATGGAAGCATATTAGAGTCTCATGAAAATTGTTTTTATCTCCTACGTAAGAGATACTATCTCTTACGTAAGAGTTAATATCTCTTACGTAGGAGTTAGTATGTCTTATGTAGGAGATAATTTCTCTTACGTAGGAGTTAGTATGTCTTACGTAGCAGTTAGTATCTCTTTCATAGGAGTTAGTATCTCTTACGTCCAGTTAAAACTAGAAGTCCTGTCATGAACTGTGCGCTTATCTAGGCTTAATTGCACGTAGGAATTGCGCGCAATTGTCATATCGAATGGCATCCAAAGCACAGCAGGTTCTCCTGGTTACTCATAGCAAACACGGAGGTTCATTGGCTGAAACATTGCTTGTGCACAGGCCATATGTTCAGAATTTGATAGCCTTACTATGGCCCTAACGCGTAGATTAACACGCAGATCGACGTGCCATTTGTGCGCATATCATGACAGGACTTTTAGTTTTAACTGTAGCAGTTAATATTAATAAACTATTTCTGAGAGTTGCATTTAACCATTTCTAACAGCATACCTCTTGTGTGTGTTTGGGTGCGGGGGGGGGGGGGGGACTTAACTGGTACACCCGACAAAGTGAGATAGTTACACAAAACAGTTTGTACATATCGAGGTACAAAACACATCGAGGTACAAATGCTGACTTATCTCAGTATTTTCGCCTACACTGTACCGTTTACGTGAGGTAAGGGCTAGAGTTTGGAAGAATAGAAACAACAATAAGTACCTCGCCAAGTCAATAAAACGGGACTGTTCTGTATGTGTGAGGGTGTGTGTGTTTGGGGTGGGTGGAGCGGGGTGCAAGGAAATTCCCACCTTCCAAAAAGGGGGGGGGGGGGGTATGTGTGTATGCAGGAGGTGCTGGAACTGAGCTTGGGGAGTTGTAACTTGCAAGTTACCATATCAAGAAGACTTCTTCAAATTCTACACACATACAGGTGGAGGGTGGAACTGTGAGCGGATGGGATTTATGGGATGGGTGGGTTACTGAGCCTGTGATGTGTGGGGTGGGTGGAATGGATTATTTTGGTTGGACGAGGGGGGGGGGGGGCTAAATTTGGGTACAATCATCCCTCTATGTTTTGGTCTGGTAGTCTTTGGGAGGCAACTATACACCCAGGCCTACCTCGGTTTTTACGAGCACCGTTTGGCATAGACGTACGAGAGTCTTCAGATACTGTGCGCCAAATGAGCCCACCCCTCCCCTCCAAAAGAAAAATGTGCTAAATATACTGTATTCGAAGGGATCACATTCAACCCCTCCCCTTCAACGGGGAAAATTGTGCCAAATCAACTGCAAATCAAGGAATCTGAGGCTGTTCTACGTATTTGTAACATACTCCCTAACTTATGGTTGAATTTAGTTACAGAGTGATAGTCGCTGTATACCTCTATCTGGGGTTCCAGGTCAAATAAAGCCAAAATATTCTTGGGGTGGTCTTCCTAACTGAAACCCATTAAAATGTTAAAAGGGGAGGAATATTAAATTTCAAATCTACCACGGTTTGGAACTGGATTTGAAATTAAATATTGTTAGTCAGTGTGAAACACATAGAATATTGTTTTTGTATGGTTTCTTTTCCTTGTCTTTTTTAGTCTCTGTGAAACACAGAGACTATTGTTTTTATATGGTTTCCTTCTTTTTTCTTTTTTTATTCTTCTTATATGCACTTTGTTGTCCGCAAGATTACTCGAAAATGAATTGTCCTATCTATATCTGATTTTTTGGAAGGCTGATAGACAGTCACAAATTCTCTGCCTCATATGTTTTTCAGATTCCTGGGGCATTGGGGTGTCTGTAGGGTGTTTTGAAAGCGGTATGGTATGACGTATGGACCTGGGACCAACACCAAATGGGTCGACACTCGATGGAGATTCAAAACATGGGTCAAGGTCACTAAGGTCACCCAGGGGTCATTGAGTGCGTTTTCAGAATTGCTGGAAATCGCATTGTTTGGACTCCATAATGCTTTCCCGAAGTTCATACATTTGTCACCCAGGGGTCATTGAGTGCGTTTTTCAGAATTGCTGGAAATTGCATTTTTTGGACTCCATAATGCGTTCCCGAAGTTCATACATTTGTCACCCAGGGGTCATTGAGTGCGTTTTTCAGAATTGCTGGAAATCGCATTTTTCTGGATTCCATAAAGCTTTCCCGAAGTTTGAAAGTGGGTCATGCTCATATCTCAAGCCTGGTATGATTATGGACCTGGGACCAACATCAAATGAGTCGACAATCGATAGAGATTCAAAATATGGTTCATGGTCACTGAGGTCACCCAGGGGTCATTGAGTGCATTTTTCAGAATTGCTGAAAATCACATTTTTGGACTCCATAATGCATTCCCGAAGTTCATACATGCATTTTTACACGAAAAAAAGTAGGCGTGGCCAAAAATTTTGAAAGTGGGTCATGCTTATATCTCAAGCAAGGTATGATGTATGGACCTGGGACCAACACCAAATGTGTCGACACTCGGTGGAGGTTCAAATATAGGTCAAGGTCACTGAGGTCACCCAAAGGTCAATGAATGCATTTTTCAGAATTGCTGGAAATCAGATTGTTGACACCCCCAAAAGCATTCCTGAAGTTCAGACAAGCATTTTTATGTTAAAAAAGTGGGCATGGCCAAAAATTTGGAAAGTGGGTCAGTCTCATATCTCAAGCATAGTATGGCCCATGAAACTCAATGGAGGTTGAAATTATAGGTCAGCGTCACTGGGCCACACAGAAGTCACTGAGTGCATTTTTCAGAATTGCTGCAATCACATATTTGACCCCCGCAGATGCATTCTCGACGTTTATACGAGCATTTTCACATGATAAATAATGAAAAATATCCATTGCTGATTTCTTTATATAACACCCTTAATGCTATACACAGAAGTTATTTCCAGTTTCTTGAAAAAAATGATCTGAATCCTGTGTGAAAATCTTTAAATGCTGTTTACAAAAATCTATTTCTGAATTCTTCAAAGATATTTTAGTCCGAAAAATAAGACTCCACAACTCTTTTTCTTTAAAATTTAGTTCTAATGCCTTCCCCATCTTCATGCAGAGTTGAATTTACTGGTTGCAGTAAATTCTGTTTCTCTAGGATTTCAACTAAATTCATATAAGACACGCCTTGATGGTGTAGTTGGAATATTTCTGTCTTTTCCCCACTCTTTGTTAACAAGATAACTCAAGTACGAAATATCCAATATCAATGCTTTTTAGCTCACCTGACTGAAAGTCAGTGTGTGCTTTTGCCATCACTTGGCGTCCGTCGTCCGTTGTCCGCCCAAACCCCCAAAAAATTGATATACAATATTTTTGGGGTATCCTCTTTCCAGTTTGTTAAAATGAACTCGGTGCCCCCACTGGGGTGGGGGTGATAACCCAAAATCATCAATTTCTCCTGAAATCTTTTTATGAACCACCAGTCAGAATGCTGTGATATTTGGTATGTAAGCTCCTTTGGTACTCAAGATTCAAGTTTGTTCAAAGAAATTTTCTCGGTCAATATTTGGGCTCGCTACGGGAGGATCCCCATTTTGTGCCCCGCCCAAAATTCCTATTTTCCGAACCGAGAGGCCGATTTGAACCAAATTTACTATGAGGTATTATTGGGTCCTAAGTACTTGATTCATGCCAAAAATAATTTCCCCGCTGCCCCGTGGGAACCTCAGGAGCTAAAAATAGAAAAAAAATTCAAACGCCCATATCTCCAAAACTGCACGGCACTGAAACTTGTTATATGGTGTGAAGCTTCCTTAGGACCAATAGAAAGGGATGGTGAAAAAAATCGCTATCGGTTTTGTCCTAAGGTACAGTTTCGGGACTTTGAAAAAATGCTGAGTTAGCATTATTTAACACTGAAGGTAATGGGAAAAATATATAATAATCTTTTTCTCCCCAACCACTGCTCCAAAAGCTTTCATATTTCACATATAACATCTATGGAAGATTAATTCACATGGTAGTTGAAATTTAACCCCTGGGTCCATATTTGGGCACTCTACAGGAGCCCAAATGTTGAAATTAGTGCAATATGAGGGATATTCTTTAAAAATCTTCTTCTCCAGATCCAACAGTCAGAATCTTTTGATATTTGGTATACAGCATCCTTAGGGAAGGGAGATTCAGGTTTGTTCAAGCCAAGTCACTGGGTTCATATTTGGGCTTCCTATGGGAGCCCAAATTGTAACTTTATTCAATATGAGGAATATTCTTTAAAAATCTCTTTGTTCAGATCCAGCAGTCAGAATCATCCTTAGGGAGGTGTGATTCAAGTTTGTTCGGGGGCATTTTCTTGTGCCCAGTGGGAACCCCAGGAGCAAAAAATGGAAACAAATTCAAATACCCAAAGCCTTCCCATTCCCCATTTATTCTCAAATCACAGAACACTAAAAAATTATATTTAGTATCCAAAATTATTATGGTTAACACAAATTGTAACTTTGTTCAATATGAGGAACATGGGCGCAGATCATGGGGGGGGGGGGCGGGGGGGGGGGACGTGCCCCCCCCCCCCCCCCAGATCTCATCAAGGGGGGACATGGTATAAGGGCCCAACAGATGGAGCGACGACGTATGTGAGCATAGTGGGGGACATGTCATACCATGTCCCCCACCACTGGGGGGACATGGTATGACATGTCCCCCACTATGCTCCCCCACTGCTGCACCCTCTCATCAATTTTAATGCGAGATTCACTTCTGATACACGTTCAACTAGTCCAAACTTGGACCCACAGTTCGTAATATAATTTTGGGGTTGATACGGTCTGTACTGTAGCCGTATCAACCACAAAAATTATATTACGGACTGTGTCTGTGGGTCCATGTTTGGACTGACGTAACGTTCAACGAACAGTTGTTCAACACTGCGCCTTCAAATAAGTTGTTACTCAGCCAGACACAGCTGTGGGTTGCACAAATGCATAAGCAGCATAACTATTTGATATCGGAATATCAATGTTGCAGACAGAATTCTTATGCAGAGAGAGTAATAGGCCGGTACTGAGCTCGTAAAAATGTGCAAGACAGTATCGTCTGTTTTGTTTACAGTTTGAAAACGAAATTTATCGATCGAATTCATTCAATTCACGCGACTTGTTGATGACGTATGTGTCGGGCTGTTATTGGATCTGTTAATCCATTAACGGGCCCGACACATACGTCGTCGCTCCATCTGTTGGGCCCTTATGCTAATCCACCGCACAGTTGAATTGTGTTAATCTAATAGGGAAAGCTCGGTAAAGCGGGAACAATTATGGTTAAGGATTTTGACAAAATTACAACAGGCTGTTGAAAAACATATTTTTTTCTACTAAATAATTAAGAGAAAATATACCCCAGAGGCCACCAGAATGCACCATTTGAAAGCGCAATTTAAAATTTTTCATGGGGGGAGAACCCCCCCCCCCCCCCCCAAACCCTCCTCTGCCGGCTCGTGCCTGCGGCACTCGCGGCAGATGCCTTCGGCATCTGCCCGTCCCCCCCCCCCCCCCCCCCCACACTTTTTGGAAGAGATCTGCGCCCATGGTGAGGAATATTCTTTAAAAATCTCTTTGTTCAAATCCAGCAGTCAGAATCTTTTGATATTTGGTGTATATCATTCTTAGGGAGGTGTGATTCAAGTTTGTTCAGGGGGCTTTTTTGTGCCCAGTGGGAACCCCAGGTGCAAAAAATAGAAACAAATCCAATACCCATAGCCTTCCCATTCCCCATTTATTCTCAAATCACAGAACACTAAAAAATTATATTTAGTATCCAAAATTATTAGGGTTAACATACACTTTTACTCCCCCGTGGGAATTCCGGGAAGTGCAGAAGTGCTTGTTTATTGTGGTAAACAAGTTCCGTTACACTGGCAAAATAGGACCCAGTCACCAATGCCTGGGGTGGAATTCCTCTAAAATGGGCAACATGGGTATAAACGATTTACAAAACTTGACTTTATCTCCATGTAGTGGTCACGATTAGCGATTGTGCATAAATATGTGACCTTAAACACCAATAAGTAAGTACACTAAAAAAATTTTTGTCTCTGTGATTCTGATCCCTGATGCCTAAATGCCTGCATTCCTTTTGTACAACTTGTTTTCCTTAACCACAGATCGGAGTGCTTTGATATTTGATATGCAACCTCTTTTGGTACCCAAAATTCCAATTTGTCCAACGAAAGTTTCTAGGTTAATATCTGAACTCACTACGGGTGACGGGTCCGGGAAGATCCAAATTTTGTGTCCCACACAAAATTGTTATTTCCCGAATTGAGAGGCCAATGTGAAAAACAATCTTCTCCTCACAAACTAATGGCAAAATTGAAACATATATGGGCCACATCATCTTGGGGGTATTCTATTTTAGTTTTGTTCAAATGGGGTCTCCGCCCTTTTGGGGCGTGGTCTTATGCCCAAATATGATGAAATTCTTTAAAAATCTTCTCATGAACCACAAGTGGGAATGCTTTGATATTTGGTATGAAACTTCATCTGGTGTTCAAGATTAAAAGTTGTTCAAAGAAAGTTGATAGGTCCATATTTGGGCTCTCCAGGGGATGGGCTCCCTTTTGAGCTCCCCTGAAAATTTCTATTTCAAGAACCAGTGGAGCGATTTGAACCAAATTTTATATGTGGCATTAGTTGACCCTAAGTACTTCATTCATCCCCCCAAAATTTTTCGCGTGGGAACATCTGGCGCTAAAAATAGAAAAAACATGAAATGTCCAATATTTCCCAAACTTCACGGACTAGAGATTATGAATTTGGTATGAAGCTTTCTTCTGAGCAGTTGAAACAATTGGACAAAAAAATTGCTGGCGAATCTGTCATATGGTTCATTCAGATTACATTTTCTCCATACCTATAACCCTTACAGTTTTGGACAACTTGGTCCAGGTCAGTGCTTTTATGCTCTCTTGAGCCGCTAGTTTATACTGGTAGTTAGTAACTTGTATTCAGCTATCTATGTTTTTCGGGCATCTTGGTGTAGCTCTAGAGGCTACAAGATGTTCACATTCCTTTACTTTTACTGGCATTTGTAACCATAAGACTTTTTTCCGAGATCTGGTATTATGAGGGTATGATACACACATAATGTCATTATCAGTGTGTTGTGGTACTTTAGGCAGCCACGCGCGACGATGCTCATGCCGTTCGGACTGGGTTGTTGGTAGTTACGCCAAAACAAATTGTACTCTCGTTTGAATCGTAAATGCAGATCAGTCGCTGTTGATGAAAACACCTCCTCCCGCAACTACTACAGTTCGGCCGCCGTGGATTGGCCACTTTCCAACAACCCGGTGCTTCATTAGTTAAAATTTTTGTGCTGATGATTTTTTTTTCTTTTACTTATCGATTTGTTGAAATGCTTCAGCCAATATAAAACTCAATTTATTTGTCCAAGAAGCTATGTTGGTAAACTGTTAAACCTGTATGTGTAAGATGAACATCATATCATATACGCTAGGCGTCACATGTGGGTTAGGTATGTGGAGAGTATGGGCCTTATTCAGTGTGAGGCTGTGGGTGTGATGGTCAAAGTCATATTAACCAGAATTAAATGACTTGTACTTGGTTTCCGCTCTCTAACTACAAGTATCCGGAGCCAAATTTAATACAGGAAATAGGGAGAGGGTGGACCCTATTCATTTTGAGGCTACGGGTTTGAAGGATAATGTCACAATTACGTTCAGCATTAAATGCATGTGTGCTTGCTTTGCGCTTTATAACTAAAGTTCCTAAACTTGACCGACGAACCTTCATAGAGCGTTTTTTTTTTCGGGGAATAAGCCATCCTCAGTGGCCTTCTAGTATAAATAAGAAGATTGATGTTGATGGCAATATTGTGATGCGAGTATCTATTGGCAGCCATACATTTATTGATATTTCGACGAGCATGGAAACCACCAAGGGTGGTTAATCCAGGAATTATCCCACAGAGGGCAGACGTTCCCAACGAGGTGGTAGGGCGGGCGGGGGGGGGGGGGGGGGGTAGGGGGTGCTAAGCGTTTGACGACCAACAATGGATGGGGTGAGACAGCTAAAATTTGCGACAGGGACCTAATTGTTCGATGTTCGACAACGAAAAATAAACTACGACTTATTTCTAAGACAGATGTTCTATAGTTCTTCCGGCAATCGTGTTTATTAGCCATCACAGCCTCAGTCAGGCGACACGAGGATGATTTTGAGGGTTTCACAATAGAAATATAGTAAAGACAATTTAATATATTCCAGTTCCATGCCAGGTTTTTTCTGATGCTGTTGGCATACTAGACTGCACAGTCATTTGAATTAACCGACCTCTGGGTCCTTCATATGGTCACTATTACAGGTGGTACATGGGTTTTCATTTTGTCAACTGGTTAGTAATAGTCGATGCTCGAGGGGTTTTCGTTGTTGTTTTGTCGGCCTTATGTCGAATGCAGATTGCCTTCGACAGTCACCCACGATCGAACATGGGCAGACTTTGCCTCTTCTAGCTGGCCAGAATTTAATGGCTGACGCAACTTTTCCAGCAGGCTATCATATAATTACACCACACCATCATACTCAACACCATCCAGATCGGCTGGTACTGAACTACGCTTTCAGTCAGCAAAGAGTTGGCGTCGAGTACAGAATCAAAGATCTAAAAGTGTATCGTGTGGTTGGTGGGAAATGCAGGGCATCCCGTGAATTTCTGCCTCGCGTTACCAATGCAATTATGGGCTCAACTAACGGACAAAGGAGACATGTGATTCAAGAGTGGTTATTAGATTGAAATTTAACGTTTTTGTTTGTTAATTTTTTTTTAAATTTCCTTTAGCTAACCCTGTGATCAGGGCGTTTGTGCTTGTTTGATGATACTGAAAATCATCTCTCTCGGCATACTTTGGGTAATTTGTCAAGTAGAATGGAAAGCACCATCTTCACTTATAGCTTTCATTGTACCAGACAACCTGCCTTTTTTCTGGCTTCGTTTGTACATCCCTCTTCCCGAGTCAAAATATTACCGTGCAGCATGATGCAGTGTTCAGCAATAAATGGTACAAAACTGTCAATGATATTGTATACTGAGGGAAAAAAAGAAACAAGTTCAGTTTTTGGTAATATAATTTTTTTATCCGTAGACCAAATATAGAAAAACTTGATACATAGCTATCTCAGTGTACTATCTAAAGAATCTTTGGTTAAAAGTCAGTCAACCATGACCAAGTGCGACGCTAAATGCTTTCAACGGATTATTCGACAAAGTGTGCATCCGGGGCACACCCACGCGCTATGGTCTTGAAAACCATATCAAATCGACGTTTTGAACAGCACATATCGATTGCACAACATTTCATTTCAACTCGATTGAAAAGCAAAATGCCGCGAATGCCCGAACTTTATAGGGGTAGGGATATTGCTCTAATTATGCAGGGCCAATCGCAACGTCTCGTTGCCCAGCAATTTGGGGTCCATGAGTCAACGATAGATCGTTTAGTTGGGCATCTCAGAGCCACGGGAAGCTTAGCTGACCGTCGAAGGAGCGGACGTCCGTGCGTTACGTCGCCACTTCAAGATATAGGCATACGTCTCTCACACCTCCGCAACCGATTTCAGATGGCGACGAAGACGGCGAGTCAGGTTGAAGGCACACATGGTCGCCGAGTGTGTCCAAGAAGAGTTAAGAATCGGTTTCGGGAGTTCAATTTAAGGCCACGACGTCCCTACGTTGGTCCCCAACTTACACCCAGGCGACGTCAACGTCGATTTCAATGGTAGCGGGCACATGTACCAAATCGGTTTCACTTTGTTCACTGGGGTCGTGTGTTATTAGCTTAACTTGACATAGTCAAGGTAAGCTATTGCCATCACGCGTGTGGAAGTCTGTTAGTCTGTGAGTCTATTAGTCTGTGAGTCTGTGACGTATGTTCACATTTTCCTTTAGCACGGGCTACACCCCGCAGTTCTTGTCTGATCGTCACGAAATTTCATATGCAGGTTCGGGGTCATGTCTAGATGAGAACGTCCCCTTTTGATCGCGATCGGGCAACCGGTATGGCTGCCCGAGCCCAAAACCCGAAAACCATAGCACAGTCTACAGGTCGTATTTATGAAGGGATTTCACTGCAACTTGGTAGGATGCCTCTGTATAATGCCTAGATGAGAACGTCCCCTTTTGGGCATGATCTATCAACCGTGATGGCTGCCCAAGCCCGAAACCCAAAAACTTTTAGCACAGTCTGCAGGTCATATTTAATGTGGAGAGATTTCATTGTAACTTGGTAGGATGACTCATTATGATGTCTAGATGAGAATTTCCCCATTTGGGCATGATCTGCCAACCGTGACGACTGCCCGAGCCCAAAACCCGAAAAACTTTACCACAGTCTACAGGTCATATTTATTGAGGAATTTCATTGTAACTTGTGGGTTGACTTCATACAATGTCTAGATGAGAAAGTCACCTTTTGGGCGTGATTGGGCAACTGTGACGGCTACAGGGGCTCAAAGCCCGAAAACCTTGAGCACAGTCTAGAGGTCATATTTATGAAGGGATTTCATTGTAACTTGGTAGGATGACTCCAAATAATGTCTAGATGAGAACGTCCCATTTTGATCGCGATCATGCAGCCTTGATGGGTGCCCGAGCCCAAAAACCTTTAGCATAGGCAAAAGGTCATATTTATGGGAGGATTTCATTGTAACCTGTTAGGTTGACTCCATGTAATGCCTAGATGATGACATCCCCTTTTGGTCGTGATTGGTCAGTTGTGATGGCTACTAGTGCCCGAAGCCCGAAAACCTTGAGCACAGTCTACAGGTCATATTTATGAAGGGATTTCATTGTAACTTGGTAGGTTAACTTCATATAATGTCTAGATGAGAACGTCCCCTTTTGGACATGATTGGGCTACTGTGACGGCTAAAGGTGCCCGAAGCCCGAAAACCTTTAGCACAGTCTACAGGTCATATTTATGAGGGGATTTCATTGTAACTTGGTAGGATGACTCCAAATAATGTCTAGATGAGAACGTCCCATTTTGGCCATGATCATTCAGCCTTGATGGGTGCCTGAGCCCAAAAACCTTTAGCATAGGCAAAAGGTTATATTTATAGAAGGATTTCATTGTAACCTGTAAGGTTGACTCCATATAATGCCTAGATGATGACATCCCCTTTTGGTCGTGATTGGTCAACTGTGATGGCTACAGGTGCCCGAAGTCCGAAAACCTTGAGCACAGTCTACAGGTCATATTTATGAAGGGATTTCATTGTAACTTCGCAGCATCACTCCAGATGATGCCCAGATGAGATTGTCCCCTTTGGTTGCGATCATTCAACCATGATGGCTGCCCGAGCCCTAAGCCCGAAAACCTTTAGCACAGTCTACAGGTCATACTTATGAAGGGATTTCATTGTAACTTGGTAGGTTGACTTCATATAATGTCTAGATGAGAACGTCCCCTTTTGGACACGATTGGGCAACTGTGACGGCTTCAGGGGCCCAAAGCCTGAAAACCTTTAGAACAGTCTACAGGTCATAATTATGAAGGGATTTCATTGTAGCTTGGTGGGATGACTCCAAATAGTGTCCAGATGAGAACGTCCCCATTTTGATCGCGATCATTCAGCCTTGATGGGTGCCCGAGCTCAAAAACCTTTAGTATAGGTAAAAGGTCATATTTATGGAAGGATTTCATTGTAACCTATTAGGTTGATTCCATATAATGCCTAGATGATGACATCCCCTTTTGGTCGTGATTGGTCAGCTGTGATGGCTACAAGTGCCCGAAGCCCAAAAACCTTGCGCACAGTCTACAGGTCATATTTATGAAGGGATTTCATTGTAACTTCGTAGGATCACTCCAGATGGTGCCCAGATGAGATTGTCCACTTTGGTTGCGATCATTCAACCATGATGGCTGCCCGAGCCCGAAGCCCGAAAACCTTAAGCACAGTCTACAGGTCATATTTATGAAGGGATTTCATTGTAACATGGTAGGTTGACTTCATATAATGTCTAGATGAGAACGTCCCCTTTTGGACATGATTGGGCAACTTTGACGGCTAAAGGTGCCCGAAGCCCGAAAACTTTTTGCACTGTCTACAGGTCATATTTATGAAGGGATTTCATTGTAACTTGGTAGGATGACTCCAAATAATGTCTAGATGAGAACGTTCCATTTTGGCCGTGATCATTCAGCCTTGATGGGTGCCCGAGCCCAAAAACCTTTAGCATAGGCAAAAGGTTATATTTATAGAAGGATTTCATTGTAACCTGTTAGGTTCACTCCATATAATGCCTAGATGATGACATCCCCTTTTGGTCGTGATTCGTCAACTGTGATGGCTACAGGTGCACTGAAGCCCGAAAACCTTGAGTACAGTCTACAGGTCATATTTATGAAGGGATTTCATTGTAACTTCGCAGGATCACTGCAGATGATGCCCAGATGAGATTGTCCCCTTTGGTTATGATCATTCAACCATGATGGCTGCCCGAGCCCGAAGCCCGAAGCCCGAAAACCTTTAGCACAGTCTACAGGTCATATTTATGAAGGGATTTCATTGTAACTTGGTAGGTTGACTTCATATAATGTCTAGATGAGAACGTCCCCTTTTGGACACGATTGGGCAACTGTGACGACTTCAGGGGCCCAAAGCCCGAAAACCTTTAGAACAGTCTACAGGTCATAATTATGAAGGGATTTCATTGTAGCTTGGTAGGATGACTCCAAATAGTGTCCAGATGAGAATGTCCCCTTTTGGTTGCGATCATTCAACCATGATGTCTGCCAGAGCCCAAAGCTTAAAAACCTTTAGCACAGTCTACAGGTCATATTTATGAGGGGATTTCATTGTAACTTGGTAGGATGACTCCAAATAATGTCTAGATGAGAACGTCCCATTTTGATCGCGATCATTCAGTCTTGATGGGTGCCCGAGCCCAAAAACCTTTAGTATAGGCAAAAGGTCATATTTATGGAAGGACTTCATTGTAACCTATTAGGTTGACTCCATATAATGCCTAGATGATGACAGCCCCTTTTGGTCGTGATTGGTCAGCTGTGATGGCTACAAGTGCCCGAAGCCCAAAAACATTGAGCACAGTCTACAGGTCATATTTATGAAGGGATTTCATTGTAACTTCATAGGATCACTCCAGATGATGCCCAGATGAGATTGTCCCCTTTGGTTGCGATCATTCAACCATGATGGCTGCCCGAGCCCGAAGCCCGAAAACCTTAAGCACAGTCTACAGGTCATATTTATGAAGGGATTTCATTGTAACATGGTAGGTTGACTTCATATAATGTCTAGATGAGAACGTCCCCTTTTGGACATGATTGGGCAACTTTGACGGCTAAAGGTGCCCGAAGCCCGAAAACCTTTTGCACTGTCTACAGGTCATATTTATGAAGGGATTTCATTGTAACTTGGTAGGATGACTCCAAATAATGTCTAGATGAGAACGTTCCATTTTGGCCGTGATCATTCAGCCTTGATGGGTGCCCGAGCCCAAAAACCTTTAGCATAGGCAAAAGGTTATATTTATAGAAGGATTTCATTGTAACCTGTTAGGTTCACTCCATATAATGCCTAGATGATGACATCCCCTTTTGGTCGTGATTGGCCAACTGTGATGGCTGCAGGTGCACCGAAGCCCGAAAACCTTGAGTACAGTCTACAGGTCATATTTATGAAGGGATTTCATTGTAACTTCGCAGGATCACTCCAAATGATGCCCAGATGAGATTGTCCCCTTTGGTTGTGATCATTCAGCCATGATGGCTGCCCGAGCCCGAAGCCCGAAAACCTTTAGCACAGTCTACAGGTCATATTTATGAAGGGATTTCATTGTAACTTGGTAGGTTGACTTCATATAATGTCTAGATGAGAACGTCCCCTTTTGGATACGATTGGGCAACTGTGACGACTTCAGGGGCCCAAAGCCCGAAAACCTTTAGAACAGTCTACAGGTCATAATTATGAAGGGATTTCATTGTAGCTTGGTAGGATGACTCCAAATAATGTCTAGATGAGAACGTCCCATTTTGATCGCGATCATTCAGCCTTGATGGGTGCCCGAGCCCAAAAACCTTTAGTATAGGTAAAAGGTCATATTTATGGAAGGATTTCATTGTAACCTATTAGGTTGATTCCATATAATGCCTAGATAATGACATCCCCTTTTGGTAGTGATTGGTCAGCTGTGATGGCTACAAGTGCCCGAAGCCCAAAAACATTGAGCACAGTCTACAGGTCATATTTATGAAGGGATTTCATTGTAACTTTATAGGATCACTCCAGATGATGCCCAGATGAGATTGTCCCCTTTGGTTGCGATCATTCAACCATGATGGCTGCCCGAGCCCGAAGCCCGAAACCTTAAGCACAGCCTACAGGTCATATTTATGAAGGGATTTCATTGTAACTTGGTAGGTTGACTTCATATAATGTCTAGATGAGAACGTCCCCTTTTGGACACGATTGGGCAACTGTGACGGCTTCAGGGGCCCAAAGCCTGAAAACCTTTAGAACAATCTACAGGTCATAATTATGAAGGGATTTCATTGTAGCTTGGTGGGATGACTCCAAATAGTGTCCAGATGAGAATGTCCCCTTTTGGTTGCGATCATTCAACCATGATGGCTGCCAGAGCCCAAAGCCCAAAAACCTTTAGCACAGTCTACAGGTCATATTTATTGAGGAATTTCATTGTAACTTGGTAGATTGACTCCATATAATGTCTAGACGAGAACGTCCCCTTTGGACGCAATTGGGAAACTGACGGCTCCAGGGTCCCGAAGCCCGAAAACCTTTAGCACAGTCTACAGGCCATATTCATGAGGGGATTTTAATGTAACTTGATAGGATGACTCGTTTTGGAATAATTTCACTGTAACTTGGTAACTTTTGTTGATATACGTTAACTGTGAGGGTCACATACATTAACTGTGAGGTCATATTAACCCACCCATCAGCTCTTTAGTACAGTGTACACCTCATATTATTTTTATCATAAACATAGCACACAGGGAACAGAAATGTACATATTCCCAATTATCACAATTCTTGTCTTATTTCATAATCCTTTCATAAACATTGAACATTATCCTTTTCATCAAACACAACACACAAGTTAAGCTACAGTGTCATTGACACTTTCATTCACTGACTAGTCTAGGTTCACGCTATACAGGGCAAATGGACGACAACGTTGTTATCGGCGTCGAGGAGTGCGATATTCTGACGCTTGCGTTAAAGAAAACGACGGACTCGGGTGAAGGTCTGTTATGGTTTGGGTGGATTTCTCATGGCGTGAAAACACCTCTCGTGGTCATCTAGGGCAATCTTACAGTCGTAAGATATCGGGATTGGGTCCTCATGCCTCAAGTCCTTCCACTTATCCATGGGCGTCCTTCCACGTATCCATACGCGTAGACTTAAGTTGCAGCGCAGGATAATGCGAGGCTGCGTGTTGCTAGGGTTTGACGTGAGTTCCTCAACCAAACCAATGTCCCAGGTCTCGATTGGCCACCCTACAGTTCAGATTTGTCCCCGATCGAGCATTTGTGGGACGAGCTGGGCATGATAGTCAGGAAGTTCGTCAGCGTTCCAAACAACATCGCTCAGCTCACGCAGGCCCTTCTTCAGTAGTGGAATAACATCCCACAAAGGTCCATAGACAACTTGATGGGGTCAGTCGTAAGGAGAGTTAGAGCAGAGACTGAAGCCCGGGGTGGGCATACCCGCCATTGTTTTTGGCCAGGAAATGGCACAGAGTATCCACATTTGAACGTTATGCATGCAAACGCTGTCTGTGTTAAGACAACAAAACTCGTCAAAATTTAACCAGTAATGAATAAATAACATCAAAATCCAAACAGTGAAATAATCATCAATAACACATTTGAAATATTTACCACAGAAAAAAAACTTAAGTTTCTTTTTCCGCTAGTGTATATAACATATGCTACATGTAGGTGACCAAACACAAAAGTGACTCAGTTTGGCCTAGCTGTGAGTTGTTTATTCATTACGACACGAGAAACTTCACACTTCAAAACCCATAGTACCACAACACATGGGTAATGACACACTACCCGTATAATACCTCCATAACACCCACTTCGGAAAAAGTCTATTGAAACAGTATATGGAGTCATTATTTAAAATGGGAGAATCTCTTATCAACAAAGCTTCTAGAGAGTAAGCTATGGCATTCTCATTGAATAACATAATTTGAACACCTTTCACAGTTATGATTTATTGAAATGGAATATTTAAGTAATAATTAAGTGCTTGTGACATGCCCAGTTGCAAATCCACGGGTGTAAGCGGAATAAATTATCACAGTTTGATGCACGGAGGTACGCTCTTGTGCTGTGCATGTAGGTAATTCTCGGTTCTATACAACGGAAGAAGAGTGTATCACTACATCCAACATGGGCTAGAGAGCAATTCTGAAAGTTCCACCTTCTATTTTCAAATTTTCACTCCTTGAACAGTTGAATGAATGTTCTTACCAACACCCCCTCCAGCCACAAAGTTTCAAACAACCAATCCACGAGCGCAAAAAATAAATACTTGAAACACAACTCTTTTTCATCTCTGTAGCGTGTTTCTAAAAAGTGGTCCATGCATCGAATAAAAATCTTCATTAATCAGTGGCCGACAAACTGGGTATCTTTGTATAGAAATGGCCGAGTTGTCAGTTTAAGTTGTTCTGATGAAATATTATTTTATTATCAGTTCTGGTGCGAATACGGTAGCAGACTTCCAGGAACCAGTGGTGCCTACAGTCGACTCTACGAGTTGATTACATATGTGTTTCATGTTCTATACATCCCAACCTTCATTTTGATGTATAATTTGTGTATATTTAATCTGAATTTAAGGAATATGAGAGGTGAGAATTTCAAAATAAACAAAATTCCATTACTTATATAGGCCCTTACGACAGTGTAAGATAAACTGTTTAACTTTATAACCCTCCCACACTGACTGCACTCCGTCTGCATCCCCATTCTGTTTTGCACCGGCTTGAAAAAGACCAAATTCACAAAATTAACTCCTTTCATCAAAATGCTGTATCTCTGCCATTTCTCAAAGGATTTCCATGAAATTTTCAGTCATGACGCTCGAAGAATTGCTGCATCTTTTGCCATAAAACGCAAATCGAATATTGCAATTTTCTCATGTCAAATAGGAAAAGAGAGAGCTTGTGCACATGGTGTTCCCAAGGGGCACATGCAAGGTTTCTGGAATTGAAAGTAATGGGACCGAGTTGGGCAGAGCTCCTAGAATAAATGATGAAAATTTGGAGTGGCTTCTCCCAGAACTTTGGTCACCATCAACTCCACATGGACGGTACTGAATTCTGTTTCACTAGTTAGCCTGTGTGAAACACAAATACTATTGTTAGTCTGTGTATGACTATTGTTTTTGTATGGTTTCTTTTTCTTTTCATTTTTTTTCTTTTTCTTCTTCTTCCCACTTCTTCTTTTCTTATTTTCCTGTCTTCTATTTTCTATGAACTTCCAAACGAATTGTCCTGTCTCGCTGATTTTTGGCACACAAATAGATAGTCACACATCCTCAGCTATGTTTTTTCAGATTCCTGAGGCATCAGGGGTGTCTGTAGGGGTGTTTTGAAAGTGGGTCACGCCCACATCTCAAGCATGGTATGACCTACGGACCTGGGACCAACGCCAAATGAGTCGACACTCTATGAAGATTCAAAATATGGGTCAAGGTCACTGAGGTCACCCAGGGGTCACTGAGTGTCTTTCTCTGCATTGCTGGAAATCACACTTTTTCGACCCCCTAATGCATTCCCGAAGTTCATGCATGCATTTTTACACGAAAAGCGTGGGCTGGAAAGCAATTTCGAAAGTGGGTCACGCTCATATCTCAAGCATGGGATGACGCATGGACCTGAGACCAACAGCAAATGAGTAGAAACTCAATAGATGTTCAAAATATGGGTCAACGTCACTGAGGTCACCAAGCCTTGAAGGGGTCATTGAGTGCATTTTTCAGAATTGCTGGAAATCACATTTTCACCCCTCAAGCATTCCTGAAGTTCATACCTGCATTTTTACATTAAAAATGGGCGTGGCCAAAAATTTCGAAAGTGGGACACGCTCATATTTCAAGCATGGTATGACGTATGGACCTGGGACAAAAACCAAATGAGTCGACACTCGATGGAGGTTCAAAGTATGGGTCAAGGTCACTGAGGGGGTCATTGGGTGCATTTTCCATAATTGCTTGAAATCACATTTTTGGACCCCTAAAGCTTTCCCGAAGTTCATACATGCATTTTTACGTTCAAAAAGGTGGGCGTGGCCAAAAATTTTGAAAGTGGATCACGCTAATATCTAAAGCATGGTATGACGTATGGACCTGGGACCAACACCAAATGAGTTGAAACTCAATTGAGGTTCACAATATGGGTCAAGGGCACAGAGGTCACCCAGGGTTCATTGAGTGCATTTTTCGAAATTGCTGAAAATCACAGTTTTCGATCTCCTAATGCACTGCTGCAGTTCATACATGTACATTTATTCTCAAAATATTTATAGCGAAAAAGTGTGTGGGGGGGGGGGGGGGGGCACAAATTTTGAAAGTTGGTCACACTCATATCTCAAGCATGGTTTGACATATGGACCTCGCACCAACACCAAATCAATCAAAACACCGTGCAAGTTAATAATTTGGGTACAGTTTACTAGGGTCACACAGGTCTCTTTAAGCGCAGCCTTCAGAATTGTTTAAAATTGCATTTTATGTCCCCAATACATTTCTGAAGTTTATACATGTATTTCTTCTCTTAAAAAAAATATCCATTGCTGTGTCCTTTATAGAACACGTTTAATGCTATGCACAAAAGTTATTTCCGGTCTCTTGAAAATTTAAACTGAATCCTGAATGAAAATCTTTAAATGCTATTTACGAAAACTTATTTCTGATTTCTTGAAAGATATTTTACTCCCGAAAATAAGTCTCCATAAATTCTTTTTTCAATGTTTTAGTACTGGTGCTTTCACCATTTTCACATAGACTCGAGTTTACTGGTGGCAGTAAATTATATTTCTTTCTAGTTTCGCTAGTTTCGTTCTTTTCTGTTGTCCAAATAGGTGTTTGGGTGGCCTGAGATAAAGAAAATCCAGGTTTTTAAGAGTTCCTTGAAGGCACCTTTGAGGGTGGTGGTGAGTGAGGGTAGTCTAGAGCTGCCCGTTTAATCGAAAAATCTATGTGGTGTCAGTTGTCCAGAAAAAAACGAAAGTCGCAAACGTCGTCGAACATAAAAAAGAAACGTGGGGTGGGGATTCCACACAATTAGGGAATGTTGCTTGTCCTGTATAGCACCGTGTTCATAAAACATCACGGCACAGGTCCATATCCCGGAAAGCCTTTTTGTTTCAAATGTGGCTTTTGTACAGTTTCAGTATTTTGTATTTTTCTCCTTGGGTTAAATAAGCAGAAATAAAAACCGAAACAAAGACTCGACCCTTTTGTCTCAACCGGTAACGAAACCGAGGCAAAATTTCATAATAGAACAGAACAACTCGGGGGAGCGGGGGGGGCACTGGTGTTTAAGCTGATGACGCGGTCGGTGGAACTTAGGAAAAAAATTGGGAAAGACAGTGTAAAGAAGTGCCAAATGTTTAATTTAGTAGTAGAGGAGACCCTTGAATACTTTCTGTTAAAGTGTCCAAAATATCATTCTAAACGAATAAGATTCACTGGGAGTATAATGGGGGAAGTAGGATGGGGGAATGAAGAATATGTGGGAATTGGGTGACAACAGGAAGGGTTAGTATACTTATCCTAGAGATATTAGGAAGAATGAGGTACGGGATGTCATCGAACAGTTCGTTTCCGGGTGTTGAGAGGAGAGACGATGTGTGGGTATATCACCTGATAACTGGAACTTATTTGCGACAGACCAAAGTGTTTCCTACGTAAGAATGAACTAACGTTTTTCTTCGCTCATGTCTTTTCAATTATGTACTTTATACATATGATTAAACTAGCTTTCAGTGCATTAAATGAGCAATTATATCTGCAAAATAGGGATGACAGCGGAATGTGCGGTTCATGAAAATCAATAATGTATAAAATGAAAAGTTAGTTTTACCCTACCCATTTGTGCAAGCAATAGTCCGACTCAATTTGACAGGTAATTGATTACCTGCTGTTCAGTGGCGGATACAGGAATTCTCAAAGGGGGGGGGGGGGGGGGGGCGGATCGTGCAGATGCCGAAGGCATCTGCCGCGAGTGCCGAAGGCACGAGCTTTTTTAGGGGGGTCTGGGGGGGGGGGGGTTCTCCCCCCAATAAATTTTTTAGAAATGAGCGACCAAATGGGGCATTCTGGTGGTTTCTGGGGTGGAAATCCTCTTGATTGTTTGAACGGCTAATTAACACTTTTTAAACAGCATGTTTCAGAATTTCAAATTCTGTCATACGTTCAAGACAGAATTAGAAAATTTGAAATATGCTCTTCAGATCCGTTTATCATAATACTGTATTTTTGACACACTGTTTACAGTCATAACCGACTTAACATCAGGAGAACATTGCGATCTGCCAGCGTTTGAAAGTTTTCAGCAGTCAGCCCTCTAAGCTTAGGTACGCCATGACTATGCCAATTAAGATCCTGACCCATAACTGGCATAGCCATGGGGTACCTGAGGCTAGGGGCATGTAACACCACAAAATCATGCTGTGTCGGTGACGCTATAAATGGAGGCGACCAGTAGATATATTTTGCATAATTTCAACGGTATATTTGTTTTCCATAGCGAATGGTGATGGAGGAAATAAATGTCGTTGTATGTTTTTACTTCAATTCATGTATTGTCCCCAAATGAAAATCCTGGCTACGCCCTACATGCGAGACAAACACGAGCTAAAGGGGGGGGGGGGGGCGACCGCCCCACCGCCCCCCCCCCCCCCCCCCCCCCCCTCTGTATCCGCCATTGCCGCTGTTGTCCTTTCTGTTTGTCATTTGGTAGGGTTGGTCAACAGCGACGAATTGACAAGCACAGGTTTCGCAACACACTTTAAATCCTCTTAATTATCAAAATGATGAGAACGGGTTACATCATAAGTGGATACAATTTTATACATGAGTAAAATATACCAATACACACACCCTCTCCCTTTTAAAACTGTTATCAACTTATATTTTTTACCCCTTCGACCTATGTTCGTATGTGTCCGTTCCTCTTTAGGTTATCACTGCATTCTGTTTCCATGTTTTCTCAATTCTGATTTAAGTTAAGAGAGAATCTGTTCTAAACCTTAGTTTAGAGATTTTGGCATTTTTTAATCCAGAAGTTTTTTTAACTGTAATATAAGATTCGAGACATTTGTCACGAATTGTGAGAGAGGGTGTCCCTTCCCCCAGGATCTGTCCGAGATTAAAAAAAAAATAATGGACATTTTGAGATTCCATTTTTAAAACACTGGAAACTCCAAATTGGTAGAATTTGCGCTTTCGCTCATTCGACTATACTCCATAGTTTTAGAGCTTTCATACAGAGAATTTGAGGATTTCTATATAGTTTTAGAGATTTTCAGACAGAAAACTAGAACTTAGAAGAAAACACGACTATAACGGGTTTGCTGTCCGAAGATTTCCGGATAGTATTAGAGATTTTCAGACAAAAAACTATGTTTCACGACTATAACAGTATAAGGGGTTTGCTGTTCGAACTTTGAACTCTCAATATAATCGGATTTAGAGACCTAATTTGGATGTGGTTGTGGTGGGTGAGATGAAACTTGATTTCTTTACAATCTTAATGTGTAAGTCCAACAGTTTGGCAGAGTCCAGTCGAGGGAGGGACACAATTGGAATCATTGTGTATGAACTGCATATATACAATAGTACAATAGTATTGTAAGGTACACACGGTCATAGTTCTGGGTATATAGTACTGGTATGTGATGGAAGGTGGATGGGAAGTTGAGTTTTTTGAAAGGTTTCTCCAAGAAACGGTTGACGTTGCCATGACATTCTGACGTCATTGTACGCACACGACGTCACAGAGATATTGATCGCTGTTGGTGTACACTGTACACCTCGATATGACGTTGTTCGGGTCAGAGTATGTTGGGTTTTCTGTACTGTACTGATATGGTAGTATAGTATGGATGGTGTATAACGCTGGTCTACTGCTAGCCCGTAGTACTACTAACCTACCGAATGCTTTATGAATTATTGTGTCCTTCAATATGCACACACAGACCCGTGCCAGTCTTGTCTGAGGCCAACCACAGCACTTTCATTGTACTGTAGCCAGCGCGTTTCACACTTTCATGTAGCTGCCGTAAGGAAGGTGAACCAAATATTCATGAGAACATCATCTAAAAACCTGGATTCCAGCCATCGTTTTTTTTAAGGTGTGCAATGGTCCAGTGGTTTATGTGTTGGACTCCTGAATGCCAGGCGTGGTTGCCGGCGGTTCGATTCACGGCCGGGGGGTCAGAAATCAACATTACAAATTCTTTGAAAACATGACTGTGTCCTTCAATGCACACACACTACACACACACACACACACACACACGCACCACACATACACTATCAAAGGAGTGACCATAGCAAATTTATGGGGCACGGTCAGAATCACCATAGGACAAAGTCGTCGAAGGACGAAATCCCAACGGACAAAAGCCCCATAAGACTTAATCTTTTGAACCCTAAAGGCCAGTTTTCCGCCCTGGGAACATTATAAGTCATACTTTCATAAAGTAGGATAGCTCCTAAGTTAAAGTGTTGGGTAGACCAATCAATATTTTCAACCTGCAGCCCCGAGGCTGCACGTTGAAAATATTAAGTGCTCTACCCCCAAATAATGAATATGGACTCTCCGAAATGCTAACATTGAACTGACATGGAAGATACCACAATGGTCGTATTATGGTATACCGCTGTCCATCCGTCTGTCCATCCGTCCATCCATCCACACATCGTACAATAACTCGAAAATGCTTCGAGCAATTTTTGTGATTTTTTGGTGGAAAGTATATGTTGATGGAAGGAAGCTCCCTTTCGATTTGTGTCGCTGGGCGATTTGTCATTCCAGAGTTATGGGACTTTATTCGTCAAAATATAGGTAATTTTTCACTTGTTGGGTGCTTCCCTCTTGTAATTAATAACGGGCGTATCATGCGCTCATGGCGCAGCTGTTTATTTAAAATGTCGGAAGACAAAAACTAGCGTGTTTTCTCAATAATCCAGGCTTTATAGCACAACATAACACAAAGAAAATAGTCGCTCACCCATTCAGTTTGACATTCTCGGGTAGCACGTACTATTTTGAAATCCGTAGCAAAATTGTGTACGGTTGGGTGGACAACAACAACATGTCATTAAACTCTTTGCAGGACTTCTTGTCCACAAACATGCAACATAAGAACTATTATATTTCATCCTTTGTGCTATTTTTCAAAATTGTTTCTATTATACTTTCTTTTTTGATTCAGTATATAATCCGTTTTCAGCCAAGTATTTCTAGTATGTACTTACCCTTGGCTCGATCCAGTGAAATACCGACTTGGCCTTTTAATAACTCGCCGATTTTTCCTCATTGCCTTTTAAGAAATTTATCTTAAAAATCTCTGAGAACAAAACAATAAGTGCAAAAAATGGCGTCTGCAGCAGAGCATATGGCCTGTTTTCCGTAGTTCAATTCATGTGTGTTCTAAAGCCCGGGAAATATATCTTGAATTTCATGATGACCCAAGTCAAAAAAACAATTGTCAAATTAGTTCCATTTTGATCGAAGTAGACTTTTTGTAGATGCTTTGTCAGTTAGGATAGGATGGAAATATGAAGTTGAAATTAATAGTCTAAATGGCAAGATGGAAACATTTTTGTCGGGTGTAACATTCAGTTCCATATTGATCGAAGTAAACATTTTGTTCATGCAATGTCAGGTAGGACAAAATGGAATTGTTAATTTGGTTGATCGTCGAAACTGACAACATGGAAGCATAGAGTTTCAGCAGAAGTCCAAGATGGAAATATCGTATTTCATATTTGGATGATACAGAGCAACCTGGAACTGAAAAATTGTGCTTTGGAAACACTTGGGACAAACAATAATCGCTTATAGTTTTGTAGGGATACGGGATACAGCCTGGATTCCATCACCAGTCGACGCGCAATGAAATTCCGGTTCCAACCGTACCGTACCCGAACCTCATTTTTGCCCTAAAAGTCACCTGGGACAACCTGGAAATCAGGTCGCGTATTGCAGAGAATGCAACAAAGTATAATCAAGCAGGTTATGGTTCGATAACTTCGGACACCTGGTAGAATTAACTTTCGCAACCAGTCTGGCTTCAGCAACCGATGAGCAAACGACACTGGATGTGTGTGTTTTAGTTTTGAACTTCCAATACAATGCAATATCTCGTCATTACAACAATTCAAATCGAACGTGCCAGACTCGTACTGCTCCCGGGCGATGTACCGGTACAATCCGACATCAGCTGGTGCCTTCGGACAGATGTGATGGTACATTCGGACAGCTGTGGAAATGGACGTTGAGGGCACGGGGATGAAATTTTACGTACTTGAAATCTGAATTGCGAACGTCGTTGAACGTCTGAGGTTAAATCAGACTCTTCGTAGAAAAAAGAAGACTCATAAACAGGCAGTTCGGCCCGTTGGTCCTAGGCACAGGGCTTTATGATGCGTTCCGCTGCCCCAACATCGAGGGGGAGGATGTAAGAGCGACATAGAGCCTTAGAAGCACATGGGTCATGGGCCCGCATAGTTTCTAGATCAGGAAGGCTCCAGCATCCCTGAGCAGCCATTCGTCGTGTGAGAACCATAAGGTTCTATCTTCGGTTCTCACGCGACGCATTGGTTGAGATGAATGGTTTTTTGCTCAACTTGACGAAGTCAAGCTGAGCTATTGCCATCACTTCTCATCCGTCGGCGTACGTAGTTACTACGTACGTCCACAATATCCTTTGGCACACCGCACAGGTCGCATTTATGATCAGATCGCTTTGAAACTTGGTATGCCTGTTTGAGGTGACCTCCAGATGGGAGCTATCGATTTTCTCCCATTTCCATCAAAACATGTTGCGCTGGCAACGTCCTTTGTACTTAGTACAGTCAGACCTCCGTATTTCCCTTTGGCACACCCTACAGGGCACATTTATCATCAGATTGCTTTGAAACCTGGTATGCTTGTTTAGGGTGACGTTTATATGGGAGCTGTCGATTTTCTTCCATTTCCGTCAAAAAATATTGCCGCTGGCAACAACCATTGAACTTGGTTTAGTCAGACATCAATATATGGGAGTAGATGGGAGTTATCGATTTCTTCCATTTCTGTTAAAAAAATGTTGCCAACGGCCTTTGCACTTAGTTTAGTTAGACCTCAATATTTCCCTTTGGCACATCCTACAGGGCACATTTATAATCGGATTTCTTTTTAAACCTGGTATGCTTATTTGGGGTGACCTCTAGTTGAGAGCTATCGATTTTCTTCCATTTCCGGCAAAAAATGTTGCCGCTGGCATGTACCTTTGATCTTAGTTTAGTCAGGCATCAATATATTCCTTTGGCACACCTTACAGGACACATTTATTTTCAAATCGGTTTGAAACTACTTGGTATGCTTGTTTTTTGGGGTTGCCGCTGCCAGCGACCTTTGATGAACTCAGTGCACTTATGCATCAATATTTCCCTTTAGCACACCCTGCAGAGCACATTTATAATCGGACCAATTTGAAACTTGGTATGCTTGTTTGGGGTGACCTCTAGATGGGAGCTATCGATTTTCTTCCATTTCTGTCAACGGCCTTTGAATTTAGTTTAGTCACACCTCAATATTTCCTTTTTGCACACTCCACAGGGCACATTTATAATCGGATTTCTTTGAAACCTGGTATGTTGGACACATTTATGATCAGATCGATTTGAAGCTTTGTATGCTTGTTTGGGGTTACCTCTAGATGGGAGCTATCGATTATCTTCCATTTCCGTCAAAAACTGTTGCCGCTGGTAATGACCTTTAATGAACTTGGTGCACTTATGCAACAATATTTCTCTTTGGCACACCCTGCAGGGCATATTTATAATCGGATCAATTTGAAACTTGGTATGCTTGTTTGCGATAACCTCTAGATGGGAGCTGTCGATTATCTTCTATTTCCGTCAAAAAATGTTGCCTCTCGTAATGACCTTTGATGAACTTGGTGCACTTATGCAACAATATTTCCCTTTGGCACACCCTGCAGGGCACATTTATAGTCGAATCAATTTGAAACTTGGTATGCTTGTTTGGGGTGACCTCTAGATGGGAGCTGAGCTATTACCACCACTTCTTCTCTGTCTGTCCGCCCGTCCGTCTGTCCGTCCGTCCACAATTTCCTTTGGCACACCGCACGGGTTGCATTTATGATCAGATCGCTTTGAAATTTGGTATGCTTGTTTGGGGTGACTTCTAGATGGGAGCTATCGATTTTCTTCCATTTCCATCAAAAAGTGTTTCCGCTGGCAACGGCCTTTGAACTTAGTTTAGTCAGGCATCAATATCTTCCTTTGGCACGCCCTACATGGCACATTTATGATCAGATCGGTTTGAAACTGTATATGCTTGTTTGGGGTGACCTCTAGATGGGAGCTATTGATTATCGTCCATTCCCGTTAAGAAATAGTTCCGCTGGCAACGACCTTTGATGAACTTGGTGAACTTATGCATCTGTATTTTCCTTTGGCACCCCCTGCAGGGCACATTTATAGCCGGATCAGTTTGAAACTTGGTATGCTTGTTTGGGGTGACCTCTAGATGGGAGCTATCGATTTTCTTCCATTTCCGTCAAAAAGTGTTGCCGCTGGCAACGTCCTTTGAACTTAATTTAGTCAGGCATCAATATATTCCTTTGGCACGCCTTGCAGGGCACGTTTATGATCAGATCGGTTTGCACCATGTAATAAGTAAGGGGAAAATAACTGCAAGGAGGCGATATAGCCAGGCTGGCTGTTTTGTAATCACCCCGTCTAGGATTGTCATTATAATTCTGGTAGATTGCAACAGTATTCAAAATGTACTGAAACCACGCATTCATACACATACACATACATATACGCATATGTCTATACACCTATCTAATGCACAGGCACACATACATACATGTATATGCATACATGGATCCAATATCAATATTATATATACATACTTGATTACTTATTTGTTTTAGGAATTTTCTTTTGGACAACGGTCTTTCATTGTGATACGACGTTATTGCATTCAGTTAAGACAAAAAATATAAAACAGGGAAATTTGATGAGAGTCGGGATGACGATATAGGTTTGTTAAAATGGGAGTTCATGTTTGTAATATTTCCAATCATACAGAACAATCTGGACAATATGGATTCGTGCACGTTACTGATGATGAGTTGTCCATGATTGTCTGGGTTACTGCGGCTTTCTTGAACTGTTTCTTGTTAGGCATGCACCTGATGTTGTTCTCTAGGGAGTTCCATAATTTTGGGAGATTATATGATGGTATGTTTATTTGGGATTACCTCTAGATGGGAGCTATCGATTATCTTCAATTTCCATCAAAAAATAAATGTTGCCGTTGGCCACAACCTTCACTGAACATAGTTCAGTTATGCATCAATATTTCCCTTTGGCACACCCTGAAGCGCACATTTATGATTGGATTGCTTTGAAATTTGATATGCTTGTTCAGGGTGACCTCTAGATGGGAACTGTCAATTTTCTTCCATTTCCGTCAAAACTAGTTGCCATTGGCAACGACTGTTGAACTTAGTATAGTCAGGCATCAGTATATTCCCCTGACACGCCATACAGGGCACATTTATGATAGGATCGCTTGAAACTTGGTATGCATGTTCTGGGTGGTTTCTAGATGTTGGCTATTGATTTCTTTTCATTTCCTTAAAAAATTATTGTTGTTAGCACCAGTCTTTGGACTTATCCCTTTTACACTCTCTACAGGATATATTTATGAATTTCCATAAAAAAGATAAAAAGACCATTGTCACCAGCCAGGACCGTCAAACTTAGTGCATTTGTGCATTAACATCTTCCTTTGGCATGCCTCAGAGGGAGCATTTATTATCGGGTTGTTTTGAAACTTCATGCTTATTCGGGGTGATAGAGATAGGAGCTATTGATTTTTTTTCAATTTCTACCAAAAACGTCGTCCGTCGTGAACTTACATTATCGACTTCTCACAAACTACTGGACCGAATTAAACCTAATTTGGTATTCCTTATCATATGTCAATTCAAGCTTGTTCAAATAGACTTGCCGGGCCCACTAGGGGCACCACAAGGGGCATAAATCTGATAGTACCTATAATTTTTTTCAAAACATCTTCTTCCGATCCACCAGTCAGAATCTTTTGATATTTGTTATACAACATCTCTAGGGGGTCAGATTGAAGTTTGTTCAAATCGAGTCCCTGGGCTAAGATTTGGGATCGCTATTGGAGCCCGAATTTCAACTTAGTTCAATATGTGGAATATTCTTTAAAAATCTTCTTCTTCAGATCCACCAGTTGAAATCTTTTGATATTTGGTATACAACATCTATAGGGAGGGGGGAGGGGGGGGGGGGGGGCGTCAGATTCAAGTTTGTTCAAATTGGGTCCCTGAGTTAGTATTTGGGCTCTCTATTGGAGCCCAAAGTTTACCTTAGGGCAATTTGAGGAAATTTCTTTAAAAATCTTCTTCAGATCCACCAGTCAGAATCCTTTCATGTTTGGTATACAACATCTTTAGGGGAGTCAGATTCAAGTTTGTTCAAATCGAGTACCTGTGTTAATAATTGGGCTCCCTGTAGGAGTCCAAATTTTAACTTAGTGAAATATGAGGAAATTTCTTTAAAAATCTTCTTCTTCAGATCCACTTGTCAGAATGCTATCATATTTGGTATGCAACATCTCTAAGGGGGTTCAGATTGACGTTTGTTCAAATTGGGTCTCTGAGTTAGTATTTGGGCTCTCTATTGGAGCCCAAAGTTTAACTTGGTGCAATTTTAGGAAATTTCTTTAAAAATCTTCTTCAAATCTTCCAGTCAGGCTTTCATGTTTGGTATACAACATCTATAGGGGGGGGGGGGGGGGGGGGTCAGGTTCAAGTTTGTTCAAATCGAGTCGCTGGGCTAATATTTGGTCTCCCTATGGGGCCCAAATTTTAACTTTGTGCAATACGTGGAATATTCTTTAAAATTCTTCAGATCCACCAATCAGAATCCTCTCATGTTTGATATACATCATCTCTAGGGGGGGGGGGGGGGGGGAGGGGGGAGCAGATTCAAGTTTGTTCAAATCAAGTTCCTCGGTTAATATTTGCCCGAATTTTTAATTTAGTGCAACTTGAGGGAATTTCTTTAAAAATCTTCTTCTTGAGATCCATGAGTCAGAATCCTTTAACATTTGGTATACATCTTCTCCGGGGTGGGGAGGGGGGGGGGGCAGATTCAAGTTTGTTCAAATCAGGTCCCTGGGTTGAAAATTTTGGGTCTGGTTCGGGCTCAGAAATTTGGACCAAAATTCGAGAATTTTTTTTTTTTCGATTTTTTTTGCGTTTTGTTCGATCTTGAGACGAAAAAAAAATGTTGTAACCTGAAATTTTTTGGGTCCGGTTCCGACTTGTTTTTAAAATCTTCTTCATTAGACCCTGTAGTCAGAATGCTTTCATATTTGGTATACAACATCTCAAGGAGAGTTAGATTCAAGTTTGTTTAATCTTAGTCCCTGGATTGATATCTGGGCTCCCTATGGGAGCCGAAATTTTAACTTAGTGCAATATAAGGAAATTTCTTTGAAAGTCTTCTTCAGACCCATCAATTGTCAGAATGCTATCATATTTGGTATGCAACATCTCTAAGGGGGGTCAGATTGACGTTTGTTCAAATTGGGTCCCTGAGTTAGTATTTGGGCTCTCTATTGGAGCCCAAAGTTTAACTTGGTGCAATTTTAGGAAATTTCTTTAAAAATCTTCTTCAAATCCACCAGTCAGACTTTCATGTTTGGTATACAGCATCTATGGGGGGGGGGGGGGGGGGGCGGGGGGGGGGGGGTCAGGTTCAAGTTTGTTCAAATCGAGTCGCTGGGCTAATATTTGGTCTCCCTATGGGGGCCCAAATTTTAACTTTATGCAATACGTGGAATATTCTTTAAAATTCTTCTTCAGATCCACCAATCAGAATCCTCTCATATTTGGTATACATCATCTCGGGGGGGGGGGGGGGGAGCAGATTCAAGTTTGTTCAAATCAAGTTCCTGGGTTAATATTTGCCCGAATTTTTAATTTAGTGCAATTTGAGGGAATTTCTTTAAAAATCTTCTTCTTGAGCTCCATGAGTCAGAATCCTTTAACATTTGGTATACATCTTCTCCGGGGTGGGGAGGGGGGGGGCAGATTCAAGTTTGTTCAAATCAGGTCCCTGGGTTGAAAATTTTGGGTCTGGTTCGGGCTCAGAAATTTGGACCAAAATTCGAGAATTTTTTTTTTTTTTCGATTTTTTATGCGTTTTGTTCGATCTTGAGACGAAAAAAAAAATGTAACCTGAAAATTTCTGGGTCCGGTTCCGACTTGTTTTTAAAATCTTCTTCATTAGACCCTGTAGTCAGAATGCTTTCATATTTGGTATACACATCTCTAGGAGGGTTAGATTCAAGTTTGTTCAATCTTAGTCCCTGGATTGATATCTGGGCTCCCTACGGGAGCCGAAATTTTAACTTAGTGCAATATAAGGAAATTTCTTTCAAAGTCTTCTTCAGACCCACCAATCCTTTCATATTTGGTATACAACATCTCTTGGAGGGTAAGACTCAAGTTTGTTCAAATCTGGTTCCTGGGTTATTAATTTGGGCTACCTATGGGAGCCTGAATTTTAACCAAGTGCAATATGAGGGAATTTTTTTTTAAATCTTCTTTTTCAGATCGACCAATCAGAATCCTTTCATATTTGGTATACATCTCTTGGTGGGTCAGATTCAAGTTTGTTCAAATCGGGTTCCTGTGTTAATATTTTGGCTCCCCATTTGAGCCCAAAGTTTAACTTAGTGCAATGTGAGGGGATTTCTTTAAAAACCTTCTTCAGCTCCACCAGTCAGAATTATTTCATGTTTGGTATATGACAACTCAAGGGGGAACAGATTCAAGTTTGTTAAATTTGAGTCCTGTGGGTGGAGTGGGGGGTGGCAGGGGACATGTTAGGTTTAGGTTTGTTCAGATCCATTCCTTAGTGTTTTTCCATAAAGTTTGCCTCTCATGACTTCATTCCTTTGTAGTGTTGATGGACCATGTCTAACTGAATGTGACCCCAAATACTTCTTTGAACCACATTGGCAGGTGAGCAATTAAGGCCCATTGGGTCCTCTTGTTTTCTAGTTCTTCCCTCTTTCTGCAAGTACCCGCGCACTTGTTAGGAGCCAATGAGATGTCAAGCATTTCCTTTTATTACCAGAGAGTGTCTGGTGGTGGGAGTGGCAGGGATATCAATCAGGGGATCCAGCTCAGCATTCAAGATGGGTGACCACTGATACTCCCGACTAACAATACTGAACACCGGTTGAGTTCCAATGGCGTACCGTCACTTTCGTCACTATTGTCGATCATAACATTCGGCAATCGGCATGATTGGGTCATAGTTTTCTAGTGCTACGAGTCCAACAACATCGCCAAATGGATTTACAATTTCGGGAACTATCTCCGGAATACTGTCTGTAACACTAATCGGCGATACGGGGATATGGTACAGTCGTCACCCGCCGGGGTTGGTATTTCACCCGCCTACAGTTCAACCATGAGATCTGTTCATTTTCTAGGGGAGAAATTTTCCTGATAACCCACGTGAGTGGGTGCTCGCCTGATTCAAAAAAGGATTTGTAAAATGGTACTGAAGACTGAATGGCTGTTCTGTGTATGGCAGTGGGACGCCATTCTACAACTCCACAAGATTCAAATCCGGAAACAATATTAGATCTGCTGAATGCACGTTGGTAGGCGTCGTTGAAGAGCTTGGGGGAAAAGTGACTTTTGATACAATTGCTGTAACTGATGATGCTGTGAATTCTGAGCATATAGAGTTGTAGAACATCTGTCTTGCGGACTTAAATAATGAGTTGTGTGGGGGGAAAAGTCAGTACCCGTATGTTGTTCTCAATCGCCGCCTCGATGCGACCTATTGTCTCATGGGAGCTATGATTGTCCAATAATAATAGTTACATGTGGTCTTTCAACTCCACAGTACTGTAGGAAGACTTTATTATAACATTCTACTCTCACTGTGTCTTCCATCCAAGCATTTGGTTGGGAAGCCCAAAGAGCTCCCTCCAGTCTCAATGGGTGTCCAAAGACCTTATTGCCCTAGTTCTGTCCCCCCTTGACAATTATTACAGGCGGAATTCTGGATCCGACGGCGCTAATGCATGGCAATACTGGTTACCGATTCGTTAGAATTGGCGGTTCGCTCGGGAACAACTGTCGAACCTTTTCTCGCCACAATACGTACGGGGGTGGTGGGGGGGGGGGGGGAATGTTCCAAGCTTTAGCTGGTTTCATCCATATTCCATATTGCATTTGGTGAAATATCTGGCATGGCCGATTTGAAATATTTGCCCAATGAAATATTTGCCCACAACAGTTGGGTTAATTTCCTTTGCTCGGGTTGTTTTCAGCCCTTCTGGCTTTTCCACAGAAAGTTCTGGATGGCGCTTCCGAATCCCTGCCCACCATGCTTTTCCCGGAATGCCCTTTGTAAAGTTATTTTTAATTGCAGCGTTCTACAGACGGCTGTAGCACTTGAAATAGGAGTTTTCTTTGACACCCCAAAGCCGCGTTTTGCTAATGTCAGCGTCTTCTTCACCATGGTCTCCTCTTCTCTCTTTGGAAATATTGTGTCTTTCCCCAGTCTCGCATCCAGTCTCGATAAGCCTTTTAACGAAACTGCCACCTTGGCTTTCAATCTATGCAAGGTCACGGGTCACGGGTCGCGGGGTGTACACAAAGCAATTTCCATGTTCGGCGCGTTGAGTTCTGTTTTGGCCAAGACAACTAATTTTGTGAAATGTCAAATTTAAATGCGTAGAATCGATGTCATCCTTCGAATTAACTGAAGGGGCAACCCGAGACGACTTTAAACGAGGGATACCGCAGGTTTAACGACTTTGTTTTACGGAGGCGAGGACTTGTTTTGAGTGGCAACAAGGAAACACTCGTTGCACGGAGTTTCTCGGGTTAGGGAACCCCCGAAAGTTGTCGAAACAGTGCCGACAGCCACATATTCATGACACAGCGTGCATTCAAACACCATTTAACCCTTTGAACCCTACGGCCGCTTTCCGACCAGGAACATGATACGTCATAACGTCATTGTATAGGATGGCTGTTCAGTAAATATTGTGGGGGTAGACCAATCAGTATTTTCAAAGTGCAGCCCGAGGCTGCACGTTGAAAATATTGAATGTTCTACCCCAAATAATGAACATGGACTCTTCTAATTGCTACCATTGAACTGGCATGATAGATACCACTAGAGTTCAAAAGGGTTAAGGCGATAGGAACTCAATTCGAAATAATGAAAGTTCTCATACAATATTACCATTGTCTTAAACAAGTGGTATCCTTGGCTAAAAGTTTTTTTGAATTCGCACTAATGAACGTAAAGGGGTCCGAAGCACTTCACCTGCTATCTTCTCCCATTGTTACAACGTGTTTTCTTGACATGTTTACACTTCGTCACCCGTGACCTTGCATAGATTAAAAGCCAAAATGGCAGTTTCGAAAAAGGCATATTCTACCAATGATCCTGTCGGCCAAAGTTGATTTTGAAACTCCATACTTCTTCGCTGCCTTCCTGATCGACATACCAGCACCTATACAGCATCTACTGCATTTATCATATTTACTTGGGCGTATTGACAGTAGATGTGCTTCGACACTCTTGTCATTTTTGAAGTTTCTATTTCTGGGTAAAGAGTTATAACAGAACGACACACGCGTGTGAATGTGTTAATCGATATGGCACGAGTGCCAGCGCGGGAGGATAAAACAAGAGGCTGCAGGCCTCAAGTTTTATCCTTCCGTGATGGCACAAGTACCTTATCGATTAACCCATTCACACGCGTGTGTCGTTCTGTGTTTATTACACACCTTCGCGTCTATAAAAACCATTACTTGAAGAACATTCGGCAATTCAGTTGACAACTATCAGTACAAAGGACATTTTATCGTCAACCAAATTTGCGAGAGGAAAGCGTGTTACTATTTCGTCCCCTGAGTTCCAGTGTGTTCTATTGGAACTCGGGGGACGATTTTCAGCTATCGCTGGCGATTCAAATTGTAATTGCGTTGCACGATTTGTAAAAAATTCCAGTGAAATTTCGCTTCTATTTAAAAATAGTCCGTCAACGATTTCCGTTCCGCACATATGTGCTGAAGAGATTTTCATTTTCCGCATGGTTTAGTACTACTGTAGATGAGGATTTTATAGAACAGGCGTGTAATAAATAGAGGATATGGAATGAGTGCTTTTCTCATATAATATTTATGAAACGAGTCTAAGATAAGAATTTTCCGTTTTGGCGAGCCCAAACAGAAAATTCGGACGAGTTTCATAAAAAATATATGAGAAAAATACTCATTTCATATTCTATTTATCATATGACACACACGCGCACAAATTAGCCACTTAGTATGACTTTTTTAACCCATCACCTAACTTGAGTTTCAGACGGCACTTGGAAAAAACATCCTCGTATAACTAAAAATGTTCACTTTTTGCTTCCAAAACATATGTTATGACCCCTCATTGGAACGAGCGCGACACGCTAGTTCCAATGAGGGGTCATAACCAATGTTTTGGAAGAAAAAGTGTTAAATTAAAAAAAATAAATGGCGTTTTTCTTGTATTGCGCTAGACGGTTTTTGCCGTTATGTTAAGCAAAAGATTAATACAATATAACCCACCCTAAATAGGACAGATAACGTAAACTCCCCCTACTGAAATTATGCAAATATGACCCAGTTGTATTTTGTTTAGCCAATCAAATTGTCCAGTTTTAAAATTGACCAATGAAAGCTCCCAACTCTAATTATGCAAATTATGAAAATGTGACCCAGTTTGTATTTTGTTAAGCCAATCAAATTGTCTAGTTTTGAAATTGACCAATGAAATTGACGGAAGGCTTTATTTATCACTGATTAATATGAAAACAAAATATCAAATGTTTTAAAGTGAAGAAAACGGGCGAGTCATATGATAAAAGATAATACTGAATAACACAGTTTTCCCCATGCTAACCCTGTGGAGTGGAGCAATTCTTGTTTGCTGTGGTAAACTAAGTAGGTTCTTCCCCACTGGAACCCCGGGAAGTGGAGCAGTGTTTATTCACTAAACTAGTTCTCTACTGGTAGAGTAAAAACCGGTCACCAACGCCTGGGGTACGAGTCCTCTTCAGTGGGCAGTACTTAAATACAAGTATAAATTATTGGCTCATCTGGACTTTACACCTGTGTTATGGTCGCGATATAGCTATGAATGCTAAAAGTAAATTAAATACCAATAAAAACAGACAGTCCGGTCCTGATTTTGTATTAGGATCCGGTAACTAGTGCCTGCATGGTGCGCCCCCATTGGGCGAAGTAAGTGCGATTGTCTCAACTATGAGACATAAACTTATGCTGGGGCCGTATTAGATATAGCCTAAATGCTGAATAACTGATCTCGAGCTTCACCCAAACCAACAATTAATCGTGTCACGGTAGACAAGTGACCCCTTCTGAATCATATACGATTATAGCATGCGAACGATTCTGTCTGCGGTGTCGGTGAAGGGAGACGGGGGTCGGCAACGGCATAAATCTATGTATTTGCAATGGGTTAAAGTAAGCTTTGGGGTAACCGGCTTGCACAGACTTTGCCTTTCTCTGTTGGATTCTATAAAATGCCCGAAAGTAAAACAAGATATATACATGTACATTTTGGCGAGTTTCTTTAATTTGTTCAACCAGATCGAGAACTTGTTGGATGCGAAATCTTAGTTCTTCGTCTTTACCGCATCTTAACTTATGGATGTGAAATACCAAACTGTTCTCTTCCCATTCTCTTCCCACTTCTCTAATGATCCACATATCTCAGGCAAAAGTTCGACAAGAGAGTTAAAAAAAGTTCGAGTCTCCAGTGCCAGTTCGAAAACCTGTGTGTAAAGAAAACTGACCAGATCATCACAATCCCAAACCCACTCATTAAAACACAACAGTTGCAAGAGAAATTTAACTGCTTAATTGTTCGTTTGCCCTATCTTCTCTGTAGTAGTTTCTCGACAAAGTCCATGCCAGATATTCTGTTTATTAGTTAAGGTTAACAATACATATATATCCTCTGCAAGAAGGCTCGGGTAGTGGTGGGTGGGGGGGGGGGGGGGGTGGCGGTGCATGGGACAGGACACATAGGCCACGTTTCCGAGTGTTGCTTGGAATATGAAACGCACTAGGGTCTATTAGTTTCAGTGATTTACATGCGTGAGTTCTGAAAGTGCAAAATTAAAATTCAATCACACTTAAAATGAAAGTGTCAATGACACTGCAGCTTGAACTTGACTGTGTGTAGTGTTTGATGAAAAGGATAGTGTTCAATGTTTATGAAAGGATTATGAAATAAGACAAGAACTGTGATAACTGAAAATATGTTAATTTCTTTTCCCTACATGCTATGTTTTCAGTAAGCATAATTTGAGGTGTAGACTGTACTAAAAATTGAGGCCTGGGTTAACTTGGCCCTCACAGTTAATGTCTGTCAGGCAAAGTTACCAAGGTACAGTAAAATTATAACAAAACGAGTCATCCTACCAAGATACAATGAAATCCCTTCATAAATATAACTCGTTGACTTTGCTAAAGGAATCTAGGTCACGTGATGGCCCGGCGGGCACGGTTGACTAATCATGACCAAAATAGGCCAGTCTCACCTAGATATCATAACACGTTATCCTACTAAGTTACAATGAAACCCCTTCATAAAACAACCCGCAGACAGTGCTAAAGGAATCTAGGTCACGTGACCAAGCAGCGGTAACGGTTGACCGATCGTGACCAAAATAGGACAGTCACATCTAGACATCATACCGAGTTATCCTTCCAAGTTACAATGAAATCGCTTCATAAATATGAACTGTAACAGATCTAGGTCACGTGTCTGTGCGGCCGTCGCGGTTGACTGATCACTGCCAAAATAGGACGTTGTCATCTAGACATTATAACCAGTCATCCTACCAATTTACAATGAAATCCCTTTATAAATGCAAGCTGTAGACTGTGCTAAAGGAATCTAGGTAACGTGCCCCTGTGGCCATCACGGTTGACTGAACCTTAGTAAAATACGAAGTTCTCATCTAGACAGGATCCAGAGTCATCCTACCACGGTTGACCGATCGCGACCTACAGGGGACGTTCTCGTTTTGACATTATACGGAGTCATCCTACTGAGTTACAATGGAATCCCTTCATAAATACGACCTTTAGACTGTGCTAAAGGTTTTGGGGGTTTGGGCTCGCATAGCCGTCACGGTAGACCGATCGCGCCCAAAATGGGACGTTCTCATCTAGACATTGTACGGAGTCATCCTACCAAGCTACAATGAAATCTCTTCATAAATACGACCTGTAAACTGTGCTAAAGGTTTTCGGGTTTCGGGCTCGCGTAACCGTCACGGCTTACCGATCGCGACCAAAAGGAGACCTTCTCATTTAGACATGACCTTGAACCTGCATATGACATTTTGTGATGATCGGACAAGAAATACGGGGTGTAGCCTGTTCTAAAGAAAATGTGAACAGACTCACTGAGTTCCGCACGCGTAATGGCAATAGCTTATCTTGACTTTGTCAAGTTAAGCTAAAACGGGCAATTCTGTGAGGGTCCATTGACTGACCAGTGCGTCGAACTTATGACCAGAGGTTCAAATTTCAGAATCTAGTCCATGCCACCTAAGTTGTGGCCTTAAGCAAGTCGCTCAACACTTATTGCTCTAATGGGGTACCTTGGCTAACATGGCCTGTGCTAGGTTAGTACGTTGGATAGTCTGGCAGTTAATCGCCGTTGTTGGTTAGTTCTTTTTGGGTACTCCGGCTTCCACCGTTCGTAAAACGTCAACCCATAAATATTGTGCCGAACCACTTTTACGGGTGAAGAAAGCTGGATTACCTGGAGAGAACCAGCATGCAGCAGCGAGTGACTTGCTCAAGGTCGGAACACAAATGGGCGGTCCAGGTTGGAATCGCCAGACGTCCTATGCGCTAGTCAATGAGCCCCCGCCCTCCAAATTTCAAGCTATATTCGCATCAAGTTTCAAATTCCTGGGCCATGTGTCACATGTAAGAAAGGGGTTAAATAATAAGAACGACATATCCGAAGGTACCGATTCGTATGTTTTGTTGTTGATGGTGGCTTCGGACACTTCAAAAATCATTTGATTTTTATTTTTAGCTCAACTTGACAAAGTCAAGCTGAGCTATTGCCTTCACTTCTCGTCCGTCGGCGTACGTACCTCCACAATTTCCTTTGGCACACTTCACAGGTCGCATTTATGATCAGATCGCATTGAAACTTGGTATGCTTGTTTGGGGGGACCTCTAGATGGGAGCTATCGATATTTTCAATTTCCGTCAAAAAATGGTGCAGCGGCCAACGTTCTTTGAACTTAGTTTAGTCAGACCTCAATATTTCCCTCTGGCACACCCTACAGGGCACATTTATGATCGGATTGCTTTGAAACCTGCCATGCTTGTTTGGGGTGACCACTGGAGAGGAGCTATCGATTTTCTTCCATTTCCGTCAAAAAATGTTGCCGCAGCCAACGTTCTTAGAACGTAGTTTAGTCAGACCCCAATATTTTCCTTTGGCACACCCTACAGGGCACATTTATGATCGAATTGCTTTGAAACCTGTCGTGCTTCCTTGGGGTGACCTCTAGATGGAAGCTATCGATTTTCTTCCATTTCCGTCAAAAAATGTTGCCGCGGCCAACGTTCTTAGAACTTAGTTTAGTCAGACCTTAATATTTCCCTTTAGCACACCCTACAGGGCACATTTATGATTGGATTGCTTTGAAATCTGGCATGCTTGTTCCGCTGGCAACGATCCTTGAACTTAGTTTAGTCTGGCATCAATATACTCCTTTGGCACGCCGTACAGAGCACATTTTTGATCAGATCGGTTTGAAACTTGGTATGCTTGTTTGGGGTTACCTCTAGATGGGAGCGATCGATTTTCTTCTATATCTGCCAATAAATGTTGGCGCTGGCAACGACCTTTCATGAACTTAGCGCAGTTATGTATCAAAATTCCCCTTCGCAGACCCTGCAGGGCACATTTATTATTGGATCACTTTGAAACTTGGTATGCTCATTTGGGGTGACCTCCAGATGGGAGTTATCGATTTTCTTCCATTTCCGTCAAAAAATGATGCCGTTGGCAACGTTCTTAGAACTTAGTTTAGTCAGACCTCATTATATCCCTTGGGCACACCCTACAGGGCACATTTATGAACGGATTGCTTTGAAATCTGGAATGCTTGTTTGGGATGACCTCTAGATGGGAGCTATTGATTTTCTTCCATTTCCATCAAAAAATGTTGCCGCTGGCAACGACCTTTGAACTTAGTTTAGTCAAGCATCAATATATTCCTTTGTCATGCCCTACAGAACACATTTATGATCCGATCGGTTTGAAACTTTGCTTGTTTTAGGTTACCTTTAGATGGGAGATCTCGATTTTCTTCGATTTCCGACAAAAAATGTTGCCACTGGCAATGACTTTCGATGAACTTAGTGCAGTTATGCATCAATATTTCGCTTTTGGCACACCCTGCAGTGCTCAGTTTTGAGCAGATCACTTTGAAACTGGGTATGCTTGTTTGGGGTGAACTCTAGATGGGAGCTATCGATTTTCTTCCATTTTCGTCAAAATATGTTGCCGCTGGCAACATTCTTAGAACTTAGTTTAGTCAAACCTCAATATTTCCCTTTGTCACACCCTACAGGGCACATTTATGATCGAATTGTTTTGAAACCTGGCATGCTTGTTTGGGGTGACCTCTACATGGGAGCTATTGATTTTCTTCCATTTTCCGTCAAAAAATGTTGCCACTGGCAACGTCCTTTGAACTTTGTTTGGTCAGGGATCAACATATTCCTTTGGCACGCCCTACAGGGCACATTTATGATCAGGATGGTTTGAAACTGGGTATGTTTGTTTGGGGTTTCCTCTAGATGGGAGCTATCGATTTTCTTCCATTTCCGTCAAAAATAGCAACAACCTCTGATGAACTTACTAAAAACTTAGTGCAGTTAAGCATCAATATTCCCCTTTGACACACCCTGCAGGGCAAATTTATGATTGGATCGCTTGCAAACTTGGTGTGCTTGTGTGGGGTGACATCTATATGGGAGCTGTCTATTTTCTTCCATTTTTGTCAGAAAATGTTGCTCCTGACCTTTGAAATTAGTTTAATCAGACCTCAATATTTCCCTTTAAAACACCCTTCATGGCACATTTATGATCGGATCACTTTGACACTTGGTATGTGTGTTTGGGGTGACCTCTAGATGTGAGCTATTGCTTTTTTCATTTCCATAAAAAATTATTGCCGTTATCACCAGCCTTTGAACTTACTGCATTTGTGCATCACCTTATCCCTTTTGCACTCTCTGCAGGGTATATTTATGAATTTCCATTAAAAAACATTGCCACAAGCAATGACCTTCTACTTAGCAACAATCTTTGAATTTATTGCATTTGTACATCAACATTCTTCTTTGACATGGTCTACAGGCCACATTTATCATAGGATCGTTTTTGAACTTGGTGTGCTCATTAGGCAAGACCTTTAGATAAGAGCTATTGATATGCATTCATTTCTGTGAAAAAAGTTGCCATTTGCAATAACCTCTGAACATACTGCATTTGTGTATCAACATTCTTCCTTTAGCCAGTCTTACAGTTTACATTTAAAAATGCAGGGAGTACTCCGACGTTGTGCACACGCAATGCTGTTATGTTGAAATTCCATCAAATAACATTGGTACCAATGATCTTCAATTTTGCCATTTCATTTATAACTTACCAAGTTCAAGTTTGTCAAGTTGAGCTACAGGGTCATTGACGCTTTTATTTATTAAGTTTAATCAAACAAAAACGCGTTGATTTCACTTAAATATAACTAATCCCCCAAAAAGGATACAGTTCGAGATAAAATACTCTAAAATTTCTGCACCGTTATTGAAAATATGTCACCGTGCTAATTAATATTCCGTTGACGAAAACATGAAGATACGAGGAAAGTCTACCTGGATGTTATATTTACAGTCTTGACCAATCAGAAACACAGTTATTCCGATTCGAAAAACAATGCAATCTTAACCAATTGGCAACAATTTTATCTAGCAACAATAAAGTCAATTGTTTATTTCAATGAAAAGATAGACGATTGCGCATCACAATACATACCATAGCATACTATTTTTGCACTACGTGTACTACTTGCCGGGTGCATTTCGGAATGGTGCCGAGAGTTTACACCGAGTCATTGGCGAGCAGTTAAAACCACTTCACCACGCGTGGTGAACATTTGGTACACCAAGCTCCTTTGGGTATATTTTATTTATACCATGATCGTCGGATTATTAAGAGTTTAAATGTTAAATAATACAATATTAAATTATAAACGATGCCAGTACACACGTGCAAATCTGTTTTTGTTTACATGAGCACCGGTGGGCGGTTCTTCCGCTCTCAATTTTATCGCCGAAACGAAATGTATAAAGAAACTCACAAATCACGGGGCCTTTTTTCTTTTCAATAACATAATAACATACTATTTCCGGTTGTGGATGCTTTATTAACACGAGACAACGCATGTTTGTTAATTTTTGGTATCTTATGAAGGAAACTCATTTAAAAATGTAATAATTAATTGCCACTTTCATTTCACTCTTCATGAGGCGACGAGCGATAAATTTAGACAAGTTTGCATTCAGGTCGAGGTCACCAACGGTCAACTTGGATGTAGTTCCACTGTTGGTGTAAATTTTAACTATTGAAATCCCATTGTTGGTGTGTACACCACAGACACTCGTGTTCATCACGGTTGGCGTGTAAAGCTAAAATTTATGTCATAGGCTTTTTAAATATAGCAGAATAGGTAATCATGATATAAAAATAAAATATACCCGAAATAGCTTGGTGTATCAAATGTTCACCACTCGTGGTTAAGTGTTGTTAACAGCTCGCCAACGGCCAATAAGCTACTATGGGTATATTCTATATTTCCCCATAAGTGTAACACTGGGGAAGTTCAAACGTGACGTCATTATATATTTCCACGAAGACGTTCCAACGCAATGCTTCCTTTATGGTGAAAAACAACATCATAGTTTTCACCAAACGCAAGGTTCTTAGATCGTTTTCAAATTCTTGAAAAATTATGGAAATTAATGTGGTCTGGAAAAGGTCTTGAAAAATCTGGGGAAAAAACGTCATAGCTTGAGAATATTGAAAAAGTATGGGAATTATTATTATTATTTTTGTTGAAGAAATAACCCAATCCACAATGATTGCCAAACAAGATGAAATTGGTTAAATTTTAACTTCCGTTATGGCAGAAATGCTACTTTAGTCTGTCTGCTCTAGCTTGTAGCTTTGCTGAATTACATGTACATACATTTAGAAATGACATTCTGACAATGATTTTTTAGCTCAACTTTGACGTAAGTCAAATTTGAGCTTATGCCATGGCCAGTCGTCCGTCTGTCTGTCAACAATTCAATACGGCTCGGGCTAGAGGCCGTATTTGTGAACCGATCTTTACGAAACTTCTTGAGTACCTTTGTTATCACCGTGGGATGAGAACGAGTGTTTTGGGGTGCAGTCCGAAATTCAAGACGGCCGCTGGCAGCCATTTTGTACAAAACTAGGTGCAATCAGATTTTTGCGCAGAAATTCCATATGAAAGCGCTGATTTAGACTAACTTTGATTTATTTAGTGTTACTTTTAGCACTGTAACTGCAAATGCCAATACGTCTCGAGGTAGAGGCCGTATTTATGAACCGATCTCTACGAAATTTATTGAGTACCTTTGCTATCACCGTGGGACGAGAACGAGTAGTTTTGGGTGCAGTCCGAAATTCAAGATGGCCACCAGCAGCCATTTTGTACTTTAGTTAGTGCAATCAGTTTTTTGTTCAGAACTTCTGTATGAAACTTCTGATTTGAATAAATTTTTTTATGAATGTTTAGTAACAAGGAATACATCACATATAATACGGGGTTTTTTCTCGTGCAGAAATTATGCAAATTAGATGAACTTTGATTTATTCAGTGCTACTTATATACAGTAAGTGCTCATGCCAATACGGCTCGCGCTAGAGGCTGTATTTATGAACCGATCTTCACAAAACTTTTTTGGATACCTTTGTTATCACCTTGGAACGAGAACGAGTGTTTCTGGGTGCGGTCCAAAATTCAAGATGGCTTCCAGTGGCTATTTTGTATCGAAATTAGGTCCAATCAGTTTTTTGTACACAACTTCTATACAGCTCAGGCTAGAGACTGTATTCATGAACCGATCTTTACTGAATAAATTTTTGTATGAATGTTTAGTAACATGGAATACATCACATATAATACGGGTTTTTTTCTCGTGCAGAAATTATGCAAATTAGATGAACTTTGATTTATTTAGTGCTACTTATACACTGCAAGTGCACATGTCAATACGACTAGGGCTGGAGGCTGTATTTATTAACCGATCTTCACGAAACTTCTTGGGTACCTTTGTTATCATCTTGGGACGAGAACGAGTGTTTTGGGGTGCGGTTCAAAATTCAAGATGGCTGCCGGCGGCCATTTTGTACCAAAATTAGAACAATCAGTTTTTTGTACAGAACTTCCGTATGAAAATTCTGATTTGAATAAATTTTTGTATGAATGTTTAGTAACTTGGAATACATCACATATAATACGGGTTTTTTTCTCGAGCAGAAATTATGCAAATTAGATGAACTTTGATTTATTCAGTGCTACTTATATACAGTAAGTGCTCATGTCAACACGGCTCGGGCTAGAGGCTGTATTTATGAACCGATCTTCACAAAACTTTTTGGGTACCTTTGTTATCACCTTGGAACGAGAACGATTGTTTCTGGGTGCGGTCCAAAATTCAAGATGGCTTCCAGTGGCTATTTTGTACCGACATTAGGTCCAATCAGTTTTTTGTACACAACTTCTATACGGCTCAGGCTAGAGGCTGTACTCATGAACCGATCTTTGTGAAACTTCTTGGGTACCTTTGTTATCACTGTGGGACGAGAACGAGTGTTTTGGGGGTGCGGTCCAAAATTCAAGATGGCCTCCAGCAGCCATTTTGTACCAAAATTAGTGCAGTCAGTTTTTTGTACAGAACTTCTGTATGAAAGTTCTGATTTGAATAAATTTTTGTAGGAATGTTTAGTAACATGGAATACATCACATATAATACGGGTTTTTTTCTCGTGCAGAAATTATGCAAATTAGATGAACTTTGATTTGTTCAGTGCTGCTTATACACATTAAGTGCACATGTCAATACGGCTCGGGCTAGAGTCTGTATTTTATGAACCGATCTTCACGAAACTTCTTGGGGTACCTTTGTTATCACCTTGTGACAGGAACGAGTGTTTTTTGGGGTGCCTTTGTTATCACTGTGCTATGAGAACAAATATTTTGGGGTTCAGTCAGACCCACTCTGGGACTCAAAAGATTTATTTTCTAGTTCAGCATCTAACTGTCGCCCATCTTTACAATACTTTACCTATATATTTGTTACAGGCTACGGTAAGCATTTATGTACAGACCGTTACAATACTTTACATGTACCTTTGTTATCAGGTCATTACCTGGATGCTTTGTCATTGCTGTGTCACATACGATACATGTACATGTCTTAAATAAGGTGAGCTACAGTGTCACTGACACTTTCATTAGCTCCGCTGACAAAGTCAGCAGAGCTTTTCTTATACTGATTCGTCCGTCGTCCGTCCGTCCGTCCGCCCGTCCGTCTTCAACATTTTATTTGTCCGAGCCATAATTTCTAAACCGCTGAATATTTTTCCACCAAACTTCATAACAATATGTATTATTAATAGACGGTGTGTCATCAATTATTCTGCGGTCTGTAAGTCCACAGGGTCAAGGTCACAGGTCACAGGATCAAGAAAATCTTAAGATATTTTTGATATTTGTTTGTCAAGCTATAATTTCTGAACCGCTGAATATTTTTCGGCTAAAGTTTGTAACAATATTAGTATTAGAAAACATGCCCATGCGATCATTGGCCCTCAGCGGAGCTCTCTAGGCGTGACAGGCCTCTTGTTTTAAATAAAAATGTTACCTTTTGATACTAATTTCGTAAAAAAATTTTCCCAGTCAGATTTTCGTCAGTTTCTAAATGAATTTTCAGAATGTCTCTCCTTCTATGCCTTGTATGAATGTGATATAGCTATTGTTGGTGATTTTGACATCCATGTTGACAATTTAAATGACACTTTTGCCAAGCAATTCACAAATTTGTTTGAATCATTTGGCTCTTCACAACTGGTCTCAAAACCTACACACAAGAGAGAACACACCTTGGATCTAATTCTTGTTCGTCAAAGTAACAGCACGTCAGTACAAAATGTCCATGTCACAGATCCAGCATTGTCTGATCACTATGCAGTCTTGGCCGAATTGACACTATCAACTTCAAAAATTATTCCCAAGAAAATTACTTATCGAAAATATAAATCCATAAATATTGATGCCTTGAAAATGGATATCAGTTCATCAATTCTGTGTTCGAATTATTTTTGTAGTAGTCATGAATCATCTGAGCAATATTGCTATCTTTATTTGAAGAAGCTCTTAAGGGCATCATGGCTGAACATGCACCACCCAAGTCAAAAATTATAACTCATAGGGAAAATGTGGAGTGGTTTACAGAAAATGTTAGAGATGCTAAACAACAGCGTCGCAGACTTGAGCGTCTTTACATTAAAACGAAGCTTGCGGTTCACCGGCAGATGTTCTGCCACCAAAGAAATACACCTAATATGACAATCAAAAAGGCGAAGAGGGAGTACTACAATTCTATGATAGAGAGGTCATCTAATACAAGGGTGCTGTTCTCGGTAACCAATAGTCTCCTTGGTAAAGAACAAAAAGTCATTCTCCCAGATCATCTAAATACTGAAGAAATTCTGGAAAAATTCAGCGATTATTTCATAACTAAAATTCAAGTAATCCTGGATAGTATACCATCATGTGAACCACCAGAGTTTGATTAACTTGACATAAAAAGAGATTTTTCTAATTTTCACTCTGTCTCAGAAGAAGATATTCGAAAAACGATTTTATCATCATCCAATAAATCCAATGATCTAGATCAAATTGCAACATTCCTTTTGAAAGAGACAATTGATTATCTTCTGCCATCCATAACATATATTATATTTGCATCCCTACATGAGGGGGTTTGTTCCAAACCCATTGAAAAAGGCACTTGTTACTCCTCTCATCTAGAAAGCACCTCTTGATCCTGACAACCTGAAGAATTATCGACCAGTATGGAACCTCTCTTTCCTGTCTAAATTGTTGGAAAGGGTTGTTGCTTTACAACTCAAAAATCATCTACATGAAAATGATCTTTTAACAACCACAGTACAGAAACAGCCTTACTTCGAGTCAACAATGACATTGTTAAATCAGTGTTTGAGGGTAAGTCTGTACTGCTTGTTCACATGGATTTGTCAGCAGCATTCGACACAGTCGTCGACCATGCTATTCTCATGCAAACATTGACACAGCATGGCATATGTGGAACTGTCTTATCGTGGTTTGCATCATATCTAGAGGGTCACAGTCAACAAATATATATCAATAAGATCGGTCCAGAAAGCAGAATGTTAAAGTGTGGTGTTCCTCAGGGCTCAGTTCTTGGACCACTCTTCTTTTTTCTGTACACTTCCTTTCTCGGTCGCCTTCTTAAAAAGCATGGCATATCATATCATCTGTACGCAGACGACACCCAACTGTACGTCACATTCAACCCATCTGGTCCAAGTAACTCATTAATCGCAGTCCATAACATGGAAACTTGCATAAATCTCGTGCGGGAATGGATGATAGACTTTAAACTGAAAATGAATGACTCTAAAACTGAATTCTTAGTGATATCCGGTTTTCGTTTTTTTTTTGTTTTTTTTTTCTATTGGGGTTTAAGGTCATATACTTCTGCACTGTGGCTAATCATGAACATGACAGCTTTACGAACGGATGAAGCCGGGGTATCCGGAGAGAACCACCGAGCAACGGCGAGCAACTGTCAGCTCCCCAACATACTAACTCCACACCAGCAGGGTTAGCATTGGTTGAAGACAAGTGCACCATCGACGTGCAGTGCGTCTTAGTCCATGATGTCACCGTACCCCCAGATGGGCAATGGGGGTGAAGTGTCTTGCCCAAGGACACAACGCGGTTGCCGCATGATATCCGGTTACATCAATTCTGGTTGGAAACAACATCACTATGAAAAGTGTATCGGCCAGGAATATCGGACTGATTATAGACTCAGATTTAAAACTAGACATCCATATCAATAAAATATGTCAAAAATGCTAGGCTGGCAGCTTCGTAATGTTGGAAGACTGCGACCTTATCTTAACCAGTCAGCTCTTGAAAAACTTGTGCACTCCACACCTCACAACTAGACTATTGTAATTCAGTGGTAGTGGGGCTGTCCCAGTGCCTGATTCAGAAGCTTCAAAAAGTTCAGAATACTGCTGATAGGATAATTACTGGTACCAAACGCTCTGAACACATAACACCTGTTTAAGACAACTACATTGGCTTCCAGTTAAACAGAGAATTGATTTCAAAATATTGACCTTAGTATTCAAATGTACCCACAAACTGGCTCCAGTTCACCTGCAAGAGCTAGTCACTGTATATACACCATCACGCAGTCTCAGATCTAAAAACCAAATTCAACTAGTTGTACCTTTCAGCAGATCTAATCTGGCTAATGATCGTGTGTTCTCCATCGTGGGACCCAGATTGTGGAATTCCCTGCCAATTAGTGTCAGAATTTCAGAAACTCTCGATGTCTTCAAAAGAAATCTTAAAACTTTCATATTTACTGAAGCATTCTCCTGAATCTCTCTAATAGTCCAGGCACATTAGACATAAAAATGAGAAAGTAAGGAAAAAAATCGGAGAAAGCTGATTTTTTTTATATGTTTCCGGGACACACATTGCGGATAAAGTGTGAAAAGTCCCCGCGAATCCGAGTTGAGCTTTTTTAGTTATAGCGTTTTTTTTATGAAAAAATTTTTTTTTTTTTTAAAATTCGACCCAGCTCCACATTTCTCATTCTTATTCGCCTTAGTAGGGTGAGAATCATAAATATCGTGCTGAATTATATTGAGAATACATATCCCCAACAGAAAATGCCAACTTTGTACCAATCCTCACACTCAATGTTGAAATATTCACGAAAATGTACAAAATTACGAAAAAAAATTTATTGTTTTCATACACACAACGGTACACAACGTCCATTAAATCAAATCTTCGACTACTTTGGGAGTTAAATTATATATCAAAAATTGCAGAAAAGCAGTGGCTTTATAATGATATATAACAATAGTCATTTATTCCATAATGAACTGGTGAAACGTGTGAAATATTAACCATACCCCCTAAACTCAAATTCAAACGGCATCGACTTTTCTCATTCAAATACCGTATTATAGCATCATTGTTTCAATTTCCATGTTCGATTAAATCACATAATGTGGTGTTTGTCCAGTGACGTTTGACCAACCACTTTATATCAAAGCAGTGGAGATTGTGTCTTCGTCAGATAAGTTGACAAAAGTTTTCGTTAGACTCGGCGGCTTCCATATGATTATGTCATATTTAGGGGCAATTGGTTCGATCATGGCTGGTACCGGCTTGGATGAACTTTGGGGGACTGTTTATGCTGGTGGGTCAATCCATCATTTGATCAGTGGTCATGCATATTCAAGAGCAGTTCGTGCCCATTTGCTAACACAAATTGCCATTACAAAACTGTTTGAAGAAAGCCGAACACTAGATAACATAGACTGCACAGAAGTCAATGAAATATTCTGTGGACTTGCCAGAGGTGACTGTACAACAGCTGACGCTGTCAATCAAAAAAGTGTCAACCATCTACTGTCAAAGTTACACGAACTGCTCCAGAATGCGTCCGTAGGACGCACAGGAAAGCTTTGGGTACAATACTACGAGCAAATAGGTCTTCTCCAGTTGTTCTTGAGAGCAGAGCGCACAGGCGACTGGGAACTCCACACATATTGTGTTCGCAATATGATTCCAGTATTTCACGCAGGTGGTCATTTTGCATACGCAAAAAGTTCTCATCTCTATTTGCAGCAGATGAATGAGCTAACAGAAATAATGCAACAGGATGATTTGAAGTTGTTCACTGAGAAAGGTTACTTTACCATAAGGCGCTCAGATAAATTCTGGGACGGGATATATTCTGATCAGACCATAGAGCAGTGTTTAATGAGAATGTTCAAGCTCCCTGGTGGTCTCACACATGGCAGGGGAATAACCGATAGCACTGTTGCGAAATGGGTACATGGACTACCTCTTTGCCTTCCGATATGTAATGCTCTCGAAAATTTTGTTCATGTTCACACTGGTCATGGCGAACAACATCGGGATCTCCGTCAAAGTTCACAATTGACTGATGCCAATGATATCACCAAATTATTGAACTGGCTCAGAGTGCATTCCCCCTTTCAGAATAGAGATCCACTACAATTAGTCTCTATAGCGACCGGGCTTGTGGCCGACGAAACTGTGAACTGTGACCAAGTTCGCAAAATTGGTGAATGTTGCGTATGGAATGTTGTAAGCAAAACGTTCAACAGCATCAAACTACGACGTGTTGACACTGTGAAGTCTTTCGCATCGATGGCAAATAGCATCAAAGTCCGTGGAAGTAAGGTAGTGATTGACCCCACAATTCTGTTCAACCGCATCACATGTGTTATTCAGTCACAAGCAGAGATGGAAGAGTATCTCAAATATGAACTTGCCCCGAAACCACCAGCATTGTTTGATTCTGCTGGAATGAGGAAGACACAGAAAAGCACGCTCGGTAAGATCCTCAAAACATATGGTTTCGAGCAAAATAAAATCCCAGAACATTCTCTGTTTGTTGTAGATGGTGGATTTTTATTGAGGGCAGTTGTATGGCCTAAACAGTCGTCATATAAGGACATATGTACATCATATTCCAATTATCTAGTGAGACATTTTGGGGCGAACGTCGTGGTTGTTTTTGATGGTTATGCTTGTACAATGTCGACAAAGGGCATGGAACAAGTCCGTAGATCTAAAGACAGGTATTCCATTGATATCAATATCTCACCCGAGTTACCAGCCACCACACCCCAATCCGATTTCCTTGCAAATGCCAAGAACAAAACCCAACTGATCGATCTTCTAATGCAGGAGCTATCTGCTATCAATATTCAGTCCAAGCAGGCCGAGGCTGATGCTGATGTACTGATAGCCGAAACTGCACTTGACATCGCTCAAGATGACAACAATGTTGTCGTTGTGGGAACAGACACAGACTTGTTAGTCATTCTTACCTCTCGAGTTCAACCGGGATGTAATATTCACACGATGTATTCCATTACCCCAAACTTACTAGTTTCAGTTAGTGAAATAGCAACCAAAATGGGTGACCATAGAAGCAACCTCCTTGTAGCACATTCTATAAGTGGTTGTGACACTACTTCTGCACTCTTTCGAGTTGGTAAGAAGAAAGTATTCAGTACAATTGTCTCCGATGTTACTAGCGACTCACAACAGTATGTCAACACAATTTTGGCGGATGACAGTACACCAAGTGCAGTAGCCGCTGCCGGGGAACAACTTCTCCTGATCTTATACGGGAGTAAAACTGTTTCCTCTCTTGACCAATATAGATATGTCACTTACAAGCGTTATGTAGCAAAATCTAAACTGAATAAACCCATCGACCTAGCCTCACTCCCACCAAGCAACGATGCTGCACAACAACATGTCTACAGATGTTATCTCCAGGTCCAACAATGGCTGGGCACTTCGCTTCCTCCGACGGATTGGGGGTGGTAGCTAGACAATGGACTTCTTGTACCGACTGCAGCCACAAAGCCATGTGCCCCCGATAACCTACTGAATCTGATCAGCTGTGGTTGCAAGAGTGCTTGTACAAAAAGGTGTGGGTGTAAGAAGGCAGGACTCTCTTGCTCAGGTTTGTGTAATTGCAGTTCGGATTCTTGTAACAACCACAGAAACACTGTCCTGTCGGAAATTTCTGAGTTCGATGAATAATATGTATATAGGTCATGTCATTTCTGTATATAGCGTTGATAATAGTCAATGTAACTTAATCCATGTTGATTGATTTGTACATTCTGTAAATATTATTTATTGATTTTTGTACATTCTGTAAATATTATTTATTGATCTGATGCTGCCAGACACAGACGTGTCTGTTCGGTCCCAAGCCCAAAAATAGTTGAGTTCTCATGCTGACGAATTTTATGCCAAAAGGGGAACTCGGCCAGAAGCAGAGGGGGTCTTCCATAATGTCTATTTTGTAAGCAATGATAAAAGTCTTCAAATGGTGGTGGATTTTTTATCTTCTGTCCAACTAACATCCCGTTCTGTACTACGACCCTTTGGGCAAATCCGTTAGGAAAATCGTCATTTTTTGCGTAAATCCGATACTTTTTTGTGAATTTTCAATAATTTTTCGCAGAAATTGTCACAGAATGCACATTTTCCTCTAGGTAAATGTATATTAGACATTATGTAGCTCGAAATACGCGTAAACAAAAATACAGTTGGATCAATTCGAGGTTACAAAGTTCGTGCGATTTTTTTTTGATTTTTTTCAAACGCGTTTTCGAAAAAAAGCTGTAGAAAAAAAAGCTCAACTGGGATTTTAGGGGACTTTTGTCTAATCGTTCAGTGACATGTACTCGACATTCCCTGAAAAAATCAGCTTTCTCCGATTTTTTTCCCTAGTGAAACCTAATGTTCTTGGGCTATAAGAGGCAGCCGAAACAGATGTGACTCTTTATTTCAGAAAAGTATATTTATTTCTGTCGAACGTTTTAGAGCAATATGTGTGGTTTTACGCTCAAGAAAATCAATTATTAATTTGAGGTATTCGAATGGGTAAGGAAAATGAGTAGACATGCCTGGAAAAGTATTTTTCTGGTAGGTGTAAGAACACTGTAACAGACAATAGAAAAGCAACAGTCGATATGTGGAAAAAAATAGATAATGTGTCCAAATATTTTCTTTGAAATCACTGGTTACTGACTCGTAACATTGATTATTTAACCTATGTTTATCGTATAAATATATAGTATCAGGATAAAAAAAAATATTTTGACACACTGTATATTTAATCCGTGTATATCGTGGTGAGTGTGCAGGGTCGGGGTAGTTAACCCAGGGCCCGAAACTTTGGGGCCCAGGATTCTTGAGTCAGGCCTGGGTCCCCCAAAGTTCTGACTCCTGTGCCAAGACTGCCGCCCCCCCCCCCCCCCCAATCCCCGAGCGATAATCATCAAGATAAGTTTCCTGTCGTATTGGAATACTAGTTGCCAGACATGTAAAAAAGGAATGGGTGTGCCCCGTTGTGATGCTCAATCTGTTAACCCTTTAATTAACATGAGAAGCAGAGACATCTGCAAACAAAATTGTTGAATATCTATTTTTTCATTTTTTGCGTCAAAAAACATAGTTTATAACCCTTCATTGGAACGAGCTGAACGAGTTCGTTCCAATGAGGGGTCAAATACTATGTTTTTGAGGCAAAAAAAAAAATGAAAAAATGATGAGAATCGAATGTCAATTTTTGTGAATAGCCGTTTTTGGCAGTTACGTTGGTCTAAAGGGTTAATAGACTGTTATCTATATACATATGCACCAGACTCGGTCTTATCACCTCAAGTATTCTTCACTTCAAGAACTTCGGCATCTGCATTAGTATCCTGACACTTTCGAAAGAGGGACCGTCACAGAATTAACTCTGGGCCCCTAATTTCCTCTGAAGGCCCTGCGAGTGAGAATACGAGTTTCATCTTGTTGTTTTACCGAATTGTAGGGTATTCTGATGGGAATCATGATAAATATAGAGGATATGGAATGAGTGTTTTTCTCATATAATATCTATGAAACGAGTCTAAGAATTTTCCGTTTTGGCGAGCCCAAACGGAAAATTCGGACGAGTTTCATAAATATTATGTGAGAAAAACACTCATTTCATATTCTATTTATCATATGACACACACACGCACAAATTAGCCACTTAGTATGACTTTTTAACGGTTACATCCTCGTATAACTAAAAATTTTCATTTTTTGCTTCCAAAACATAGGTTATGACCCCCTCATTGGAACGAGCGCGACACGCTAGTTCCAATGAGGGGTCATAACCTATGTTTTGGAAGCAAAAAGTGAAAATATAAAAATAATGAATGGCGTTTTTCTTGTTGGTAAAAGATTAATACAATATAACCCACCCTAAATAGGACAGATAACGAACATTCTCCCTACAGAAATTTTGCAAATGTGACCCAGTTGTATTTTGTTTAGCCAATCAAATTGTCCAGTTTTGAAATGACCAATAAAAGCTCCCAACTCTAATTATGCAAATTATGAAACTGTGGCCCAGTTGTATTTTGTTCAGCCAATCCAATTGTCTAATTTTGAAATTGACCAATGAAATTGACGAAAGGCTTTATTTATCACTGATTAATATGAAAACAAAATATCAAATGTTTTAAAGTGAACAAAACGGACGAGTCATATGATAAAAATAAATATGCAAAGCTCAGTGGAATTACATTTATCACTTGTTCTTTCTGTTTTTTTCAGTGGTTTCGATGTCATTAACCTGCTCATTAAACTGGGAATACCTGAGTCGTCATTCGAGAGCAAGATTGCAGCAGGAGCCAGTACATTTGTAGTGGCGTATGCTGTACATAAGGTCTTTGCCCCGGTGAGGATTGCCATAACCTTGACATCAGTACCACTGATTGTTCGCTATTTAAGGAGAATAGGATTCCTGAAAACTCCAGAAATATGAAGTGTCCAATTTTCGCCTAAGAAACTACAGTTTGTAACATAACCGGTACTTTTTCATATAACAAACAGCTGCTTGTACACCTTGAGTTTTGTCTCTATCTATTTGATCATTAAAGGACATTCTGTCTGCACGTCCGTTGCTACATTTATTGATTTTTCTGATTTTGCAAGGTAGTAGTTATTGTAAATGGAATGACCATGGTGGAAAAGATGTTAGCGCAGTACACATGTAGCCACTAAAATCGACGAATTTGTGTACCGACCAGCAAAGTGTAAAAGGTCTGGAATTCATACATGCTTACACCATATAGCAACAGCTGCTTCGCGTGATTTCGGAACCGATGAAGGTTGAATGCAGTGGGGGGGGGGGGTGGGGGGGTGGCGGGGGGATTTTACGACATCAAGTTAATATTATATTTACCTAACCACTTTTGTCACTCACCCACCCTAATTTACATTTTAACCATCCAGTTTCCCACACCCACACCCTGGAACATTGATTTCAAGAGTTTGTTTTTCTATACCAGTATGGACAAGAAAATCTACGTCATTTTATGACGGTCCCATCTATGGAAGAAAAAGTTATCTTGTTCTGCTATATCAAACGCCCCAATTGGAAATGTAACTGCTGCGTCCAGTAAATTATGATTGTATTAATCAACTTAAGATTTAAAGTGCATAGGCCCTATGCTATATATGTGCACTGCTTCGTGTATAAATAACTATCCATTGCCTAAGTGACATTGAAGATCGATCAGTGGCTGGCGGCCTGAAATTCTGTTATTCTTGTTATATTCGCGGTGAGTAGGCCATATCAAGTGTATGTGCTCACGAGAAAATTACCTATACTGAGTCAAAAAAGAAAGTATAATAAACTTTGAGGAGCAATTTTTTAGTATTATCGACTTTAATCCCAAACAAATTATTGTAAATTCATATTCTAGCTGTATGAATTTGCATAATTCCATGTTCTTACTGTTGCCAGCATCACGTCAGGACGTCGCAAGTCAGACATGAGGTGAAATGAAAAGTTCACACATGCAGTCAGTAGCGTGTATGTCCACCGTTCGCCTCTTGGATGGCAAGACATCGACGGCGCATGGACCTGATAAGTCTCTGGATGTCACCCTGTGGTATTGCGTTCCACTCCTGCCTTAGAACATTACGTAAATCGCCTAACGTCTGAAGATCATGAAGTCGTGTCCGACGGTCCAATTGATCCCAAAGATGCTCGATTGGCGAGAAATCTGATTAAAGTAAGTGTGGGGGGGGGGGGGGGGGGGGTCAAGGAAGAGGTTCGATGCTCTGCTCCTCAAGAAAGTCACGACAGATACGCGCCACGTTACATCGGGCATTGCCTTGCTGGAATAACTGTAATCCGATGTTAGCGTTGAACAACGGGGCAACAACAGCGTTAAGAATGTCGTTCCTGTGTCGCTGTCCATTCAGATTACAATCGATGAAGATCAACTGCGTTCGATGGTGCAAGTAAATTCTCGCCCAAACCATTACACTACCCCCGCCGAAACGGTCGCATTCCCAAACGCAAGCATTAGAAAACCGTTTTTCTCGTCGGCGATACACTCTTGCCCTACCATCAGCACGCCGTAGACAAAATCATGATTCATCACTAAAAAGAACTGTGCTCCAACGCTACTGAGTCCAGCGAACACGCTGACGTACCCATTCCGTTCTGACGGTACGATGACGTTGGGTAAGGATTGGTCCGTGGTATGGACGCCTAAATCCAACTGTTTTTGACTATACGTTGTTACTCTTTTTGTTCACTAATCTTAAGTCTCGAGCTCACTCTTTTTATGCCGTATATATAGTGTTTGTCATTTCCGTCCGTCCGTTCGTCCGTCCGCCCGTCCGCCCGTCCGTCCGTCCGTCTGGCCGTGCGTCTGTCTGTCTGTCCGTCAGGAAGATTTCCGTGTCCCTCCACAACTCTATGCTGCTTTGGATTTTGTTGAAACTTGGCATACATGTTGCTTATAGGGAGACGATGTGTCGCGCACAATCTGTTTTTTGTTGTATGGAGGCCAAGATCACAGATCAAGGTCATTGCAACGTCGGGGGCATAGTCACTTCCGAGTGACAATCTCTTGTTGATTAATCTTAAGTCTTGAGCTGAGTGCTAATTTATCTTCTACACCTCGGCTGCTAAAGGCCAAATCACTCTCTCTTTTTTTAGATCCCCACTACAATGAATCTCGTCCACGTTCCGCCCTCAGAGCAGCCGAACCACTAATGTTAGTCCCACTTCATTGAACGAGAGAATCATACATAAATGTTGTCTCTCTTAAATTTTCGTCGCTCTGGGGCAGATTCAGTTGTCTCTTACCTGTGGCTTATTTCCAGGAACCTGTTGTCGCTCGTGGTTGTCGCTGAAACGCTCGAGTGCGTTCATGCTGTAACGTTATTGCTATGGTAATATGTGATGTTAGTGCGCATTCACAGCACGTGTTAGTGTTACGCGTGTTTCCGTCGTCCATTTTGTTTGCTGTCGGCCGCCATCTTTGTTTCTATGGTGGCATATAGCCACGTGGGTTCTATGTGGCCCAAGGTACTGTAATAGGATGCGGTGTGTTCTGGGTGAGTGTCCGTTTCTATGTGAGTATATATAATTACCACAAACAATCCGACAACTTCCCCCAAACCTTCTAGCATCCTTGGCACGTAGTTGTTATGAGCCTGGGAGGCTTCTAACAACACGGAAGTGTGTGTTCGATTGTATGGGGTAGTATATCTGATTATCAAAAACAACCGGGGAAAGTTCCGAAACAGATTTGCTTGTACTCTGGTCTCCAAACGGATCTCCTTATCCTGATCTCTGCCCTCGTCTAAGTTTTCGGATGTTCTATCAGATCGCTTTGTCGCAACTAACTATTTAGATCTGTCCATTCATCTATGCCACGCCCACTAACACTACATTTTGTGTCAAGATCCGGCCATAAAGAAACCCGAAGTCTCTCATATCCCCCATGTGGGTATATAAAGGTCATTGGCATACTGGTATAACCTACTTGTGTTCTTTCAGGCTTCTAGTTTGTCATATACGGCCACGCGGGCCATTAGGTCATCAGTGTATCTGCTTGTAGATGTACTAATACGTTTCCGTGTGAATCCGGATACACGTTGCGCGAGATTATCTAAATTCTAGACTCTACTTTCCATCAGTCCCAACTATATTTATAACATAGTTACCATTAAGTAACCCATTTCGGAAATATCGTCCACAACACGCCCAAGAGGTATAATCTACAAGCCCTTTTGTCCTCATCTGGGTGTTTGAGGATTTCTATGGCATGGTGATGTACTATTTGAGGATAAGAGAGCTTGTAATTATACCTCTTTGAGGAGTTTCTTCACGCCCCTCATGTTCTCGTGACAAAAAGGAGATTCTACAGGCATAGTTAGATCACAGGAAGGGATTCCAGATGAGGATAAATGGAATGGGAGAATACTAGTAGGGATCTGCGAATCACACAATTTTTTCGAATCGAATAGTGTCTCTGATATCGATATCGAATCTAATCTTAATGGACAAGTTATTTCATATTGAACCATACAAAAGTTAAGGTACGCTGTGCTGACCCTTACAAGACTGACTGACACCTTAAACATCAATAAATAAATATTCTCTGTAGCACCGTCGCTGAAACAGCTAGGCCTAGCTTAAGGACGTGAATAGCAACAAGTTAAGCCTTCAAAAACTAAAACCATGGATAATGTTCTGGGCAAAATTCACTACTTACCTAACAATTACCCATTGTCAATTACTTAATTAAATATGAATTGAGCCTACATGAATGAATTGCCTAATGTCAATTTTATCCAGTTTTTGTTGGAAATGTAACAAATTGAAGTTATTAAGGGGGCGCGTTGCAGTTGCGGTAATCGGTTTTCGTCAGATCACCGAAGTTAAGCAACGTCGAGCTCGGTTAGTCCTCGGATGGGTGACCGTCTGAGCGATCGATTCGGACTCCCGCGTTGTGTCCTTGGGCAAGGCACTTAATCCCGATTGTCCACGTGGGGGCACTATGGCGCCGTGCACTAAGGCTTACTGCACGTCGATGGTGCGCATGTCTTCAACCAATCTAACCCTGCCTGTGCTGCAGTGCGGAATTTCGATGTTGGGGAGCTGGCAGCTGCTCGTCGTTGCTCGGTGGTTCTCTCCGGGTACTCCGGCTTCCTCCACCCGTAAACCTGCCATTGTCATGATTAGCCAGTGTGCATAAGTATGTGACCTTATACACCAATAAATAAATTGAAGTTAGTACGAGGGATTCGAAAAAATCGAATCTTGAGACTGATTCGGGATCGATCTCGAAGCAGACTATGGTATCGATATTGAATCGAATATTCGCAGGACCCTAAGTAAAAACAATTGTCGGGTTTATTGGGGTTATTCTACGAAGTATTTACGGAAAATCCAAACCGGCAAACTACTCTTATACTAAGGAATATACCTTATTATTGGGCAAAAAGTATCATTCTAGGAGAATCCGTATCAAATGAAGTATTTTTGTAATTTGGAGGGATTGTTTGGTCTATTCGGGTAATTAGATTTATTTCTATTCAATCGAACGCACCCTCCGAACATACCCCCTTCCTATTAGTGGATTGTTGGTCACATAGCATCTACGTGCTACCATAGACACCAAGATGGCGGCCTCCAGTGTACAAAATGGCCGGCGGAAACACATGCCACCCTAACCACATGCGCACGAAGACCACGTAATCACTAGGGGTATTACGTAACAAGATGGCCGCTCACGTGGGTTACCATGAGATCCAAACATAACGTATCTGGGTCACCTGAAATGACGCCACATATTAGATCCCCCATGAGAACCCACTAAAAGGCCCAATCCATCGCTCTCCTACTAATTCCTGTGAACGCACATTTTGAAAAAAAACTGAAATATGTTCACTAACTTTCTGTATAAGATTCAAAAGGTAAGTTCATGACTGAGCAACACACACAGTATATCACTTCTGGTGTCTTTACCACTGTCTTCGGGCATGCAGTATTACTGCCTTTTACGACCACTGCTACTAGCTTCTGCTGCTAGCCCACTGATACTATACTTTTCTGGCTGCGCAGCTGTCTACACTCTAAAATCAGTTCGGTTAGAAATGAACCCAAATCGACTAGAGTGAGTGAATATGCACCCAATTAAAAGTACAGATCATGTACTCTAATCTGGTATTGGTTTGTTTCATGGTAAGTCCTGTAACAGTGACTTCCCCGATATCTGAGAATCGAGAAGAACTGAAACATTACCTCTATGGTTCTCCGACTCAACTTGGAAACGGGGATTTTCAGCTATAGCTCTGTCCTATGAAGAAATTCCTTAAAAGGGATTTATGTGAACATGAGTCTGGTGATCGATGGAATCTCCTATTCACCGAATGAGGATATGAGCTGCTTGGAGGTTATACCTGGATGAGGTGTTTCCTCGTAGTATCCATGCCCTCACACGACGTACTGGAATTTTATAGCCACAGACTGGCCATAGAAAGTGATTACATAAGTGGGATTTCTGTGAAAGTTGGACTTGTGATCAATGGAACCCCACCTTCACCGTAAGAGGGTATAGGGGGCTTGGGGCTAGATCTCTATGAGGATTTTCCTTATAGCCCGCACCCCCCCCCCCCCCGCCCCTCCCCATGCCACAAAACGGGGGTCCTATGAATAAGGGAAGTCCGAGATGACATGATTGAATTACATAAATAATAAACGGGAACTACGACAGGGAAGCTGTACGATAAGTGAAGCTGTGCAATGATGTAACGTCAAACACATGGGTGTGAGGCGATAGTGTGGAACTTTTTTCTATAGCGAGTAAAAACGAAAGTACAAAAGAATTCATTTTGCCTCAGAATGGCTAAAATACGGAACAATTTACCAGAAGCGAAATCCATTGCTCCCAACTAGAACCATTCAAGAACCGATTAGACAAACACTGGATGAAACAAGAATTGATGTATGACAACTTTAAAGGGGTTATTACCGAAAGTAGAGTTGAAGTCCAAGGCGGATCTGATGAAGAGGAACCGAAGATCCCGAAATAAGAAACAGACCTAAGTAAACTTTGTGTTATCGCCAAAGACTGGCCATAGAAAAAGAACCCATGGAGCTCCGGCGAGCGTGGACTGGTGATTGATGGAATCCTTTTTTAGCTCACCTGGCCAAAAAGACCATGTGAGCTTTTCTCATCACTTGGCGGCCGTCGTCGTCCGGCGTCAGTAAACTTTTCACATTTTCATCTTCTTCACTGTAACCACTGAGCCGGTGTGAACCAGACTTGGCAGGAATGGTTTATGGGAGGTCCTCTACAAACGATAACGAGCCTCCTTTTGTTCCCGTCGGATGAAAAACATGGCTTCCAGAGGCATTCTTTGATTCTGGTTGGTGGATTTTCACAAATCTTTTCTTCTGAAACTGCCAGGCCAAATGTTTTGAAACTTCATATAAATGATGACTGGGACCCCCTCTACCAACGATCCTCGTTTAATATTGATCGGGTTGTAAACATGGCCACAATTGCGGCTTACAGTTACTATAGAAACCCTATGGGAAATCACATTTTCCTTTTCTTCTCTGGAACTCCTGAGCCGACGTGAACCAAATTTGGCAGGGATGGTCTATGGGAGGTCCTCTACAAACGATCTTCATTTTGTTTCCGTGGGTTGAAAAACATGGCCGCCAGAGGCATTCTTTGATTCTGGTTGGTGAATTTTCAAAAATCTTCTCCTCTGAAACTGCCAGGCCAAATGTTTTGATACTTCTCATAAATGATGACAGGGACCCCCTACCAACGATCCTCATTTAATGTTGATAGGGTCGTAAACATGGCCACAATTGCGGCTTATAGTTACTAAAGAAACCCTATGGGAAATCACATTTTCATCATCTTTGGAACTACTGAGCCGACGTGAACCAAATTTCGCAGGAATGGTCTATGAGAGGAATGAAATATGTGGCCACCAGAGGCTATATTCTAATGCCTAACCCAATGCCTCTCCTGTCTGCACGAAGATCGGTACTGTCAGCAAAGTACTTGTTTTTGAGAATCTGTTAAGGGTTGGTTCCAGTTTTCTCCACTGAGAACTGGGAAAAAACCCAAAAATATTGTGTATACAGTACAAGTCAAAATAAGTTGTAGCATAAGTGCAATAAACTAAGTAAACTACTGATCCTGCCCTGACAAGATCAGAATCTGACATTTTCTGGAAAGCTTTCAGTGAGAGCTTTCAATGAAATTATGTCAGCTTCTGATCTTATTAGTGTAGGAAGAGAAAAGATGCATAGTTTATAGGATTATCCTACAACTTATTTTGACTACTACTGTAAACCAGTGCAGTTAATACATTATAAATCTCAAGTTACTTATCTGATTGATGACAGGTGTTTGGAAAAGCATGGAAGATTTGTTTATTAAATTTTCTCAGTAGCTGTCCAGTAAAAATAAATCTGTGACAAAATTGGAGTAAAATGTGTTTCCTATAACCCTTTACTTAGCCAAAGCTATTTGAAAGAGAATACTGTCTGAAAAAAATTGTAATTTTCAAAATATTTAACCTTCTTTTACTGATTTTTGTGTTGAAACAGAATTCATAAATGTGTGCATTTTCAAGAAATCTTCTTTGAAACTACAAGGCCAAATGCTTTGAAACTTAATGTGACTGATGACTGTAACCCCCTCTACCAATGGTCCTCATTTAATCTTCATCGGGTTGCAATTATGGCTGCAAGTGTGGCTTACAGTTACTATAGAAACCCTATAAGAAATCACATTTTCATCATCTTCTCTGAAAGTACTGAGCCAATGTGAACCAGACTTGGCAGGCATGGTCTATGAGAGGTACTCTGCAACTGTTACTCATTTTATTCCTGTTGGATGAAAAACGTGGCCGCCAGAAGCATTCTTTGATTCTGACTGGTCAATTTTGAAAACTCTTCAACTCTGAAACCACAGGGCCAAATGTTTTGAAACTTTGCATGGTTGAAGACTGGGACACCCTCTCCCAACGTTCCCCATTTAATGTCATCGTGTTGCAAACATGGTCACAGTTGCAGTTTATAGTTACTATAGAAAAACCCTATGGGAAATCCCATTTTCATCTTCTCTCTGTTATTTCTGAGACGACGTGAACCAAAACTTGGCAGGAATGGTTTATAGGAGGCCCTCCACAAACGATCCTCTTTTTGTTCACGTTGGTTGAAAAATATGGCCACCAGAGACATTCTATGATTCTGTTTGATGGATTCAAATATTTTGGAACTTCACGTGATTGAGGACTGGGACACCTTCTACCAATGATCCCCATGTAATGTTGATGTAATGTTGCAAACATGGTCACCATTGCAGCTCATAGTTACCATGGAAAGCCTATGGAAAAACACATTTTTATATGTAGTTCCAGGTGAGCGATTACAGGCTCTGTAGAGCCTCTAGTTTCATCTTGCGAGGGTAAGAGAGGCTTGAGTGTAAACCTCAATGATGTAGTTCCCAGTGCCCTCATACGAAGAAAATATGATTATGTTGCCGCCAGACACTGGCTACAGAAATGGATTCCGTAAGTGGGATTCCTATATATGCTGGACTCGTGGTCGATGGAATCCCTTTTTCACTCTATGGGGATATATGGCCTTGTGGTTAGATCCCAACGAGGTATTTCCTCATAGTCTTCATACTCTCATTTGGCGAAAATAGTATTCTTTGGCCATAGACTAACCAGAAAAAGGATTCATTCCATAAGTGAGATTCCTGCGAACGTGTGACTGGTGATCGATCCCTTTTTCTTTATATGGGGATTCGGGGGCTTAATCGCAAAGGTTTAACCATAAGTCTCTCATATTCTCATATGGTGAAAGGGGACTTCGTCGATCATTATTGTGTTTTCGTCGTACGATGGCTGTGAGGAAATACCTCATTCAGGCTATTGAAGTCGTACCTCAGGCCTCTCATATCCTCACCTGGTGAAAAAAGGATTTCATCGATTACGAGTTCCACTTCCATGATTCCCACGTATGGAATCCCTTTCTATAGCCAGTTTTCGGCTATAGAACCCCATTTTTGTCGTATGAGTGCTATGATGAAATAGGCCACCAAGGTCAATTCACAAGCCTTCATATTCTCATACTGAGAAAAAGGATTACATTGATCACCAGCCCCATGTTTACAGGAATCGCACTTACGGAATCTCGTTTCTGTGGCTCACATTCTCATACGGTGAAATTCATTAGTGGATTTCAAAAGTCACCATTTCGGATTGCAGGAATCCCCCTTATATCAAATCTTTATATGACCAGAGTGTGGCTATGGAATCCGATTTTCGTCGTATCGGGAAGGAATGATATACCTCTCTGGGGTCTCCCTGTTCCGCATGTCCCCATATGGCGATCAGTGGATTCCACTGATCACCAGCCCCACGTTCATGTGAATTCTACTGATGGGATCCCTTTCTATGGTCACCCGGTGGCAAAATAATCAGATTTTCGTCGGATAAGGTTTATGAGGAAATACCTCAATGAAGTCTAACCATAACCCTTTGAACCCGAGAGGTTGCTTTTCCCGCCCAAGAACATGATGAGTCACAATTACATTACATCACATTAAGTATAATAGCTGCTAGGTGAATGTGTGGAGTAGGTTGCACGTTGAAAATATTAATTGGTCTACCCCCAAATAATCAAGATGGACTCCCTCGATTATTGTCATTGAACTGACATGGAAGATGCCAATCATAACATCAGAAGTTAAGTGACCACAAGGCCCTCATATCTTCATGCGGTGAAAAGGTATTCCATCGAAAACCAGTTCCACGCTTTAAGGACTCTACCTTTTGGAATCCATTCCATTAGTCTGTGATTCATATTCTCATACAGCGAAAAGGAATTTCCTAGATCAGCATTCTCGATTACAGGCATCCCTCTCAGTGGACAGTGTACAACTCCTTCACCCGTGGAATCCCTTCCTCTGGCCAGTCTGGGGCTATATATGTCATTTTGTCGTTTAAGGGGTGTTTATGAAATCCATCATTTAGATATAATCTCCGGCCCCTCATATCCCCCAACAACGAAAGGGGGATTCCAAGCATACCATCAATCAACATTCCGCACTAACGGGAATTCCATTGATGGAATCCCTTGCTTGGTCCTGACTGTGGCTGTAGAATCTCATTTTTTCTCAAATGACACGAAGAGTGATACAAGTAATGTTTCAGTTCTTTTCATTTCTCAGCTGTGAGTTAAGTCAACTTCGTGACTGATTGTGAAACAAAATATAGGACGACATGATCTGTGCGGGTAGCGGACAGTAGTGCAGTAGTGGGAGACAGTGGTAAAGGAATGTGGTGGCGGCCATAGTGATTTTAGAAGCCGATACTACTATAAGCAGCAGTAATTGGACCTAGCCGTAGTTATGGTAGGGTCCAGCAGTAGAACACTATGGTAGTGGAAGCCGAGCAAAGCACTGTTCAAAGTGGTTGAAGACTTGGCGTACAAGCCACCGGTAGCCAAAAAGAGACTGCATGCAAAATCTCTTTCACAGAATCCCTTTCTAGGACCTGACTGGGTGTATAATCCCATTTCCTAATATGCGTTGAAGAGTCATACAAGTTATGGTAGGAATACACTAGAGCCGTTGCGACTTCGCATTTGTACGTGCACACTCTATATGCGTTTTTGGGTCACGATGGAGGGTGCGTATACCTAATTTAAATAACATAAAGTGTCCCTGCTAGAACCTAAATATCCCATGGGGACAAGTTTAAACGCAATTGAAACATTGAAAACCTGGTCCCCAGAAAAGAATTGAGCTCTAGTAGCAGGGACACTTTGTGTGCAACAACAAGGCATGAGCCTACATGTATGCCGTAATTGTAGTGGTCGGTCTCAAATTTTATAGCCCTTTGCCAACATGATTGTACTAATAGCTGAATGATGAAGGTCATGTTAGCCATTGTTGAAATATTGAAGAGTTTGAGGTCCAATAATCGGTGTATTTTGATTACACATCCCGTACCGTTCGATATATGTCTGCCAAAGTGTAGAAAATATGTCCTTGACCTTCCAAGGGGAATGTGCTTTTTTGTGCAGCGCGTCAAAAACTGGAACATTTTCAATTCCTGCAGCAACGCAAAGCGATAACGCAAAGGATACTCAACGCAATGCGAATAGTGTGATGAACCCTTCTTATTTCAACTTGTTGAATTCTTTGCGACAACAAATATGCGAATCATATTGCGATGACGGCCCTAGTATATTCCTACCCTAATGTGTCAGCTCTTCTCGACTTTCAGTTGTGGGGAAAGTCAGCTACGGGAGCGCTAGTGGTATAAACTGCGATCTGTCCTGGTAGCGGTTTGTAGAGTACTTAATATGGGAAACTTGATGGAAGACAGTGATACAGAAAGCTAGTGTGGGCACAGTAATGTTAGAAATCAGAAATATTATCAGCAGCAGTGAAGAGGGTTACACTTAGTAATCGCATCGTTCAGTCGTAATAGTAAAAGATGATCACACGCCATTTCTGTAATGATGTATGGGCATTTTGCAGATCACCAGTCTCGCCTTCCAAAGAACCTAATCTGATAAACTTTTTGGCTTAGACGTCACCCACACAGGCAGTCCGTATTCGACTATTAACACTGTTGATAAAACTAGACGTAGACGAAACCAGAGTCGTTGATACAAGAAGAAGCCACCCTAAGACTGATAGTGGAACCTACTTGTAGGACAAGCAGTAGAGTGAAGGGGTGTGGCATTGTTCAAAGAGATATCAAAGCCTCTGGGGTTGAGAGGGAAGAAGACGAAGAAAGGAAGGGCTAAAGATGCAAACATTTTTTAGAGAATGACGCAATTTTGTCAAAAACCTGCCAAGTAAAATAAGGCTCCTTGGGAAACTAATCATCAATGGGCGAATGTGATGAAAATATGAGAGATGGGTGGATGAGGGAGGACACGAGAGAACGGGTCAATATTGTATAGTTGGGGAGAATGAAAAAATGACACTTGGGGTGACCGGCGCTTACAGAATCAGTTCGTTTGTTACTTCCGCTCGGATTCGTTCGCTACTTTGACGCAAGTAGTATGTCTCGCACGTTTCATCCCCGGTTTGGATGATCTCATGGATGATCTCATGTGACGTCATAGTCACGTTACCCAGTGGCGCCATGTTGTGTTGTCATGGTAACCCGCGTGAGCGGCCATGTTGTGACGTCATCCCCATAGTGATACGTGGTGTTAGTGTGCATGCGCAGCGCGTGTTGCTATTGTGATACGTGTTTCTGTCGTCCATTTTGTATACTGGAGGCCGCCATCTTGGTTTCTATGGTAGCATGTGGTTGTTATGTGACCTAAAGGCCTACAACAAGACAGGGGAATGTTCAGAGGGTGTTTTCGATTGAATCGGAATAATTTCCCGTTTCGAAGAATTACCACAGACAACCCGATAAGTTGTACTATTTCGAATTCTTTCAGAATTCTCTGCTTCTATCTATCTATGTAATAATTTTCGTCTATCCGACCGCGTTCTTTTGTTCTGGGGTATACTCCAGTGGTGTAGAAGAATCCAAATTGTACGGACTCGGCTAGGAATCTCAATTACGGAATGCCTTATATGTATACAGGGGAAATCTGATTGAACATTTTGAAAGCGAAAAGCTAGGAAGTAGTGATACAAGCCAATATTAATCGATGGTAGTTTAGTCAATAGTACTGGTATAAGGCCGCAATGGAACAAGCTTGCTGTAGAAGCTAATGACAGGACAGATAGACCATGGACCAGCAGTGGCCTTGGAGCTTTGGCGACAAGATGGAAGCGGTTGGTAAGGATACATTAGACCTCATTGGGGAATTTCTCATGACCTCATACGACAAAAAAGGGGTTCTCCAAAAGGTAGCCTCGATAGGTATCCTCAAATAATACAATACCAGGCCATAGGTATCCTCAAATACTGAAATGAGTCGACGAGCAATATGTGCGAGTCACTCGAACGAGCAATTGCTCGATAGCTCATTTGCTCGAAGAGCTTCGAATCGTTCGAGCAATGACTTATCAGTAACTGCTCGATAGCTTATAAGGGATATTTGGGATAGGTATGTCTTGTGGTACAGGTAATAGTATCCTCAGATAAGTATCCTATAAAAGGTATCCTCGATAGGTATCCTCAAATAATACAATACAGGGCCATATTTATCCTCAAATACTGAAATGAGTCGACGAGCAATATGTGCGGGTCACTCGAACGAGCAATTGCTCGATAGCTCATTTGCTCGATGGGATTCTAGTCGTTTGAGCAATGCCTTATCAGTAACTGCTCGATAGCTTATAAGGGATATTTGGGATAGGTATGTCTTGTGGTACAGGTAATAGCATCCTCAGATAAGTATCCTATAAAAGGTGTCCTCGATAGGTATCCTCAAATAATACAATACCAGGCCATAGGTATCCTCAAATACTGAAATTGGTCAACGAGCAATATGTGCCAGTCACTCGAACGAGCAATTGCTAGATAGCACATTTGCTCGATTGGATTCGAGTCGTTCGAGCAATGACTTATCAGTAACTGCTCGATAGCTTATTGGCTTTGGGAATGCTTTTGTTATACACAAGGGAGATAACTATGTATACAGGTTATGGGAAATCAAGCAATCTGATTTGTTAGTTATAATTTATATAAATGATCTAGATAAATGAAACAACAAAGAGTATTCGGAATAGGGTCAGAACTAACAGGAATAGACCAAAATAGCTAAATATAGTGATAATAAGCAAATCTGTTTCAGTTGATAGGCTCTTCTACGCTACTAGAGTATACTCCAGAACAATGGAACGTGGTCAGATAGACGAAAACTCTTACACAAATAAATAGAAGCAGAGAATTCTGAAAGAATTCGAAATAGTACAACTTGTCGGGTTGTTTGTGGTAATTCTACGAAACGGGAAATTATTTCGATTCAATCGAACACACCCTCTGAACATTTCCCTGTCTTTTTGTAGGCCTTTAGGTCACATAGCAACCACGTGCTACCATAGAAACCAAGATGGCGGCCTTCAGTATACAAAATGGACGACGGAAACACGTATCACCATAACAACACGCGCTGCGCATGCGTACTAACACCACCTATCACTATGGGGATGACGTCACAACATGGCCGATCACGCGGGTTACCATGACAACACAACATGGTGCCACTGGGTCACGTGACTATGACGTCACATGAGATCATCCAAACCGGGGATGAAACGTGCGAGACATACTACTGACGCTGATTCTCTCCGATTTTAACAAGAAGATTCGTGTTTATTGACAACAAATGACATAAATATGGCGAGTACTTAACCAGAAAAGAATACAGTGGATTATTACAGTTGCTCTGGGTTCGACTGAGTCCTCGAGCATCTCCAGTTACAAAATGAGAACGTATTTTGTTTCCATTTGTGTGAAACTTGGCACTGATCAGTCCAGTTGTCGAAGCTTTTCCGTAAAACCCGATTTCCGAACAAGATTGTCGTATAAAAAACATAACAGAGAAACACAATTACTCACGACATCTTCAGTTCTATAACTCATAAGTTCAATATAAGTTAAATAGTAATATTAACTTACGTAGTTTTGATGTCAATGCATGGGGGGGGGGGGGGGGGGGAATTTGCAAAACACTGATGCCAGGGTGGGTGGCTGGTCAAGGCCGACAAAAAAAATTTTTTCCGATGCTTGCAAATTTTTTCCTCAGACACTTTTGGGCAAAATTGTATACCATAATCAGTGAAGTATCATTCGAGAACCAATAAAAAGACACTCAAGTTATCAGGGGGTACCTACCATGGGTTTATACGATTATAAAACTGTTATTGCGGCTGAGCTATGATTCGGTTTATAGTGATACAATGTATGACCTATTGAATAATGCAAGTTAAAATGTATCACTTATCAGCTGCTGCATAGAGATTTTTTTTTTGCTACATCAACACCCTTCACTTTGATATTGAAGTATACTTTCTCATCCGCAATTATCTCTCTTCATGTCAGTCCATGTTGGTTCATGCATGTAGTCAAAAAAATCAACAATTTGTATGATATTTTACAAAGCTCTCTGAACTCTGTCGAATACCATATATATATACAACATGTCTGAACACAAGGAGAGATAATTATAGATAAAAAGTTAATGATATGACATTCAAGAGTGTTTATGAATTACAATAGAACATGCCTTAAGAGACCGATGTCTTTGGAGGCCATTCAAGAGTGTTAATGAATTACAATAGAACATGCCTTAAGAGACCGATGTCTTGGTCTTTGGTTGAGTTGTGTACAAGTATATTCTATCACATATTATCGTATTAAACATACATATTAAATGGATACCCATTTAACTTCATGTGCTAAGAACTTTAGGCGTTTCGCAGACAATGAATTACCCATCCAATACGAAAACACCCAGCGAAGTGTTTCGATAAAGCATACTATGTTTTCTTATTCCATCCACCATGTCATGGCTCTGACACCACCTTCAACTAACTGTAAACTACAGGTGTTATAAGAAATGAATGGCAGATCCATTGTGTTCATTCAGTGGCGGCGCTATAGAGGGGACCGCCCCCCTCCATTTTCGCTCGCCCCACCCCAAAAAAATCAAACTTCAAATTGCTATCTGACCGTGATTTTCGTTGAAGAGAGAGAATAAAGATGTGAGCCCAATTTTAGACACAATCTGGGGGGCCTTTGAAGACCACGAGAGGTGTTGTAGAAACGCTCAGACATCGATCCCAGGGCATCCATATATGAAATGTTTTCATGGGACAGATCAGACCCCCACTAACGGGAGGGGGCACACCTTCCATACCCCCCCCCCAGCTCAGGTCTGCGACCTTCAGGAGTTCCCTTCGGCAGCTCGACCTTGGGACCCCCATATCTTACTCAGCCCCCCCCCCCCCCCCAATTCGAAATCTTGGCGCCGCCACTGTGGTCATTGCATTTTGACCGAAAGAGAAAGCAAAGTGTGTGAATTCCCGAAGGGGATTCTCACAAAGCTCTCCCATTTCATCATCAGCGCCCTTTGTTGATTTACTGATTGACTGCCTGATTGATTTATTGATTACCACCTGGTGTGTGGGCCATTGAGAAATGAACGCAACGGTCGTTGCGTGTTGGGTCATGAACTATCATTGTAATTTTCACATAGCGGACCTGCGTGGTCGCATAGGGGGGTCCAAATAAGAATTGAATCTCGTTTTTTAGCTCAACTTTGGCGAAGCCAAATTTGAGCTTTTGTCATGGCCCATCGTCCGTCTGTCCGTCTGTCCGTACGTCAACAATTGGATACGGCTCGGGCTAGAGGCCGTATTTATGAACCGATCTTTACGAAACTTCATGGGTACCTTTGTTATGACCCTGGGACGAGAACGAGTGTTTTTGGGTGCAGTCCAAAATTCAAGATGGCCGCCAGCTGCCATTTTGTACCGACGATGCAGAAATCTGTTTTTTGTACAGAACTTCCAAATGAAAGCTCTGATTTGAATAATTTTTTGTATGAATGTTTAGTACCATGGGATACATCACATATAATACGGGTTTTTTTCTCTTGCGTAAATTGTGCAAATTAGACTAATTTTGATGTTTTTTGGTGTTACTTTCAGCACTATAAGTGCAAATGCCAATACGGCTCGGGCGAGAGGCCGTATTTATGAACCGATCTTTACGAAACTTCTTGGGTACCTTTGGTACCACTGTGGGACGAGAACGAGTGTTTTTGGGTCCGGTCCGAAATTCAAGATGGCCGATGGCAGCCATTTTGTACAAAATTAGGTGCAATCCGATTTTTGCACAGAACTTCCATATGAAAGCGCTGATTTGAATAATTTTTTGTGTGAATGTTTAGTACCATGGGATACATCACATATAATACGGGTTTTTTTCTCGTGCAGAAATTATGCAAATTAGATGAACTTTGATTTTTTCATTACGACTTACTCACAGTAAGTACACATGTCAATACGGCTCGGGCTAGAGTCTGTATTTATGAACTGATCTTCACGAAATGTCTTGGGTACCTTTGTTATCACCTTGGGACGAGAACGAGTGTTTCTGGGTGCGGTCTAAAATTCAAGATGGCTGCCAGTGGCCATTTTGTACCGAAATTAGGTCTAATCAGTTTTTTGTACACAACTCCTATACGGCTCAGACTAGAGGCCATATTTATGAACCAATCTTTACGAAACTTCTTGGGTACCTTTGTTATCACCGTGGGATGAGAGCGAGTGTTTTGGGGTGTGGTCCGAAATTCAAGATGGCCACCAGCAGCCATTTTGTACCAAAATTAGTGCAATCAGTCTTTTGTACAGAACTTCTGTATAAAAGTTTTGATTTGAATAAATTTTTGTATGAATGTTTAGTAACATGGAATACATCACATATTGTAAGGGGTTTTTTTCGTGCAAAAATTATGCAAATTAGATGAAATTTGATTTATTCAGTGCTACTTACACAATGTGAGCACACATGTCAATACGGCTCGGGGTAGAGGCTGTATTTATGAACCGATCTTCACAAAACTTCTTGGGTACCTTTGTTATCACCTTGGGACGAGAATGAGTGTTTCTGGGTGCGGTCCAAAATTCAAGATGGCTGCCAGTGGCCATTTTGTACCAAAATTTGGCCCAATCAGTTTTTTGTCACAAGTTCTATACAGCTCGTATTTATGAACTGATCTTCACAAAACTTCTTGGGTACCTTTGTTTTCACCTTGGGACAGGAACGAGTGTGTTTTGGGGTGCCTTTGTTATCACTGCGCTATGAGAACAAATATTTTGGGGTTGAGTCAGACCCACTCTGGGACTCAAAGATTTCTTTTCTAGTTTAGCATCTGACTGTAGCCCACCTTTACAATACTTTACCTATACATATGTTACAGGCAACGGTCAGTATTTATGTACAGACCGTTACAATACCTTTGTTATCAGGTCATTACCTAGATGTTTGTCATTGCTGTGTCACATACTATACATGTACATGTCTTTGTCTTGACAAGTTGAGCTACAGTGTCATTGACACTTTCATTTGGACTTCTAAATGTAGTTTTCGAAAAAGTGCAAACAAAAAATGAACCCGTATGTGGTTCATTCTTGTTTGCATGGCTAAAAAGCTTCATTTAAAAGTCTGAAAGGCGGCATTGTATACTTATAATCTAAATCTATATATTGCACTTTTATTGGGTGGTTTGGTGGGATTATATATATGACACTTTTTCAAAAGATGCAGGTAATATGTACATGTAAGACCACATGTTCACTATTTTCCCATCCGTCGGCACTCCGATATGCGGTAGGGCCTTAACACTAACATCGATACGTGTATACTTGGGCGCTAGATATGACGCAGAATAAAAGTAATCGGTGTGTGTCACTATCTAACCCGAGCTTTCTCTGGCGCACCCCTTAAACACCTGGGCGAAGTCCCAGATGGTTTAAAGGGCGGATTGTCAGAGGAATCTCAGATTGGCCTAAACTACAAGGATTTGAGCAAAACAATATTAACAAGGGCTACGCAAAGCGTGGGCTATTGTCCCTGACCCGCAGGCATGTTCGATAGCCTTAAAGGTATTGTGGGACAGAAAAATTTTCAAAGTCAAAAGAGAAAAAAAAGGGCCATAACTCTGGGAAAAATTATTGGACGGAACCCGTTCCATGTGCATGTCCGTTCCCCATGCGGGTCTGTCAGCATAACAAAGGATATCCAAATCCAACCGATGGCTTTTTTTGAAATTACAATCCATATTGTTTTGTACAGACAGACAGACGAAGATTAACAGACGGACGGCGGAGGTCTTCACTATTGTCATGTATTGAACGGGGAATACGTGATAACATTGAATATTTCTAACACAAGAATGGAGAAACGTTTCATTTATTTCTTGTTTGCCGGAAAATGCCCATACACTGGCCCAAAAACAGAAAGCACAATGTCGTTCACAAAGTTCATTGTCGTACATGTACGGTTTGTGGAGGGTGGATTGTGGCTAAATCGCGGTGGGTTAGATTTCATCCAATGGACCACCGGGTGCAACCCGATGGTCTATGAGATGAAATTTTGTTGTGGGTTCTTAAATTTTGATGCAAAATTATAGAAATTTTACAAGTGGAAAATCGATATCACTACGATTTAGCGGCAGTCTACCCCCATGTACTGTACTGAAGTGTACTGTTGACATTTATCACCAGCAAGTAAACCGGCATCAACACAGCTCTTCCATATATCATGTATTAGACTTAATCATGAAGCCGGTATTATACCCGGTATTATCCCAACAAGCGTCATTATGGGTTTGTTTTGGTAGTATGGGCCATGAAGTGTGAAAAGTCACGTGTCGTTTTTGTTAATTAGTCCAAGTAAAATTTTTATCGTTCCTGTTCCATTGAGACCGCCGTATTATTGAAACATCGAAGTGCAACATGCCACGAGGCAATATTTTACAGCTCGCAGAGGCTGAAGTGTACAAACGGCATCAAGATAAGGGCAGGTGTTCAGCTATTGTAGCTGGAATTGTCGAAGACGAAGAATTTCAAAATTTTCCGCAGTTAATACAAAATATGTACAGGGAGGCCCGAGACAAACCGTACGCCACAGGATGTACCGAGTGGAAGAAGATAAGCAACCGCTTAAAAGGGCTACGAAAGAAATTTCGGTACGTATACCTACGGGACAGGTTATACCTGGTGGCTGTACCATCGCTTCTGAGATCTGAGAGAGCAAGGAAGAGAGAGAGAGAGAGAGAGAGAGGAGAGAGGGAGGAGAGTGTGTGTGTGTGTGTGTGTGTCTGTGTGTGTGTGTGTGTGTGTGTGTGTGTGTGTGTGTGTGTGTGTGTGTGTGTGTGTGTGTGTGTGTGTGTGTGTGTGTGTGTGTGTGTGTGTGTGTGTTTGAGGTTAAAAAATCGCACTGGCACAGACATTTCATACTGAAACGTTTTTTTCTTTTAATATGCCGCCGAAAAATTGTTTTCATTTACTGAACCCTGATGGGTTTCAAACATGACAAAAAATTACATAAAATTGATTTGAACTAAGTGATGAGCTTAGGAACTGGTTAAACTGACTGGCAAAAATTGATGTTATTCATTGATGGGCTCTAATTTAGTCCTTACAAGGATGTTACGCAAGCTTTTGTTTTTCTTATACGCGATGACAGGTCGAAGATTCAAAGGTTCATTTAATTTAGCATTGGTAAAATTGAATTCATCTTTTAACATTTTTGCTATTTCGATATTCATTCTGTTGTACGTTAAAGTGAAAGGAATGATGGACCTCCTTTCGCATTCGCCCTCTGATATGTTCATACCAAATGGCCAGAGGGTTTGAAGCGTATTGATCCAAAAAGCTTCACGTTTTTTTCTAAATTCATCCGTTTCTTCTAATGTGTCTTTAATTGGTGGTTGTTCAATAGGATGGATTTCGAAATCGTCCAAAGAATGGCCAGGAAGGTTAAAATGTTGTGCTACTGGGGCATCAGCATTATGTTTTATATCCTGTTTGTGTCTAGTAGCACGTTCTCGAAAAGGATTTTGACTTTGACCAACATACTGTTTCCGACATCGCTTACAAGTGATAAGGTAAATAATGTTTGGTGAATCACAATGGAGGGGGTTACGGATCTGATAATGATTTTTCGTTTGTTCGGAGGAAAATTCCTCTTTCTGATCAGGCATAAAAGTATGCAGTCTACAACGAGACTTTTTGCAATTAAATACCGCGCCACTACCATTCTGCAACGGTCTGTTGTGTTCAATCTTCAGTGGTTCGAAATCGGTAGTTTCAGCTGGACTTTGGAGCTTTTTCAGGGTTTGGGATTTCAGGCTATGCAAGAGGCGCAGCGAGTACCCTCTCGATCTGAGGGCGCCAAATAGAGTAGAACAAGCCTCATTGAAATTTACCTTATCACTTGAATTGCGGTGGAAACGAATGAGTTGTGATTTGGTGATACCTTTAAATGTATGTTGAGGATGAAATGATTTTGTGTGCAACAATTGATGTGAATCAGTTGGTTTAAAATACACTTTATAATCTAAATGACCGGACGCCTGAAATTGCTTGCCTTTATACACGGTCACATCGAGAAAATCAACAGAATTTTCACTGATAGTAGCTTTCAATTTAATATTTGGATCGTGATTGTTCAAAATTTCTAAAAATTCATCAAAATCTTCTTTTGAATGTTCCCAAATAATAAAAATGTCATCTAAATACCTGAGATATACGAGAGGATGCTTTGCACATTTGCTTAAGGCATTTTCCTCCCATTCCGCTACATAAATGCTTGCAAAATTACGACTGAATCTTTTGCCCATAGGACAACCCATTATTTGTAGAAAATATTCTCCATTGAATTGAAAGTCATTACCTTTTAAGCTCAGCTCTAACATTCACACAAAAAATTATTCAAATTATTCACTCTTGAGTGTTTTTGGGTCCGGTCCGAAATTCAAGATGGCCGATGGCAGCCATTTTGTACAAAATTAGGTGCAATCCGATTTTTGCACAGAACTTCCATATGAAAGCGCTGATTTGAATAATTTTTTGTGTGAATGTTTAGTACCATGGGATACATCACATATAATACGGGTTTTTTTCTCGTGCAGAAATTATGCAAATTAGATGAACTTTGATTTTTTCATTACGACTTACTCACAGTAAGTACACATGTCAATACGGCTCGGGCTAGAGTCTGTATTTATGAACTGATCTTCACGAAATGTCTTGGGTACCTTTGTTATCACCTTGGGACGAGAACGAGTGTTTCTGGGTGCGGTCTAAAATTCAAGATGGCTGCCAGTGGCCATTTTGTACCGAAATTAGGTCTAATCAGTTTTTTGTACACAACTTCTATACGGCTCAGACTAGAGGCCATATTTATGAACCAATCTTTACGAAACTTCTTGGGTACCTTTGTTATCACCGTGGGATGAGAGCGAGTGTTTTGGGGTGTGGTCCGAAATTCAAGATGGCCACCAGCAGCCATTTTGTACCAAAATTAGTGCAATCAGTCTTTTGTACAGAACTTCTGTATAAAAGTTTTGATTTGAATAAATTTTTGTATGAATGTTTAGTAACATGGAATACATCACATATTGTAAGGGTTTTTTTTCGTGCAAAAATTATGCAAATTAGATGAACTTTGATTTATTCAGTGCTACTTACACAATGTAAGCACACATGTCAATACGGCTCAGGGTAGAGGCTGTATTTATGAACCGATCTTCACAAAACTTCTTGGGTACCTTTGTTATCACCTTGGGACGAGAATGAGTGTTTCTGGGTGCGGTCCAAAATTCAAGATGGCTGCCAGTGGCCATTTTGTACCAAAATTTGGTCCAATCAGTTTTTTGTCACAAGTTCTATACAGCTCGTATTTATGAACTGATCTTCACAAAACTTCTTGGGTACCTTTGTTTTCACCTTGGGACAGGAACGAGTGTGTTTTGGGATGCCTTTGTTATCACTGCGCTATGAGAACAAATATTTTGGGGTTGAGTCAGACCCACTCTGGGACTCAAAGATTTCTTTTCTAGTTTAGCATCTGACTGTAGCCCACCTTTACAATACTTTACCTATACATATGTTACAGGCAACGGTCAGTATTTATGTACAGACCGTTACAATACCTTTGTTATCAGGTCATTACCTAGATGTTTGTCATTGCTGTGTCACATACTATACATGTACATGTCTTTGTCTTGACAAGTTGAGCTACAGTGTCATTGACACTTTCATTTGGACTTCTAAATGTAGTTTTCGAAAAAGTGCAAACAAAAAATGAACCCGTATGTGGTTCATTCTTGTTTGCATGGCTAAAAAGCTTCATTTAAAAGTCTGAAAGGCGGCATTGTATACTTATAATCTAAATCTATATATTGCACTTTTATTGGGTGGTTTGGTGGGATTATATATATGACACTTTTTCAAAAGATGCAGGTAATATGTACATGTAAGACCACATGTTCACTATTTTCCCATCCGTCGGCACTCCGATATGCGGTAGGGCCTTAACACTAAAATCGATACGTGTATACTTGGGCGCTAGATATGACGCAGAATAAAAGTAATCGGTGTGTGTCACTATCTAACCCGAGCTTTCTCTGGCGCACCCCTTAAACACCTGGGCGAAGTCCCAGATGGTTTAAAGGGCGGATTTTCAGAGGAATCTCAGATTGGCCTAAACTACAAGGATTTGAGCAAAACAATATTAACAAGGGCTACGCAAAGCGTGGGCTATTGTCCCTGACCCGCAGGCATGTTCGATAGCCTTAAAGGTATTGTGGGACAGAAAAATTTTCAAAGTCAAAAGAGAAAAAAAAGGGCCATAACTCTGGGAAAAATTATTGGACGGAACCCGTTCCATGTGCATGTCCGTTCCCCATGCGGGTCTGTCAGCTTAACAAAGGATATCCAAATCCAACCGATGGCTTTTTTTGAAATTACAATCCATATTGTTTTGTACAGACAGACAGACGAAGATTAACAGACGGACGGCGGAGGTCTTCACTATTGTCATGTATTGAACGGGGAATACGTGATAACATTGAATATTTCTAACACAAGAATGGAGAAACGTTTCATTTATTTCTTGTTTGCCGGAAAATGCCCATACACTGGCCCAAAAACAGAAAGCACAATGTCGTTCACAAAGTTCATTGTCGTACATGTACGGTTCGTGGAGGGTGGATTGTGGCTAAATCGCGGTGGGTTAGATTTCATCCAATGGACCACCGGGTGCAACCCGATGGTCTATGAGATGAAATTTTGTTGTGGGTTCTTAAATTTTGATGCAAAATTATAGAAATTTTACAAGTGGAAAATCGACATCACTACGATTTAGCGGCAGTCTACCCCCATGTACTGTACTGCAGTGTACTGTTGACATTTATCACCAGCAAGTAAACAGGCATCAACACAGCTCTTCCATATATCATGTATTAGACTTAATCATGAAGCCGGTATTATACCCGGTATTATCCCAACAAGCGTCATTATGGGTTTGTTTTGGTAGTATGGGCCATGAAGTGTGAAAAGTCACGTGTCGTTTTTGTTAATTAGTCCAAGTAAAATTTTTATCGTTCCTGTTCCATTGAGACCGCCGTATTATTGAAACATCGAAGTGCAACATGCCACGAGGCAATATTTTACAGCTCGCAGAGGCTGAAGTGTACAAACGGCATCAAGATAAGGGCAGGTGTTCAGCTATTGTAGCTGGAATTGTCGAAGACGAAGAATTTCAAAATTTTCCGCACTTAATACAAAATATGTACAGGGAGGCCCGAGACAAACCGTACGCCACAGGATGTACCGAGTGGAAGAAGATAAGCAACCGCTTAAAAGGGCTACGAAAGAAATTTCGGTACGTATACCTACGGGACAGGTTATACCTGGTGGCTGTACCATCGCTTCTGAGATCTGAGAGAGCAAGGAAGAGAGAGAGAGGGGAGAGAGGGGGGGGGGAGTGTGTGTGTGTGTGTGTTGTGTGTGTGTGTGTGTGTTTTTTCAAATGACACAATCATGTTTTAGAGGAATTTTGAATGTTGGTTTCTGATCCCCCGCCGGGGTTCGAACCCTCGGCAACACCGCCTGGCAATCAGGAGTTCAACTAAACCACTAGACCATTGCACACCGTCAAAAACGATGGCTGGAATCTAGCATTTTAGATGAAGTCCTCTTGATTACTTGGTTCATCTTCCTTTCGGCAGCAGCATGAAAGTGTGGCTACAGTACGACGAAAGTGCTGTGGATGGCCTCAGACGAAGACTGGCACGGGCTTGTGTGTGTTTTTTCAAATGACACAATCATGTTTTAGAGGAATTTTGAATGTTGGTTTCTGATCCCCCGCCGGGATTCGAACCCTCGGCAACACCGCCTGGCAATCAGGAGTTCAGCGTCTAAACCACTAGACCATTGCACACCGTCAAAAACGATGGCTGGAATCTAGCATTTTAGATGAAGTCCTCTTGATTACTTGGTTCATCTTCCTTTCGGCAGCAGCATGAAAGTGTGGAACGCGCTGGCTACAGTACGACGAAAGTGCTGTGGATGGCCTCAGACGAAGACTGGTACGGGCTTGTGTGTGTTTTTTCAAATGACACAATCATGTTTTAGAGGAATTTTGAATGTTGGTTTCTGATCCCCCGCCGGGATTCGAACCCTCGGCAACACCGCCTGGCAATCAGGAGTTCAGCGTCTAAACCACTAGACCATTGCACACCGTCAAAAACGATGGCTGGAATCTAGCATTTTAGATGAAGTCCTCTTGATTACTTGGTTCATCTTCCTTTCGGCAGCAGCATGAAAGTGTGGAACGCGCTGGCTACAGTACGACGAAAGTGCTGTGGATGGCCTCAGACGAAGACTGGCACGGGCTTGTGTGTGTTTTTTCATATGACACAATCATGTTTTAGATGAATTTTGAATGTTGGTTTCTGATCCCCCGCCGGGATTCGAACCCTCGGCAACACCGCCTGGCAATCAGGAGTTCAGCGTCAAAACCACTAGACCATTGCACACGGTCAAAAACGATGGCTGGAATCTAGCATTTTAGATGAAGTCCTCTTGATTACTTGGTTCATCTTCCTTTCGGCAGCAGCATGAAAGTGTGGAACGCGCTGGCTACAGTACGACGAAAGTGCTGTGGATGGCCTCAGACGAAGACTGGCACGGGCTTGTGTGTGTTTTTTCAAATGACACAATCATGTTTTAGAGGAATTTTGAATGTTGGTTTCTGATCCCCCGCCGGGATTCGAACCCTCGGCAACACCGCCTGGCAATCAGGAGTTCAGCGTCTAAACCACTAGACCATTGCACACCGTCAGAAACGATGGCTGGAATCTAGCATTTTAGATGAAGTCCTCTTGATTACTTGGTTCATCTTCCTTTCGGCAGCAGCATGAAAGTGTGGAACGCGCTGGCTACAGTACGACGAAATTGCTGTGGATGGCCTCAGACGAAGACTGGCACGGGCTTGTGTGTGTTTTTTTCAAATGACACAATCATGTTTTAGAGGAATTTTGAATGTTGGTTTCTGATCCCCCGCCGGGATTCGAACCCTCGGCAACACCGCCTGGCAATCAGGAGTTCAGCGTCTAAACCACTAGACCATTGCACACCGTCAAAAACGATGGCTGGAATCTAGCATTTTAGATGAAGTCCTCTTGATTACTTGGTTCATCTTCCTTTCGGCAGCAGCATGAAAGTGTGGAACGCGCTGGCTACAGTACGACGAAAGTGCTGTGGATGGCCTCAGACGAAGACTGGCACGGGCTTGTGTGTGTTTTTTCAAATGACACAATCATGTTTTAGAGGAATTTTGAATGTTGGTTTCTGATCCCCCGCCGGGATTCGAACCCTCGGCAACACCGCCTGGCAATCAGGAGTTCACCGTCTAAACCACTAGACCATTGCACACCGTCAAAAACGATGGCTGGAATCTAGCATTTTAGATGAAGTCCTCTTGATTACTTGGTTCATCTTCCTTTCGGCAGCAGCATGAAAGTGTGGAACGCGCTGGCTACAGTACGACGAAAGTGCTGTGGATGGCCTCAGACGAAGACTGGCACGGGCTTGTGTGTGTTTTTTCAAATGACACAATCATGTTTTAGAGGAATTTTGAATGTTGGTTTCTGATCTCCCGCCGGGATTCGAACCCTCGGCAACACCGCCTGGCAATCAGGAGTTCAGCGTCTAAACCACTAGACCATTGCACACCGTCAAAAACGATGGCTGGAATCTAGCATTTTAGATGAAGTCCTCTTGATTACTTGGTTCATCTTCCTTTCGGCAGCAGCATGAAAGTGTGGAACGCGCTGGCTACAGTACGACGAAAGTGCTGTGGATGGCCTCAGACGAAGACTGGCACGGGCTTGTGTGTGTTTTTTCAAATGACACAATCATGTTTTAGAGGAATTTTGAATGTTGGTTTCTGATCCCCCGCCGGGATTCGAACCCTCGGCAACACCGCCTGGCAATCAGGAGTTCAGCGTCTAAACCACTAGACCATTGCACACCGTCAAAAACGATGGCTGGAATCTAGCATTTTAGATGAAGTCCTCTTGATTACTTGGTTCATCTTCCTTTCGGCAGCAGCATGAAAGTGTGGAACGCGCTGGCTACAGTACGACGAAAGTGCTGTGGATGGCCTCAGACGAAGACTGGCACGGGCTTGTGTGTGTTTTTTCAAATGACACAATCATGTTTTAGAGGAATTTTGAATGTTGATTTCTGATCCCCCGCCGGGATTCGAACCCTCGGCAACACCGCCTGGCAATCAGGAGTTCAGCGTCTAAACCACTAGACCATTGCACACCGTCAAAAACGATGGCTGGAATCTAGCATTTTAGATGAAGTCCTCTTGATTACTTGGTTCATCTTCCTTTCGGCAGCAGCATGAAAGTGTGGAACGCGCTGGCTACAGTACGACGAAAGTGCTGTGGATGGCCTCAGACGAAGACTGGCACGGGCTTGTGTGTGTTTTTTCAAATGACACAATCATGTTTTAGAGGAATTTTGAATGTTGGTTTCTGATCCCCCGCCGGGATTCGAACCCTCGGCAACACCGCCTGGCAATCAGGAGTTCAGCGTCTAAACCACTAGACCATTGCACACCGTCAAAAACAATGGCTGGAATCTAGCATTTTAGATGAAGTCGTCTTGATTACTTGGTTCATCTTCCTTTCGGCAGCAGCATGAAAGTGTGGAACGCGCTGGCTACAGTACGACGAAAGTGCTGTGGATGGCCTCAGACGAAGACTGGCACGGGCTTGTGTGTGTTTTTTCAAATGACACAATCATGTTTTAGAGGAATTTTGAATGTTGGTTTCTGATCCCCCGCCGGGATTCGAACCCTCGGCAACACCGCCTGGCAATCAGGAGTTCAGCGTCTAAACCACTAGACCATTGCACACCGTCAAAAACGATGGCTGGAATCTAGCATTTTAGATGAAGTCCTCTTGATTACTTGGTTCATCTTCCTTTCGGCAGCAGCATGAAAGTGTGGAACGCGCTGGCTACAGTACGACGAAAGTGCTGTGGATGGCCTCAGACGAAGACTGGCACGGGCTTGTGTGTGTTTTTTCAAATGACACAATCATGTTTTAGAGGAATTTTGAATGTTGGTTTCTGATCCCCCGCCGGGATTCGAACCCTCGGCAACACCGCCTGGCAATCAGGAGTTCAGCGTCTAAACCACTAGACCATTGCACACCGTCAAAAACGATGGCTGGAATCTAGCATTTTAGATGAAGTCCTCTTGATTACTTGGTTCATCTTCCTTTCGGCAGCAGCATGAAAGTGTGGAACGCGCTGGCTACAGTACGACGAAAGTGCGTTTCGCATCCGGATATTTTTCAAATGCATTTTTAACTGATTTAACACCTTTATCAATATCAATGTTCGTATACATACTGTCGATATCCAAAGTAGCCAGAATTGCATTTTTCGATATTTTCAATTTCGAAATTTTTGACAGGAAATCCTGTGTATTTTTTAGATAGCTCGGATGTCTATTTGCTATAGGTTTCAGATGATAATCAATTAATTCCGAGATCGCATAAGATTCCGAATTACAATCTGATACAATTGGCCTCCCGGGTGGAGTTAAGTCATCCGTCCATGAAGAACGGTCCTTGTGGATCTTTGGTAGGATATAAAATTGTCTTGTTTGAGCACTGAGCTTAGCTGTTAAATATTTCAATTGTTTTTTGGTAATGTGACCTTCGTCGAGGATAAATTTTAAGATCTTATTGAATTTTTCGATATTACTAGGCCAAATAAGTGAATCTATTTTCTTATAATGTTTAGTATTGCTGAGTTGTCTCATGGCTTCCTTTATATAATTATCCCGAGATAGAACAACTACCGACCCACCTTTGTCGGCTGGTTTAATTACTAATTTCTTATTTTTTCGAAGTTTCGTGAGGGCTCTCCGTTCACCAGCTGTTAAATTGTCTTTATCGGAGAGTATGTTCATGCTGAACACCTTTTGGATGATTCGTTTGCTAGCCTCAATAATTTCGGGATCTACTTCACTATCTGGAGGTGACCAACCAGATGATTCTGTAAAAGGAAGTTTCCGACCGCTGGAGTTTCTAAAGCGGTCTGCTAATTTCATTTGCCTAAGAAAATTACAGTTGTATGATGGTAAATTTGTTTGGTTATCAGTTTTAGGCTTTGGTGCTGGTACAAAAGTTAAACCGTGATCTAAAAGAGATTTCTCTTGGGTTGTTAGGTCATTGGTGCCAGACAGGTTAACCACATTAGTTCCTAATCCCACATCTGTTAGGCGGCTGTTACCTTTGCCTTTACTTAGTTTAAATTTAGGTGGTTCAACCAGTGATCGTACATAATATTGGCGGTTCTCGTGGTCCAATGGATTAAATCCTGAGCAACATCAAACTTCGCGTCATCAATTTTAGGTATAACGTTCACGTCCTTCACTTTCCGAATGGTTTCGTTGATGATGCTCAGGGTTCTCCTCTCAACCTGAGGGAGTTTTTGCGAAAAGTTTAGTTCAGCGAAATAAATTTTTGCTGATCTAAACTTGACCCTGATATCGCTAAGCATATTCCGCAACTGCTTAACTACGAGATCAGAATTATCGTTTCGAGAATTCACGCCAATATTTAATAATATTTTTGGGGGACTGGACTGGCCCCTGTGCCCTTTAAACATAGAGCGCAGATGATTGAATTTGGCGCCGGGGTAACACTCCACCTGGATGTCCGGATGGGGATTTCGATCAATGCGTCCTAAATTTGAACTTCCAATCATAAGGATGTTTTTACAAACATCGGGGAGGCGCCAATTCCTTTTGTCAAAATTAACTCCGCTTTTATGCCGAAACTGGGAGAATTTAGAATCAAATGAGCGGCCCGGGTTCTTAAATTTTGATGCAAAATTATAGAAATTTTACAAGTGGAAAATCGACATCACTACGATTTAGCGGCAGTCTACCCCCGTGTACTGTACTGCAGTGTACTGTTGACATTTATATAACAGGGTTGTTATTTTAAGTTTATTCTAAATTTTTAAAATAAGTAAACAATTCGGGTTATTTAGAATGAATGAAAGAAAGGAACTTTTTAATAATCAGTGTGAGTAAACTGGGTAAGCTCATTAATTTAATTAAGTTCGTATTCGGAAAGTGTTCTTTGTTCAGTCGCTGTCATGCAGGGACTGTGTAAACAATGCATTCCAAATTAGAACTTATTGAAAAGTCAGTTCATGTCACTGCAAGTCATCAAAGCCGTCTTTTGTAAATTAGCACCTTTGCCCAAATCAAGTCTTTGATAGGTGATGCGCGCGTCTATATAAGACCCCTCGAGTTTACCTCAGGACAGACTCGCTAGGATGGGATAATCGTTAGTTCACGCGGTGTAGTAAAGAGTTAATGTATTTGTGTGGTTCCGGTAAGCCGTCATTTGGACGACAGGATTCCCGATCTGATGATTTGCATCGAGGGGAGACGCCGAAGAAGAATCGATGAGTATATGTAGTACTTAGTTTGTAATATTTAGTTGTGATAACACGTCGTAGTTACATAGTTATTAGTTAACAGTTTTAAGTGTATTAGTGAATCTGTGTTATTAGATGATCAGTTGTTATTATTGCGAGTTAGAAGCACTATTAGCAGGAATTGTAGGTGATAAGATATTCTAAAGGGTGAAATTTAGTATTAAAGGTGATTCCCCATAATATGGTAGTCGCAACAGGATAAATGCGCGCATGAGCGGTTGAATGAATGATCTCGTGATTTCTTATCAGTAGTCGCAGCTTCGACCTTTCTCTACGAATATAAGTTTGGGAAACAATTTAATTTTAGATAATATTTTAGTACTTGTTTTCGGTGGGATTCAGTGGCTGGTCACAAAACTCATTCCAGTAGTGTTGAGATTATTTATTTAGGATTTATTGGCTATTTGTAAATAAGAGTATAGAAGATTTATATATAAAAATTGTTGGTTTGTTAATAGTCTTTATCTTATTAATGAAGAAGCCCTGAGTACCCTAGGAATTGATGGAACCCCAGCCCCGCCAAGAAATTAGTCCATGCTAGGTCATTACCGTTGAAAGCAATTGATTAAAGCGCGGCGCTACTCTGTGGTTTGTGAATAAGCAATTGCGATTTACAAAAGTGAGCTAGTGAAAATCCCCTGTCCCCGGTAAAAGAGTATCTTAGGTCCCCGGCAAAGTTGATCGACCCCAGCCTTGGCCCTCCGTTGACAAGCGCCCTCTGGCAAATAAATATTCACTCTCTCCGAGACGTTGCCACGGCGGCGTTCCAGGGGACGGTAATTGCTATTTATCAGAAAGTGCTAACACCTGTGTAGACACCTGAGTGAGTGATTCCCCAGTGGAAGTAACGCGTGGTTCCACTTTGCAGGCGGACCGTTTGGTCATATTTGGTGGGGAATCCGAATTAGTTCATCTATTTAGCTTGAACCTTTCCCAGTACTCTCACTAGACTGACAATGGGTTCCACAGAAGCTTTCCGAGAGATGTTTGATTACATTCGTGAAATTAAGGAGAAAGTCATTCAGCAAAATGCAATTCGAGCTGCCCAGATCTCACGTAACTCTGACCCACGTAAACACTGGAATGACTGTGGCCAGCGCCAACTACACACTGAAAGAGATTTCTCAAGACGTCGGGAGTATCGCCCGTTTATAGGTAAGAGGCGACAATTTCCCTTGTGCCATAGATGTGGAAGACATTACCATAACTCATCAACTTGTCCCGCTAGGAATTATAGATGTAACACGTGTAAGCGCATTGGCCATGTCAGTTCAACATGCAGATTTAATGCGATACCTACAGAAGCCTAGAAGGGACATGTATTTTTTTTTTTACTTTTTACTTTTTTTTTTCACTTTTCATTTATTTTTATTTTTATTTCACTTTTTACTTTTTTAAATATTTTCTTCGACTTTTCACCCGAGGTGGAAACTTTCCACCCGAGGTGGAAACTTATCACCCGAGGTGTAAACTTTTCACCCGAGGTGGAAACTTATCACCCGAGGTGGAAACTTATCACCCGAGGTGGAAACTTATCACCCGAGGTGAAAAGTTTTAACCGCGGTGAAAACTTTCCACCCGAGGTGGAAACTTTTCTCCCGAGGTGTAAACTTTTCACCCGAGGTGGAAACTTATCACCCGAGGTGGAAACTTACCACCCGAGGTGGAAACTTACCACCCGAGGTGGAAACTTACCACCCGAGGTGGAAACTTATCACCCGAGGTGAAAAGTTCTAACCGCGGTGAAAACTTTCCACCCGAGGTGGAAACTTTTCTCCCGAGGTGTAAACTTTTCACCCGAGGTGGAAACTTATCACCCGAGGTGGAAACTTACCACCCGAGGTGGAAACTTACCACCCGAGGTGGAAACTTATCACCCGAGGTGAAAAGTTTTAACCGTGGTGAAAACTTTCCACCCGAGGTGGAAACTTTTCTCCCGAGGTGTAAACTTTTCACCCGAGGTGGAAACTTATCACCCGAGGTGAAAACTTACCACCCGAGGTGGAAACTTACCACCCGAGGTGGAAACTTATCACCCGAGGTGAAAAGTTTTAACCGTGGTGAAAACTTTCCACCCGAGGTGGAAACTTTTCACCCGAGGTGTAAACTTTTCACCCGAGGTGGAAACTTATCACCCGAGGTGGAAACTTACCACCCGAGGTGGGAACTTACCACCCGAGGTGGAAACTTATCACCCGAGGTGAAAAGTTTTAACCGCGGTGAAAACTTTCCACCCGAGGTGGAAACTTTTCTCCCGAGGTGTAAACTTTTCACCCGAGGTGGAAACTTATCACCCGAGGTGGAAACTTACCACCCGAGGTGGAAACTTACCACCCGAGGTGGAAACTTATCACCCGAGGTGAAAAGTTTTAACCGCGGTGAAAACTTTCCACCCGAGGTGGAAACTTTTCTCCCGAGGTGTAAACTTTTCACCCGAGGTGGAAACTTATCACCCGAGGTGGAAACTTACCACCCGAGGTGGAAACTTATCACCCGAGGTGAAAAGTTTTAACCGCGGTGAAAACTTTCCACCCGAGGTGGAAACTTTTCTCCCGAGGTGTAAACTTTTCACCCGAGGTGGAAACTTATCACCCGAGGTGGAAACTTACCACCCGAGGTGGAAACTTACCACCCGAGGTGGAAATTTATCACCCGAGGTGAAAAGTTTTAACCGCGGTGAAAACTTTCCACCCGAGGTGGAAACTTTTCTCCCGAGGTGTAAACTTTTCACCCGAGGTGGAAACTTATCACCCGAGGTGGAAACTTACCACCCGAGGTGGAAACTTTTCACCCGAGGTGGAAACTTATCACCCGAGGTGGAAACTTATCACCCGAGGTGGAAACTTTTGATTTTTTTCTACATTTTTTTTATTTTTTTATTTTTTTTTTCTGAGTGAAAGCATATCACGTGGTGTGGGTCACGTGGAATATATTATAATAATAGCATTCACATTCTCCCTACGACAAAACGGTGTGCATGTTCCACAGAGATCGATAGTTTTCGAATTGTATTTCCAGCCGTGATGTTTTTTATGTTTGTGCTTTTGTTTGCTTATGCATTTTGCCACTGTACTGCACAGCCTGATTCGTACCTTCCATTTGAACTAGGTTTGCAAACACGAGAGGAAATTATCGAGACATATTTCAAAATGGGATTTGAATATCTAGAAATAGTTGCGTTTCTATACTTTTACCACAACATTTCAATTGGAGTTAGGCAGCTGAAACGGATTTTACGTGCCATGGGCCTGAGACGGAGAAGTCCAAAAGACGACGTCCTAAACGTTTCCTGTGCTATTCGATTTGAGTTAACTCGGGCAGGCGCCGATTTGGGGTATAGAAGTATGCACAACAGGTTAAGAAAAATTCATAACCTGGTTGTTGATACGGAAACAGTGAGGCTACTTATGAATTATATAGACCCTGATGGAGTAGATTGCCGCCGACGTCACCGACTTAAGAGACGCCAATATCATGTACCTGGTCCCAATTATCTATGGCATATCGATGGATGGGATAAATTGAAGCCATACGGTATTTGTATTCATGGATGCATTGATGGATTTTCTCGCAGAATAATGTGGCTCGAAGTGGCTGCTACTAACAATGACCCGTTCGTGATATGCAAATATTTTTCTGATTGTATATATACACTTCGGGGTTGTCCATCGGTAGTGAGGGCTGACAGAGGGAACGAGAATGTAAATGTGGAACTGCTTCAATCTTTGCTTCGCAGAGGGAATGAAGATAACGAGTCAAGACCGGGAGTAACATTTTTGTATGGCAAATCTACAGCTAATCAGAGAATTGAAGCATGGTGGAGTAAATTTAAATCAGCTGGAATGGGGATTCTTGTGAATCATTTTCGAGATTTAGTTGATGCTGGCATTCTTGACACTTCAAATGCCATGGACATTCAGTGTATACGCTTCTGTTACATTGAATTAATTCGAAAAGAATTACAAAATATCATCATGCTTTGGAACACACACAATATACGTAACATTCGAAACTCTGATACCCCAAGTGGAAAACCCGACATGATGTATCACTTCCCTGAAATGTTTGGTGGGAAAGATCATTTGAAATCTGTGTCAGGGGAAGAACTGGTGGCACTTAGTGAAGTGTTAACGACGGACTCTTTTGATTGTCATTCTAATGAAACGGCGCTATTTACGCATTTAATGGAGGACGGTTCCAAACAAATGCCTAATACGTTAGAACAAGCATCAGAGCTTTTGGTATATTTGTTAGACATGGTAGAATACCACCTTGAAGAGTCGCGAGAGCTTTCTCCATGAAAACTTTCGTACTCGTGAGTTACACTTGTTACACTTGCTTGAAGTCCAGTGCTTATAATGTGGACTAGGTGTATTTATTATGCCGCCAAATTTCGAAAAAACTTCGGGACATACCCGTGGTCTTCGTCCGTGCGTTCGTCTGTCCGTCTGTCTGTTCGTTTCAACAAAACCGGTTTAGGGTGTATTTTGAAATATTTAAAAATGTTCAAAACTTTTCTTTACCCAGAATCTAAACTTACCCACCCTAAAAATGTTTTGTAACCCCAGCGCCCCCCCCCCCCCACACACACCTAAAATATATTCACTACCCTAACCCAATTCTGGCCCGACTCTGAACCCCAAAAACCAAAACAAAAACTAAGGGCCAAGGTAGGGTTATCTTTAGGATAGGGTTAGGTTGGGGTGGCTCGCAGTGGGGTTTAAGGTCAGAGCAGGGTTGGGTCAGGGTTAGTGTGTATTTCTGTGTACTTTTTTGGTGCAAGGATGGGATTGGGCTTGCAGAATATTTTTAGCGTGGTTAAGTTTAGGCTCTAAGTCAAGAAAGTTTTTGGACATTTTCAAATATTTCAAAATAGCACTCAAATAGGTTTAGTTGGCTCGGACGTCCATCCTTTCCAACAAAACCGGTTTAGAGGTATTTTGAAATATTTTAGTGGGTATGTCCAGTGGGGTCAAATGTGGTATTGGTAGCACGTATGGGCAGCTGGAGCGTAAAACAAAACCACTTTAGGAGATTCTAAAAGCACCACATAAGCCAAATGCCACATGAAGGCTGAATGTGCGTTCGTCCGTTTTTCCGCCCGTCCGTATGAATACTTGGCATTATAACTTTAGCATCAGTCGATAGATTTCGATGTCCTTTGTTAAGATAATAGATAATCATGGGCGACATGATATTCACATGACACGGGTATCGTCCACTGCTGCCGTTCTGAGTTAGACCCCCCCCCCCCCCTTTTTTTAACTTGGAAATGTGCCCGTACGAGCATTTTGTCTTATAGCTTCTCTACTGATTGATCGATTTGAATGTCCTTTGGTAAATTGGTAGACTGTGAGGTAATCATGGAAGGCAGGATGTTCACATAACACATGCAGGTTTTGTCAACACACTGCTGCTTCCTTCATGAACTGTGACCTATGTTTGACTTAGAAAATGCGTCTATACAAGCTTCTTGCATCACAACTTTAGTACTGGTTGACAGATTTCAGTGCTCTTTGGTACGATGCCAGGTTATCGTGAGGAACAGGATGGTGGGCCTGTCCACTGCCACCTTCCTAAGTTGTCCCTTCCTTTACCTAGAAAATGTGTATGTATAACAACACATTTCAATGTTCTTGTGTATAGAGACAGGTTATCATGGGGGTCATGAACTCCACATAATTCTAGTTTCTGGTGTCATTTGTATAACATCATCCTAATGCATGGTGGAAGTCATATCCCACACTTGGCGTTGCACTTGTAATATAGAGAGGTTGGGTAAGGAAGGGATTGTAATAAAGATGGGGTGAGCGAGGGATCAGGGGCCGGGTGGCTATAGGGTTATAAGGTATAGAAATAATTACAATATATAGGGTTGGTGTGAAGGAAGCACTATAGGGGATCAGAAACATAGTGTGTTTGAAACAAACTGTTGTATACCAGTTGGTTGGCTCTTAAAGGAGTCCTTGATATTTGGGTGTGTGAGAAGTCTGCCTGTACCTTTTTTGAAATTTTATTGGTTTTATGTACGCTCCCTTAACTTTGTAATTCACGCGTAAAATTCCAATGTTTTCAGTCTGTGTTTCACTAAAACCTTTCCGAGACATGATACCAGGGTATGGTACTAACATGGACGGACAAATCTTTTTTTTTGTACATTTGAACTAAATAAACTCTATCTGCCCTTCATTAAAAAATGCCATATCTTAACACCGTGTTTCGGAAGCTTCCTTTGGAAGTTTTCCAAGAATAATAACGGGCTCGATATTAGCATCGTAGGCTAATTTAAACCAAAATTTATTGTGATAAAGCTGTGAGACAAAAGTCATTTATTTGTGTGTGTGTGTGTGTGTGTGTGTGTGTGTGAGGGAGGGTGTGTGTGTGTGTGTTTTTCAAATGACACAATCATGTTTTAGAGGAATTTTGAATGTTGGTTTCTGATCCCCCGCCGGGATTCGAACCCTCGGCAACACCGCCTGGCAATCAGGAGTTCAGCGTCTAAACCACTAGACCATTGCACACCGTCAAAAACGATGGCTGGAATCTAGCTTTTTAGATGAAGTCCTCGTGATTACTTGGTTCATCTTCCTTTCGGCAGCAGCATGAAAGTGTGGAACGCGCTGGCTACAGTACGACGAAAGTGCTGTGGGTGGCCTCAGACGAAGACTGGCACGGGCTTGTGTGTGTTTTTTCAAATGACACAATCATGTTTTAGAGGAATTTTGAATGTTGGTTTCTGATCCCCCGCCAGGATTCGAACCCTCGGCAACACCGCCTGGCAATCAGGAGTTCAGCGTCTAAACCACTAGACCATTGCACACCGTCAAAAACGATGGCTGGAATCTAGCTTTTTAGATGAAGTCCTCATGATTACTTGGTTCATCTTCCTTTCGGCAGCAGCATGAAAGTGTGGAACGCGCTGGCTACAGTACGACGAAAGTGCTGTGGGTGGCCTCAGACGAAGACTGGCACGGGCTTGTGTGTGTTTTTTCAAATGACACAATCATGTTTTAGAGGAATTTTGAATGTTGGTTTCTGATCCCCCGCCGGGATTCGAACCCTCGGCAACACCGCCTGGCAATCAGGAGTTCAGCGTCTAAACCACTAGACCATTGCACACCGTCAAAAACGATGGGTAAACACGCTTGTGTGTGTGTGTGTGTGTGTGTGTGTGAGGGAGGGTGTGTGTGTGTGCGTTTGTCTTACCAACTTGACGAGGTAACTAGACAAAAGAGTTTGCGTGTTTCGCCTTACCGAGGTACAAAAGACAAAAGAAACCCTTTACCTCGGTTGTTTTCCCAGAGGGGTACCTCGGTATGTAGGGAAAACAAGACTCTCTCTGTGTGTGTGTGTGTGTGTGTGTGTGTGTGTGTGTGTTCATCTTCCTTTCGGCAGCAGCATGAAAGTGTGGAACGCGCTGGCTACAGTACGACGAAAGTGCTGTGGGTGGCCTCAGACGAAGACTGGCACGGGCTTGTGTGTGTTTTTTCAAATGACACAATCATGTTTTAGAGGAATTTTGAATGTTGGTTTCTGATCCCCTCCGGGATTCGAACCCTCGGCAACACCGCCTGGCAATCAGGAGTTCAGCGTCTAAACCACTAGACCATTGCACACCGTCAAAAACGATGGGTAAACACGCTTGTGTGTGTGTGTGTGTGTGTGAGGGAGGGTGTGTGTGTGTGCGTTTGTCTTACCAACTTGACGAGGTAACTAGACAAAAGAGTTTGCGTGTTTCGCCTTACCGAGGTACAAAAGACAAAAGAAACCCTTTACCTCGGTTGTTTTCCCAGAGGGGTACCTCGGTATGTAGGGAAAACAAGACTCTCTGTGTGTGTGTGTGTGTGTGTGTGTGTGTGTGCGCGTGTGTGCGTGCGTGCGTGCGTGCGTGCGTGCGTGCGTGCGTGCGTGCGTGCGTGCGTGCGTGCGTGCGTGCGTGCGTGCGTGCGTGCGTGCGTGCGTGCGTGTTTGAGGTTAAAAAATCGCACTGGCACAGACATTTCATACTGAAACGTTTTTTTCTTTTAATATGCCGCTGAAAAATTGTTTTCATTTACTGAACCCTGATGGGTTTCAAACGTAACAAAAAAGTACATAAAATTGATTTAAACTAAGTGATGAGCTTAGGAACTGGTTAAACTGACTGGCAGAAATTGGTGTTATTCATTGATGGGCTCTAATTTAGTCCTTACAAGGATGTTACGCAAGCTTTTGTTTTTCTTATAGGCGATGACAGGTCGAAGATTCAAAGGTTCATTTAATTTAGCATTGGTAAAATTGAATTCATCTTTTAACATTTTTGCTATTTCGATATTCATTCTGTTGTACGTTAAAGTGAAAGGAATGATGGACCTCCTTTCGCATTCGCCCTCTGATATGTTCATACCAAATGGCCAGAGGGTTTGAAGCGTATTGATCCAAAAAGCTTCACGTTTTTTTCTAAATTCATCCGTTTCTTCTAATGTGTCTTTAATTGGTGGTTGTTCAATAGGATGGATTTCGAAATCGTCCAAAGAATGGCCAGGAAGGTTAAAATGTTGTGCTACTGGGGCATCAGCATTATGTTTTATATCCTGTTTGTGTCTAGTAGCACGTTCTCGGAAAGGATTTTGACTTTGACCAACATACTGTTTCCGACATCGCTTACAAGTGATAAGGTAAATAATGTTTGGTGAATCACAATGGAGGGGGTTACGGATCTGATAATGATTTTTCGTTTGTTCGGAGGAAAATTCGTCTTTATGATCAGGCATAAAAGTATGCAGTCTACAACGAGGCTTTTTGCAATTAAATACCGCGCCACTACTATTTTGCAACGGTCTGTTGTGTTCAATCTTCAGTGGTTCGAAATCGGTAGTTTCAGCTGGACTTTCGAGCTTTTTCAGGGTTTGGGATTTCAGGCTACGCAGAAGGCGCAGCGAGTACCCTCTCGATCTGAGGGCGCCAAATAGAGTAGAACAAGCCTCATTGAAATTTACCTTATCACTTGAATTGCGGTGGAAACGAATGAGCTGTGATTTGATGATACCTTTAAATGTATGTTGAGGATGAAATGATTTTGTGTGCAACAATTGATGTGAATCAGTTGGTTTAAAATACACTTTATAATCTAAATGACCGGACGCCTGAAATTGCTTGCCTTTATACACGGTCACATCGAGAAAATCAACAGAAGTTTCACTGATAGTAGCTTTCAATTTAATATTTGGATCGTGATTGTTCAAAATTTCTAAAAATTCATCAAAATCTTCTTTTGAATGTTCCCAAATAATAAAAATGTCATCTAAATACCTGAGATATACGAGAGGATGCTTTGCACATTTGCTTAAGGCATTTTCCTCCCATTCCGCTACATAAATGCTTGCAAAATTAGGACTGAATCTTTTGCCCATAGGACAACCCATTATTTGTAGAAAATATTCTCCATTGAATTGAAAGTCATTACCTTTTAAGCTCAGCTCTAAAAGATCCAAAATTTGTTCATCCGGGCGTTTCGCATCCGGATATTTTTCAAATGCATTTTTAACTGATTTAACACCTTTATCAATATCAATGTTCGTATACATACTGTCGATATCCAAAGTAGCCAGAATTGCATTTTTCGATATTTTCAATTTCGAAATTTTTGACAGGAAATCCTGTGTATTTTTTAGATAGCTCGGATGTCTATTTGCTATAGGTTTCAGATGATAATCAATTAATTCCGAGATCGCATAAGATTCCGAATTGCAATCTGATACAATTGGCCTCCCGGGTGGAGTTAAGTCATCCGTCCATGAAGAACGGTCCTTGTGGATCTTTGGTAGGATATAAAATTGTCTTGTTTGAGCACTGAGCTTAGCTGTTAAATATTTCAATTGTTTTTTGGTAATGTGACCTTCGTCGAGGAGAAATTTTAAGATCTTATTGAATTTTTCGATATTACTAGGCCAAATAAGTGAATCTATTTTCTTATAATGTTTAGTATTGCTGAGTTGTCTCATGGCTTCCTTTATATAATTATCCCGAGATAGAACAACTACCGACCCACCTTTGTCGGCTGGTTTAATTACTAATTTCTTATTTTTTCGAAGTTTCGTGAGGGCTCTCCGTTCACCAGCTGTTAAATTGTCTTTATCGGAGAGTATGTTCATGCTGAACACCTTTTTGATGATTCGTTTGCTAGCCTCAATAATTTCGGGATCTACTTCACTATCTGGAGGTGACCAACCAGATGATTCTGTAAAAGGAAGTTTCCGACCGCTGGAGTTTCTAAAGCGGTCGGCTAATTTCATTTGCCTAAGAAAATTACAGTTGTATGATGGTAAATTTGTTTGGTTATCAGTTTTAGGCTTTGGTGCTGGTACAAAAGTTAAACCGCAATCTAAAAGAGATTTCTCTTGGGTTGTTAGGTCATTGGTGCCAGACAGGTTAACCACATTAGTTCCTAATCCCACATCTGTTAGGCGGCTGTTACCTTTGCCTTTACTTAGTTTAAATTTAGGTGGTTCAACCAGTGATCGTACATAATATTGGCGGTTCTCGTGGTCCAATGGATTAAATCCTGAGCAACATCAAACTTTGCGTCATCAATTTTTGGTATCACGTTAACGTCCATCACTTTCCGAATGGTTTCGTTGATGATGCTCAGGGTTCTCCTCTCAGCCTGAGGGAGTTTTTGCGAAAAGTTTAGTTCAGCGAAATAAATTTTTGCTGATCTAAACTTGACCCTGATATCGCTAAGCATATTCCGCAACTGCTTAACTACGAGATCAGAATTATCGTTTCGAGAATTCACGCCAATATTTAATAATATTTTTTGGGGACTGGACTGGCCCCTGTGCCCTTTAAACATAGAGCGCAGATGATTGAATTTGGCGCCGGGGTAACACTCCACCTGGATGTCCGGATGGGGATTTCGATCAATGCGTCCTAAATTTGAACTTCCAATCATAAGGATGTTTTTACAAACATCGGGGAGGCGCCAATTCCTTTTGTCAAAATTAACTCCGCTTTTATGCCGAAACTGGGAGAATTTAGAATCAAATGAGCGGCCCGAGTTGCGGCTCGGTGATTTGACTTTCTCTGAGTACGATGTACCTGGTTGAACCACACTAGATGCAGGGGAAGGGGGAGAAGAAACAGAAGCAGGAGAGGAAACAGAAGCAGGAGAAGAAACAGAAGGAGGAGGAGGAGTTCTAGTGAGAGCACTAGGAGAACTAGAGAAGAAAGGCTGAGGAGGAGTAGGAGGTAGAGGAACAAGACGAGGCGAGACAGCGTTACTCAATTTGCGAGCATCTTCAGTCACAATATGGACCGGAGATGTTTGCAAATTGAGGCGCTTACTCTGAGAGAAAGAAGAAGTAGAAGGAAAAGAAGAGGGAGAAGTGCTTTGCCTTGATCTTTTCTTATTTTGCTTTTCGCGTTGGGGTAGAGGGACAACACGGGCCGGAGTTTGCTTGCTCCCTCCCGTATTGTTCCTTACTCCAGACGCTGGGCGAAGTTCCGAAATGTAAGACTGATAGGCCGAAATCGTCTTATCTGTCAACTTATTTTTAAAGTTTTTTTGAGCCCAGATCAAGGCACGCGCCGAAGCGCTGTTGAAGTCTATTTTTTCGAGTCCAGGAGGTGGTCGCATAGCCAAAGTTATCTTAGACTTCAACTGATTTAAATTTATCTTGTAATGCTCAACTAAAGCATTTAACGTTTGGTTGGCCCATCCCACACTAATCTGTCGAAAAACAGAAAAAATGTGTGGGGTGGGAAGAGCCGGCTTTAGAAAGCCACCTAACTCATCTACTTTCTTCTCCAACTGCTTCGGGAAATCCCGTTTGGCCAAATGCTGCTCTAGGAGCCCAATATGGTGCATACACTGAATCACCTGGAAAAGGGCCTTGACCAATCTAGAATAGGCCTGGAACGATTGTTCCTGGCCTCTTCCAGACTGGGCAACTCTCTTTCCCTGATGATTCTGTCTTTTTTGAGCCATTTGAAGAATAGGTAGATGAATAAAATGAAATTAAAATGAAGAAATGAAATAAATTAAAATGAAATCTAGATATTACCTATTAGAGAAGATACCTGGATTGGTTGTAGTCTTCAGCAAAGGTAGAAAATAATCCGTCTGTCTCGACGCGTTTCGCTTGGTTTGGCTTTTTCAAAGAGACTTTGAGGAAAATGAATCCAACTTTGGGATGGCATGCATGGTATATATCCATATGTGGGCTGGGGGTGTTTTTCACAGCTCAGTATATAATTAAACTCGGTAACAAGCTGACAAATGTCACTCATCTAATTAATTCTTTTCAATCTGAGATGTCCCAAGTTTGTTTTTCACAACTCAGTTTGTGTCGTCCAAACAAATTAGATGAAGCTCTATTGATTGGCTTCCATTGAATTTTAATCAGTCAGTGAGTGGTTTGCTTTACTGACCCCATGAAGCCCTATTGGTTGGCTTTGATTTAAGTAAAACCAATCGGGAGCGGTTTGCTTTACTGGCTTAAGAAGTATGTGAAAATAATATGAAAAAATGGTTTGATAAAATATATTGAGACTAAAGAAATAAATGAAAAAATAACGCCAAAGATCATGATGCCGCACGAATGTTATCAGTTGGAATGAAAATCCCCCGACGGAGGTTTATGACGGAAAATATTTTACACCACGTAGAAATTGTGTGTTTTACCTTCTGAACCTCTACATTGTGTGAAAGGTATGAAAAATTAAAAATAAAAATAAAAATAATAATTTAAATAAATGAATCAACCAAATAAATAAATAAATAAATAAATAAATAAATAAAAATTAATAAAAAATTTAAAATAATCAATAAATAAATATATAAATAATAATTTTATTTAGGAAATACATACACATGATTGAAATTAGAACCTATTTTGTTTTTGGGCATATATGAGCTCTGGCACTCGCCTGTGTGTGTTTGAGGTTAAAAAATCGCACTGGCACAGACATTTCATACTGAAACGTTTTTTTCTTTTAATATGCCGCTGAAAAATTGTTTTCATTTACTGAACCCTGATGGGTTTCAAACGTAACAAAAAAGTACATAAAATTGATTTAAACTAAGTGATGAGCTTAGGAACTGGTTAAACTGACTGGCAGAAATTGGTGTTATTCATTGATGGGCTCTAATTTAGTCCTTACAAGGATGTTACGCAAGCTTTTGTTTTTCTTATAGGCGATGACAGGTCGAAGATTCAAAGGTTCATTTAATTTAGCATTGGTAAAATTGAATTCATCTTTTAACATTTTTGCTATTTCGATATTCATTCTGTTGTACGTTAAAGTGAAAGGAATGATGGACCTCCTTTCGCATTCGCCCTCTGATATGTTCATACCAAATGGCCAGAGGGTTTGAAGCGTATTGATCCAAAAAGCTTCACGTTTTTTTCTAAATTCATCCGTTTCTTCTAATGTGTCTTTAATTGGTGGTTGTTCAATAGGATGGATTTCGAAATCGTCCAAAGAATGGCCAGGAAGGTTAAAATGTTGTGCTACTGGGGCATCAGCATTATGTTTTATATCCTGTTTGTGTCTAGTAGCACGTTCTCGGAAAGGATTTTGACTTTGACCAACATACTGTTTCCGACATCGCTTACAAGTGATAAGGTAAATAATGTTTGGTGAATCACAATGGAGGGGGTTACGGATCTGATAATGATTTTTCGTTTGTTCGGAGGAAAATTCCTCTTTATGATCAGGCATAAAAGTATGCAGTCTACAACGAGGCTTTTTGCAATTAAATACCGCGCCACTACTATTTTGCAACGGTCTGTTGTGTTCAATCTTCAGTGGTTCGAAATCGGTAGTTTCAGCTGGACTTTCGAGCTTTTTCAGGGTTTGGGATTTCAGGCTACGCAGAAGGCGCAGCGAGTACCCTCTCGATCTGAGGGCGCCAAATAGAGTAGAACAAGCCTCATTGAAATTTACCTTATCACTTGAATTGCGGTGGAAACGAATGAGCTGTGATTTGATGATACCTTTAAATGTATGTTGAGGATGAAATGATTTTGTGTGCAACAATTGATGTGAATCAGTTGGTTTAAAATACACTTTATAATCTAAATGACCGGACGCCTGAAATTGCTTGCCTTTATACACGGTCACATCGAGAAAATCAACAGAAGTTTCACTGATAGTAGCTTTCAATTTAATATTTGGATCGTGATTGTTCAAAATTTCTAAAAATTCATCAAAATCTTCTTTTGAATGTTCCCAAATAATAAAAATGTCATCTAAATACCTGAGATATACGAGAGGATGCTTTGCACATTTGCTTAAGGCATTTTCCTCCCATTCCGCTACATAAATGCTTGCAAAATTAGGACTGAATCTTTTGCCCATAGGACAACCCATTATTTGTAGAAAATATTCTCCATTGAATTGAAAGTCATTACCTTTTAAGCTCAGCTCTAAAAGATCCAAAATTTGTTCATCCGGGCGTTTCGCATCCGGATATTTTTCAAATGCATTTTTAACTGATTTAACACCTTTATCAATATCAATGTTCGTATACATACTGTCGATATCCAAAGTAGCCAGAATTGCATTTTTCGATATTTTCAATTTCGAAATTTTTGACAGGAAATCCTGTGTATTTTTTAGATAGCTCGGATGTCTATTTGCTATAGGTTTCAGATGATAATCAATTAATTCCGAGATCGCATAAGATTCCGAATTGCAATCTGATACAATTGGCCTCCCGGGTGGAGTTAAGTCATCCGTCCATGAAGAACGGTCCTTGTGGATCTTTGGTAGGATATAAAATTGTCTTGTTTGAGCACTGAGCTTAGCTGTTAAATATTTCAATTGTTTTTTGGTAATGTGACCTTCGTCGAGGAGAAATTTTAAGATCTTATTGAATTTTTCGATATTACTAGGCCAAATAAGTGAATCTATTTTCTTATAATGTTTAGTATTGCTGAGTTGTCAGTGTGTGTGTGTGTGTGTGTGTGTGTGTGTGTGTGTGTGTGTGTGTGTGTGTGTGTGTGTGTGTGTGTGTGTGTGTGTGTGTGTGTTTTTGTTTGTTTGTTTGTTTGTTTGTTTGTTTGTTTGTTTGTTTGAGGTTAAAAAATCGCACTGGCACAGACATTTCCTACTGAAACGTTTTTTTCTTTTAATATGCCGCCGAAAAATTGTTTTCATTTACTGAACCCTGATGGGTTTCAAACATGACAAAAAATTACATAAAATTGATTTAAACTAAGTGATGAGTTTAGGAACTCTGCCTGTCTTTCATTAAAAAATAACATATCCTGACACTGTGTGTCGGAAGCCTTCCACTGGAAGCTTAACAAGAATAATAATGGGTTCGAAGTTAGCATCGTGGGAATGTTTGCATCGTAGGCCAATTCAAACCGAAAGTTTCGTTCGATAAAGCTGCAAGTAGGTAGGAGTGGGGTTTCAGGCTAGTATAACGAGTGTAACTCACGAGTTTGAAAGTATTCAGGGACGAAGTCACGAGTGCTTTGTTCCTGAACATTTTTAAACTCGTGAGTTACGCTCGTTGCACTAGCATGAAGTCCCATTTTGTATACTCTGGGCTAGGTATATTCATAATATAGAGGTGGGGTTGGGAATGAATAATTATAATTCAGGGATGGGATGAGGGAGAGATCCTAGGATAGGATGTCTCTAGGGTTTATGGAGAATTATAATGTAGCGGGTGGGTGGTGAAGGAGTTAGGATCGGGTTAGTGTGCGTGAAGCGAACTGTTTTGTATCATTTGGTTCACTCCTAAAGGTGCCATTTATTTCTGTGTGAGTGTGGGTGACGGGGGTTGGTTGGTGGTCCGGCTGCCCTCTTTTGTAAAAATTTCATTGCTTTTATGTACGCTCCCTTTCCTTTGGGATTTACGCGTACATCTCCAATGTCTTCAGTCAGTGTTTCCATAGAGCCTTTCCAAGAGATGATACAAGGGAATGGATTTTAGAAACGTTGAAGAAATCTTTTTTATATACATTTGAATTAAATAAAGGATTTCTGTCTTTCGTTACTAATACCATACACTGGTATCATGTCTTAAAAAACTCTCATTTGAAGCCTTCCAATAATATTGATAGGTTTAATATTAGCATCGTAGGGTAATTTATTTCGAAATTTTCTTGCGATAAAGCTATAAGTAGTAGGGACTGAGATTTCTGGCTAGTGAAACGGGTGTAACTCGTGAGTTTGAATGTATTCAGGGACAAACTCACGAGTACGTTGTCCCTAAACAATTTCAAACTCACGAGTTACGCTCGTTTCACTAGCCTGAAGTCCCATTTTAATTTTTTATACTCTGACCTAGGTATATTTATAAAATATGGGTGGGGTGAAAAATTGCAATTATAATTAAGAGATCGGATGAGGGAGGAATCATATGGTAGGATGGCTCTAGGTAAATGACTCTAGGGTGAATGAAGAAATACAATATAGACGGTGGGTAGTGTAGGAGTTTGGATCTGGTTAGCGTGTGTAAAGTAAACTCTTTGTATCATTTGGTTTTCTCCTAAAAAGCCATTTATCTGTGTGTGTCTGCAGTGCGTGTGTCCGTGTGTGCGTGGGGGGGGGGGGGGCGCTGGGGTTACAAAACATTTTTAGGGTGGGTAAGTTTAGATTCTGGGTAAAGAAAAGTTTTGAACATTTTTAAATATTTCAAAATACACCCTAAACCGGTTTTGTTGAAACGAACAGACAGACGGACAGACGAACGCACGGACGAAGACCACGGGTATGTCCCGAAGTTTTTTCGAAATTTGGCGGCATAATAAATACACCTAGTCCACATTATAAGCACTGGACTTCAAGCAAGTGTAACAAGTGTAACTCACGAGTACGAAAGTTTTCATGGAGAAAACTCTCGCGACTCTTCAAGGTGGTATTCTACCATGTCTAACAAATATACCAAAAGCTCTGATGCTTGTTCTAACGTATTAGGCATTTGTTTGGAACCGTCCTCCATTAAATGCGTAAATAGCGCCGTTTCATTAGAATGACAATCAAAAGAGTCCGTCGTTAACACTTCACTAAGTGCCACCAGTTCTTCCCCTGACACAGATTTCAAATGATCTTTCCCACCAAACATTTCAGGGAAGTGATACATCATGTCGGGTTTTCCACTTGGGGTATCAGAGTTTCGAATGTTACGTATATTGTGTGTGTTCCAAAGCATGATGATATTTTGTAATTCTTTTCGAATTAATTCAATGTAACAGAAGCGTATACACTGAATGTCCATGGCATTTGAAGTGTCAAGAATGCCAGCATCAACTAAATCTCGAAAATGATTCACAAGAATCCCCATTCCAGCTGATTTAAATTTACTCCACCATGCTTCAATTCTCTGATTAGCTGTAGATTTGCCATACAAAAATGTTACTCCCGGTCTTGACTCGTTATCTTCATTCCCTCTGCGAAGCAAAGATTGAAGCAGTTCCACATTTACATTCTCGTTCCCTCTGTCAGCCCTCACTACCGATGGACAACCCCGAAGTGTATATATACAATCAGAAAAACATTTGCATATCACGAACGGGTCATTGTTAGTAGCAGCCACTTCGAGCCACATTATTCTGCGAGAAAATCCCTCAATGCATCCATGAATACAAATACCGTATGGCTTCAATTTATCCCATCCATCGATATGCCATAGATAATTGGGACCAGGTACATGATATTGGCGTCTCTTAAGTCGGTGACGTCGGCGGCAATCTACTCCATCAGGGTCTATATAATTCATAAGTAGCCTCACTGTTTCCGTATCAACAACCAGGTTATGAATTTTTCTTAACCTGTTGTGCATACTTCTATACCCCAAATCGGCGCCTGCCCGAGTTAACTCAAATCGAATAGCACAGGAAACGTTTAGGACGTCGTCTTTTGGACTTCTCCGTCTCAGGCCCATGGCACGTAAAATCCGTTTCAGCTGCCTAACTCCAATTGAAATGTTGTGGTAAAAGTATAGAAACGCAACTATTTCTAGATATTCAAATCCCATTTTGAAATATGTCTCGATAATTTCCTCTCGTGTTTGCAAACCTAGTTCAAATGGAAGGTACGAATCAGGCTGTGCAGTACAGTGGCAAAATGCATAAGCAAACAAAAGCACAAACATAAAAAACATCACGGCTGGAAATACAATTCGAAAACTATCGATCTCTGTGGAACATGCACACCGTTTTGTCGTAGGGAGAATGTGAATGCTATTATTATAATATATTCCACGTGACCCACACCACGTGATATGCTTTCACTCAGAAAAAAAAAATAAAAAAATAAAAAAAATGTAGAAAAAAATCAAAAGTTTCCACCTCGGGTGATAAGTTTCCACCTCGGGTGATAAGTTTCCACCTCGGGTGATAAGTTTCCACCTCGGGTGAAAAGTTTCCACCTCGGGTGGTAAGTTTCCACCTCGGGTGATAAGTTTCCACCTCGGGTGAAAAGTTTACACCTCGGGAGAAAAGTTTCCACCTCGGGTGGAAAGTTTTCACCGCGGTTAAAACTTTTCACCTCGGGTGATAAGTTTCCACCTCGGGTGGTAAGTTTCCACCTCGGGTGATAAGTTTCCACCTCGGGTGAAAAGTTTACACCTCGGGAGAAAAGTTTCCACCTCGGGTGGAAAGTTTTCACCGCGGTTAAAACTTTTCACCTCGGGTGATAAGTTTCCACCTCGGGTGGTAAGTTTCCACCTCGGGTGGTAAGTTTCCACCTCGGGTGATAAGTTTCCACCTCGGGTGAAAAGTTTACACCTCGGGAGAAAAGTTTCCACCTCGGGTGGAAAGTTTTCACCACGGTTAAAACTTTTCACCTCGGGTGATAAGTTTCCACCTCGGGTGGTAAGTTTCCACCTCGGTGGTAAGTTTCCACCTCGGGTGATAAGTTTCCACCTCGGGTGAAAAGTTTACACCTCGGGAGAAAAGTTTCCACCTCGGGTGGAAAGTTTTCACCGCGGTTAAAACTTTTCACCTCGGGTGATAAGTTTCCACCTCGGGTGGTAAGTTTCCACCTCGGGTGATAAGTTTCCACCTCGGGTGAAAAGTTTACACCTCGGGAGAAAAGTTTCCACTTCGGGTGGAAAGTTTTCACCGCGGTTAAAACTTTTCACCTCTGGTGATAAGTTTCCACCTCGGGTGGTAAGTTTCCACCTCGGGTGGTAAGTTTCCACCTCGGGTGATAAGTTTCCACCTCGGGTGAAAAGTTTACACCTCGGGAGAAAAGTTTCCACCTCGGGTGGAAAGTTTTCACCGCGGTTAAAACTTTTCACCTCGGGTGATAAGTTTCCACCTCGGGTGGTAAGTTTCCACCTCGGGTGGTAAGTTTCCACCTCGGGTGATAAGTTTCCACCTCGGGTGAAAAGTTTACACCTCGGGAGAAAAGTTTCCACCTCGGGTGGAAAGTTTTCTCCACGGTTAAATCTTTTCACCTCGGGTGATAAGTTTCCACCTCGGGTGGTAAGTTTCCACCTCGGGTGGTAAGTTTCCACCTCGGGTGATAAGTTTCCACCTCGGGTGAAAAGTTTACACCTCGGGAGAAAAGTTTCCACCTCGGGTGGAAAGTTTTCACCACCGTTAAAACTTTTCACCTCGGGTGATAAGTTTCCACCTCGGGTGGTAAGTTTCCACCTCGGGTGGTAAGTTTCCACCTCGGGTGATAAGTCTCCACCTCGGGTGAAAAGTTTACACCTCGGGAGAAAAGTTTCCACCTCGGGTGGAAAGTTTTCACCGCGGTTAGAACTTTTCACCTCGGGTGATAAGTTTCCACCTCGGGTGGTAAGTTTCCACCTCGGGTGATAAGTTTCCACCTCGGGTGAAAAGTTTACACCTCGGGAGAAAAGTTTCCACCTCGGGTGGAAAGTTTTCACCGCGGTTAAAACTTTTCACCTCGGGTGATAAGTTTCCACCTCGGGTGAAAAGTTTCCACCTCGGGTGATAAGTTTCCACCTCGGGTGATAAGTTTCCACCTCGGGTGAAAAGTTTACACCTCGGGTGATAAGTTTCCACCTCGGGTGGAAAGTTTCCACCTCGGGTGAAAAGTCGAAGAAAATATTTAAAAAAGTAAAAAGTGAAATAAAAATAAATGAAAAGTGAAAAAAAAAGTAAAAAGTAAAAAAAAAATACATGTCCCTTCTACTAAGCACCTCAGTTAGTACGGAAATGGATGGAAATAAAGTCGACGTTAGGTTGGAAAATCTATATACTAGAATTCCTGCACTGGTTGATACGGGAGCCAGTCGCTCCTGTATATCAAAAGAAATCTTAGAGTCCGTTCGCTTGTGGGGCAAAATTGAAATTCTTCCTCCTAGTATTAAACTCATAGCGGGTGTAGACGGCAATTTACTGAAGGTTTTAGGAGAAACAAATTTACATTTATCCCTGGGTAGGCTAGATATGACTCAAACCTTTTTAATTTTGGAAAAAATGCCAGCACATATTATTTTAGGTATGGACTTTTTAACTGAAAACAAGGCTAATATTGACCTATGTCAGAGAACTCTTATACTGCAGAATGGTATGACACACGCTCCAATAAACAATATCGAAGAACAACCTAATTGTGCAAATAATGTAGCAGTGCTAGAGGACGTAACTTTGGAACCCCGAAGTGAGACTATTATACCGGTACGTGTGGGTTTTGATAGAATTACTTCACGTGTAGGTATTATCGAACCGGATTCAAATTTAGTTAGTCACAAGAACATTTTGGCTGCACGTACGCTTGTAGAAGTGGTTAACAATAGGGCTGTTTCTAAAGTTCTTAACCCCACCAATTCCTATGTTAGGCTCACATCTTCACAGGCTATCGGTTGTTTTTACCCCATCCGTCCTGATGATATTCTGCATTCCGTTGAAAAAAACGATGTTAGTGCCAAAGCGACGGTGAATTACATTGGTCATGATGGTTCCAACAATTATGACAATTACTTTGCCGAAGCCGAATCGCTTGGCATCGATTTATCCCACTCTGATTTGTCAAGTCTTCAGAAACAGGAACTTTTGGTGCTAATAGGTCAGAATAGGGATTGCTTCGCTAAGGATTTGTCCGAACTTGGAATGTCTCGCATATATAGCCATAAAATCGATACAGGTGATGCGACCCCAGTGAGACGTCGGTTTTATAGGGCTTCACCAGCAATGAAGGAAGAGATTAGCAGACAAATTGACGAACTTGAAGAACATGGCATTATTGAGCCTTCAGTCTCGGAATGGATGTCCCCTGTTGTTATGGTTAGGAAAAAGGACAATTCGTTTAGGTTCACTGTAGATTACAGGCAACTGAATGCCTTGACAAAGCCCATTTCATTTCCTTTGCCCAGGTTGGAGGACGTTTTCGACACTCTTGGAAAATCAAGGTCTACGATATTCTCTTGTCTTGATATGTTCTCAGGATATTTCCAAATTGATTTAGACCAGGATTCCAGACACAAAACCGCTTTTGTCACCCACAGGGGAGTTCATCAATTTAAAAGACTTCCCATGGGCTTGATGAATAGCGCTTCAAGTTTCCAGTTGGTCATGGCTGAAGTCCTTCGAGATTTACAATGGCACTCATGTTTGTGTTACGTAGACGACCTCCTTGTGTTTTCTAGGTCTTTTGAGGAACACCTCCAGCACTTGTCACAATTGTTTGAGGCCTTGCGTAGAGCAAATCTAAAGTTGAAGCCTTCTAAGTGTGATTTCGCTGCAAAGGAAATACGCTATTTGGGGCACGTTCTTTCTAAAGATGGTATTTCTGTTGATACTTCGAAAACGGACGCTGTGTCCTCGTTCCCCCGTCCAAAAAACCTCAAAGATGTTCGTGCTTTCCTTGGTCTCTGTAACTATTATCGACGTTTCGTGTTCAATTTTTCAAAAAAAGCAGCACCTCTCAATAATCTTCTCAAAAAGAATGTACCATTTCAGTGGGATGCAGAATGTGAGAAGTCCTTTAACACCATGAAAGAGGCCCTGACAAAACCTCCAATTTTGGCTTTCCCAGATTTTGATAAAGAATTTTTTCTATATACAGACGTGTCAGGATATTCAATAGGTTATATCTTAGGTCAGTTGGATGAAAATGGTAAGGAAGTGGTTGTCTCATATGGAGGCAGGTCTCTTTCTGAAGCAGAACAAAAATTTGGTATTTCAGAACGCGAATGTCTCGCAATAGTTGAAGGTATTAAACACTATCATGTTTATTTAGCGAATGGTAAGTTTACCGTAATCACCGATCATGTTGCTAATTCATATTTACGACACCTTAAACAATGTAGCGGCAGATTAGGCCGCTGGTCGCTAAAATTACAAGGGTATAATTTTGAAATCATCCATAAAGCAGGTAGAAAGCATTTGAACGCGGATGCGCTATCACGACGCGAATATCCACAAGTTACAAAACCGACAGTAAGCGATAATGCTCAGGCCACCGTGATGGCCACAAACAACGTTAAAGAACACGCGGCGTCTCAAACACAAACCGAAGAGATAATACAACAGTGTGACCCAATAGATTCTATTACGCGCGTCGCAGCCGTCTCCGAGGCTGACATTAAAAATAAACAAAGATCGGATCCGGACGTAAATGTTTTTATCGAATATTTAGAAGACAGAATATTACCCGAAGACGATAAAGACGCTAGAAGAGTCATTTTGGAAGCAAATGACTACATTTTGGAAGATGGAATCCTGTATCATCTCTACTACCCAAAAGGTAAGGGCCATCGAATAGACCGTTTAATTAAACAGCTCGTGGTGCCACTCAGTTTGAGGAATGATGTGCTATTGTCATATCATGACTCACTGCCGGGTGGACACCAAGGTATTGATAGAACTTATCAGTCCATTCGATTCAAGTATTTTTGGCAACACTTATTTTCTGACATTCAATATTATGTAAAATCATGTCTCCAGTGTCAGAAAAACAAGGATGCGACCCACCACCATCCAGCGCCTCTAAAACCGTTACCTGTCGAAGCGCCATTTAGCCGTCTCCATATTGACATTTTAGGACCCCTCAAGACCTCTCCGAATGGATATAAATATATTTTGTTAATTGTTGATGCTTTCACAAAATGGCCCGAGGCATTCCCTTTAAGAACAATGGAAGCATCAGAAATAGCTAAAATTCTATATTCAGAAATTATTTGTAGGTACGGGGCCCCCAAAACACTATTGTCAGACAGAGGACAAAATTTCATGTCAAAACTTATCAAAGAACTTTGTAAACTTTTTCAGATTACGAAACTGGAGACAAGCAGTTACCATCCACAGACAAATGCCGCGTGTGAAAGGATGAACTCGACAATAACAAAAACACTCCGAATGTATTGCGATGCGAAACAAGAAAATTGGCCGGATCTTTTACCAAGTGTGCTGTTCGCGTATAGGGCAACACCGTGCACTGAGTCAACGCAGATGAGTCCTTTTCGTGTTTTATTCGGACAAGATTGCCAGTTACCGATAGATACGGAGCTTATCCCAACTAACAACATCGGAACCGAAGCGTATAAACATCTAGACGCCATACAGAAAGACTTCGAAGTCACCAGAGAGATAGTAAAACAAAATATTAAAGACGCACAGCAGAAGTATAAACAACAGCATGATAAAAGGGCAAAGCCCCCAGGATTCTCGACAGGTGACAAAGTATGGTTATATAACAACAAAACGCCTGTTGGGCTTTCACGGAAGCTGTGCCAACGTTGGACAGGACCATACTATATCACGCACGACAGCAATCCAACATACACTGTCCGCAGATGTTCGGACGATATTCAACTCAAGTCACCAGTACACGCGAACCGTCTCAAGCCGTTCACCAACCCTAAGGATCGTCCGACCACTACACTCGAAGAGCAAACGGCTCAGGAAACAGGAGCTCCAGATACAGAACTCGATATCGCGTCGAATCCCCGCCCGGAAGATAAAAACCAGACTCCCGCAGACGAAGACACCGAGAAAAACGAAGAAGACACCTATTTTGTAGATAGGATCCTAGCGTGCAAGAAACTTCACGGTCGGAAACATTATAAAATTAAGTGGCAGGGATCTAAAGAAACTACATGGGAACCGAGAGAAAATGTACCGGAAGAGTTAATCCAAGAATTCCACATTTCAAAGACCGCAAAAGGAAAAAGAAGAAAAAGAAAACTGAAAACAAGCGTCAACACAATATCTGATTCCATCAGCATCCCAGACTTAGACGAGTGGGAGATATTGTGAGTACAAAACTAAGTATTCAAAGCATTTGTTAACTTATTAAAAAAATAAATACATAAATAAAATAAAATAATATAAGTCCCGTTATTTAATTCGTCATATAATACATATGTAATTTACGGTTAGTATGAGTTTCTTGGTGGGTACCGCTTGACGGATACGCCACCACTTTGTTGGGTGAAGCGTTGTTTTTTTTTTTTCCTGATTTAAAGTTGTCTCGTTGTCATTACCCCGTAAAACTCGCGTTCTCTCGTGTACTCCACGTATTCCGCTTACGCGCTCCACGGCACAATCGATGCTGTGTAAAGAGGTTAAAACAGAAAAAAGCATTTGCCAGTTGAAGGGTAACTGTCTGGCTTAAAGAGTAATACAAGTTCCATTGGGTATTAAAGTTACAGGTGTTTAAAGGGCAAAATGAAAATTCAATAAGGATAGTTATTAAAATTATGATAATACTTTAGAGGGGCCACCCGCAAGACGGACCCCTACCTTAAAATAATAATAATAATAATAATAATAATAATAATAATAATAATAATAATAATAATAATAATCATAATAATCATAATAATAATAATCATAATTATAATAATAATAATAATAATAATAATAATAATAATAATAATAATAATAACATTGTGTGATCTGAATGCAATCTTGCCACTTGCATTCAAATTGCGCAAAATATCCAACGGAGATCTGTGGCAAGGCTCTTCGCTTGGATATAAAGACTGGTTGATTAGTTCCTGATTGGTTATTTGTGATGTTTTTCAAAGTAGCTCTTTGTTTATTTTTTTTTGCTCCTTGTTCAATGCAATGTTTGTTCTTTTTTTTCTACAGGTTAACCAGAGCGCTGCGTCTAATTTGTTTCTTCTTTCAGGGCAACATTATACAAGTTTTTTTTTCAGAACGCGTAAACTCAATTTTTGTCTAGTTTATATTTTCAGGTTGCAAATGGAGATGGTAAAATGGTACTATACAGAGCACACAGACATCACAAACGAAGGACACACAACAGGAAACCAAATTATACACAACGACAAGCCTGAAGAGAAAGAGTAAACCCCAGGAATAACGCTACATCGAGATGAGGAAAAGAACTAGACCTAACAATAAATTAACAACAAACGGACATGAAGCACGCGGACAACAACTTTGGATCAGCACAGAAACTAAATTTGGAATTCATTCGGAAAAGGACTACGTGACATTCAACATTCATACTCAACGTCTAACGATTTTGGCGACACAATTCCTTTTATATGCAGCGGACAGTATCGAATTATCAACATCAACATAGTATCACAAACGCGCTCGGACACTTTCAACCTCAATATATTCAATTACAAGGAAGAAAAGATCACAGAAGAAGAAACAAATAGACACTCCATTAGTTTTCAAAATTATTGTATTTTATCTTTCATGCATTCATTTCATTTTATCATGTTTTACCTTTTTCAAGTTTGCCAAATGAGATATTCGTCGAAAAAGCGGAGCTTTTTAATTTAGAGGGAGGCATATATCACAGGGTTGTTATTTTAAGTTTATTCTAAATTTTTAAAATAAGTAAACAATTCGAGTTATTTAGAATGAATGAAAGAAAGGAACTTTTTAATAATCAGTGTGAGTAAACTGGGTAAGCTCATTAATTTAATTAAGTTCGTATTCGGAAAGTGTTCTTTGTTCAGTCGCTGTCATGCAGGGACTGTGTAAACAATGCATTCCAAATTAGAACTTATTGAAAAGTCAGTTCATGTCACTGCAAGTCATCAAAGCCGTCTTTTGTAAATTAGCACCTTTGCCCAAATCAAGTCTTTGATAGGTGATGCGCGCGTCTATATAAGACCCCTCGAGTTTACCTCAGGACAGACTCGCTAGGATGGGATAATCGTTAGTTCACGCGGTGTAGTAAAGAGTTAATGTATTTGTGTGGTTCCGGTAAGCCGTCATTTGGACGACAGGATTCCCGATCTGATGATTTGCATCGAGGGGAGACGCCGAAGAAGAATCGATGAGTATATGTAGTACTTAGTTTGTAATATTTAGTTGTGATAACACGTCGTAGTTACATAGTTATTAGTTAACAGTTTTAAGTGTATTAGTGAATCTGTGTTATTAGATGATCAGTTGTTATTATTGCGAGTTAGAAGCACTATTAGCAGGAATTGTAGGTGATAAGATATTCTAAAGGGTGAAATTTAGTATTAAAGGTGATTCCCCATAATATGGTAGTCGCAACAGGATAAATGCGCGCATGAGCGGTTGAATGAATGATCTCGTGATTTCTTATCAGTAGTCGCAGCTTCGACCTTTCTCTACGAATATAAGTTTGGGAAACAATTTAATTTTAGATAATATTTTAGTACTTGTTTTCGGTGGGATTCAGTGGCTAGTCACAAAACTCATTCCAGTAGTGTTGAGATTATTTATTTAGGATTTGTTGGCTATTTGTAAATAAGAGTATAGAAGATTTATATATAAAAATTGTTGGTTTGTTAATAGTCTTTATCTTATTAATGAAGAAGCCCTGAGTACCCTAGGAATTGATGGAACCCCAGCCCCGCCAAGAAATTAGTCCATGCTAGGTCATTACCGTTGAAAGCAATTGATTAAAGCGCGGCGCTACTCTGTGGTTTGTGAATAAGCAATTGCGATTTACAAAAGTGAGCTAGTGAAAATCCCCTGTCCCCGGTAAAAGAGTATCTTAGGTCCCCGGCAAAGTTGATCGACCCCAGCCTTGGCCCTCCGTTGACAAGCGCCCTCTGGCAAATAAATATTCACTCTCTCCGAGACGTTGCCACGGCGGCGTTCCAGGGGACGGTAATTTCTATTTATCAGAAAGTGATAAGACCTGTGTAGACACCTGAGTGAGTGATTCCCCAGTGGAAGTAACGCGTGGTTCCACTTTGCAGGCGGACCGTTTGGTCATATTTACCACCAGCAAGTAAACCGGCATCAACACAGCTCTTCCATATATCATGTATTAGACTTAATCATGAAGCCGGTATTATACCCGGTATTATCCCAACAAGCGTAATTATGGGTTTGTTTTGGTAGTATGGGCCATGAAGTGTGAAAAGTCACGTGTCGTTTTTGTTAATTAGTCCAAGTAAAATTTTTATCGTTCCTGTTCCATTGAGACCGCCGTATTATTGAAACATCGAAGTGCAACATGCCACGAGGCAATATTTTACAGCTCGCAGAGGCTGAAGTGTACAAACGGCATCAAGATAAGGGCAGGTGTTCAGCTATTGTAGCTGGAATTGTCGAAGACGAAGAATTTCAAAATTTTCCGCAGTTAATACAAAATATGTACAGGGAGGCCCGAGACAAACCGTACGCCACAGGATGTACCGAGTGGAAGAAGATAAGCAACCGCTTAAAAGGGCTACGAAAGAAATTTCGGTACGTATACCTACGGGACAGGTTATACCTGGTGGCTGTACCATCGCTTCTGAGATCTGAGAGAGCAAGGAAGAGAGAGAGAGAGAGAGAGAGAGAGAGAGAGGAGAGAGGGAGGAGAGTGTGTGTGTGTGTGTGTGTGTGTGTGTGTCTGTGTGTGTGTGTGTGTTGTGTGTGTGTGTGTTGTGTGTGTGTGTGTGTGTTTGTGTGTGTGTGTGTGTGTGTGTGTGTGTGTGTGTGTGTGTGTGTGTGTGTGTGTGTGTGTGTGTGTGTGTGTGTGTGTGTGTGTGTGTGTGTGTTTGAGGTTAAAAAATCGCACTGGCACAGACATTTCCTACTGAAACGTTTTTTTCTTTTAATATGCCGCCGAAAAATTGTTTTCATTTACTGAACCCTGATGGGTTTCAAACATGACAAAAAATTACATAAAATTGATTTAAACTAAGTGATGAGCTTAGGAACTGGTTAAACTGACTGGCAAAAATTGATGTTATTCATTGATGGGCTCTAATTTAGTCCTTACAAGGATGTTACGCAAGCTTTTGTTTTTCTTATAGGCGATGACAGGTCGAAGATTCAAAGGTTCATTTAATTTAGCATTGGTAAAATTGAATTCATCTTTTAACATTTTTGCTATTTCGATATTCATTCTGTTGTGCGTTAAAGTGAAAGGAATGATGGACCTCCTTTCGCATTCGCCCTCTGATATGTTCATACCAAATGGCCAGAGGGTTTGAAGCGTATTGATCCAAAAAGCTTCACGTTTTTTTTCTAAATTCATCCGTTTCTTCTAATGTGTCTTTAATTGGTGGTTGTTCAATAGGATGGATTTCGAAATCGTCCAAAGAATGGCCAGGAAGGTTAAAATGTTGTGCTACTGGGGCATCAGCATTATGTTTTATATCCTGTTTGTGTCTAGTAGCACGTTCTCGAAAAGGATTTTGACTTTGACCAACATACTGTTTCCGACATCGCTTACAAGTGATAAGGTAAATAATGTTTGGTGAATCACAATGGAGGGGGTTACGGATCTGATAATGATTTTTCGTTTGTTCGGAGGAAAATTCCTCTTTCTGATCAGGCATAAAAGTATGCAGTCTACAACGAGACTTTTTGCAATTAAATACCGCGCCACTACCATTCTGCAACGGTCTGTTGTGTTCAATCTTCAGTGGTTCGAAATCGGTAGTTTCAGCTGGACTTTGGAGCTTTTTCAGGGTTTGGGATTTCAGGCTATGCAAGAGGCGCAGCGAGTACCCTCTCGATCTGAGGGCGCCAAATAGAGTAGAACAAGCCTCATTGAAATTTACCTTATCACTTGAATTGCGGTGGAAACGAATGAGTTGTGATTTGATGATACCTTTAAATGTATGTTGAGGATGAAATGATTTTGTGTGCAACAATTGATGTGAATCAGTTGGTTTAAAATACACTTTATAATCTAAATGACCGGACGCCTGAAATTGCTTGCCTTTATACACGGTCACATCGAGAAAATCAACAGAATTTTCACTGATAGTAGCTTTCAATTTAATATTTGGATCGTGATTGTTCAAAATTTCTAAAAATTCATCAAAATCTTCTTTTGAATGTTCCCAAATAATAAAAATGTCATCTAAATACCTGAGATATACGAGAGGATGCTTTGCACATTTGCTTAAGGCATTTTCCTCCCATTCCGCTACATAAATGCTTGCAAAATTACGACTGAATCTTTTGCCCATAGGACAACCCATTATTTGTAGAAAATATTCTCCATTGAATTGAAAGTCATTACCTTTTAAGCTCAGCTCTAACATTCACACAAAAAATTATTCAAATTATTCACTCTTGAGTGTTTTTGGGTCCGGTCCGAAATTCAAGATGGCCGATGGCAGCCATTTTGTACAAAATTAGGTGCAATCCGATTTTTGCACAGAACTTCCATATGAAAGCGCTGATTTGAATAATTTTTTGTGTGAATGTTTAGTACCATGGGATACATCACATATAATACGGGTTTTTTTCTCGTGCAGAAATTATGCAAATTAGATGAACTTTGATTTTTTCATTACGACTTACTCACAGTAAGTACACATGTCAATACGGCTCGGGCTAGAGTCTGTATTTATGAACTGATCTTCACGAAATGTCTTGGGTACCTTTGTTATCACCTTGGGACGAGAACGAGTGTTTCTGGGTGCGGTCTAAAATTCAAGATGGCTGCCAGTGGCCATTTTGTACCGAAATTAGGTCTAATCAGTTTTTTGTACACAACTTCTATACGGCTCAGACTAGAGGCCATATTTATGAACCAATCTTTACGAAACTTCTTGGGTACCTTTGTTATCACCGTGGGATGAGAGCGAGTGTTTTGGGGTGTGGTCCGAAATTCAAGATGGCCACCAGCAGCCATTTTGTACCAAAATTAGTGCAATCAGTCTTTTGTACAGAACTTCTGTATAAAAGTTTTGATTTGAATAAATTTTTGTATGAATGTTTAGTAACATGGAATACATCACAAATTGTAAGGGTTTTTTTTCGTGCAAAAATATTATGCAAATTAGATGAACTTTGATTTATTCAGTGCTACTTACACAATGTAAGCACACATGTCAATACGGCTCAGGGTAGAGGCTGCATTTATGAACCGATCTTCACAAAACTTCTTGGGTACCTTTGTTATCACCTTGGGACGAGAATGAGTGTTTCTGGGTGCGGTCCAAAATTCAAGATGGCTGCCAGTGGCCATTTTGTACCAAAATTTGGTCCAATCAGTTTTTTGTCACAAGTTCTATACAGCTCGTATTTATGAACTGATCTTCACAAAACTTCTTGGGTACCTTTGTTTTCACCTTGGGACAGGAACGAGTGTGTTTTGGGGTGCCTTTGTTATCACTGCGCTATGAGAACAAATATTTTGGGGTTGAGTCAGACCCACTCTGGGACTCAAAGATTTCTTTTCTAGTTTTAGCATCTGACTGTAGCCCACCTTTACAATACTTTACCTATACATATGTTACAGGCAACGGTCAGTATTTATGTACAGACCGTTACAATACCTTTGTTATCAGGTCATTACCTAGATGTTTGTCATTGCTGTGTCACATACTATACATGTACATGTCTTTGTCTTGACAAGTTGAGCTACAGTGTCATTGACATTTTCATTTGGACTTCTAAATGTAGTTTTCGAAAAAGTGCAAACAAAAATGAACCCGTATGTGGTTCATTCTTGTTTGCATGGCTAAAAAGCTTCATTTAAAAGTCTGAAAGGCGGCATTGTATACTTATAATCTAAATCTATATATTGCACTTTTATTGGGTGGGTTGGTGGGATTATATATATGACACTTTTTCAAAAGATGCAGGTAATATGTACATGTAAGACCACATGTTCACTATTTTCTCATCCGTCGGCACTCCGATATGCGGTAGGCCCTTAACACTAAAATCGATACGTGTATACTTGGGCGCTAGATATGACGCAGAATAAAAGTAATCGGTGTGTGTCACTATCTAACCCGAGCTTTCTCTGGCGCACCCCTTAAACACCTGGGCTAAGTCCCAGATGTTTAAAGGGCGGATTGTCAGAGGAATCTCAGATTGGCCTAAACTACAAGGATTTGAGCAAAACAATATTAACAAGGGCTACGCAAAGCGTGGGCTATTGTCCCTGACCCGCAGGCATGTTCGATAGCCTTAAAGGTATTGTGGGACAGAAAAATTTCAAAGTCAAAAGAGAAAAAAAAGGGCCATAACTCTGGGAAACATTATTGGACGGAACCCGTTCCATGTGCATGTCCGTTCCCCATGCGGGTCTGTCAGCATAACAAAGGATATCCAAATCCGACCGATGGCTTTTTTGAAATTACAATCCATATTGTTTTGTACAGACAGACAGACGAAGATTAACAGACGGACGGGCGGAGGTCTTCACTATTGTCATGTATTGAACGGGGAATACGTGATAACATTGAATATTTCTAACACAAGAATGGAGAAACGTTTCATTTATTCTTGTTTGCCGGAAAATGCCCATACACTGGCCCAAAAACAGAAAGCACAATGTCGTTCACAAAGTTCATTGTCGTACATGTACGGTTCGTGGAGGGTGGATTGTGGCTAAATCGCGGTGGGTTAGATTTCATCCAATGGACCACCGGGTGCAACCCGATGGTCTATGAGATGAAATTTTGTTGTGGGTTCTTAAATTTTGATGCAAAATTATAGAAATTTTACAAGTGGAAAATCGACATCACTACGATTTAGCGGCAGTCTACCCCCCATGTACTGTACTGCAGTGTACTGTTGACATTTATCACCAGCAAGTAAACCGGCATCAACACAGCTCTTCCATGTATCATGTATTAGACTTAATCATGAAGCCGGTATTATACCCGGTATTATCCCAACAAGCGTCATTATGGGTTTGTTTTGGTAGTATGGGCCATGAAGTGTGAAAAGTCACGTGTCGTTTTTGTTAATTAGTCCCAGTAAAATTTTTATCGTTCCTGTTCCATTGAGACCGCCGTATTATTGAAACATCGAAGTGCAACATGCCACGAGGCAATATTTTACAGCTCGCAGAGGCTGAAGTGTACAAACGGCATCAAGATAAGGGCAGGTGTTCAGCTATTGTAGCTGGAATTGTCGAAGACGAAGAATTTCAAAATTTTCCGCAGTTAATACAAAATATGTACAGGGAGGCCCGAGACAAACCGTACGCCACAGGGTGTACCGAGTGGAAGAAGATAAGCAACCGCTTAAAAGGGCTACGAAAGAAATTTCGGTACGTATACCTACGGGACAGGTTATACCTGGTGGCTGTACCATCGCTTCTGAGATCTGAGAGAGCAAGGAAGAGAGAGAGAGAGAGGAGAGAGGGAGGGAGAGTGTGTGTGTGTGTGTTTGAGGTTAAAAAAATCGCACTGGCACAGACATTTCATACTGAAACGTTTTTTTTCTTTTAATATGCCGCTGAAAAATTGTTTTCATTTACTGAACCCTGATTGGTTTCAAACATGACAAAAAGTACATAAAATTGGTTTAAACTAAGTTATGAGCTTAGGAACTGGTTAAACTGACTGGCAAAAATTGATGTTATTCTTTGATGGGCTCTAATTTAGTCCTTACAAGGATGTTACGCAAGCTTTTGTTTTTCTTATAGGCGATGACAGGTCGAAGATTCAAAGGTTCATTTAATTTAGCATTGGTAAAATTGAATTCATCTTTTAACATTTTTGCTATTTCGATATTCATTCTGTTGTACGTTAAAGTGAAAGGAATGATGGACCTCCTTTCGCATTCGCCCTCTGATATGTTCATACCAAATGGCCAGAGGGTTTGAAGCGTATTGATCCAAAAAGCTTCACGTTTTTTTTCTAAATTCATCCGTTTCAATAGGATGGATTTCGAAATCGTCCAAAGAATGGCCAGGAAGGTTAAAATGTTGTGCTACTGGGGCATCAGCATTATGTTTTATATCCTGTTTGTGTCTAGTAGCACGTTCTCGGAAAGGATTTTGACTTTGACCAACATACTGTTTCCGACATCGCTTACAAGTGATAAGGTAAATAATGTTTGGTGAATCACAATGGAGGGGTTACGGATCTGATAATGATTTTTCGTTTGTTCGGAGGAAAATTCCTCTTTCTGATCAGGCATAAAAGTATGCAGTCTACAACGAGGCTTTTTGCAATTAAATACCGCGCCACTACCATTTTGCAACGGTCTGTTGTGTTCAATCTTCAGTGGTTCGAAATCGGTAGTTTCAGCTGGACTTTCGAGCTTTTTCAAGGTTTGGGATTTCAGGCTACACAAAAGGCGCAGCGAGTACCCTCTCGATCTGAGGGCGCCAAATAGAGTAGAACAAGCCTCATTGAAATTTACCTTATCACTTGAATTGCGGTGGAAACGAATGAGCTGTGATTTGATGATACCTTTAAATGTATGTTGAGGATGAAATGATTTAGTGTGCAACAATTGATGTGAATCAGTTGGTTTAAAATATACTTTATAATCTAAATGACCGGACGCCTGAAATTGCTTGCCTTTATACACGGTTACATCGAGAAAATCAACAGAATTTTCACTGATAGTAGCTTTCAATTTAATATTTGGATCGTGATTGTTCAAAATTTCTAAAAATTCATCAAAATCTTCTTTTGAATGTTCCCAAATAATAAAAATGTCATCTAAATATCTGAGATATACGAGAGGATGCTTTGCACATTTGCTTAAGGCATTTTCCTCCCATTCCGCTACATAAATGCTTGCAAAATTAGGACTGAATCTTTTACCCATAGGACAACCCATTATTTGTAGAAAATATTCTCCATTGAATTGAAAGTCGTTACCTTTTAAGCTCAGCTCTAAAAGATCCAAAATTTGTTCATCCGGGCGTTTCGCATCCGGATATTTTTCAAATGCATTTTTAACTGATTTAACACCTTTATCAATATCAATGTTCGTATACATACTGTCGATATCCAAAGTAGCCAGAATTGCATTTTTTGATATTTTCAATTTCGAAATTTGTGACAGGAAATCCTGTGTGTTTTTTAGATAGCTCGGATGTCTATTTGCTATAGGTTTAAGATGATAATCAATTAATTCCGAGATCGCATAAGATTCCGAATTACAATCTGATACAATTGGCCTCCCGGGTGGAGTTAAGTCATCCGTCCATGAAGAACGGTCCTTGTGGATCTTTGGTAGGATATAAAATTGTCTTGTTTGAGCACTGAGCTTAGCTGTTAAATATTTCAATTGTTTTTTGGTAATGTGACCTTCGTCGAGGAGAAATTTTAAGATCTTATTGAATTTTTCGATATTACTAGGCCAAATAAGTGAATCTATTTTCTTATAATGTTTAGTATTGCTGAGTTGTCTCATGGCTTCCTTTATATAATTATCCCGAGATAGAACAACTACCGACCCACCTTTGTCGGCTGGTTTAATTACTAATTTCTTATTTTTTCGAAGTTTCGTGAGGGCTCTCCGTTCACCAGCTGTTAAATTGTCTTTATCGGAGAGTATGTTCATGCTGAACACCTTTTTGATGATTCGTTTGCTAGCCTCAATAATTTCGGGATCTACTTCACTATCTGGAGGTGACCAACCAGATGATTCTGTAAAAGGAAGTTTCCGACCGCTGGAGTTTCTAAAGCGGTCGGCTAATTTCATTTGCCTAAGAAAATTACAGTTGTATGATGGTGACTTTGTTTGGTTATCAGTTTTAGGCTTTGGTGCTGGTACAAAAGTTAAACCGCGATCTAAAAGAGATTTCTCTTGGGTTGTTAGGTCATTGGTGCCAGACAGGTTAACCACATTAGTTCCTAATCCCACATCTGTTAGGCGGCTGTTACCTTTGCCTTTACTTAGTTTAAATTTAGGTGGTTCAACCAGTGATCGTACATAATATTGTGTGTGTGTGTGTGCGTGTGCGTGTGCGTGTGTGTGTGTGTGTGTGTGTGTGTGTGTGTGTGTATGTGTGTGTGTGTGTGTGTGTGTGTTTGTGGGTTTGTCTTACCAACTTGACGAGGTAACTAGACAAAAGAGTTTGAGTGTTTTGCCTTACCGAGGTACAAAAGACAAAAGAAACCCTTTACCTCGGTTGTTTTCCCAGAACTGTACCGGCAAAACGAGGTAGAAACCGTTAGTCCACACAAAGGACAAACAATGGGGTACCTCGGTATGTAGGGAAGACAAGACTCTCTGTGTGTGTGTGTGTGTGTGTGTGTGTGTGTGTGTGTGTGTGTGTGTGTGTGTGTGTGTGTGTGTGTGTGTGTGTGTGTGTGTGTGTGTGGTGTGTGTGTGTGTGTGTGTGTGTGTGTGTGTGTGTGTGTGTGTGTGTGGTGTGTGTGTGTGTGTGTGTGTGTGTGTGTGTGTGTGTGTGTGTGTGTGTGTGTGTGTGTGTGTGTGTGTGTGTGTGTGAGAGACAGAGACAGAGACAGAGAGAGACCGAGAGAGACAGAGAGAGAGGTGGTTGGGAGAGAGAGAGGGGTGATTGTGTGAGAGAGAATCTGGGTGTGATATTCTGTATTGCATGTTGTATTTAATTCTATACCATTTACGCAGACTATTTTATAGACGTTGTGAAATTTTGGTGGATGGATTTAACAGCGTTTAGGACATAAGAAATAAATCTAATTGAACTGCGTCTAACGCATCGCTGCACAACTAAAGGTGATGAGAGTATATGCCCAGATCCTTCTTTATACACCAACGCCGACAGTAGTATGCCATGTTGCAAGCTTGACAATTTTGGGTGGCCTGGGTGGTTTCTAGGGTGCAGGCCATGTTCCGGCTTGTGAGAATAGGACCATGGTATTCACTGCCTGGAGTGGAAGTCTTCTAACAATGGGAAGGGTAATAGGTGATTGCTGTAGCTTGAAACCATTTCTCACCAATGTCACCATATGACCATTGCTGTTGAAAGTGACATCAAACACAATCAATCAAGTTCGGAGACCCCGCTTGGCATCACCTACTGCACATGCGCGGCATGTGACGTCATCACAATTGCGTAACGTCATCACCAGGGTCTGTGAGGTCATTGCCAGTCCAATGACGTCACCTCCAAGGGGTGTTACGTCCCCGGGGTTCCCCCGATATAGGCAAGCTTGCAATATGACTTAATCATGAAGCCGGTATATATATATATGGTTGGGAACATTGTATTGTTCGGCTGGGAAATAGCGTCGAATTAACGAAATCGATCCGACGATGCAGAGCTACAGATAAGGTGCGTTTTTGCGTATTTACGCATTATAAATGGCGAAAAACGCATTAGCAAAAAGTTAAGCGTACACAAACGCACTGGAAATCACCGATACGCATTAACTGTTTTGTCAAGTGCGTCCCAGCACTTTCGGTCGGTCGGTCGGTCGGTCGGTCTCTCTCTCTCTCTCTCTCTCTCTCTCTCTCTCTCTCTCTCTCTCTCTCTCTCTCAATGGAGATCACTCCTACACCCGCATCACCTATAACTCTTGACTTAGACCTTATCCATGCACGTGCTCTAGCAGAGTGATGGTAGCGCATACTGTTGCAAGCTTGCCTCCTTCAGGACACCCCGCGGTGACATCATGGACCTGGTGATGATATCATGTCTCCTTGTGCTGACGTAACGACCCTGATGATGACGTCACGTCCCGTGCATGCAATATAGGGAATCCCCCGCGGAGTCCCCCGAAATTGGCAAGCTTGTAACATGACACACTACTGCCGACTAAGGACCGAACCAACATATGCGTTAGAAAACACAACTTATAAAATATTTTTGTGATAAAACATTTCTGCACAAACGTAATTCCTTAACCCTTAGCACTCTGGGGCTAGAATGCCAATATTCGAAATCTTGGTTATTTATGTTTGATGTTTTCAAAGTTTCGATAATTTATAATTTGATTACATGCCTTGCAGAGTCCTATTAATCAAAATATAAATTGTTGAATTATTAGCAACATTTGGATAGATAACCATGGTTAGGAATCGGTTAAAATGGAAGAAAAGTCGTTATCAAAGTTCAAGGGTTTAATGATCTATGAATTTTATTATACTTCTCTTCAAATACAAATTGCTGAGTTTGGACTGGATCCTAAGGTCTTTGAGGATAAGGGTTCAAGTACAACAGGAACGTTCGAGTTGTGTCCTTTCGAATGTCACCCACATTATCTGTATAGTGCATGTTGGTGAAAATGTCCCTAAGCATGTCTTCAATCAATGCTAACTCTGCTAAATTAGCACGTTGGAGAGTTTGACACTGCTCGGCATGGTATGACCTCGGATGTTAAAGATAAAAAAAACAAACAAAACAAAGAAATAGGGTCAAAATTACATAGCGTACACAAGGCAGTTATTAATCCTTCTGTGTAATACTGTTACAGGGATGTGATGAGGGACGAGGAAGATAGCCGCCACGTGGTTCACCTCAACACGGCTGGGCGGAGTGGTGGCCATTCATCGACAGAAGTGGAATCTGATGGTGGAACGTCGGGAGGTAGACAGGTTGCGGCTGGTGTTACTGCAGGACAGAATGAGGAAGGGGGCGCGGAGGAATCTGCAGAGGCTAGGGAAGAGACGAGCGAAGTCAATAACACAGAAAGGCAAGAGGCATCGGTGGATGTGGCAGAAGTGGGCGTGGCGCAGCGGAACCACCCAACTCAGCGGCAAATTTCCCAAAGTATGCTGGAGACGCTGGATGAGTTAAGGACCCTAATGCGGGAGAGTGCAGCCACGGAAGACGTCCTCCGTAAATACCTGTTGTCCTTCACCAATAGCTGGAGACAGACGTAGACAGTTGGCATCTGATAAATGTCCCGCGAATCCACAACTACCGTGCACGAAATATCCACGGACATCCACGACGACAAACCAGTTGATAAAGTGAAATCCTTTATCGCGTCTATAATAGTGGCGCTGCAAATGTCCCTTTGGGCGGTTAATCCTTATGCACGTGCAGTCAAGAAACCCTACCACAGATGGAAAATCTGGCACCAAACCTGGAAAATATAGACAAACCTTATAATGCTGCTTTGTTTGACCATGTGGATTTTTACGCCGCCCAGTATAACATAGTCACATCTTGTCGATACAAAGTAGGAGGGTATCATGTAATTTCTCTCTCTCTCTCTCTCTCTCTCTCTCTCTCTCTCTCTCTCTCCAATGCCCAGACTGGGTTCAGTGGTTTATTCTATGTTATTTTATTTATTTATTACTTGTATTTGTTTCTTCGCTATTTCAAACACCACCATTGATGAAGGTCACAGCGTAAGACAATGAGCGGTGAGACATTTACAAAGTCGCTTCTTATATTTTCTTCGCAAATTTCTTCCCAAATTCACCACTTCGTACGAACTACACAAACGGTTACTAGTGTTTTTTTTTTGTGAAACACACTTTTGAATTTAAGAAGTTAGCACATAAGATTTGTGCTCCAACAACTCTTTGTGACACAGCCCAAGGTGCACACATATCCAAAATAATCTTATTCTGCAGGGTGGTTCGGGTGGAGATTTAAAAAGAAATAGGAGTTCTCTTCCGATGGGATCCCAAGTGGGCGGAGTAAGTCAATTAATAAAATTGAATCTTGAGGTTTGCACCTACTATATTTCGTTAAACATGGCCCAGTGGTATGAGGAAGAGGACTTTTTATAAAGAAAAGTTAACGTTTGGGTGACTAACTAGAGTGCTGCATGAAGCACTACCGTTGTTATTTTATAGACCCTAATTAACTGACGTCACTGGTAAACACAAATTTCAACAATGTCAGAAGAAAATCTGAATTACGTTAAATTTCTATGGCGCAATGGAAAAAAATAACTTGGTTGAGAGCCCATAAAGACGATTTTTGTCAAGACATCTAAGCAAATATAATCATTATTGGAAGCGGCTCTACAAGGCGCTTCCTATAATGTTTATATTTGCATATATTTTCCTGAAAATGCCTTATATTTGTATCGTAAATGACAACAACGTACGTCGTTGCACAAACTGGCTTAGAGCAACACTTGACGTGAAATGTATAGGGTGGGGGGGGGGGGGGGGTGCGATTCGCGAAGCGTAGTTAACCGGTTCTCGTTAGATCACGAAAGTTAAGCAACGTCGAGAGCGGTTAGTCGCTGGATGAGTGACCTTACAAATGATTAATTCGTGCCCACTCGTTGTCTCTTTGAGGTGGGCACTTCAACCCCATTGCCCACAGTGTGCTAACCGTACGTCAATAGCTAACATGCCTTCAACCAATGCTAATCCCGTAGGGGTTAGTACGTTGGAGAGTTGACAGTGACTCGCTGCTGCTCGGTGGTTCTCTCCGGGACTCCGGCTTCTTTCACCAGAAACCGGAGTTTCTGGTGTCACCAACACGATATGACCCTGGCTGTTACAGTGCCGTAAAGAACACCAATAAACAAATAAAGAAATACAAAGGCTAAAACTTACAATAGCAGCCAGCATACAGGGCAAGTTCCAAATAATACAGAAAAATACATGAATTCACAAATACTAATTACCTACAGTTAACTGGTGAATGTAATCGTTATTACTGGAGAGTGTACATATACATTGAATGTATATGTTCACTCTTCAGTAATAATGTAACTACTGAGAAATCACGGCAGTGTAATATACACATACATGTAATACAACACGACAATACTACACTCTTACGATTTACTGGAGAAGGCCGATCGCAATTCTCCAAAAAGGTCCAACACAGTAAAACGTTTGAATATAGCTGGAGGCTAGTGGAATAGCCATAAGTACCATCACTTCCACGTGCTAACGTCGGACTTACCCGCTTATACATCTGCCCACTTCTGTTATTTACATGTACGGTTGAACAGTTCATATTTTGATTGACAGAGCTCATAGAGCTGTATCAATCGAGGTATAAATTGCCGAACCTTTGCCAACTTCAAGGTAGAACCCAGGGATATCTTACCTGCAATAATGCGTAATATATAATAACTAGAAATAAATGGCCCTACGGGCCATTGATTCCAGCATTTCTAGACGTTTTCAAGAGAATTACTAACAAAGACTGTTAACGGACGAACGGACAAAATGTTAACGGGCGAACGGACAAACGTTAACAGACGAACGGACACATGGGGTAGATAGATGAGGTGCTTAGAATGACTGTAGGAATCAAATGTAGGCAAAAGAAAGGCTGTTAACGAACGAACGGAAAAAGTTTGTAAACGAACGAACGAACGAACGAACGAACGAACGAACGAACGAACGAACCAATTATATATATAGATAAAATGCCCAGCATTGGCATGTACAAGTTATTTATGGTACTTAGGGCTATTCCACTAGTTTGCCACACACACATACACACACACGCGCACACACACACACCCACACCCACCCCCCCCACACACACACACCTGTAATGAGAGACCACCCTTAATTGGTCTTCAAGAAGAGGTGGTCTTTCAAGGAAAATTCTACTCTACCATAAAGCCTCCATATGAGGTTTTGGGGTAGAGTAGAACTTTCCTTGAGAGACCATATTTTTTAACAAACCTCTGGATCTAGAGAATAGGTGGTCTCTCAAGACAGGTACTACTGTATATATATAACTTGTCTAGTATGCACTAGATACATACCTTCCATTGTATCCCATACAGCGAGGTCGTGCCAAACTACTTCTCTTGGCGTGATTTCATTACATAAAACTTCAACTACACCATGGACAATGCGCACAACTGTGCTATGCGGCAACTGAAAAGACCTAGCAAGTTTTTCAAATGCTAGATTGTGCCTCAGCCACACAAGAGTTACTAATAGTTGTTTCTCTGGCTCCATGACTAAGGGGTGGTGTCTGTGTAAGTTCAGAATGTGTTGCGAAATATCGTCGCGAAGTTCTCTAAACGAATTGGGCGTTTTCCCACATAACATCCACAACACTGAAGGAGGGGCTTGGAGAATATCCCCAATGCGATTTATGTTTGTGAGCACCCTATTAATATCCACATGGTCAAAGTCTATGAGGAAATGAAATGGGGTAGACATTCGCGTATGTAAATGATACAGTTCCACTAAATGTGCTAGTAATCGCCGTATACGTTCACGTCGTCTGCGTTGCCCCATTATAACCTGTAAAATGTCTAGTTCCATCTGTGTGTGTCAATGTACGTTTTACATAGGAAGAGAAGCGCAGAAGAACAAACTTGTGAGACTGAAAACAAAAGAACTGAACGCAATTGGTGTGACCTAATGTCCCGCAGATCAGCCAACGCAGCACGAGAAATCGTGTGCTTCAGTGCCCATACTACCAAAACAACCCCATAATGACGCTTTGCTAGTATAATACCGGCTTCTTGATTAAGTCTATTAAGTCCTTACATGCTGCTGGCAGATATTCCTGCTGGGACAGTATTTCTCTTGCCACTGCAATATGTATGATTTGTGCATATTTAATTATATTTTCTCCCTGTAAATTGAATGGATTTTTTTTTTCACCAATGATTTTTTGAGCTAAATTTATATGAATTTTTCATAAAATCTTGTCATGACTGCTTTATAGCAGCTATGACCAGATTTAATGAAAACTACCTGGAAAATACTCAGCGGGTTAAGAGTGAATAACAGCAAATCGTATATCGATCTCGGGATTGTGGATTTTTATGCATAACCTTCTATTGTAGGCCTATATAGATTACCAAATGAAATCAATGTTGAATCGCCTACGAATCAGCACTCAGAAAGAGAGGAACTAACCTGATCGCAACCATAAAATTGCAAACGAATTCGCGCGTTCATCATACGTCACCCGAATACAGGACATCCCCCCTCCCCCGTTCACCTCCCCCCTAGAATGGACACTCCCCCCCCCCCCATTTTTGATGGACGTTTCCCCCTAGAATTTTTTTTTTATGAGACACTCCCCCCCCCCCCCCAGACTTGACACTTGCCCCCCCCCCCCCCAAAAAAAAAAATATATATATATATATTCGGACAGTTCCCCCCAGAAATAAAAAAATATTTATTGGATGTTTCTCTTCAAGAAATAATATTCACACTGAAGCTCAAGTGACAACGTTTATTTAAAAACAATTAAAATAACATCATTTGGAATTTTATATCAGTAGGTATTACATGCCGGTTCAACCATCATCTTACATGTACGTGTGTACACGTGCATGTACACCTCCACAGGATTTAGTGTTAAAATCGTGTACGTGTACAAGATTTTTAACGTTTTTAGGGTGCTTTAGAATCCACTTTAAGTTCAATTAACACTGAATTGAATCCTAGACTTTTGAAATTTTTCGTACAGTACATGTACCGTTTGATGTTTGAATCGGCAATGGATTTCTCCCATAGGATTCAGTGTTAAATTGCGAGCAAAAAAGCGTTTTGCCGATTCAAACATCATCCTCTCGCCGATTCTAACAATTCGCGTCCGCACACGATTTTAACGCTGAAAACCCTATGGAGGCGTAGACGGAGATCTACTCTGTGGATTTTAGGTCTGATGATGTTTGAATCGGCAAAACGTTTTTTTGCTCGCAATTTAACACCGAATCCTATCCGCACACGATTTTAACGCTGAAAACCCCATGGAGGCGTAGACGGAGATCTACTCTGCGGATTTTGAGTCTGAAATCGACTCGCGTGAAAGAGGTGATGTTTGAATCGGCAAACCCACTGTCGCGTTTCTCGAAGCGAGACTGGCGCACGTTATTGCGAGGTGATCTATGGAAATGTTTTGAACGAAGAGTGTTGTCGGTGTGTTAGAAATTCGCGAGCCCGCTGTCACGTCTTCCTGAAGTAAAACTAACACATGTTATCGTTATGACTGAATGAGGTTTTTGTTCAAAAAGAGTCGATTATGAATATGGTCTGTATTATAGACATTCGTGTTTTGTCTTGATGAGACGAATAGAAATTGAGTTTTGGAGGATATTGTTTGAAAGAGTCGATCTGTAATAGATATTCGTGTTTTGTCTTGATGAGACGAATAGAAATTGAGTTTTGGGGGATATTGTTCGAAAGAGTCAAACACTTAGTGGAATGTTTAAAACGCATTTTCCGCTCAATTAGGTTTTTGAGTGGTAAATTTTTAATATATTCATGATAGCAATCAGAGAGAGATGAATAAGTTCTCAGCGTTAAAATTAGTTTTCTTTTGTGTGTTGAAACTGTTTAACAGTCATCAAAGGGATTCTCTCTTAATTCGACACTAAGTGAATGGTTGTTTGATGTGTGAATGGAGATCTTTTGACAAAATGTAAAAACTACTGTCAAAATGCGTTAAATCAGAAACCGGTTTGTCATGTACTGTTTAAACGTATTCTTAAACTTAACCAATTCAATTAAGTCAGTTGAGATGTGAATATTTTCAGATTATTATATGAAAGACGGAAAGATTTTTATTACTTAAAAACATAAAAATATAATTAAACATTTAATTTTGAAAATAATAAAACAATTAAAACGAAAGATGTTTTTTACAGATGGATCCTAGGCGCCGAGATCTAATTTTAGGCGAGTATGAACGTGCTAAGAAGGGGATTCAGTCAGCTGATAGGAGCAGACGTCTTGGTGAGATGGAACTCAAACGCAAAGCCACACAAATATTTAAACCCGTGACGGAGGGTCAAGAGCGAAGCAGGAAGGAGATAGTCCAAGAATTGAGACCCATAAAGGAGAGTTCTTTGAGAATGGGTTCGTTGCCTCCTAGTTTTAGAAATCGGTATTCCGTTCAATCTACACCGGATTACGTTCCCACGGGAATTCAAACAGATTTGAGCGAGAGCGATGATACAGCTTCGACTATCACCACTAGTAGCGTCGCATTGTCTGATGATGATGGTGGTAAGAGATATCAGTTGTATGGATTTTATAAGGATTTGGAGGGAAGGATTTTTGTAGGAGACACAAAAGTAGATATTGGCGATGATGAATTGATCGTGGGTTCATGGAAGCTACGTGAATGGTAGCACTCAACCGACGATCTATTCCTTCTTTCCAAACGTGTTGCCGGGTTATAAGATCATGGAGCGACCTCGAAATTTAGTTTATCTACCAGTGATTTTAGACACGTTGTATAGTCTCAAAACCACGTTGACGGATCAAAATGGTGAACTGTTAGATCTTCGCGGAGAGAGGGTGATGATACGATTTCACATAAGAGAAATATAAAAGCAAAAAAAAAAAATATTGTGTATATATATAGATAACAAAAATAAAATAAACGCAATATTAATTTTACAAAATTATTTTAATATAATTATTAAACAAGAAACAATTGAAGTAAATATATTTTAAAAAACAGAATTATGACAGAATACATGGTTAAAAACGTGAACATATCCGCAGGACAGAGGAAGAAACTTAAGAGAGCGTTAACAACTCGAGGCGAGGCGGTGAGATTCAAATTCACTCACGAAGATCTGACGAGAGGCGGTCAGGATTCGATCGCCTGGACCAGAAGTCAAATCAAAAGGATGGAGAAAGCAATTAGCGATGGAAGAGGGTTGACGGTGAGAATGAGTCCCGCTCAATTGAGATACAATTTGAGAATGAAAGGCGGTTTCCTACCGCTATTGGCAGGAATAGCCGCAAAAGCATTACCCTTCGCCGCAAAGGCACTACCCTTTCTCGGAAAGACTCTCGGCGTGGGAGCTCTCACAGGACTCACTAGTTCGGCAGTTGAGAAATTAATGGGTGGCAGCGGACTGTTTTTGAAGAAGGGAGGAGCCGTGTGTCGCATCCATGTAGACGACAGCGGTAAAGGATTGTATCTAGAACCCGTTAGAGGTGGCAACTCTCTGAGAGGAAATAGTCTCTATCTGAAGAGTGGACAGAACGTTGAGCGACTCGGCAAGGGTTTGTTGCTCGGTGAGAATTCGCCGTTTAAGAATATATCGATTTTGAATATGTTATTATAATATAAAATTGTATAAAATATAAATCATAGAAAGTATAAAATAATATATTTAAAATTAGTAAAAAGGTGGAGAAATAATTTTATCATCAGGATGACAAGGTGGAGAATTTATCACCTGGATGAAAAGGTGGAGAAACAATTTGACGATAACGACAAATATCGCAAGACAGAGAGCGAAAAAATAAAAAAATGGTTAGACGCTAATGATGGATATCTAAGGAAAGAACTAATGAAAGAGATAGATAAAGCACGGGATAGACAGTTGAGAATGAGATGCTTTCCACCGTCACCACTACCTTCTAAGGAGAATGGTAATGATGCGAGTGTTACCAAGAGATGCACAACATTCGTTCATAATTATGATTCGGATAAACAAAAATGTTGTTATAAACGTATCATATCACAAAGAAAAAGAGAAAAAGAAGAAGAATCAACGCTGAAAATTGAGAAAAAAGGAAACGTTATTATAATATATGGTAATAGTGAAGAAGAAGGAAAACAAACAAAAAAAATGAGATCTAAAGATGATCTCATTACTTTTTTTTTTTTCATTTTTCTTCGCTAAAAATCAATCTCTCTATTGTTTATATTTCCAAGCTCGTTATTAGCATGTTGACACTCATGTTTTCAAGATGATCTCATCACGTTTTTTTCTTTCTTCTTCGCAAAAAAAAAAAATCAATCTCTCTATTGTTTATATTTCCAAGTCCGTTATTAGCATGTTGACACTCGTGTCTTCTCCTTTTTCGAAAACATGTTGAATGTTTATCTTTACTCTTTTGAGTTTTCTTACATCGGTCAACTCGCTCTCACCACCCAATTTCTCCACGAGTTCAAATGAGATGTTTGGAAATATGTAATTTCCATAGGGCAACGACAAATCGTCCTTGTCGAATTCTCTATCTTCAGCGATGACGATGTTCTGCAGATCGCTTTGGTACTCATAAATCAAATCGAGTGCGGCTCCATCCAATTTCAAAGGCATCTTATATTTGTCGTATTTGTGTTCTAAGCCCTTCGACTCGACCTCGTTCAATTCGATGGGATCGTGTCATTGTAATTTATAGATTTTATGACCGAATTTCTTATTCGTTTTGACTCGTTTCAATTTCAATTCGCATCTTTTAGGTGTTGTTGTCCTCATGATCGATTATTTGGTTTTTTGTTTTTACGAATTCTTGCAAATAATGTATATTTTAAATTTTGTATTTTAATAATTTGTTTAAAAAAAGTTATGTTTTTTTTTTGCTCCTTATATATATAAAAAAAAAAGTTGTTTTTAATTTTAATTTCTTTAATGTGAAAATTTTTTTGTAAAAAGTAATGAGATCATCTTTAGATCTCATTACTTTTTTTCCTTCTTCTTTGCTAAAATCAATCTCTCTATTGTTTATATTTCCAAGTCCGTTATTAGCATGTTGACATGCTTCATTTTTTCACTTACAAAAATGTCTTGTATGTTTATCTTTACTCTTTTAAGTTTTTTTTTACATTGGTGAACGCGCTCTCACCACCCGATTTGTTCAAGAGTTCGAGTGAGATTATTGGATATATGTAATTTCTAAAGAACAACAACAAATCGTCCTTGTCGAATTTTCTCTCTTCGGTGACGATGATATTATTCACCAGATCGCTTTGGTACTCGCAAAACAAATCGAGCATGGCTTCATCCAATTTCAAACACATATGATATTTGTTGTAGTAGCGCTCTAAGCCCATCATCTCGACCCCGTTCAATTTGATGGGATCGTGTTGTTGTAATGTATAGATTTTAAAACCTAATTTCGTACACGCTTCGACTCGTTTCAATTTCAATTCGCATCTTTTAGGTGTTGCTGTCATGATCGATTATTTGGGTTTTTTGTTTTACGAATTCTTGCAAATGATGTATATTTTAAATTTTTGTATTTAAATAATTTGTTTAAAAAGTTTTTTTTCTCTTTAAATATATATAAAAGTTAAATTTTAACAACCTTTTTTCGTATTAATTTAATTTTTTTTCACGAGTTTTTAGAACGGGCAAGACATCGAATGTTTAAAAATTAGCCTTCGCATCTTGCAGTTATCATCATCTATTGAGAAGGAATCGGGTGACATGAACACGCGTCTGCTTCGCGGAAATTTGTTTTGAACCTCGTGCGAGACTTCGCGTAAAAGTCGTAAGAGTTCTATTTGTCTTGAACCTTCTTTTTTAATAGTTCGAACGACATTGTCAATTAATTTTTGTTCACTAATAGTATTACGATTCGATTTTCTATCGCAAATCATATCGTTTTCTTTCAAAACGCGTAAATATAAATTACGATTTTTTTCTTCTTGGTTTTTTGGAGAATAATGATTTATTAAACAACGTCGATGTTTATGTCGAGATTCTGTTGTGGATGTTGTCGTCATGATCGTTTATTTGTTTTTTTTGTTTTACGAATTCTTGCAAATAATGTATATTTTAAATTTTTGTATTTTAAATAATTTGTTAAAAAAAATTTTTTTCTCTTTATATATATCAGTTAAATTTTAACATCCTTTTTTCTCGTATTAATTCAATTTTTTTTTTTACGTTAAGGAACATAAAAAATTGATTAATTTCATCAAAAAAAAATTTTTTTTTTCACATTAAAAAAAACAAAACTTTTTAAACAAATTATTTAAAATACAAAATTCGAAAAAATATATTCTTACAAAATGAAACAAACAGATAAAAAAAAATTGAAAAATTTAAATGAGAAAACCATACCTCAGTTAAACGAGATTTGTAAACTATTAAAAATTTCACATTTCAGAAATCATAGAACTAAATCAAAAAAGATTGAAGTCATACAGAAACATTTGCGAAACGATAGAAAGACAAACAAAATGCCAATAGCAACGACGTCAAAAAATGTATCGGTTGTGAAAAATGAGAAGAAGAAAAAGATAGTAAAAGGAATCGAAATGCCGATAGCAACGATGTTAAAAAATGCATCGGTTGTGAAAAATGAGAAGAAGAAAAAGATAGTAAAAGGAATCGAAATGCCAACGTCGAAAAAAACCGAAAACGTTTCGATTGTGAAAAATAAGAAGACGACTAAACGAAAAGCCGTTGAAGAACTTCAAGTTTCCAAAGAAAAGAAAAGAAAAACGAAAACGAGTGATGCACATCAGATTCTAGGCAAACGAGATATATCGAGTGAACTTCGATGAGCAATAGACGAAGGGAAAGGAGAAGAATATCTAGCGCGACTCGCCGCGGAACTATTTCAATCGAAGTCCATGGAACGGGAGAGTATCACACTCTCCCGTTCCATGGGCATTTTTAAAACTTTCGACGTGGTTCCCTCGTTGAAGAAAATCGATCCGAAATTGTTCATGGAACGGGTGAAGAAAAAAGTATTGGATTTGTTTCGCAAATACATGAATGTAAGACTAAAAATTAAGATGATACTCCATTGCATGATGAATAAAATCGACGTGAACTCCAGCGAGAGCATCGTGAAAAATGCATATTTCAGATCTAACGTCGAACCCATATTTCAAGGTTCAGATTTATTGGATGTTTTCGAAAAGATGAAAGACAAGATGTTGACGTCTCTCATGAATTATCAACATGAAGGTAGTAATTGGACGTTTGATGAGATGTTGAAACTCGAAATTCACATAACTAAAAACGATTTGTTGAGAGGGTCTTCCTACGTGAAATTACCGTATTTCTTGGTTAAGAAACACGCCGTGATCAACGTGAAAAATAACGATGATCAGTGTTTTAAATGGGCAGTCACCTCCACTTTATACCCTGTCAAAATGAACACCGAAAGAGTTTCTTCTTACGAGGTGACTTCTAAAAATCTCGATTGGACCGGACTGACTTTTCCAATGCGGTTAAAACACATCGAACGTTTTGAGGTTCAAAATCCCACCGTAGCGGTGAACGTCCTGGGATACGATGAGGAAAAATGAATGATCTATCCTCTCAGACAGACTTCGTATCTCGGAAGAGAAAAGACGATTATTTTATTATTGATTTCGAACGGTGACAATCGTCATTATTGTTGGGTTAAACATCCTAGCCGATTACTGTCCAGCCAAAATAATAAACATGAACATAAGGTATGTTTATGTTGCAACTGCATGAACATGTTTCACAATGAAGACTTGTTGGTGAAACATCAGGAATATTGCAACGAAAATCAAGGTGTCGCCGTCGAAATGCCAAAACCTAACACCATCGTGAAGTTTGAAAATCACAATAGAAGGTTAAAAGTACCATTCGTCGTGTACGCTGATTTCGAATGTTTCACCACGAAAATGAGTTCCTGTCAACCCAACGCTCTTCAAAGTTACGTCGAAAGATATCAAAAACACATGCCTTCGGGCTATTGCATTTACGTGAAATGCGCTTTCGACTCGCAACACGATATGGGTCCCTTCACCTACATGAAACAGTATGAAGACAATGACGTGGCTCAAAGGTTCGTGGAAGAGTTAGAATGAAAACTTCAAATGTTATACGACAAATTCAAAACTCCGGCAAAAATGATCATCACGCGAGAGCAGCAGGACGAAAATAACAGAGCCACCGAATGTCACATATGGAAACAATCGTTCGACGAGAATTCGAAGGAAAATAGGAAGGTCAGAGACCACGATCATTACACGGGGCTGTATCACGGTCCAGCTCACAACAAGTGTAATTTAAAATATCGAGACGCCGTTTTCTATCCGGTGATGTTTCACAATCTCTTGGGTTATGACAGTCATCTGTTCGTGAAAAATCTCAGCACCTCACATGAAGAATTAAATTGCATCACGAACAGCGAAGAAAGATACATTTCCTTCACGAATTGGAAGCTCATGGAGGAGAAAAGAGTAATCGACAGAGAGACGTTGGAAGAAAAAACGAAATTCATTCGTAGAGCCATACGTTTCATCGACAGTTTTAAATTCATGTCGACCGCTCTGGAAAAATTAGTTGATAATATGAGCAAGGATAAATTTAAAATCATGAGCGAACATTTCGGAGAACGAGTAGACGTCATGTTGAGGAAAGGAGTCTATCCTTACGATTACATGAACGATCTAAAGAGATTCAAAGATACCGCTCTACCTTCAAAAGAAGATTTTTATTTGAAATTATACGAATCCGACATTTCCGACGAGAATTACGAACACGCTAAAAACGTGTGGAAATTATTCGATATGAAAACCATGAGAGATTATCATAATCTCTATCTGAAGACTGACGTTCTGCTCTTAGCAGACGTGTTCGAAAATTTTCGAGACGTCTGTTGTCAAAATTACGATCTGGATCCCGCTTGGTATTTCACCGCACCCGGTCTAGCATGGGATGCTCTGTTGAAGACCACCGAAGTCCAATTGGAATTATTATCCGACGTGAACATGTTACTCATGTTCGAAAGGGCTGCGAGAGGTGGCATCTCGATGATCTCCCACAGACATTCTGAAGCTAACAATCCCTGCATGAAAGAAGGTTTCGATTCGAAACGGTCGACTAAATACATACAGTATTGGGACGCCAATAATCTGTATGGTTGGGCTATGAGTCATCCTTTACTGATTAGAAATTTCGAATGGGTGAAGGAACCGGAAGAGATGCAAAAATGGAGAGACTATCCTTGCATTTTAGAAGTCGATTTGAACTATCCGGAAGAATTACATGATCCACACAACGGTTATCCGCTGGCTCCCGAACGAAAGGACCCGAACGAAGGAGACAAGGAAAAACTCATTCCCAAGTTATTTAACAAATGTAACTACGTCGTCTACAGTGAGAATTTGAAACAGTACGTTGATTACGGGATGAAATTAGTCAACATACATCGCATCATTCGATTCGACGAAGAGCCTTGGATGAAAAAATACATTGATCTCAACACGAATCTCAGAATTCAAGCCGAGAATGATTTCGAAAAAGATTTCTTCAAACTCATGAACAACTGCATGTACGGTAAATTGATGGAAAACATCAGGAAGAGAACCGACGTTCGACTCGTCACATCTGAGAAAAGTGCTAGAACATTAGTGGCAAACCTAATTACAAACACCGAACCATATTCAATGAAAATCTAGTGGCCGTTCACATGCAAAAGATGCACCTGAAGTTCGACAAACCGTATTATCTCGGACCGATCATCTTAGATATCAGCAAGCGATTGATGTACGAGTTTCACCATACTCAACTTAATTCGTCGTAGGGATGTATTATTCGAAAAGTTATCTCCCCCTGTGAATACTGGAGTCTGACTGTAATGTAATTAGCATTGATCCACTGAAAGGTGTGAATAAAATCTTGTTTGTCGGGAAATCGTTTTCTCAAGCGGCGAGAGAAGTAAGTTGAGAATGAAGGCGTCAGACAGTTTATTGTGCAATCATTTAAGAGAATTGTTAATTTGATTACAATAATCGAGAATTGTTTTGATTTTGAGAATGTTGGTACTTTACACTGTCCTCTCAACTACGATGTTGGGGTGGGGGTATAGAAACGGGACAGGTTTATCGGGGGAGGGAAGAGGAAGAGATTTCGAAGATTTTAACATCAATGGCAAGCAGAAGTCACGCATGAAAAATAATGCGTCAGCGGTTTTATCAGAACTTAGGTGGATCATTTGAGTGACCGTTGTGAGATCAAGGCAGGGGCGCCGAATCAACGAGGGTCCCTCCTGCCTTCAGTCTACGGGGCGAGCGGGCGCAAGGATTTCCCTTTTTTCTTCGAAAATTTCAAAGAATTGGCCCTTTTTTCAAACTGTGCAAAAATTGCCTTATTGAACAATTTACCTAATGTGAGTTGCAGACGACACTTGGGAAAAAACATCCTCGTATAACTAAAGTGTTTCATTTTTTTATTCCAAAACATAGGTTATGACCCCTCATTGGAACGAGCGCGACACGATGAGGGGTCATAAACTATGTTTTGGAAGTAAAAAATGAAAAAAGTAAAAAAACATTGGATGGGGATTTTCGTGTATATATAGCGCTGGCTGGTTTTTCCCGTTACGATAGGTAACGGTTTAAGAGAATGAAAAAAATACATAATGCCCTTCTTCATAGGTCTGCCCCTCCAGCCCTGTAGTGCTTCCGGCACACCTGTCCCGTTGACCCGTTTGTACATGCACTATAATTGAGTTATTATTGAAATAAATCTTACCTTTCCATCTTTTTCTATTAGTCTCTCAACTTCATATTTGGTGGGCAGAATATTTCTTGGCACCGAGGTACTTGTTCGTACAGGGCGTGGCAGCTTTTCTCCCTGTGCAATTTTTTTCCAGTCAATATGCGAATGTGAACGTAGCTGTCTTTCAGTGGCCATGCTTGTGAAAGTGTGAGCCATCTCTTTTAAAGCAGGTATTAAAGGAACCTCCGGACAGAGTCAACGGTATCTGTGTGACATTACAAATTGCAACGCAAACTATCTTCTTATTGTAGAAAAAACACACACATACATATATTTATGGACTTCAATGGACAATGAGGCATACTAGTTAAATAAGCGACAAGCTTCACATTTCTGGCTAAACTGAAAGTAATTAATAGGGCTATCGCACCTTTCCTTTTATTCACACCGAAACCTTCTGCATATTGTGGACTGTGGGTTCAACTGTTTTTACAACAATCAAATTTGTCTTGGTTTTAACATCAAAAGGAAAAAAATGGGCAAATGTCAGATTATATATTTTTATATGATTAGAGAGGACAATATCTATATTATATGCACATATGCGCAGAGCATTGCTAATATGAAGACTAAAAAATATTTTAATCTCTAAAAGTTGACGAAAACGCAATTTTCCATTATTTTACATGGCACTCTACACGAAATAACCGTACCTTTTTAAATGAACAGGGGAAAAAAATTGGTCGAATGAAATGGTTCGATTATATCACCAAGTGAGAGCATATATATTGTTCTTAAATGTCTGATGCGCAGAGCAAATATAACTTTCACGGGTTTTATATAATTTTGAGAAATATAAAAATTCCCCATTCAATTAGTGCTAATTTTTGCAAGCCAATTCCTAGCAATCAGGGGAGATAACTATTTGGTAAATAGATGCGAATAACGAGAATAGTTGAACATGTACGATTACGTCAAACGAAAATTTGGTGATAAAGCCAAACTACTCTTCACCGACACAGACAGTTTAGTTTACAAGATAGAGATGAAAGACGTCTACCGAGATATATCTCAGGACGTGGCCGAGTGGTTCGACATGTGCAATTATCCCATCGATCACCCGTCCAACATTCAATCGAACGACAACAAGAAGGTGTTGGGTAAATTTAAGGACGAGAGCGGCGGTAAACAGATCGTTGAATTCGTGGGCTTGAGACCCAAACTATATGCTTATTGTCTAGAAGATGATGAAGAGATCAAGAAGTGCAAAGGAGTTAAAGCGTGCATGGTGAAGAAAAACATCTCTTTCCAAGAGTATAAAGATTGTCTGTTAGGAAGTGGTCCAGTGTATAAGATTATGAAATCAATTCGAAGTGAAAATCATGACTTGTATACCGAAATAGTCAACAAGATTTCGCTGACAGCCGACGACGATAAGACATTCGTGTTAGATGATAAAATAAGCACTTTGGCACTCGGACATTGGACTTTAGATCTAATTAGAGACGATATGAATGTGGATGATTGGATTCCAGATACGATTGTGGATGATAGGATTCCAGAAAATCAAGAGGAATTAGATGGATTCAAAATTATAGAAATCGATAGAAACATCGAGAGTCCAGAAAATCAAAAGGAATTAAATGGATTCAAAATTATAGAAATCAATAGAGACATCGAGAGTCCAGAAAATCAAGAGGAATTAGACAGATTCAAGAATATAGAAATTGATAGAGACATCGAGAGTCCAGAAAATCAAGAGGAATTAGATGGAATCAAAAGTATAGAAATTGATAGAGACATCGAGAGTCCGGAAAATCAAGAGGAATTAGATGGAATCAAAAGTATAGAAATCGATAGTGACATCGAGAAGGTTAGTTTAAAAAAAAGAGAAAAAAACAAAAAAAAATAACGTCATTTTTTAGTAAATTATAATAAAATAAATAAAAAAAATATATACGCATTTATGAATAAGAAAATAAAGATATCTGTAGAAGGTGTCGTCTTACCTAACGAACCGCTATCTAACATCTATCTGTTGAATGCGGCAAAAGATTTGAAAATCAAAGATTTTCTAGGCATGTTTTCCAGAGATGCCTTGCCGAAGAGAAGACCTCGACAATCGGAATGCGGAATTTTAAATCTAGACGATTCATCGGGTGAAGGCACTCACTGGGTGGCGTGGATCAAGAACGGGAAGAAGAAAAATTATTATTTCGACAGCTACGGAATCTCGCCGCCAAAAGAAATAAAGAACTATTTCAACAAATCGATGGTTCATTACAACATGGAACAAGTGCAATCCCCAGATCAAGTGTTTTGCGGTCACCTGTGTCTCTACGTTCTCAAGAGATGGTCTGAAGGAGATCGATTTCAAGACATTCTCAATGATTTACATTAGAGAGAGATTTTTTTTTATATAGTATATATAAAGATTAAAATTATTTTTAAAAAATTTTAATCGAATAAAAACGAAAAATAAAATAACATAGTTCATTTTTAATAAACTGCGTTTTGAATATATTTTTCTAAAAACAAAAAAATCCCACAACAACATGCCAGTCAATGAATTTGGTAGAAGTGACGACGAAAAAGTCAACCTAAGAAAGAAGAGGAAGACGTTCGAAGTCGACGATGGTTACGACGTTGCCAACTTGGATGAACGTTACGTTTGGAGATACGAACCTCGAGAAGAACCTTTGAACATGAATGATAAGAAGCTCTACAATCTTCCTGAACCGATAGATCTCGCAGATGCTGCGACTAAAAAATACGTCGACAGGGAGAATGCCGATTTCGAACGAATCCTGCTAGATAATTACGTGGATAAAACCATGACCGACGATCTCGATCTGAAATCCAAACGTTTGGTGAACATTGCGAATCCCATAGATCCCACCGATGCCGTGACCAAGAAATACGCGGACGACTCTCACGCGAGATTCAGCAAACACCTGAGAAATAGATACGTTCAGAAAACGATGCACTCGGAACTGAACGCCAATTATAACAAGATAACGAACGTGGCCACTTCCACGAATCCCAAGGACATGGCGACCAAACACTACGTAGATCTGGAACAGAGAAAGTCTGACGGACGAGAAATGAAATCGGATCTGAATGCGGGATTCAACAAGATATTGAATCTGTCAGAGATCAACGACACGGATGCAGACTCAACCTCGGTCAACAAGGGCTACGTAGATTCTGCCGTGATACAATCACAAGAATACCTAGAATCGCAAGTGGACGATCTCTACCTGAACAAACAATCTGGCGGAACCATGGAGAGTGGCATCAACATGAACGGTCACAATTTATTCAGTCTCGATCACGATCCCGAATTTGATTCCAGCGCGGTCAGCAGAAAGTACGTGGACGACAACTTGGTCTGGAGAAAGGGTGACATCATGGAAGGTAAACTAGACATGGGTGGACACGTGCTCACGAATCGACCGGATCCCGTGAACATGACGGATGCCTGCACCCTGATTTCAGTGGTGGAGAAAGTCAAATAAGCTAGACAATTGATCACTGTGTGGGCTGAAGAGGCCGGCACCTTAGATGAAGGAAAAGCTGAGTGGTCTTTCGGAAATGGAGGTAGCGGATCGAAACATGGTCAGGTGGGATATCCCATGCTGCTGGGAGGTGAAATCCTTCGAATGAGTCTGGCTTCCTCGGATTTGAATAACAGAGCGGTCGTCAATCTCATGGTGAATGGTGTAGAGAGCGATAAGAGATACAGCGTCGAAAAGATTGAGAATCAACACGCGAATGTTAGCGCGTTTGGCACGCCTCTCAAAGTGAATGCCGGAGACAGGATTAATTTCGTTATGAAAACCAATAATCCTGAAGCCGCCACTTCCGTGGTGAGTCTACTGATCGAACTAGTTCCTTTGAACAAACAGTGAATGCGTGGAAAATGGTGATTAAAAAAAATAATGTGTGATTATTAAAAACAAAAAAACAACAAAAAAAAGTAATGAGATCATCTTTAGATCTCATTTTTTTTTTGTTTTCCTTCTTCTTCACTATCACCATATATTATAATAACATTTCCTTTTTTCTCAAATTTCAGCGTCGATTCTTCGTTTCTTTTTTTCTTTTTTGTGTGATATGATACGTTTATAACAACATTTTTGTTTATCCGAATCATAATTATGAACGAATGTTGTGCATCTCTTGGTAACACTCGCATCATTACCATTCTCTTCAGAAGGTAGAGGTGATGGTGGAAAGCGTCTCATTTCCAACCGTCTATCCCGCTGTTTATCTAACCATTTTTCCACATCTTTTTTTTTTGTTTTTTGGCTTGCAACACAGGATGGAACATCTGATGGAAACGGAGAGACGATCGCACAGGATCGAATAATCTAAGATCTGTTCAAGTTTTAATATCTTCGTCACAAAATATCCGTTTTGTTTCTCTCGAGTGAATAGCACGCGATTTTTTAAATAATTCAGAACGTAATCGTAAAAATCTTTTTTTTTTTCAAACGCGAAAATGGAATGTGTATTTCGTTTTCTATGTGACTACTTACGAATTGTAACATTTTGTACATTGACAATGTTGAAAAAAGATGATTTTTTTCTCGGATGAAACTTTTTTTTTTGTTAAAAAAATATCATTAAAACGAATTTATTTTTTTTACGATTTTTGCATTATTTTTTTTAATGATGCAAAAATAAGTAAAAAACCCTCAAAAATATCATCCAAAATCGCAAAAGAAAAAATGCCAAATAAACGATGCCACTAATATATCAATCTCCAGTTTTCACACACTCGTCTCTCATCGAATGATCGACATCTTATTTCCGTCCGATTCGAATTGTAATTCTCTGTCCAACAGGACCAGGGCGAAGGCTTCGGTTTTTCTCGGAACGTTCCTATCGAATTGCATCTTGATCTGAATGTCTAAGACGCTACTCTTGAGTCGTTCACTCTGTTTACTGACGTCGAATACGAACATTGGATACATCGACTTGTATTCACCGGGAGATATATTAGGGTTGCTCATCAATTCGTCTAGACCGTGATACTTCTTTCTAAAATCAGCGGCGTCGCCGTACAGTCTGCAGAAATCGTTCTTGTCGAACGACGCATTGTAATCGATTGCTGGATATCTTGTGGCGTTCAGAAACACTTGCATGTTTCTCAAATGGCAGTGATCGAACAGCGACGCATTCTTTTCCTGAGACCCATCCCTATCGGTCTGAAATGTAACCCCGATAAAACGCGGTCTCTCGGAAGCAGATTTCACCATCAATCTCCAATCGAAGTGATTCGTGGAGGGAGGAATGCTAGCCGTGTCACACTGTCTCATTCTAAATCCCACGGGTAATTTACTCTTGGATTCTATTATCTTGTAGAGACGCGCTTTCTCCACGATCGAAGGCTCCATGTGCGGAACGAACCACGATATCTTGTGTAGAGTTATCTTACCCGCATTGGTCGCAGTGAGTCTCACTATTGCGTCGTCGTCTCCTTTTCGAATCAATGTCAGATTGTGTTTGAATCCGTACATGATCTTGTTGTAATCGTCCGCAAATCCGAAGATGTGTTTCAAAGGTATCCTGAACGAAAACGTTCCTTTAGGTCTGGACGTCTTGACGACATAGTCGAATATCAAGGCGGCGCCGGCGCTAGCAGGGCCTACGGTGTCTTTCACCCACAACTGATTAAGTCCTCTAGATTTCGAAAAATCATCAGGATACGTCAAGAGTCCGAACATCATGGTGGCCTGACCGGGATGAAACACAGATTCTATCTCTTGTCCGGATAGCATGTATTTTATATTACTGAAAAGATGCATGATGCCATTATTGGCTAGAGTGACCATGTCGTCGTCGGCGTAGTCGCTCCCATCTTCCTTGGTGAGATGTCCCTGCACCACTATGTAACTTTCGCTAGGATGTACGAATAGATCTTGAGTTTCAACGTTGATTCTTATCTCTCCCGCGTTGTTCAAACTCATTCCGGTTACCGGTTCATATTCGTGAAACTCATATTCTTGAATACTTTCATCTTTCACTATGCTTTGTGCTATAACTAGTATATTTGTCATTTTAAAGGATTTTTAGTTTTTTGTTTATTAATTAACTTGCTTTCTTTATCTAAAAAATAGTTTTTAATTATTTTTTTATTATTATTTTTTTCTCTTTTATATATATGTGTGTAAACAGGAAATGTTAAAGAGAGTAAATAAAAAAAATTTTGTTTTCTTTATCAAAACTTCGTCTTCTGTAATTGTTGTTCGGAAAACTTTCCGATGATCTCTTCTCCATCCAAAGCTTCGATTTCATAAGTCACCGGATCGGTGTGAAATATTTTGATTATCACGAAGATTTCCGAGGTCCATCGAGGAGTATAACCCTTTTCGAAGTGCTTCTTATAAGCGTAAATTCTCACTCGATCACCGACCACAAATTTCGGCATTCTAGACTTCTTCCTGATCTTTGATCTCTCAGGATATAGATTTGCGTAGACCCATTTTTCGTTTCGAGGATCGCTACCTTCCGCGGGAGTCATCTTGATCGATCTGTGTCGGGTGTTGTTGTAATCTTTAACCAGACCATTCAGAGTGTATATGTATTTCTTGGTCGAATTCGCCGTGAAGTATCTATGCATCTTTTCCTTCATCGTTTGATTCCAACGTTCCACCACGCTAGCTTTCTCTTCATTTTCGATCGAGTAGAGGTCTACCAATCGATGAACGTGCTTGTTGTAGAATTCCTTTCCCTTATCCACCCACAATTTACTCGGTTTTCGAGAAGACGAGTCGAACACGCTCTTCAGAGCCTCGGCGACGCAAGATCCCGATTTATTCTTCAAAGCTCTGATCCAACCATATTTGGAAAACACGTCAATGACTGTCAATAGATATTTGACGCCCTCGTTCCACCTCGAAAATGATCTCATGTCGACCAAGTCGGCAGACCAAATATCATCCAGACCCTTCACGAACACCCTTCTCTTTCGAAATTTACGCACTATGGGTTTGTGTAACTCCTCGGCCAATTCGCTCGTCAATAATCATTTCTTCTTCTTTTCAGATGCGCTTTTTTTTTTAACGCCCCATCCGAATCGACGTTTCGCACCGATCAGATTGCCGACCAGCGAACGTTCCATCTTCTCTCTCCTGGTCGGATTCGATATGCCTCTCAATTTCCCCAACATGTTTTTATTGCAGATGTTGTTGGGAGTCTTGGTGTCGGGATGTCCGACGTAGCACAGATCATGATCATACGCGGCCGCGTCCACCCTATTCACAGGTTTGCTCCAAGATTTGGGAGTCAGATCGGTGTTGAGTCTCTTGTTCAATTTCGTTCCGGGTCCCGTGAAACTGTGACCGGGCAGATGCATTTCGAAAGGTAGATTATTGATCATTTTATTCACGATGCCTTTACCTTTGCTCGCGTTCTTTTTTTTGACGTATCTAGTCTTGACAGAAGCACACACGTCGCAAATTCCGCGAAGCATCTTCTGTCGTTTTTAGTTCGCACTTCTCTAGAATTACTCGTCTCGGTAACTCTCTTACACTTTACACAATACATTTTTAAGAGTTATTTAAATTAATTTCGTTTTTATTTTATATATAAATTTAATAATTAATTCTGTTCTAATTATATATATTTTTTTCAATCGCTGCTCTCGAGTTCTATCATCTTACTGAATTCCTCCCTGGCCTCTTTCCTCCCCTTTTCCACGAGAGAATCCTTCATCTCTTCCTTGATGATCTGACGAGTCTTGATTCTCACGGCTTCTTTCATGGCATCGTATTTCGTTTTTCGTTTTCTCTCTCAATATTCCGATATCCTACCGTCTTTCAATGCCATAGAGATCATTTCGGATATCGTGTCGATCTTGGAGTTGGCCAAGACACGAATCTTGTCGTGTTTCCTCGCCTTCAGATATAATTTCCTACTCAAAAAGTTTCCGAGCGTGCTAAACAATCCGGCGGCGAGAGCCACTCCTTGTACGGTCAACACGATCGGAATGCCAACTGTGGTCGACAACAATCCGATGCCGGCCGCGTGTAAACCCATGGAAATCGTGATGAGTGTCGTGTCGATCGCGTTGACGAATTTCACGAAACGCGAATACTTCTTCTTGAGCGAACGACGATTTCTCTCTCTCGAGTTAGATACTCTTGGATTCTACTGATTTGATCGATGCGATACCTCTCTCCTCTTTCTTCTAGCGACGGTGCCGTCGGCAAAACGTCGATCGGCTTCTCATCCTCGTCGTCCACTAACGTCGGATACAATTTATTTCTGGTTCTCATTTTTGTGTTTTTCTTTCTAATATTAGATAAAAAAATTTATGTGCGTATTTATTTTATTTTCTACTCTCCCTTATTTTATATCAACGAGAAAACTTAGACATATGCTTCATTGAACAATAATTTCTTGACGCATCCCTTATCTTTTAAAGTCAGACTTTTACGCGCCAATTTCAGTTCTTCCGAAACTGTGGGCTTGCTTTGATCCTTACAGAAGAGTAATCTCTTCCAAAATGCGATCACTTCATTGATTTAAACGCGTTCGAACGCCATTTCGAAATACTTGTTGACCATATCTTCCCTTTCCATCCACAGACACGAATGATTCTCGTAATCGAAGTCTAGATGATCCCGACATCCGACGCATCGTTCTAACAAGAGACGACCTAGTTGTTCGTTCACGCAGAATGCGTAGGCTCTCATCAGCATTTTTAAAAGAAACCTTACTCTAATAGTCTGAGAATCGCTCATAATGTACGTATTTTTATTATCTATTCGATTTTGATATATTTATTTTTTTTAAATAACTATTTATTTATATATTTTTTTCTCTCCTATATATCAATCAAAAACGTGACAGCGGGTTTGCGTATTTCTAACACACCGACAACACTCTTTGTTCAAAACATTTCCATAGATCACCTCGCAATAACGTGCGCTAGTCTTACTTCGAGAAACGCGACAGTGGGTTTGCCGATTCAAACATCACCTCTTCACACGAGTTGATTTCAGACCTAAAATCCGCAGAGTGGATCTCCGTGTGCGCCTCCATTGGGTTTCGGTGTTAAAATCGTGTACGGACGCGGATTGTTAGAATCGGCGAGAGGATGATGTTAGAAACGGCAAAACGTTTTTTTGCTCGCCATTTAACACTGAATCCTATGGGAGAAATCCATTTGCCGATTCAAACATCAAACGGTACATGTACATTACGCAAAATTTCAAAATCTAGGATACAATTTAGTGTTATTTGAACTTAAAGTGGATTCTAAAGCACCCTAAAAACGTTAAAATCTTGTACACGTACACGATTTTAACACTAAATCCTATGGAGGTGTACATGTACACGTACACGTACATGTACGTTGATGGTTGAACCGGCATGTATCACCTACTTATATCCATATATACTAAGTCCAACTGATCACATTAATCATTATAGTTATAAAAATAAACAAATCTTCATTATATTTACATTGAATTTGTATTACTCTTGTGACTCGAATAAAAGAATGTGTCAAAATAAAAGTATGGGATGGAAAACTGTCGCATATTTAATAAAAGTATTGGTTTGAATAAAAGTATGGGGTACAATTTTCTATGGAAATTGACTTTAACAATGATGTATAAAAACAGTTAAGTTATCTACAGATGTGTACGTGAAAATACTGTAATAAGTTACCATAGAATTAATTTAAGGCCTCGGGTTAAAACATTTAAATGTGCCACCTCCAAGATAAATTTTCTAAAAACTCTCAAATAACTCCATGTTTCTGTGGTTAATGCAAAATTTTAAAAATTTAGAGAAATGTAGAGATTTATCTTGTGGTTATCCGACGACGTACCGTACATGCTCCAAAATCACGTTGCAAGGGTGGTTTACAATCCACTCTGCCCGAGTAAATAATTGTGTCCAGGCGGCCCAAAGAAAGAGTCCACTTGACCCAAAGTTTGAGTCGAAAAAAACCCTCAGCAAACAGATATTTTTAAGAAGAGTGGACGATAATTGACAATTTTATGGTTATACTATAGCTTCCAAAGTCGAAGATCGAAGTCTTGAGACTACTACTAGGTTGAGTCAGAGAAAGGTACCGGTATTGCGGTAATGCTGTTTGGAGGTGGTGGTGCCACTTTCGCATTAGTGTGGTCAGGGTTGTGGGTATCATCAGTTTTTTCACCATTTATTATTTATAATTTCTTTTGATGATGTTCTATGCAGATTATAGAATTCAGAACATTTTTTTAGGGGGTGGGTGGCTATGAGAGGTTTTTTTTGGGGGGGGGGCATGGCTCACCAGCCTGCCAACCCCACTCCCTGCTACACCACTGGGAATTATCACGACAGAAACACAAAACCCTTGGCCGATTGGACTTACTCCTTTGGCTGAGTGAACTATATGTCGGGCTGCATCGTCATTGACTGCATACCATCTCTACGCTGGAGATTATTTTTGAAAAGATCAGTTGAAACATTAGATTACTGCCGCTAAGTAGAAAATAGTGACACCATGAAAAGATGCCATACCAGATTAGCAGTTAGACAGAGGCTTTTGTTGGCAAATAACTGGCCAAATATTTCACACAATTCCACAAATTAAAAATTAGTATACATAATCCGTTTTACTTTCCGCAACCTGCCACTGCTCTGGCCCTCTTAACAATGGGCCACTATCTTTAACTTTATTCCAAAAGTACTACCCCTCCGAATGACGGCCGTCCACACCCACCTTTTGCATAGTTCAGAAAATTAATTTCATATCTTGTGCAAGAGTATTAGTGCCTTCTTGTGTTTGAAATTAAGATAGAAGTACTGAAGCAGGCTTGATATGTACAAATGTAGTCCAGCATATTCCACGAAGTCTAGTTTGCTGGATTTGACAAGTTCAGATATAAAATTGTGAGAGAAAAATTGCAGATGAAAAAAAAAAATGAACAGCATATGATGCAGGCCGATGTATAACAGGGTCGAATATTACGTGTAATGCCGCAGCATTAGAAGCAATAAGGGATGAGCTTGGGTGGATGAGGATTGAGGAGAAGGCTAGACTTAATGAAACTCTGCTATCTCAACTATTTGGTAAATCTGACCGACAGCCGATGGTATAAATTAATGTTCCAGAATATTTGGAATTCAAACAAAAAGACAAGAGTAGATAGACCAATGGAGAACGGACCCTCAGACTTAGAAGTGGGCATAACCCTGGGCCCGAGTTTTAAAAAAGTGAGAGAAAGAGTGATGGTGGATTGCAACATGGAGAGGGGGCAGAAGGGATCAACGCAAAGAGGTCTTTGGGTGACCTACATCATAAAGAGAAACAAGGTTTTGACGAGTAACTTGAGGGAACATTTGGCGGTCACTGTTGTTCAAAATGAGGTTGCTGCTGTTGGAGCCAAATGTGTAATTTAGGTGTAGTGGTCTACCAGTGGAGACCCTGGAACACTTTCTGTTCGGATGTCCAAAATACCAGTCTAACAGAATAAGATCCACCGGAAGTATGATGGGGAAGTGGGATGGGAGAATGAAGGACAAGTTGTTGGTAGGTAGGCGGCAAAAAGGAGAGGGTTAGTATGTTTATCAGAGAGATTGGCAAGAATGGGAAATGGGATGCCATCAAGCAGTTCATCCCAGAGTGTTGGGAGGGGAGGCGTGGGGATAGTTAGGCATTTGAGAACACAGGGCAAATCAAGGCCTTCTCACCTGAGAACCGCGATAAATCGGTGGTCTGCCAAAGTGTTATTATTATATATTTCAGTTATTGAGCAGGTACTCTAGCCTGCTCAATCATAGTGAGGCACTATTATTAAATTTGGAGAAAATGGTGTTGACGTTCACTTTTATTTGGTAATGAGACATTGGGTGGCAATTCCATCACCATTTTTAGCTCAACTATGACATAGTCAAATTTGAGGTTATGCCGTGACTCGTCGTCCGCCTGTCCACAATTCAATACGGCTCGGGCTAGAGGCTGTATTTGTGAACCGATCTTTACGAAACTTCTTGGGGTACTTTTGTTATCATCTTGGGACGAGAACGAGTGTTTTTGGGTGCGGTCCGAAATTCAAGATGGCTGCCGATGGCCATTTTATACTGAAATTAGGTGCAATCAGTTTTTTGTACAGAACTTCTAGGACTACGTTTGTTATCATCATGGGATGGTAACGACTGCTTTGAGGCTTGGCCAAAAATTCAAAATGCCTGTTGGCAGTCATATTTACGGGAATTCTGTGTATTACATTTTTTGTACAGAACCTGCAAAGAAAATTTTTTATTTCAGTAATGTTTGCTATAAATTTATTGGGTGCCTTTGTTATCACTCACTGTGCTATGAGAACAAATATTCTGGGGTTCAGCCAGACCCACTCGGGGACTCAAAAAGGGAGATAATTAAAAATATTTTCCAAAAACACCAGACAAAATAATGTTTCTTGAATTCAGCATCCCGAGGATGTGTATATTCAAATGTGTTGAAGCCAAGTTCCTGTGTTAATATTTGGTGTTGTTTAGGGAGGGTAAACATTATTAGCACAACCCGATTTTCTATTTACAATGAGAAAAATAAAACTTCACCTGTGGGAACCCTATGAACTAAAGATAAAAATTTCAAATACCTATATTTTAAGAAGGACTGGGCAAATATTTATTAATTAGTATGAATCAACCTTAGAAGGGTTTGAATCAAACAGGCCAAAACAGTTGCTAACATTTGGCTTATGGCGCGCCATGCAAGGATCCCCATTGTAACAGTAACCCTATGAATATTTCATTTCTAGTTTAGCATCTAACTGTCACCCACCTTTACAATACTTTACCTATACATTTGTTACAGGCTACGTTCAGTATTTATGTACAGACCGTTGCAATACTTTAATGTAGTCATGTACCTTTGTTATCGGGTCATTACCTAGATGTGTGTCATTGCTGTGTCACATACTATACATGTACATGTCTTACACAAGTTGAGCCACAGTGTCATTGACACTTTCATTTCATATTTTGTGAAAATTTCAGCCATCAGTATTATTTGGCAGGTGAGAGTAGGCACTAATGTGAAGGTGGGGAAGATTTAGAGGCTACATGTACAGCCCCCTTGCTGTAGGTGACTAGCCATACCTCAGGAAATCCCAGGGAAAGGTGATTTTTTGGTAGGTCAGCTTTATTTTTGATATCCAGTAACTTGTGCCGCGCTAAATACTGAATTTTTTTCCATGACTCAAGGACAAGGTTGAAATTTCTTTTCTGAAAAATTAGTCAACCCATGAGATTAGTAATGTTTTGTAGAAAGTAGTGACACCACGAAAAGGTGCAACACTGGCTTAGCAGTCAGAAAGAGGCGATACAAGGTGCATAACTGTCCAATTCTGTGTGGGAAAATTGTGAGAGGAAAATGGCAGATGAAAAAAACTACACAGCAGATAGGTATTAATGGGTAGAATACAATGCATACATGTACACACTTTGTTGGGGGTGTCTACCCCCCTCCCCCACCAGGAAATCTTGATGGATAGGGGCAGTTTTTTTGGTAGGTCAGCTGTGCAAATATCAAATCTTTATTCTTGCATTCCACCAATTACTGTCAAGCTCAGTACCAAATATTTTTTTCACATCTCTGAAGAGTTAGTGAACTCATGAGATTAGTGCTGCTTAGTAGAAAATAGCTTCACCGCGGAAAGGTGCAGCACCTGCTTTGCAGTCAGACAGAGGCTATACGAGGCGCATAACTGACCAAGCCTGTGACATAGAGAACTCTGTTGAAAAGAAATTTGTATCCATCATCCATGTCATTAGTCGCCGGGGCCCCCACTACCCTGACCCTCCACCCTTTGGGCTACTATCTTGAACTTTTTTTTTCTACAAGTACCACTTATCCAATTGACATCACCCCTACATATCTTCCTGTGGATAAGTGAGAAAATTGATATGTTGTGCACTGTCTGATGTATGAAAATAAGATGGAAGTACTAAGTGCTTAGATGCAGGCTTGATGCGCCTTGAACAAGGTGCAGTATACATGTAGACAAAACATTTTGAGAGAAAAATGGCAAATGATAAAAAAATACAACAAACATATAACTTGTTGGGCAGGGAAACACTAAATGGTGTTGGTGTGGTGGGTAAATGGGGTGGGGGATTGCTCATGCAGTGGCTACGTGTACAGTTCCTCTGTTGGAAATCTCATACAGGGAGGGGGATTGTTTGTTAGGTCAGTTGATGTGTTAAAGGGGTCTTATGCACAATCCACTGCCGTATAATGTACTGAACTTGCTGTTAAGGCTGCAACACTTAATCACAATATACTTGTATTATGAATCATTGCTCGTAATTCAACACATATCATTTTTCACTATGTTTTGCGATATGATAAATATAAATGGTGTCATGTAAAAGAACTTCTGACATTTTGAAAGCTGGGACAATGAAACCTTGCTTTTTTGGAGTACCAACTGCAACAGTGGCGAGATTGTGATTGAAAGAATTAATCAGTCAACAAGAATGTTAAATTCCTTCTATTGTGTAAGAATTTATTTGTTTAATCCATTATTGTTTGATAGAGCTCATCAATCCAGATGAAAGGTATTACCTGATAAATAGCTTGTAAAACATATATTTTGATGAGATAAAAATCATTGGAAAATGTGTCATAAAATCGAAACTTATATTACAGAATGTCATTGGTTATCACATTTAGAAGTTATGTATAGTTTGAAGTGTGCATTCCTGAGACATATTGAATTGTGAAAATTGAAATGTAATACGGTACATGTAATTTTGTGAGGAAAGCATGTAGTTGCAGCCTTACTTGCTGTTGAGCTGACCTGCATCATGTGATAAGTTGACAGTCATCCAGCAAAGCAATTCATCACATGTAGAGCCAAGCTGACGAAGAATATATGGCGCTGATGTTCATAAGCATGAAAAGGCCATTAACACTCAAAGTGCTGTTAAATAACATAACTCATGCTGATATCTGTGGACACCCCACCCCCATCTACCTGGAATCAGGGGCGGTGAAGGGGTTGGTCTGATGGAATACACAAGCCCCCCCCCCCAAAAAAAAAAAAATAGGCTGCATCTTTTGGCTGTCAGTACTGTTCATTGTTCCCCAACCCCATACACAAACACACACACTCACCCACCAGGTATCATAGAGCCCAGCTACCAATTTGAGAATTTAGGAAACTCTAGAATTTCACAAGAAAAATTGTAGTTTAGGAGCATAAGATAGACTTCCTCCAGATAGCTGAAAATTGCTTAGACAGTATTTTACTTTGATATGTTTGAAATATATTGAAAAATGGTCATTCTTGTTGACTATATCATCGTAAAAGAATTATTAGAAGATTTGTATTTTATCGTCGAGAGGATATACTGCTATTAAATGTGCATTTTAATGCTTCAGTGTTGGGTTATTTCATGTTTATGATAATGTTTGTGATACCTGAAATTTTAAAAATTCTTACCAGATTCATACATGTAGTTATTTATACATGTTGGTAACCATAAATATACTGAGTCAAAAAACAAAGTATAATAAACTTTGAGGAGCAATTTTTTAGTATTATGGACTTTAATCCCTAACAAATTGTTGTAAATTCATATTTCGGGTCTAGCTGTATGAATTTGCATAATTTCACGTTCTTACTGTTGCCAGCGTTACGTCAGGAAGTCGCAATTTAGACAAGGGGTGAAATGAAAAGTTCACACAATTGCGTGTATGTGCACCGTTTGCCTCTTGGATGGCAAGACATCGATGGCGCGTGGACCTGATAAGTCTCTGGATGTCACCCTGTGGTATTGCGTTCCACTCCTACCTTAGAACATTACGTAAATCGCATAACGTTTAAAGATCATGAAGTCGTACCCGACGGCCCAATTGATCCCAAAGATGTTCGATTGGCGACAAATCTGGCGAAAGTGGTGGCCAGGGAAGAAGTTTGATGCTCTGTTCCTCACGGAAGTCATGATAGATACGCACCACGTGACATCGGGCATTGTCTTGCTGTAATAACTGCAATCCAACGTTAGCGTTGTTAGCATTAAGACTTTTGTCCCTATATCGCTGTCCATTCAGATTATCATCGATAAAGATAAAATGTGTTCGATGGTGCAAGGAAATTCCTGCCCAAACCATTACACTACCCTCGTCGAAGTGGTCGCATTCCTACACGCAAGCATCAGAAAACCGTTCTCCTCGTCGGAGATACACTCTTGCCCTACCATCAGTGCGCCGTAGACAAAATCGTGATTTATCACGAAAAAGAACTGTGCTCGAACGCTGCTGAGTCCAGCAAACACGCTGACGAACCCATTCCATTCTAACGGTACGATGACGTTGGGTAAGGATTGGTCAGTGGTATGGCCTACTTTGGATGCCGTGTTCAGCGAGTCTGTTGCGGACAGTTTGTGCACTGATTCTATTGTTAGTCTACCAGGAGTAATTGCTGCTGTCGTCGTCGGAAGGAAGGAAGCGATTCCGCAAGTGAGACGTCCTGATGTGTCAGTCTTGTGTAGGGGCGAAACTCTTTGTCAACCTGAACGCAGTCGGTCGGCAGTAGATCCAGTGGTTCTATACCTTCCAATGAGATGCTAAACAGTGGCCACAGTGACTCCAAGCTCTTTTAAAATGGCGGAAGACAAAAACTAGGATATTTTCTCAATAACCCAGCTCCAGCACAACATAACACAAAGAAAATCGTCGGTCACCCATTCAATTTGACATTCTCTGATAACACGTGCTATTCTGAATGAAATCCGTAGGAAAATTGTATACTGTTGGGTGGACAACAACAACATGTCATTAAACTCTTTGCACGACTTCTTGTCTACAAACATGCAACATGCAACATTTGAACTATTATATTTCATCCTTTATGCTATTTTTTCACATTTGTTTCTATTATACTTTCTTTTTTGACTCAGCATATATAAAATGAAATAGCTTGAGAACAGGAAACCTTTAACTACTAACTTTATGAAAATTTCAAAACTTAACAAACCTGAAGTTAACAAATCAACTTGATAGTTACATAAATTACAGTTTGTTTTCAAACATATTAACAGACTAATTCAAGTCATTGTTGTGCTGAACATACAGTGCTGTATCTCCACATTTTCAGTTCCATTTTACTTGATGATCTACTTTAACTTTGAGCATTTTTTAAATATTTTGAATTGTACACTCTTGTTGGCTTTCCCGGGAAGCCAACTCTCAAATGATAAAGTGGCACCACTGTATCCACATTGGGTCATGAATCAAAATTCCAAAACCTGCGTTGCATTTACAGAGCTAGCCCGGAAGCCTGAGCATCCCTGTACGTTAAGTGTTTCAAATTATATACACTAGAAACCTTTTGTTGGAAACAAAATATTCAGCGATACAAATGGCATAATTAGAGCACCTGAATGTTGAATAAAAATTTAAAATGCTGATAGGATCACCGATCCAATGTGTAGTTGTGACAGCTCAAAAGTGGGTTTGATCATTATCAACTTATCGTCCTAAAACCAGTTGTTTACAATTTACTATGTGATGAGTCACTGCGACCTTGACCTTTGACCTAGTGATTGCAAAATAAATAGGGCTCTTTCTGGCACCAATGCCAACCTACCTATGAAGTTTCAGGAATGTGGGCGGAACCAGTGTCAAATTATCACCTGGAAACCATTTGTTAATGATTTATTATGTTCTAGGTCACTATGACCTTGACCTTTGACCTAACAAGTCCAAAATAAATGGGCTCTTTCTTGCACCAATGCCAACCTACCTATGAAATTCCATGAACATGGGTGGGTCCCTGCAGGAACCTCGGGAAGTGAAGCAGTGCCTGTTCACTGTGGTAAACAGGCTCTGTTTTACTGGTAAAATAGGACCCCGTCACCAATGCTTGAGAGGTGCAAACCCTCTCTAAAATGGGCAACATAGCTTATTAATGCTCACCCCCTGGTCTTGAGTTGATACTCATGTTGTGGTCATGATTAGCCATTGTGCAAAAATATGTGACCTTAAACATCAATAAATAAATAAATAAATCATGAACGTGAGTGGAACCATTATCAAATTATCATCTGGAAACCAATTGTTTATGATTTATTATGTTCAAGGTCACTGTGACCTTGACCTCTGACCCAGCGAGTTCAAAATAAATAGAGGTCTTCCACTCACATAGGCCAACCTACCTATTAAGTTTTATGAATGTGGTCAAACCATTATCAAGTTATCATCCGAAAAAAAAACCCAATTGTCTACGATTTACTATGTTATGTTGAAGGTCACTGTGACCTTTACCCTTCACGTAGTGAGGCCAAAATAAATAGGGTTCTTCATCTCACTGATGCCAACCTACCTATGAAGTTTCATGAATGTAGGTCGAACCATTATCAAGTTGTCATCTGGATACCAATTGTTTACGCCCAACCACCCGCCATTCATCAAACTATAAGTCGAGTTTGACTTCGTCACAACTTGACTAAAAATCTACAGACTGTACACCAACAAGCTTCAAATGTTTCAAGTTATGGTAGCCCTTTGGCAGAAAACCAGTTCTCTAATGATAAAAGCTGCACCACCAGAGCCACATGGGGGATGAACGAAAATTACAAAATAGATTACAAACCCTAACCAAATACTTGGGTATACATTTAAAAGTTACAAATTATGTACCCTTGTACCCTTTTAGCCTATCACTGGAGCAAACTCTCTGCTGATAAAGGTGGCATCATGGGGGGCATACTGGCTTGAATCAGAATTAAGAGACCTTTAAGCAAATCTACAGATCCCAACAGATCACATGAACATTTTTAAGTATATGCACAAGGTGACTTTTGCTGATTACAAACTCTCCAGCAATAGAAGTGGAGCTACCAGAGCCCTATGTGTTGAAATGGAATCAAGAGACAATTACATCCAAGAAGAAAGTTATATACATGTTTGGCAGAAAATGTTCATGTTAGGAAACAAATAAAAATGAGTAGATTTGCAAATGGCACTGATCAAAATCAGTTCTACATACATGTCACACAAAGAAAAACTGGACAGCAAAGATTTTTTTCTGGAATATCTGAGTGACAAAAAGTATGATATCCTTCTCAGAAGTTCTTCAAAAGTGCAACATGATTCATCAGATGAAGTGCTTGATTAATTCCCCCTGGTTGGAAGGACAGCACTGCAGTCTGAACATTGTGAAGTGTTCTTTTTTTTACTTGGATTTCGAAAGTTTTCTAGTATGACAAATTAGTTGGACAGATCTTTGGCAGGGTACACCGCCCCATGAACCCTGTTAGATTTTTATGAACTTTTGTCTGCAGTTCAGTGTATATAAATTTTAACAGAGTACATGTGGCTAATACCCTGCAAAACACCTGCATAACAAGTAGTGTACTGTTTTATCAATAGTAATTTCTCAAATTAATCTTAGAAAAAAAGACTATCAACACAGTCATGTCAACAGTTCAGTCAGTCCGTTATAATATAAAAATTTACTTATTAGATATTTGTGTCTTCATGTTTGAAACTTATTCATCTTTTATGTTAAATTATTTATAAGTTTTCTTTTTTCTGTATGTAACCAATATAGGTGTCTTAGTATTAACTTTTGTTCTGCTTGGCACTAGAGAAATTCATGTATTTGTACGGTCTATCACATTTATTTAAATGCATTGTCACTATTGTAAGGCTGCACTCTAACCTGCCTAATAATAGTGATGACAGAATAATAGTGATATTTTGCATTTTCGGTTAAATTTAATAATGGTGATGGCATTGTCACTTCAATTCATTTCTAAATAATAATGATGGCAAAAATGTTTCTTCGAAATTAATGACAGTGATGTCACTATTATTTGGCAGGTGAGACACTATTATTTGGCAGGTGAGAGTACATGTGACGCCCCAGTGAAATGAGTTTCAGTCTGTACTGAAAATTGCTGCTGATGCAGAGTAACTTGCATATAATTTTAACATTTGCTTCAGTTAAATTGACAGAATAGGAAGTTAATCTAGATTAATCAAACTACAAAGTAAAAAATGAATACATCACCACCATATTCATGATCAATTAAAGGTACCGGCATTATAACTCCAATTACAGGGTGAAGGAAACAAATCCATTATGTTTTCCACAATTCATTTTTTGTTTATGCTCATTTATATTTGAGGAACTTTCATTGGTAACAGATGAGAGTCAAAAGCTATTTTTGTAGTTTTTTTAGCTCACCTGACTGCAAGTCAGTGTGAGGTATTGCCATCGCTTGGCGTCCGTCGTGCGTTAACTTTTGCAAACCAGGCTTCTTCTCCACAGCCATTCAGCCAAATTCAAACATATATTTCACAAACCATCCCTGGGGTATACCCTTTCTATTTTGTTCAAATAGAGCGGCTGCCTTCTTCGGGCTCAGGGCAATGATGCCAAAGCCTAAAAATCTTTAAAAATCTTCTTCTCATGAACCACCAGAGGGATTGCCTTGATATATGGTATGTAACACTCTTTGGTGTTGAAAATTAACGTTTGTTCAAGAGAAGTTGGTAGATCAATCTTTAGGCTCTCTGTGGGCACATATCCATTTTGGGCTCCACGAAAAATAATTTCTATTTCAAGAACCGATGGGCCGATTTGAACCAGATTTGGCATGTAGCATAAGTGGGTCCAAAGTACTTGATTGATGCCCGAATTTTTTTTTCTTCGTTGCCCCCGGGGTACCCCAGGGGCTAAAAATAGAAAAAAATTCAAATACCCATATTTGCCAAACTACACGGAACAGAGAACTGTTATTTGGTATGGAGCATCCTGTTGACCAGTAGAATGGACTAAAAAGAAAAAAATGGCCATCGGTTGTGTTAGGGTGTTCTGTAGGGGCTTTTGAAAAAATGCTGAGTCAGCATATTTGCAAAAATTGAAAACACATTTTTCTTCACAACCGCTGATCAGAATCTTTTGATATTTAGTATACAGCATCCATTGGATGGTCAAATACAAGTGTATTCAAATCGACCCCCTCGGTTCATATTTGGGCTCAACAGAGGAGCCCAAATAATTAACTTGGGTGCTATGGGGAATAAGCTTTAAAAATATTCTTCTTCAGATCATACAGTCAGATTCTTTTGATACTTGGCATACAGCATCTCTACAGGGGTCAGATTGAAGTTTGTTCAAATTGAGTCTCTGGGTTAATATTTGGGCTTTCGATGGAAGCCCAAATATTAACTTGGTGCAATATGGGGAATAATCTTTAAAAATCCTCTTCTTCAGATCCACCAGTCAGGTTCTTTTGATATTTTGTATGCAGCTTCACTAGGGGTGTTAGAATCAAGTTTGTTCAAATGGGATCCCTGGATGAATATTTGGGCTCTTTATGAGAATCCTTTCATATTTGGTATGTGACATCTCTAGAGATGTAAGATTCGAATTTGTTCAGATCGAGTCCTTGGTTTAATATTTGGGCTTCCGGTGGGAGCCTGAATAATAACTTCGTGCAATATGGGTAACAATCTTTAAAAATCTTCTTCTTCAGATCCACGAGTCAGATTCTTTTGATATTTGGTATGCAGCATCTCTAGGGCGGTTAGTTTCAAGTTTGTACCCTTTCTATTTTGTTCAAATAGAGTGGCTGCCTTCTTCTGGCTCAGGGCAATGATGCCAAAGCCTAAAAATCTTTAAAAATCTTCTTCTCATGAACCACCAGAGAGATTGCCTTGATATATGGTATGTAACACTCTTTGGTGTTGAAGATTCAAGTTTGTTCAAGAGAAGTTGGTAGATCAATATTTGGGCTCTCTGTGGGCACATATTCATTTTGGGCTCCGCCCCAAATTTCTATTTCAAGAACCGATGGGCCGATTTGAACCAAATTTGGCATGTTACATAAGTGGGTCCAAAGTACTTGATTGATGCCCGATTTTTTTTCTTTCGTTGCCCCGTGGGTACCCCAGGGGCTAAAAATAGAAAAAAAAATCATATTTTCCAAACTACACGGAAAAGAGAACTGTTATTTGGAATGAAGCATCCTTTTGACCGGTAGAATGGATTAAAAAATGGCCATCGGTTGTGTTAGGGTGTTCTGTAGGGGCATTTGAAATTAACTTAAGGCGCTGTTTGTTCAAATGGGATCCCTGGACGAATATTTGGGCTCTTTATTGGAGCTCAAATTTTAACTTGGTGCAATATGAGAAAATTTCTTTAAAAATCTTCTTATTCAGACCCACTAGTGAGAATCCTTTCATATTTAGTATGTGACATCTCTAGAGGTGTAAGATTTAAATTTGTTCAAATCGACTTCGCGAGTTAATATTTGGGCTTCTTATGGGAGCCTGATTATTAACTTGGTGGAATAAGGGGAATATTCTTTAAAAATCTTCTTCTTCAGATCCACCAGTCAGATTCTTTTGATATTTGGTATGCAGCATCTTTAGGGGGGTTAGATTCAAGTTTGTTCAAATGGGATCCCTGGATGAATATTTGGGCTCTTTAATGGAGCCCAAATTTTAACTTAGTGCAATATGAGAAAATTTCTTAAAAAATCTTCTTTTTCAGACATGCTATTGAGAATCCTTTCTTATTTGGTATGTGACATCTCTCGAGGTGTAAGATTCGAATTTGTTCAAATCGAGTCCCTAGGTTAATATTTGGGCTTCCGGTGGGAGCCTGAATATTAACTTTGTGCAAATGGGATCCCTGGATGAATATTTGGGCTCTTTAATGGAGCCCAAATTTTAACTTAGTGCAATATGAGAAAATTTCTTAAAAAATCTTCTTTTTCAGACATGCTATTGAGAATCCTTTCTTATTTGGTATGTGACATCTCTCGAGGTGTAAGATTCGAATTTGTTCAAATCGAGATCCTAGGTTAATATTTGGGCTTCCGGTGGGCTGAATATTAATTTTGTGCAATATGGGTGATAATCTTTAAAAATCTTCTTCTTCAGCTCCACGAGTCAGATATATTTATTTATTTATTTATTTATTGGGGTTTAAGGTCACATACGTATGCACAATGGCTAATCGTGACCGTGACAGTTTTACGGGCGGACGAAGCCGGAGTACCCGGAGAGAACCACCAAGCAACGACGAGCAACAGTCAGCTCCTCAACATTCTAACTCTGTTCAAGCTCCGCTCAAGCAAAGTTACAGCGGTTGAAGACATGTGCACCATCGACGTGCAATACGCCTTAGTATACGGCGTCATCGTGCCCCCATGTAGGCAACGGGGATAAAGTGCACGAGTCAGATTCTTTTGATATTTGATATTCAACATCTCTAGGGATATAGATTCAAGTTTGTTCAAATGGGATCCCTGAATGAATATTTGGGCTCTTTATTGGAGCCCAAATTTGAACTTAGTGCAATATGAGAAAATTTCTTTAAAAATCTTTTTCAGACCTACAAGTGAGAATCCTTTCATATTTAGTATGTGACATCTCTAGAGGTGTAAGGTTCAAATTTGTTCAAATCGAGTTCCTGGGTTAATATTTGGGTTCCCCAAAGGAGCCCAAATATTTACTTAGTGCAATATGGGGAATTATCGTCTAAAATCATCTTCAGATCCAACAGTCAGATTATTTTGATATTTGGTGTATAACACCTCTGGGAGGGTTAGATTGAAGGTTGTTCAAATCAGTTCCCTGGCTTAATATTTAGGCTTTTTATTGAAGCCCAAAGTTTAACTTAGAGCAATATGAGAAAATGTCTTGAAAATTCTTCTTCAGATACACCAGTGAGAATCCTTTCATATTTGATATGTAACGTCTCTAGGGGTGTCGAATTCAAGTTTGTTCAAATCGATTCGCTTGTTTGTTTTGTTTTGTTTTGTTTTTGGTGGGGGGGGGGGGGGGGGGGGTGCAAGAGAGAATACAATACAGTCAAGGTGCCAATAGCGGATCAACCCCATTAGCGGATCACTCAGTCATGAATGATCACGTTGAATTAAAAGTGATTGTTTGATTTATGAACCTAGTCCACAGTCATGTAGGTATGGACAATGTTTAGCAACCGGAAGAATATCACCTGTGAAGTCTGCCGTTTAATACTGAAAATGAAAGTAGGAAGTACAAACCCCTTCCGATTTGGGGAAGTTTTTTAAAGAACTGAAACGGAAACCAAAACCAAACACGAAGTTCATCAGCTGAACAAAATTTAAAGTTTATGGTGTTTCATTTCATTTTGAAGGTTAGAATCTAGGCAATCAAATTATAAAAAAGTCCAGACCAATCAGACACGAAAAGATGAAATAAACTTCGATCCGCGTGCCTCGGTCAACTACCCATTACCGGATCACGCACTGCAAAAAACGAGGAAACGCGGCAAACTCAATATTATTGACTGTGATGACATATGAAACGAATTCTTTGCATGTGTTGTTTCGGGTAGTGCAAATATGTCAACCACATGATCATTTCCACATTCTCATCGAAATTTGCTAATAATTTTTTTTCAAATGTAGTGTTCCGAGCTATAAGAGAGTTAAGAAAACAAAAAACCCAAATAAAATACATGTAACTGATTAAATTCACTCGGCGACCATAGGAATTTATGACCAAACGGTCCGCCTGCAAAGTGGAACCACGCGTTACTTCCACTGGGGAATCACTCACTCAGGTGTCTACACAGGTGTTAGCACTTTCTGATAAATAGAAATTACCGTCCCCTGGAACGCCGCCGTGGCAACGTCTCGGAGAGAGTGAATATTTATTTGCCAGAGGGCGCTTGTCAACGGAGGGCCAAGGCTGGGGTTGATCAACTTTGCCGGGGACCTAAGATACTCTTTTACCGGGGACAGGGGATTTTCACTAGCTCACTTTTGTAAATCGCAATTACTTATTCACAAACCACAGAGTAGCGCCGCGCTTTAGTCAATTGCTTTCAACGGTAATGAACTAGCATGGGCTAATTTCTTGGCGGGGCTGAGGTTCCATCAATTCCTAGGGTACTCAGGGCTTCTTCATTAATAAGATAAAGACTATTAACAAACCAACAATTTTTATATATAAATCTTCTATACTCTTATTTACAAATAGCCAACAAATCCTAAATAAATAATCTCAACACTACTGAAATGAGTTTTGTGACTAGTCACTGAATCCCACCGAAAACAAGTACTAAAATATCATCTAAAATTAAATTGTTTCCCAAATTTATATTCGTAGAGAAAGGTCGAAGCTGCGACTACTGACAAGAAATCACGAAATCTTTCACTCAACCGCTCATGCCCGCATTTATCCTGTTGCGCCTACCACATTATGGGGAATTACCTTTAATACTAAATTTCACCCTTTAGAATATCTTATCACCTACAATTCCTGCTAATAGTGCTTCTAACTCGCAATAATAACAACTGATCATCTAATAACACAGATTCACTAATACACTTAAAACTGCTAACTAATAACTATGTAACTACGACGTGTTATCACAACTAAATACTATAAACTAAATACTACATATACTCATCGATTCTTCTTCGGCGTCTCCCCTTGATGCAAATCATCAGATCGGGAATCCTGTCGTCCAAATGACGGCTTACCGGAACCACACAAATACATTAACTCTTTACTACACCGCGTGAACTAACGATTATCCCATCCTAGCGAGTAGCGGGGGAGGAATTCGTCACATACAGGTGAATTGTGCACTTGGTGATACCTTCTTGAAATTTGGCACACTGTTAGTGTAGGCTATGAGGTTCTCAAAAACGATCGGCTACAAGTTGACACCGACCGGTGGCGACCAGTAGCGGCACAATCCAAAATGGCCGCCAGCGGCTGAAGGGAACCTCCTTTTCGACGGTCTACCGACTATACATCCGATTGTAAGGGCGCGAAAGTGAACTCTGATCCACGCACGTGTTGGAAACAGACGTGGGAGATGATGTAGAATAAAACGAGATTCTCTATACGGACGCATCAATTTCTTGGAACTTGAAAAGAGCGTTGTTTCTCCGGGATCAGCGTCATTCAGGCAAACCTGAATGACGCTGATCCCGGAGAAACAACGCTCTTTATGAAGCAGTCTCTTTGCCATACAATCTCTTGTTTGGCGTAATTCCGCAAGCAATTCTGATTTGTCTGTCGAAATTAATTCGAGAACGCGATTGTTCACAAAAATCATTCACAGAATGAGTGAGAATCCTCTTCGTGTACGGACTAGTACTGACTGGGAACGTTGTTGCTTTTGCCAGCAAGACAGTTCCAAGAAATTGATGCGTCCGTATAGAGAATCTCGTTTTCATGACGCCTATAAAGCTATTGAGGAAGACATAACGCGCTTCCTAGATAATGGCGTTGAGCTTCCATATAATTTGACCATTGATTGTTTGATGAGAGAGAGTGATGAGTGTATATCGATGTCACTGTTGACGAATAAGGCAATATATCATAAGACATGCCGTGACAGTATTCGGACTCACATCGTACAGCGCGTGCTACACAAGCGAGAGCGAAATGAGGCAGTGGCATCCTGCTCCACGCTGAGTCCTAAAAGAACACGGACAAGTTTTGAATCTGGCTGTGACAGGAAACTGCCCCAGTGTGTTTATTGTCACAAACGCGAAGGTGACAGCAGTGAGCCTATTTGCAGATCAATGTCTGATAACAATAAACTCAAAATTATGGCAAAGGAAGCCGAGAACTGGGTTGTTTTTTCTCGGGTCAATGCAGCATTTGATTCCGCTGCTAGTGATCTTTACTATCACAAAACCTGTTATTGTAAGCTTGCCAATGAAGCACGAGCGGCTAAATCTAAAAAGTCGAAGAACGCCGAACATTCCGCGTCAGGCCTGCCCTATGACCCTCTCGTTATGGCAGAGCTCATAACATTTGTTGAACACAACGATTCCGCGATGAAGCTTGTCGATCTCAAGAATCTGTACAGTCGGAGGTTGAAGCAAGTCGGTTCTGATTGGCTTAGTGAAGAAATACATTCCACTCGATTCAAAGAACATTTGTTGCAGAAATTGGGCGATGGCTGGGACGCCTTCACACAGGGTAGAGATGTGTTTATTTCAAGTAGGTTTCGAGTTGGCTCCTTGTTGTCCGAATCTTTAACTCGTATAGTGTCTGAGGAAGAGGCAAAAAAGATAGTTGATGTGGGTCTTCTTCTGCGTAAACACATACTCATATCTCAAGCTCCTTTCACGGGATCATTTTCATCTTATTGCTTGAGCGAGCCTGTACCCAACTCACTCCTGACTCTTCTTAGAGTTCTACTTGAGGGCACATGTAGTATACAGAACTTAGGCGATGATGAGACTGTTAATGCCAAGACTCGAGTGGCTTGTACTATTTCACAGATGTTGATCAGCAATTCAGCGAAACGCTCCGAACATGCACAAAATGTTCACCAGAGACGTGACAGAGAAACTCCAATGCCTCTTTATGTGGGTTTGAAGTTGCATGCCCATGATCGTATGAAAAATCTTATCAGAGATTTTCATCAAATGGGACTCTCTGTCTCTTATGATCGCGTAATGGATGTTCGCAGGAGTTTCGCGAGAGCTGTTTCACTGCGGTTCAAGAACGAAGGTGTTGTAGTCCCAGCTAACTGCAAACGTAATGTTTTCTCGATAGGAACCACTGATAACATTGATGTATCTGGTAGATCTGATATGCATGGTACGTCCATCACACTCATTGGTCAACTGAGCAGGGACAATGTGGGTACTGATCCCCCACCACTGAGTTTAGATGTTCCAGAAGACACACAAATTGAACTCCCAGACGACTATGCATTTGTTCCTTTCGTTGAAGACTTTGGTGGGGACATCAGGCTTGAATCTCCAGATGAATGTAATGTACGGCCCAATGAATATGCAGATTTGAACGTGGGAGAGAATGACTGGTTGTCTCATGTGTCACAGATCAGCAATAAAGGGAAGGTTGATGGCAGCTGGCAGCTTGATGAAGTCCCTGTGACCTTTTCAGGCTTCTTTTCAAAACATGAAGATCAAGACAATGTCAAACCTCGTGCAGTTATTGGGGTATTCCCTGTTTTCAGTGAGCAGAAAGCGGACTCACTCAGTATGCAGAAGCATGCTATGTATGTGGTCAGGGAAGCTACTGCTTTCGTAAACCCCGGCCAGATACCTGTCATTGAAGGTGACTGTCCGTTGTATGCCAGGCAGAAAAAATGTCAATGGCTGTTCCCAGAGGAGATAGGTGAGGATCGAATGGTGTGTATGATTGGATTCCTGCATCTTGAAATGTGCACCCAAGAAGCTGGTGGTAAGCTTATGGGTGGTTCTGGTTGGGAGCGAATGTTTCACCTCGCAAAGATATTCACACCCGGTGTAGCATCATCCCTACTTGGTGGGAAACATGTCAAGAGGACGCGACAGGCATATCTTCTCACTCTAGCTTGGCTTGAGATCCTCAGAAAGAATGCTTATGAGATTTACTGTCAGCAGACTGGGCCCCATGAGTCATTTGAAATGTGGGAACAGAGGATTCTTTCACAATCTCCAACTGCGCGCTATTGGGGTGAAATCGTTCGGAACTTTCTCTTGACAAGCTGTCAATTCGTTCGGAACCAACGAATCGGTAACTGGCCTGGTACACTGTGTTCTATCGATGAGTTGTGCAGTTACTTTTTTGCCCTAGGACATACAAATTATTGTCGGTGGGTCCCCGTATTTCTGAGAGACATGTCTCAGCTACCCAGGCGGCATCCTTCAATCCACAACAAATTCATGGAAGGCCATTTTGTGGTCCAGCGTAGTGAGAGGAAGTTCAGTATGATGGGTTTAGATCAGAGCCAAGAACATAGTATCCAACTACTCAAAGAAGACAGTGGTCCAAAAGGTCTCTATGGCCAGGCTGAAGAGAAAGTCGTTATTGAGCTTTCAAGGTCAGAAGTTCTGCGTGTTATAGATGAGTATGAATATGCAAGTTTCCACACAACATCATCAGATAACACGGAACACCCGGAAAGTTCGGTATCAGAGCAGAAAAAATTTCTGAATCAATTGAAATCTCTCCTCGATCTGGTGAATCAGGGACTCATTATCAACCCTTATGATGAAACTAGTGGTCAGCTGGTGACATTAGATACTGGTGAATATATGGACCCCGAAGTTAGTAAGAGTTTACGGTCATTACCCGAAAGGGGCAAGCATTTATATTCCACTTTCTTGAAGGAAAGGCTTGTGGAATGCACCGTACCCCTGAATGATGTTATTCCCAAGGCAAATATATATACCTTCCTTAACCCACCCCCAGCCAACCTGGACAAAGGCCGAGACAAACTCATGTCAAGTAAAGCAACTGCCGCAATAGTTACCCAGATGTTCGTTTCACTGCAAGCCCGGCCTGATTCAAACATGGATGAGTTTTTCATGCACGAGAATGCACGTGATCCGCCAGCATTATCCGATAGAGGTAAGCTACGGAGTGGGACAAAATCTCAAATTCTCAATTGTTTACCAGCTATTCCTGCACAAGGGAAGAATTCAGCAGCTAGACAAGCTTCAGTTGTCATCTTGGATATGCCTGCTGTAGTCCATGTAATCAAACCACAGAAAGCGGATCTGTTTGGAGAATATGCTCGATTGCAATTATTGCCATACATCGAATCTCTGATTAACACGAACACCACAAGGGTTGATGCGATCTATGACTGTTACCCCGAAGGCAGTTTGAAGAATCAGACGCGAGCAAAACGCCTCGGTGAGACAGCAGTTAGGTTGATACGGGTGTCCGAGAACGTCCCTTTACCTAAAGGGAAGAATTGGCAGGCATTCTTGAAAGTTAGTGAGAATAAAGACGAATTTTTCAAGTTCCTGTCTGCTGAACTGCTGAAATTAACATCAACATCCGAGTACCAGTTGTTAACGACATCAGGAGAATATGTACTATGCAATAAGGATGTTAGCTTATGTGACATATCTCCATCGAACCACGAGGAAGCAGACACGCGCATGATGCTTCATCTCAACCATGCAGTCTCACAAGGTCACAAAATAGCTTTTCTTCGCACGGTTGATTCTGATGTCGTCATTCTGTCTTTGCACCATTTCGCAACATTCCGTGACCTTGGACTCAGTGAGCTGTGGATTGGGTTTGGAATTGGAAAGGCATATAAAGATATGCCAATTCATGAGATAGCTTCACAACTTGGACCTGATTACTGTAAGGCCCTGACTTTCTTCCACGCCTTCACAGGTTGTGATGTAACATCCAGCATGCTCGGCATTGGGAAGAAGACAGGATGGAATGCATGGATGAATTTTCCCGCATCAACTGAAATGATGATAGAATTGACTGAGAATCCGCAAGTCTTTTCAGAGGATTCCCCTCATATGCAGCATATCGAAAAACTCACCATACAGATGTACAGTAACAGTTGTGTCAGTACACGTGTCAATGATGCGAGACGGCATATGTTCACACATGGCCTTAAGTCTATGGAAAACATCCCGCCCACCAAAGCAGCTCTGTATCAACATGTAAAAAGGGTAATTCTTGTGTCATCTTTCATTTGGCATCGTGCTCTGCAGAAACACTTATGTGTGCCAGACCCATCACAGTACGGATGGGAGTGGAATCCACGTCTCAATATTCTGGTCCCATTTTGGACTCACCTAGGAGACGCAAGTGCTGCATGTGCACTGATGCTCCACTGTAGTTGTGCCAAGGCCTGCAAGGGCAATTGCAAATGCTTGAAAGCTGGATTAAGGTGCACACCTTTGTGTAAGTGTGAAGGTGGCTGTTGTAACAATATTGAGTAGTATACTGTCATGTTAGGACCAGTCATCTC